>OW240924.1:87583786-87661286 GCA_933207985.1 Pelobates cultripes | reverse complement strand
CATGACTCTTATAAAAATATTATTTTAATGTTTTGTTTTTTATCACAAACAAAAAAAATCGTATTTCCTCTTATTTAGCAAAAGACTCTTTTGACTACCTTGTTTAATATAAATGGTTGGACATCATGCCAGCATTGCTACAACCATGGCCCTGCTTTGTAATAAGACTTGGAACCCATTGTATGAATATCAATAGTCAAAATACCAAAGGGGAGGGGGACTTCTTATTTTATATATTGTATTTTTTTTTTCTAGTCTAGCTTCTTGGCATAACATTTCCAAATCCTTTGGTCCTTTCTTTGCAGTTCCTGGTTTCATGATAATTATCAATAAAAATAAAAAATGGATTTAATTATTTCTCCTGTTCTACATTTTTATGTATTTAAACCATTGTTAGGGTTCAAATAGTTTCCAAAGGAGTCAATACCCTCCCAGAATAAAGAATTAATTTTAAAAAAATCAATCAGTCCTAATGTTTCTGCCCTCTGGGATGGAACCTTCATTTGGGTGATGTGTGTTATGCTTTCCGCAGTGTAAAGTTATTGATCAATGTATCTTTGTTTCATGGGAAACATTCAGTGCAATGAGGAGGCACCATTCCCCCAAATTAACGTGGGACATCGAGGTAATCTCACTCCTCCTAATTCTTATGGAATTTCCAAGGGGAACCTAGAAAAATCTGTCATTCGGCAGTCACATCATGGTTCTGAAGGAGGTTAGAGCATAGACTAACCTATGACTTAATTTTTTTTAACATTTTTACATTGTATTTTATTATTCATATATAAAAAAAGGAAATTGAAAACTCATTCACGGTTATGATTCACCAAAACACGTTAAAGCATGTGAATTCTTTTTAATGTAAGGAGAATGTAAAGAAAATAAACATGTGTTTAAACTTAATTATTACAGGAGGCCAGGAAGATTCGGAAAGGACAGTTGTTGAGCCTAGCATGTATGTCAGCTCAATGTTTCCAAGCAGGAGTCAAGGTATTGTTTAATAAATTTGTATTCTTGTGTCTTCTTTCCTCTATATTGTGTCCTTTATCAATGCGTCTTTGGATGTAACACCTATATTCCCCATAACATTTCCTAATTCATTTCAGTTCTGTATATTTCCAACCTCAGTAAATCATAACACCTTAGCCCACAGTGCATATTACAAAGCAACATTTACATCTGGTTCATGTTAAAATAATAAAATAAAAAAAACGTAATCCTATGGTATTAAAAATCTTAGTGCAGAGCTTTGAATAACCAAAAGAGCATGTTCCCTTGCTTTGTGAAGGTTTATATAAAAAAAGAAAGTTAAATTAAAAGGCTGCAGGTGCCCATGTGGAATGCAAGGAAAGATTGCCAGCTGGGAAATGTTATGGCTTTAACCATTTTACTGCTGGTCGAGTATTCAACTCCACTTCTTTTCCCTCCTTTACACAAATGGTTTTATTGGCGACACTTTGCTTAAAGAACAAAAATCAAATCTATGATGAAAATCTGCCTTCAATTTAGAAGAGTGGGAGATGGGTTAAAGGCGATAATGGGAGACAGACATGAGATGATAGTCATTAATGGAGCCGTGTAGATCTAAGAGTTTATATGCACATTCATGTTGGATGAATAACAAATGTTTACCTGGCATTCAGTCTATCTGGATTCTGCCAGTCTCTATTGGACTGAGAATGTTAAGGTTCCAACATGCTTACTCAGGTAAAAGTGTGAAAGTAATGAAAAACAGGAAAGGGGCTTAAATCAGGAATATACAATATATAAGGATATTCAGGAAGCTCGATCTAGTAAGACATCATTCCTTTACCGTTATGTATATGCTTAAGCGGAAGCATGGAGGATGTGGAATCTGAGAATATTGATCCAGGGTTTTAAGAGAAATGAATGCATTTATTGACACTCTGTAATACACAGGTAAGTGAAGCGGAGTATAGCCAACATAGAATATACATTGTAACACAGTACCTATATAGTGCCATTTGTTCACTCATGCTTTTTGTATTTTCCATGAATGTGTATGGAGATGGATTTAATTTGTTGTAACTTTTATACTGGTTGACCAGTTTTTACAATATTATAATCTATTTTGAACGCATTATACTAGATTATTGAATACCTGCCTGTGTTTGTGGGTGATGCTTTCTTCAAATGATCGATTTTGTGGCTCACCTGTCATTTTAGAGCGGTTCCTGTTGGTTAATTTGGCTTTACACATTGATAAACAAGGCTTTCTCCTGGATAATCAAGTTCAAATGGTGGGTAATCCACCGTTAGTCTTTGATTTTTCAACCAATTAAACCTTACCATCAGTTAGATCACTGGCTTGTTAGAGTGCAGGTCTCATAATCAACAAATCAAGAGTCCTTTAGGGCAGACATGTGAACCTGTGTCTATTTCCTGATAACATTGTAATTGTGCAAACATGACATGGAATTGGTCGTAAGGCCAAAATAGTCGAGCTTAGAAAATATCTGATTTAGAGGTTGGTTTGTTAATTATTTTATTTATTTTTTTGTCTACCTTCTTGGCATAACATTTCCGAAGTCTGTTCATTACAGTTCCTGGTTTAATGAATAATGGATTTTACTCAATATATCTTGTGCCCCTTTGGTGGTCTCTTTTATTTGCATTGTGTCTAGAGAGTTGGGCATTTTTTGGCAGCAGTTATGGTATTTTTATTTTTAAATGTATAAATCTGCAATTTAATGTGTCTGTTTCTTTCCTGTTAATTAATATACCCAACACAGATTGCAGGTAGATGCACAGAGACCCATAGTTAGAAGATTGCTTAGAGATGCAACAAAGTTATAGATTAATAAACCAAGTAGCTAGTTCCCAGCGTGGAGTTAGATTGCAGTTTCTATTCCCTCTTGAGTGGGCTGGTATCATCAAACAAATACAACATCAAAGAGTATGAACAATCCGTCTGATCATACCAAGATTTCAAGCAGTCACACAGCAAGGCTAGTTTATTCCTACCATGAGATAACAGTACTGTATGGTTTGTGTCTGCTTGTACAGCTATTACATGCCTGCATAAGGCTTCATTCTCTTACATTCCTCAAAATGGTGAAACATTGATCCAGCAAATGGTGTCACAAAGAACAATCCTCTCTATTTCAGATCATTTCAATCCTCTGATTTGAATGGGACACTATGGTCATCAGAACAACTACAGTTTAATATAGTTGTCCTGGTGTCTACACCCTGTTCCTGTAGGCATTTTCATGTAAACACTGCTTTTTCAGAGAAAATGATTGTGTTTGTATTGCTCCCTAAGGACACCTCCAGTGGCACTCACTCAGACAGCCACTATAGGTACTTTCTGGGGTCGTACAGCACAAAGAGAAGCATTGATGTTCAATGTCTCCACACTCTGCATGGAGATACGTTGATTTGACACATCTCTTTGAGGAGATGCTGATTGGCTGAGATCATAAATTATGATGATCTCAGCCAAGGGGGCGAAGCGGGGCCAGGGCCAGCGCCAGCAAATTCGCACAGCGCTTGTTAAAAGGTGTGTCCTGATCCTATTTAAGAAAGTCAAGGGAGGGACGGCCACCTAACGTGTTTTTGACACTAGTATTATATTGTAATATTGTAGTTTCTTTTAAAAGATCATTGGCATTGACAGTATACACGGATAATGACACTCTGGCTACAGTTCCGTCACAACTTCTATATAGTCACAGACCTCTACACAGACCTACAGAGCATTACTTCTCCATGTATGTAACTTTAATTTATGTTTGACTATCAGAGAAAACATTCACTTGCTGAGAATGTTAATCTAATTTCTGTCCTGAGAATATTGCTGCTGACAAAGGCTATTGAATTACCCTCGCATTTTCAGCATATACCAGATAATGCAGCCTGCAACACATATTTGTACTTATGTTTCGGAGACTGTAGCATGAACGGTCTTTCAGCACCGGAACTTCAAACACTTGGCAAAGGAGAACACGTTATTGAAAGCCCACAGGACGGAGATATTCTTGTGCACGAAACATAGAACCAGCTGTTGAAACAATGACATCACAGGCTGGTGGGAGGCCGCTGTGGATTATTAGCAAATTAAATTCTATAAGCATCAAATTGTGTTTTATACAAGCAGCACACACATAGCTTTAGTGTGGTTCTCGGTCATTGCTTTCTTAAATGTTCCAAATTAAACCGTGTTTTACAGGGCAATAACAGCAGTTCTATTACGTCTGCTTCAACTGGTGGGAGTTCTGTAGGCTTTTCGTTTGCATTTCAATTTTCCCAAATGAGCTTGTCCTACTTATACTACGGAAAATGTATGAATCTGGTTTTATGTTTCATATGCAATGCCTAGAGTACGTGAAATGATTTTCGTATTTTACCTGTAATCCGTATACAAGCAGACAGATGATGATGATGATGATGATGACAGGTAGCAAATCAGGCAACCTAGTCTTTACACCATCCTGTCCATTTTACCATGATCTCGGCTATGATTGAAGGTACTGCTTAACTAGCTCATATGGGGTATCTATGGCATCCAGGATTTAAACATCGCTTTTACTTGTGGTGTTTTTATTATGTATGCATGTAGATATATATTTATTTAAACTGTTTTATGAAAAGGCACAAACAGGGCATTTTATGCAAATAATATTTTTTCTGCGATACTCTGTTGCAGTGCAGTGCTAAAAATGTTCATGTTTTACTTGTTTTTGTGATGATTGCTAGACTTCAACATATGAGCTAAACTTATGAAAGTTTAGAAAATTGGGACTAAAAAACTATGGGTGCTATAAAACAAAAATATGCTGGCCATATATAAACGAACATAAGTAAATGTTCCTTTTATATGCTAGATTCAAGAATACTCTTATTTCAGAAGTAATACTGTGTATGCCATTGATCTGTAGCTATTATTTCCAATTTTTTATTTATCTATTTAATGGATTTTATACACATCACAACTCTATAGGCACCCAGGCCACTTGTTCTCATTGAAGTGGTCTGGGTGTCGTGTCTCTGTCTATTTACCCAGATTAACTGAAAATGTTTACATTGCATGGTTAACATGCCTTTAGTGGCTGTCTGACTGCCAGAGTCGAGTTAATATTCATTACAATGGTCTCATAGACCACATTTAAATGGCGCAACGCATCGTTTTGACGTGTATGTGCACTTTACTCCCTATGGGGAAACATTAGATTGACGGAGATCATCTACACTGATGGTCTCAGAAAAGAGGCAGAGAGCCTACATTAAAGAACGGCATGGCGAGGGCTCAAAGGGAAGAAAATCTCGCCTATCAAACCCTCACACAACAGGGGGGACCCACTAAAATAGTTAGATAAAAATTATAGCGTTAGGAATACAGGTTAGTAGTGTTAACTTTTACTTGGGGAACCTTATAACAATTTTAATGTTTTTGTTTTTTTCAATATTATATACTAAATACAAAAAATGAATTGAATTGTAAAAGAACCTACATGAGACTGTTCCAGTTATGAGAGGATTCTCTCGTGCACCCCGCGGGAAAAGTCATTATTCTACAATACAATGTTTGCTGTGCGCCGTGTCCTGTGGCACAATACATATAATGTGCCAGGTCCATCCAGTACAGACAGGCCAAAAAACATATTTTCAGGTCACTACGCGTTTTCAAAATAAACTATTTTCCTGATAGAGGCTCTTTACCCATTGTAATTTATGAATATACACTGAACCTCCCCTTGTTGCTTATTTGTTATATTTCAAAATCTTTCTGATTTCCTAATAAAGAATGTTGGATCATGAGGATGCTTTATTCATCTGAGTTGTACTGCACACAGCGCAATGCCTTGAGTACACCTCTAACACTCAAAAGGTTTAAAGTGGATCGTTATAGCACAATAATATCTCCATTACTCAGTGCTGTGAATGTGTTAGCACTTTATAAACCATAAAAGTATAACAAGTCGGTTGTTGTATATGTGTTATTACATGTTTATGATCCCTACCTCTTGTGTCACTTTACCCCCACTCCCTCTAGCATGTAAGCTCATTGAGCAGGACCCTTAATCCCTCTGTTACTATGCGTCCAACTCGTCTTGTTACAAATACTGTCTGTTTTTCCAACCATTGTACAGCATTACAGAATTTGTTATGTCTTTATAAGTAATAATAATCGATTCATGCTCTCAGAATGTACAGTATCTAATAGCTCCACAGCAATGAATCTGACAGTAATGTGCAATGTGTATGAGTGTGTCCCAGAGCTCACAGCATTAAAACATTAAACCCAGTTTAATACAGAATGGAAGAATATCGCCAGGGGACTCCAGACACTGTAATCACTTCAATGAGATGATGCAGTTACACTGCCCGCAGTGTTTCTTTAATGGGGCAACAATAAGGCTATTTTCTTTCTATCCGAGATAATTATTTTCTAGCCCTTTTACCCTCATTTTTCCTCTGAATGTTATTTTGTTAATGATTCTTTATTGTGGACACTCCAATCGTCTTTTAGCATTTCAGTTTAGTATACTGCGGAGATACTTTTCACCTTCGTTGCATTTATCACAACTGACTTGTGAAATGTGATCCGGCTCTTTCTGTAAACTAACAAATGTTATTTAATTTTTAGTACCTTTGAAATGTTTTATTGTTATTAGACTGCTCCCTTTTTATGCGCTAGTAATATATATGTTGCAGATGCTAGTTTTCGTTCTTTCAATCTTTACGGGTATCTGTATTCTGGTCGAATTTTCTAAAAGTTCGACCTAGTGTTTACCTAGTACTGCAGAGGTTGAAAGTCCTGACAGATTTCAGACGTAGTTGAATCAAAGTCTAGAATCTAGAAGAACAGGCTAATGGAATCACTTCACTTAAAACCCTTAGACTAGATAATTTGTGTGTAAGTCAACCAGAAAAGAAGTCTGGCTAAATAACACAAATGATGCTCTTTGACTCCTCTTCTATTTATTTGTTGTCAGGATTGTCCCATCTTCGGACTTAAGTCCTTGTTATTTTTACAGTGAGTGGGTGGGCCTACTGTAAATTCTTTTGCATCATGGCTGAGCTCTTTGTCCTAACATGCTCAACAAAAAGCAATCGCTAAAATTCGATCTATGGAACTTACTTAATGAGGGCGAGGAAACGATTTAAAATTGACCGTAAAACATGTTTGGGTACTTGTGGTTGAATGCATAGGGATGGAAGGAACTCCTACGATGGAAACTGATACTGGCGGTATTCAGCTTTCCGGTCTGTCTATTCATTTGCAATGATTTTACATGGTTTAAACTGTTCATGATAACTGAAATAAGCGATCATATGCTGGTTTTTGTAATTTCTTCCTTTTCTTCTCTAGTGTCCTACCAAAAATAGGACACAGGAGACAGGAAGTTGCACTATGGACTGTCACACAAAATCGGGGCACTTGGGTTGTATGCATTGAGCTTCATAGTAGTTAATGCATTATGAATTCCTTTTGGTGCACAATAGGAGAGATTTATTATAGTGTTCTAAAAGTGGTGCAAAAAATGTAAAAGGGAGGATCACAGAAATGGTGATTGCCCAGTTTACAGTACTTTTGATGACTTTTTAGAGCAGAAAACTTTGATAAATCTCAATTGCTGTCTCTACTTACAGATTACTTTAAGGTTTTTGTTTGTCTTTTTTTATCCTCTGAACTGTTCAGTCTGGAGCAAACATTAGTAGAACTGAGTTGCAAATTGCTTATGAAGACATGATTGATTGAGTGTGGTTAGGCAATAGTTTATTGACGGTGCTGATTCTTTTTAATTCTCTCCATATATGGCTGCAAAATTATTCATGATTTCTTGTGGTTGAATCTGTGCACTGACTCTTCCAGAAGAATACTTTTACTTGTTGAAAAATAATGAGCTTTAACGAGGTAATACAATAATGGATGTGCTGCGTAGGGTCTTAGACTTTTTCATATATTAGCTGTAATTATGGACATAATGCAATGCATAGGAAATCTAAAAACAGCTCCAGTGACTTGGCAGCGTGCGCTGAATCCCTAATTGGACTGAACACACGAAGGAAAGACTCAATGTTTGTATTTATTTCTGTTCATCTAACAAAGAAATTAGAGAGGACCAGCCAGCGGAGCTTGTCTGGCATTGGAGTCACTGACTGTGATTCTAGCCAGACATTTAAGGACACAGTACTCTGCAAAGTGTCATTATCACCTCCAAAAAGCATCGAGTGCTTGGTCAGCACACAGAAATATGTGTAATTCGAGCAGTTCGCTTACAATGGACACAAATTCCTCTCTAAACTGCAAAACGGGGATTTAGATTTTTATAGTAATTCTTATGGTGTTGTCTGAGACAAATTAGTTTAGGTAATTCTATTCACGGAGCTCAGCTAGCGTTTGGCGTCTGCGTATTTTGCAGTAGCCCAGCCTAAAACTAAAGCTAATGGCAATATTCTTTGTAAATAGCATTGTTCTACATTCCTCTGTAGCGCTTAATGAATACTCTAAGCACCATAACCACAACAGTGTGGCATTCACTCAACGTAAGTAGTCTGACTTTTTACCCATACTACCTGTAGTGGTTATTGTGCTTGGAAAAATAACCTACATTTGGGTATAATTTATTTCTAGAATACTTTATAAAATGGTGAGTAAATCCACCCTTAGAATGTTCCTCCTCGCTAATAACATTTATCTGTTTGTTCTCCCCCTCGTTAAAGTCCTCCTTCTGGCGTTCCAGTCAATGATTTGCTTTGGTTTCCTCTTCAAATCTCATATTTGTTAGGATTATTGACATATTGCTCTCTTTATCTTTATTACTCCGAAACAAACCCTTTCTGAAAACATTGGTCCAACAAAGAGGAGTGAAGGTCACACCGGAGATAGTGGAGGGGGTGGTTACAGCAAGTAGGGGCCCTGTTCCTAAAAAATAAAAAATGTTGTATTTATATACGCCTTTCGGTTTTTGTGAAACTGTGAATAAAATCATGTTTTCCTATACTATTTATTTCTGTTTTCATAAGAGCTGCAATTACCTCCCATTTACACGTGGACTTGGCAGGTTTAGCAGTAACATATTCCTATTCGGAAGATGCCTTATTACATACATACTAATAGAAGCAATATTCTATCTGATGATCATATTCAGGATTGATCCTTCAGAGCTTCTCTTCATGTACGTAGTTAGACATTAATGGACAGAGCCAGGGTCCAGGTAATTCTTTTTCCTGAAATAATGCAGATTACTATAAATAATGCAGAATACTTTACATTTACTTTTTGCATGATGGATCCTTTGAAATATGATTCATCCTAGCAATTTTTAAAATTCAATATTCTTATTTAAATATCACAAATGTAACTACCGTAAGCAAGTATTGAATGTATGATAAAAATGATTAAAAACAGGAGAAATGTGTGATTTAAAAAAATACAAAGAGTTAATCTGAATATTTGCCTTCGAGCAGATCAGATAGTGGCCACGTGTGCATGGACATCTGTCCAAGCGAGCTACAATCCCACATCCCAGTCTGACCATCTGTAGTCCTATATCACCAGTGGCCATACATATATCAATGTAATAATTCTATAAATAGTATAGAAAGCTTGTCTGGCTCTCAGTACCCCTACTTCCCTGGTCTTGCTTCCTTAGGGGGAACACTAATGAGACCTCTAATCTTTTACCATGTTAGAGAGATCTCCCTGATATGGAGCCAGAGACATGAAAATATGACTTTTATTGACACACATAGAGCAGGGCAGATAATTGCCAGTTGACAGGGAGCCCAGTAGTGGATCCTGGTGTCCAGTAATATAGCTGTTGGGTATTCATCTTATTCTCATGTAGTGAATGTGTTTGCATGTGTACATCTTTCTTACATTTTGTGTATTGTTTTCTCCTAGGAACCCTTGTAGACGCACCCAAAAAGATGTCTTTGACCATTCCGTCTATGAATCAAGAGGACAATGAAGACGTTAAATCTACTTTTATTGAGTCTGATTCATCAGGTGCTGATACTTTTTGAAAGAGGTGGCTCCTAGTGCCGGCTGCCAAGAACCAATTTATAACAGTGTGCCTTGACATGAAGTGCATTTAACCCTGCGTTTGGCCAGATTAAGGCTCTGAATCCAGTAATCAATGTGGCTGAGTTTGCAATTGTTATCTTCCTTAATCTCTTCAATAAATGTTTCTATAGGCTTACCTTACTGTTTTGACAGACCATGGTCTTCTCTGATAACACTACTTCAGTTTATATTGTTAAGAGTGCCTTAATCTATTGATTACTTGGTGTCCGGTAATGACCCTTAGACTCAGCTAGCTGATATGTCTTTAACCAGCACATGTATACATACAGCACAATCCTTAACTTCTATATTATTCTATTAAAAGTCAGTAATCGTAATGTTAACCTTCAGGTATATTCTCAGATTTTGTAAATAATCAGATTTTATATTATGTATTTTTATATCACCATGTTTTCAATGAAATTGTTTGTTATTCATATTAAAATTAAAATTTTGAATTTAAATTATTTAATTTCTTTGTGTTTGACTTTGGTGCTTTTGCACATATAGGACATTCTATTTACAACAAACTAACTTTAGTTTAATGAAGTGGTTTTGGTGTGTAAATCATACCCCTGCAGCTTCATTGCTCTGTTCTCTGCCATTTAGAAGTTAAATCACTTTATGTAGCCACACCTCCCTTGCTGAGACTCACACAGCATTTCTACGCATTTCCTGAAAACTAACTGACATTGTTTAGCTTACCTTATTTCACTTATTCTCTGCTTTTCTTGCATTTAACTGAATTTCAGCAGTGTACAAGCAAAGCCATACTGCGAGTGAGGTATACGAATGTCAGAAAGTATCGGTATATAAATTATATGATTTACAAACCTCAAAATCAGGTTAATATGTGTCGTCGTTTAATTACTGTGTAGATTTGCCCTTATTTTCATTTTTTTTAGAAGTTAATTTGTATGAAAGAGAGCTGTCCAATAAATCAAATAAATTAAATAAAAATGATCTTTTAACAAAAGGCACAGAAGGAACTGAATTAACTAGCTGGTATTTAGTGAGATTTAAGAGCCAGTCCACCATTCTAACACCACAAGGATTTCTCTGCCAAAGGCACTGATGGCTAATCTAATGCCCAAGAACTACATTTCCAATTAAACTACCGGAGTATTACAGAAAACGTAATTTACTGCTACATAACCATCAACGGATTGTTAAGCAATGACTTGCAATGTTTCCATACGCTACCCCTGATACTGTCATGGTCAAAGTAACTTTTTAAGTGTGCTTTTTGTCTAAACAAAAAAAGTTAATTTTTTTGTATTTCTTATTAAACTACTATTATAATTTTTCGTAAGTAAAATGTTCTCAAATGCTATTAATAATTCTAAAATAAATGTAAATATTTCCTGTACTGCACTTTTCATAATGGACAACGCAGACTTGGAGGCATAATAAACTAGCTGGTCGGTGCAAAGTGAACCATGGGTTGGCAAATTGGATACAATTATGAAGACTTCACATTTTCTACTGTTGCTAACACTATTTAACCTAGAGACTTGTTGAACCGAAATGTTAGGATAATCGCTAAGCATGGATAAATGCCAGCTGGATCTATGCTTGAAAAATGAGAATAAAAATCAATAAAAAAATAAGATTCCAGGTGGATGAATTTAAATTCTAGATTATAATTCGAGCATTGGGGCTTCACAGCTGGAAAGCTCTGTCTGACGAGAGCAATGTGATATCAGCCGACTGGCCTTGGTGTATTGGGGTGTACCGCTCCTCCATCACATCACCTGGGTGTGATACTTTACCAGTAAACAAATCTTACATCACGGAGAGAAAAATCTGTTTCTACTCCAATTTCAATATCTCGTCTTCCGTGACTGGATTTAGATTTAAAGGTTAACAGTCACTTACCGAGATTTTTAATAAAATGTTTCGTCTTACAAATATGTTTTTGTGGGGATTATAAAATGAAATCTATAAGTTCACACGGTTGTATTTAGCTTTATTATGGAACTGGATGCTTCCATCTTAGCTCCCTGTCAATCATTGTTATAAGCTCCGTCCTTCACACCAGACATTCAGCATAGAGAGAACATTCAGAGAGGAGGAGTAATGGAACAATGTTTCTGCTTCTTCCTCAAACGCAATGTGTGACCTGAAGTGAATTGTGATGTTGATTACTAATTATTTAATATGCTTTAAAAGGAAATGGAATAAAATACCACGTTATAGATGATTTTCAGTATTTTACGCAATGCTATAATCTTCTTAAGAGTGACCGATCCTCTTTAGCGTGCTTACATGATATCAGATGTATATCAGATGTTCTCCTGACTGCAAACGTTTGATTTCGCTGTTTTACTGCGTGCAGGTCCGTGTGTTTATAAGCATCCCTTGACCTCGCAATATACGACTATGATTTATAAATGTTTTGAATAATATTAATCTGCCTGAGTGGAACACAGGTCAGTCCATAACTATTATGGGGTCACCCTATAAAATTTGTTTTTTTATTTATTTTATAGTCTCTTTTAGAAGTCCGTAGGGTTGGCCGTAGAAGGACAGTCCACAGCATTTTGTCATTTTCAGACACCGTTATGACGAGTCCATGAAATCTCAGACCTTGGAGCACACGTTAAGGAATACATTATTTTTCCGTCCTTCACTGAAGGTGATTAATGGCAGTCAGGCACATATTCCGTTTCAAGGCCTTTTACTTGTTTTTGGTAGAAAAGTAAAAAACAAGTAATATTGCCTGATGTTATATTAAAAGGTGGTAATATGTTTACACCACACTGCACATGGTATAGCTCTAATTATTATAGGCCAGCAGCTCTTATAAGATTAACCCCTTAAGGACACATGACGTGTGATATGTCATGATTCCCTTTTATTCCAGAAGTTTGGTCTTCAAGGGGTTAAACATAACATTTCGTGGGTTAACCTTTCTTTCCAGTTGTGTTACTATTTTTATTTTCTGTGCTATTCATCATTAAAAGGGTTGATGAGGTTGTTAGTTTATTTATTTTGCTTTTTTTCATTGCTTATATATTTTCGATTCTATTATAACCCTGCCGCGTTTCTTGAGACTTTTAAAATGAATCTGTCATGATGAACTGTCACCCGCCAGGATCCGCTCTGCAAAGTACCAGAAGCCGTATTCGGTGACCATTCGTGGTGGCACCCTCGGCTGTGTTTAAACAGATCCTGACAGTGAGGAATTGTCCTGTCTGCTTCACTAGTCATTTAATGTTATCATTTAATATCTGCAATGCTGGTCACGGAACAACACGTTCATTGAATTCAAGAAAATAAGGGATTTAGTGTTAATGGTTACAGCTAGGGTACTGTAGGATTCATGTTTAGTGATAATGTTGATGTAGTGTAGGGGTTAATTTGTATTGTAGAGATTAATGCTTAGTGATAGTGTTAATGGAGTGAAGGGGTTAATGTTTAGTGATAGTGTTAGTGTAGGGGTTTAATATATAATGATAATACTAGCGTAGTGTAAGGGGTTAATATTTAGTAATAGTGTTAGTGTAGTGTAGAGATTAATGGTTAGTGTCTGTGTCATATAGGGGTTAGTGTTTAATGATAATACTAGCGTAGTGTAAGGGGTTAATATTTAATAATAGTGTAGTGTAGAGATTAATGGTTAGTGTCTGTGTCGTATAGGGGTTAGTGTTTAATGATAATACTAGCGTAGTGTAAGGGGTTAATATTTAGTAATAGTGTTAGTGTAGAGATTAATGTTAGTGTCTGTGTCGTATAGGGGTTAGTGTATAATGATAATACTAGCGTAGTGTAAGGGGTTAATATTTAGTAATAGTGTTAGTGTAGTGTAGAGATTAATGGTTAGTGTCTGTGTCGTATAGGAGTTCGTGTTTAATGATAATACTAGCGTAGTGTAAGGGGTTAATATTTAATAATAGTGTTAGTGTAGAGATTAATGTTTGTGTTGTATAGGGGTGTAATGTATAATGATAATACTAGCGTAGTGTAAGGGGTTAATATTTAGTAATAGTGTTAGTGTAGAGATTAATGGTTAGTGTCTGTGTCGTATAGGAGTTCGTGTTTAATGATAATACTAGCGTAGTGTAAGGGGTTAATATTTAATAATAGTGTTAGTGTAGAGATTAATGTTTGTGTTGTATAGGGGTGTAATGTATAATGATAATACTAGCGTAGTGTAAGGGGTTAATATTTAGTAATAGTGTTAGTGTAGAGATTAATGGTTAGTGTCTGTGTCGTATAGGAGTTCGTGTTTAATGATAATACTAGCGTAGTGTAAGGGGTTAATATTTAATAATAGTGTTAGTGTAGACTAATGTTTGTGTAGTGTAGGGGTTTAATGTATAATGATAATACTAGCGTAGTGTAAGGGGTTAATGGTGTGTGTTTTGTTAGGGTAATGTATGGGTTAATGGGGAGGACCTAACTGTAAGGCCTTCGGGTACAAATGCTGCCAAAGCTTAGTGGTAGTTACAGTTTATAGAGGCAGCTATTCTGTGATGATCCCTCTCAGCAGTGTAACTCCCACAAACCTCAGGAAGGACATTAATGTGATATGCCCACTGAAATATAAATCTATCCATTTTAGGTGCAGCACTAACGGTTGATCATTGCTGCATTAACACTGAGCTGATTCATATTATTCGATAATAAATATTCACATCTTTACGTTACACGTTTTGTTTATTGCTACAGAGTATTTGATTTCTGAAAGCAGGCTTAGAAAGGAGCAATTAAAAGCCTGAAATGATAGTAAGGGAGTTTTGTTGACCCCCTTCTAACTCCTCATTCTTTCCGAACCAGCTGTACTTTTATAAATACAAACCTGCGCTCCCTTGTAAACGCGGCTGCTCACCTACAAATAAACACACCTGGCCGATGCGGCCGAGTATAAACCATGAATAACGTCCATCTTGTGCCTCTTACACGAGTCGTAATGTCGGTAGAGGAATGTACTGTGATTTTTAGTTCATTGTTTAATTCCCATCACATTTATGTCTGATGTGTAAAAATATTGGGTGTGAAACAATGAGCTACAGCGAGGGGGAAGAAACTGTGAGATCAGGATTACCGTGCATGCCTTTTAAGGGAAATGTCGACTAATTGTATAGCATTATATTGTATTTTCTCTTAATTCCCTTTAAGAATGTGCAGCATTTTCTACCCCTGTATTTGATGCATGGCATGACAATTTTTTGATGTATGTTTCGTAATTTGTAAAAAAAAAAAATAATAATAATAATAAGTGGTGTAACTGCAGAGCATTCACTAAGATTTTTGAAATGTATTTATGTTTTAGAAACTGACGGGTGCTTTTGTGTTTTTACTAGTGGATATTGAGTAGCATTGAATATGCATCTTTCCGCCTCTGTCATCTAAAGCAGGATTTCCCAACCCTTGGCGGGGGTGCCGACCACACGAGGGTACATCGGGTGGCCCATGCCCTTAGGGCCACCAGATGGACATATGCAATGAGAGCTCAAACGTACGCAGTGGCGCTTTAACAGTGCGACCGAGCATAGCCTTTCATACTTGGATTCAGGCAGCACAATGTCTTGGGCTGGCCCTGCTCTGACAACATCATTACAGAGTTACTCCAAGCGCTATGAGTGTTGTGAAGTGGTCCTGGTGTACAAGAATTCTGGGTTGGCTAATGTCAATTCTGTGCATATAGGACATCTGATATGCACAGGAGTCCAATGGTGGCACAACATCCCCTCTGCCCCCCATGTCCGCCCCCCTGCGCTGCCCCTGGTGTGGAAATTGATATTAGAGAGCTGTCTGCATAGATCACAATCTCACCATGAAATGAACATGAAGTGTAAATTGGAGAGGAGATTCTGTTAGATACACTGTAATTACTATAAAGATACCAGTTAATTATCACTGCCAAACTCCTGACACATTCAAACCAACTCAGAATCTGTTCTCGTTCCAAACAATATGAACTCATCGCAAAAACAAATAAATCATTGGCTAATGGATTTTTATGCTTAAATGACCCAGCTTCAATATATACATATTTTAATATGATTTGATAATACGTCTGTTAACGATAGTTACCCACCCAAAGTGCATCTGATATTTTTACAAGATCTTTGGCTAAAATTTTAAACGTGTCAAGCAAATATTTATATGGTATTACTTTACATGTAGTAAAAATGTTATCTATAAATTGTGCTAGCAAATGAATAATTATATATTTAATGATCATTTTTACCATTTACCTGCATTCATTGCTTGTCACACATTACTTGGCTGAACACTAGGCATTGTGGGAATGCTGTGAGGACAGGCAATGGGTATGTTTATATATAACACTCCTAACATTCCTAGTGTTATTCCTAACACTCCAGTGTTCCTTTAAGGCTTAAGGAGAGTTTAACCTTGGCTTTTTCTGTATTTTGAACTCCAAGCAGTCCAACAGCTATATATTAACCCAGCGATATGTTTTAATCAATATGTTATGCATTTTTTTCTGAGATGTTTTGCAATGGTATTTGTTTATTTGTACGTTCAATCTCTAAAAAGCAAGCTGTAAAAAAGAATTTGAATTGCCATACATCATGCTTTATGTCCCCTCAATGTCAGAGAAGACAGTCCTCGTCTTGTGCTGCTGCCCTTCGGAATCCAAACAGTTAATGCAGATATAAACTGGTCTTACCCCAATACTTTCATTGATAGAAGAATCCCCATCACATTCCATCCAGGCATTTCTTTTACTAATTCAATTTCCTGTGTGAAAAACGCTGGCATGTGTAACGAAAACAGCATTGGCACAAGACATCTTAGTGCATCAGATTAATTGTTTATTTACGCCTTAAGCAGTTAGTTGCCCTCCCCAGGCACCGCCGTACCCCAGAGAGGAAGTGGTTCATCCAGAAGGTGCTGTGGTTTTCTGAATTCTACAAATTACTTGCAGTGTCAGGAAGATCCAGAGACTCATAAGAAAGCAGTTAATCTCTGGACTTGAAGGTGAAAGGCTAATTCAAAGTGGTAATTAAATCCATACACCGACATAGACACAGTACCCCACAGTTCTATGTGAATTGTAAACACAATTGGGAATTTTAGGCTGAAATAGCGGATTTGGAAAAATTCTCCAAATGCGTTAAACTCAAATGGGATGTTTGGTGTTTAGTGAATAATTCCCTTTGTTCAGTTTTTAAACTGGAAACGTCGATGTTCTTGGAAATAACATAATGGCATAAAACATTAAAAAATCAGTTATAACTTGTGTTAACCTTTTTGAATTTCTGTAAAGTATATAGTAAAGATTTTGCAAGTAGAATCACAATCCAGTTCATCCTGGCACAGCCAGGGCACACAATGCAAATGAGGAAGAAAGCTGAAACATTGTTTCTACTATTTTCCGTAGCAGAAAAAGGTCAACCTTTATAATGATGATGGACAGTGAGCCAAAATAAAGGCACTCAGTTCCAGAATGTCACTTTTCAAAACTAAAAATATATTTGCAAATTTATGGGGTAAGTCAACAATGTTAAAAATTCCTGGGAAGCAACAGTTCTGCTTTCATTTACTTTTTGTTTGTAAAAAATGTTCTTGGAATGCTGTGCTCAAGTTCGTCACTTGGCGGATCAGTTAAATTTGGCTAGAATGCGTTTTATTAAAAAAGTTAACAAGCTTTCTCTGATTGCAAAGCTAATAACTGTAAAAGAAACGGAGGGTTTTTAATGGACGTTTAATAAAGTTGTATTCCCAAAGGGACTGTCAGGACAGCAGGGATCCAACAAGTCTGGAGAAAAAAAGCTATGTGTACATTTAAATAATCGAGGTTGTCCCTTCTGTTTGCTGTGATGCTCACACTGGACGTTCATCATTCAGTGAGCTACGAGCATACATATCTAATATATAGAAAACCACCAGTAAAGCAGGATTGGGAAAAAGTAAATGTAATTAATGCCGAGTTATCATCACGTTTTTTAACAGGTACCTCTTTGGGTGGTGCAAAATGGGTGTGCTATAAAAAAGAGGTTTTCGTAGAGACTTGTGATGGTACCCAGGACACTGGATTCTTTATGGCTGTCATCACTGCCCAGGAGAATTATGCAAGAAATGAATGTAAGATTATGTAGGGAGCAGCCTTCACTGGAAATGTCAGGATTCACTCACAGAATCCGCTTTTCCCAACAGTCCTAGATTGTAAGCTCTTCTTAGCAGAACCCATTTTGCATTTGCGTTCCATTCATAATATTCGATTTGTGATTTATTTGCCGTTTTATTCCCACTATAAAGTATAGTCTGTTTGATCTGTGCCATGCTTTAACCACCCCTGACTTCCAAGCATTTATCTGTCCATTCCAGGCTGTGCCAACCATGTGTGATAACATGCAACGAGGTGAGGAAGTGAAAGCTCGCATTGTAAGTATAAAAATAGGAATTTTAAAAGGGGGGGTTTTAATTTATTCCGACACCATATTCACCTCTGTTTCTTTTTTTCTGCATATTTTTTAAAAAAAAGTGTATTTAAAAAAAAAAAAAATTCTTTATTATATTGTTGCTTTGTCTTTTGTAGAGTTTTGCTGAAAATCCAATAAAAGTTTATACGCAATGCAGGGTCTTAAAAAAAATGATAACGATTCTCATATTACACATACACAATGGAAATTCTTAGAATAATTATAAGGATAAAACATGTTAGTCATGTAACTGTTTAAATTATTACAGCACGTTGTTATGATCTGAAACAGAACAATAAACACTCCATTGTTGCTCCATAATTTAATTTAATGGGGAAAAAGTTGGCAAATGTGTATCTGGGCAAACGACCCCCAGTGAAGCAAAGAGATTGAAGAAATTTGTTTTTAATTAACGTTGGTGGATATTGTTTTCTACTAAAGAAATATTCAAATATTGCTATTTTGTATATTATTATTATAAGTATAAATTATATGTTTATTGGCTTATTATAAGTATAAATTATATGTTTATTGGCTTATTATAAGTAAAGACTGGAAGACATGCAGGAATAAATACTCTCAGAACGATGGCTGGAGTAGGCAGTGTTTATATAAATGTCAGGATAGAACAGGGTCCCAGCATACAGCACAAAGAAATCGCACATATTATCAGTCCTTGGACTGGGCTTAATTGGACACCATAGGCCATCTCATTAAAGTGGTCTGGGTGCCATGTGCGTGACTGCTTAACCCAAGAATGTAAAATTCACTGCAGGACCGACAATGTTTACATTGCAGGATTTAAATACCTCCAGTGACTGTCATACTGACCGCCACTAGAGGCGCTTCCCTCCACTATCATATATAGGTCTTATTGGCGCATGCGCACTAACCCCCCAATGCTGTCATGTGGAGAAGCATTAAATTGGCTGACATCAACCGTCTTAATGATCTCATCCAAGGAGGCGGGACGGCAGTGAGAGAGAAAAGGTAAGTAAAACCCTTATTCCTTCACAGAGTGGGGGCCGGTAACCTAACTAGTTACAGGGCACTAAAATGTTAAGAATACACGTTTGTATTCCTAATGTTATAGTGTTCCTTTGATATAAAAAAAGGTATGGAATGATCGAAGAACAAGCCAAGGTCAAAGAAGTATAGAGCAGTGATGGCGAACATTTTTGAGCCTGAGTGCCCAAACCGCAATACAAACGAACTTTTTTTCTTCAAAGTGCCAACATGGCAATTAAACCTGAATACTGAGGTTTACGTTTAGAAAAAACATACAGTTGCCCTCCATCCCACCCACCCACCAACGATACGAAAGCTAACTGCCATTCAGGGACACTTACCTTCACGAGTGCATTTCATAAAATTTATACTTGAGACTAGCAAAAATATATCTGCCGGTGCATTTTTCAGTATTTCTGCAAACATTAACTGGCTACTTAGACACACAGACACACACTGACACACACTCACAGATACACACACACTGACACACATATATCCACACACATGCTCACATATACACACTGACACTCTCAAATACACACTGACACTCACAGATACATACTGACACTCACAGATACATACTGACACTCACAGATACACACAGACACTCACAGATACATACTGACACTCACAGATACACACAGACACTCACAGATACACACTGACACAGATACACAGACACTCACAGATACACACTGACACTTACAGATACACAGACACTCACAGATACACACTGACACTTACAGATACACAGACACTCACAGATACACACTGACACTTACAGATACATAGACACTCACAGATATACACTGACACTCACAGATACACATACACTCACATATACACACTGACACTCACAGATATAAAACTGACACTCACAGATACACAGACACTGACACACACACACACACATACAGATACACACATACTCACAGATACACACTGACACTTACAGATACACAGACACTCACAGATACACACTGACACTTAGATACATAGACACTCACAGATATACACTGACACTCACAGATACACATACACTCACATATACACACTGACACTCACAGATACACAGACACTCACATATACACACTGACACTCACATATACACACTGACACTCACAGATATAAAACTGACACTCGCAGATACAAACTGACACTCACAGATACACAGACACTGACACACACACACATACTCACAGATACACACATACTCACAGATACACACTGACACTCACAGATACACTGGCACACACACACATACACACACACACACTCACAGATACACATAAACACTCATATATACTCACTGACACTCACAAATACACAGACACTAGCACACACACACACATACTCACAGATACACACTGACACTCATATATATATATACACACTGACACTCACAGATACACAGACACTTACAGACACACACACACACACTGACACACACATACTCACAGATACACAGACACTCACATTTACACACTGACACTCAAAGATACATAGACACTCACATATACACACTGACACTCATGTATACACACTGACACTCACAGATACACGGATACTCACAGGTACACAGACACTCACATATATACACTGACACTTACAGATACAAATACACTCACATATATACACTGACACAGATACACACACACACACACAGAAACACGCTGACACTCACAGATACAAATACACTCATATATATATACACTGAAACACATACACTCACAAATACACACACACACACAAAGATACTCACTGACACACACAGATACACACATACACATACCTAAACATACACATGGGCAAACACACAAATTGCAATTTACGTTTGTTAACTATCCTCTGCTCCTATACCTTTTGTTTGCAGGGAGGTTAATTCATGGGGCTGGCTGATGATGATGGGAGTCTGAAGAAGAAGCTGCAGAGCTCTCTCTCCTGCCTCCTCCTCCTCCTCCTCCTCTCTCAGTTGCTTCTTCAGTGTCCTGTCAGCCCGCGCGGTCTGTATGCTGGGAGGAGGTAACAGTCACTTCCTCACAGCACTCGCTAATACATTAAAGGGGCCCGGTCTGCCTAAGGGCTGCAGCACCCGATCTGGCCCCTGATGAGGTAGTTCCCCTATGGGAGCTGCATTAACTTCTCGGGAGGGGCAATTGCCCTGTTGCTCCCCCTCAAACTTCCCCCCGTCATACGCTACTGCAGTGGCAGTGGCGGTGCAGCTCAGCTCAGCTATTCCAGGACACTACATTGTCCCGGAATTAGGGTGCCTGGGACAGTCTCTCAAAATGCGGGACTGTCCCGGGTGATTCGGGGACCTGTGGGCACCCTACCGGCGACCTATGGCTGCGTGCCCACAGAGAGGATTTGGCCTGCCAGCTGTGGCACACGTGCCAGAGGTTAGCCATTGCTGGTTATATAGAGCAATGACAAATAGTCGAGATACAGGCCGAAGTCTAGAGCCAGTAAAGCAAATCACAATCAGAGCAAATTCTCAGGCTGCCGGAGAACAGAACAGGGCACCGGTCTCATTCTGGAGTGAGTTTGGCAATGCCAAGATGATGCCATACCCAAGTTATTTTGTCTTTATAAACAGCACTGAGTGAAGCTTTCTGCGTCGTTATAGATGCTGGCATGACCCTTGGCATTATTTAGGTGACGGGGGAATGGGATAATACGTCTGTGTCATTTTTACACCAGAACGACGCATGGCATAACATCGTGATGGGAAAGGATGCAAAGATGCGATGAATAACTTTACAATTACCTTATTGCATTGGAAGGTGTGCGGCCACCATTTTGGAACCTGGGCCCCATGGCTGCTCATTTTGCCGCAGCGTCCATATCCCTTTATGCATTAATTTATCTTTGATGAAGACCTCTCGTGGCTGAAACATTGTCAGATCCACTGATGATTGTGGAATAAAAGAGTCATGATGCTTTATTAAAGCAGTTGTAGTAGCTGTAGTATATACTTGTCACGGCTCTCCGTTCTTCTACCGGTGGCCACACATAAACTAAGCGGCCACGCCAACAGAGATATTGTATACTTACCTTGGTCGTGGCGTACCGCTGCCCGACCTCCTTCCATTCTGGTCCCCAGCGAGTACGACATTCCTAGAGATGCCGGCCTGTGCAGTTCCTGTTTTAATAGGAAACTCACCTTCGCCCACATCAAAGATGGCGCCAACGTGCATGCGACATCACATCATAGACGCGTACGCACGTTTTGGGGTCAAAGGCCAGAAACAACCAATTACAGGTTATTTAAATCCTAATTACCTTTTGGTCAGTGCCCTGTCGTGGTTTCCACTAGCTGGTTATCTGAGAGTGCGTTCCTGATTGTGTTTTTGCTGGTATTTGACTTCCCTGATTTCTGATATTCTTGACTTTTGGCTCTCCTCATCGTAGTGTCACGTTCTGTGTCCCTGACCTCGGCAAGTATTTTGACTATTCTCCGGTACGTTAAGTCGGGCCATTCTAAGGTTCGGTTAGACGTTATCCTTAGTCCTAGGTGTGATACAATTCTGCGTGTTGGATCAGTTATAATCCTGAGAATACTTCATACCAGGGTAAGCAACCTTTGGCACTCTGCAAGTTATGGACTACATCTCCCATAATGCATTTACAGAATGCTGGTAAAGCAACAGGGTAGATGTAGTCCAAAACATCTGGAGTACCGAAGGTTGCCAAGCACTGCTTTATACATTTGTGTTTGTCTGGACTTGGAGCAGGGGAGAGACGCGTAAGCAAAGGTGCTGAGTGTTCCCAAATATTCTCTTCCATTTCTCTAAGGACTGTTGTTATAACCCATGGCTTTTACTCTTAATTGCATGAAATTATTTATAAATGACTAGTCACGATAAGTGTGTTATTCTTTGAAGGTACACAGAAAAAGCAGATTGATAATATGTGTGATTTGATACAGATAATGTTTTCTGGTTAATTTGATATATAATGAGCTAACGATCACATTAATTAAAGCTATTGGCTGGATGTTGGGTGTTTGGATAACAAACAGGGATTCTACAGCTGGTCGATATGAGAATGCCCGATTTCCCTAAACACATATCTGGCTAAACCTTCAGATCCCCTTTAACTCTGTTCCTGTTTCTCTTCTAAGGTTTCTTAGATTCCTTTAGTGCGTTATCCTATAGAATGTCAGCTGGGAGGCTCAATCCAGCATTTCCTCTCATTTCCCATGACTGTCCAACCTCACAGCTCCAAAGTCTGACCTCTGGTCCTCACGCATTCTGTAAAAGAGATTCCTCCCTCCTCTGTACTGATACAATTATTCTGTTTGATATTGATACTTTGCAGGATGAGAACAATATCTAACCTGCGTCATGCATTTCTGAGTGAATCGATATTGAATGCCATTCTAATGACAGACTTGATGTTGTTATCAAATGATATTGCTGTAACTGTGGGGGTGGAGGGGGGAACCAGAACAGAATCTGGTCTCCTGGGATAGAATATGAACAAGCCATCATGAGGAACAAAGGAGGTCTCGCTCTGTTTGTGAGATAGATAGATATAGGATAGATAGATAGACAGACAGACAGACAGATTTTTCTGCGGGAGGTTCCTGACACACACTCCCAATCAGGCACACAGATACACATTCACAGACACATACTCAGTCTCCACTACATCCAAAAGATGCTCCATCGAACTGAGATCTGGTGACCGTGAATTCCATTGGAATACATTGAGCTCATAGTGATATTCCTTGACCAGTTTGAGGAGACGTGTGCTTTGTGATATGGCATTGTACCATGATGGAAGCTGGCGTTGCTTCAATATAGCTTTAAAGCTTTGTATAATTTCTGTTAAAAGAGCACAGTGTGATGGGTTGTAGGTTATAGACACTTACTACCTGTCTGAGTGATATTTGTCATTGTGTACAGAAGGTACTATAATAACGTGAGTTATAGGAAGTTTGGATACCTTGTGTCGCGTGTCTCTGAGCCGGTGAAGAACCTCATGGAGGCCAGATTTAGTTGGGTCAGAAGTTACATCTGGAGATGGAATGCTGCTCTCCGGGCTGTAGGATGGGCCTAGAAACGCTCGCCAACACGGTGACTATCACTTTTCAACATCTTTAACTTCTTACTGATCCCGCTGCACATGTTGGAATTGTATTTCCTCGTTATTCCATTGCCTTTCATCTGAAACAGAAATTTCCTGAAACACCGCTTTAATAAGCCTCTAATGCTCAAAGCAACAGAACTCCAGCGTATCACTGGAATCAGGAATTGTGCATCACTGGATCGCACAGATTATGTGAGCGGGGAGACAGATGGAAACAATGACTCACGATTTATAGCAGAACTTCTCAACACTGTCTTCAAAAACACAGGTTTAAATATTCCCCAAAGTGTTAGCTAGATGATAAAGGGGAACAAATAAAGAAATGTGTCTATATATACACTAATCAGCCACAACATTAAAAGCACCTACCTAATATAGGGTAGGTCTCCCTCGTGTTACCAAAACAGCTCTGATACGTCAAGGTGTGAACTCCACAAGACCTCTGAACGTGTCCTCTGGCATCTGGCACCAACACAGGTTAGCAGGTGGCAAAATATACTAAGCTGCTCCATTAAAAGTGTGGCTTGGTACAGATTTCATTATGAATGAAACTACCTGCAGGAGCTGAAATGACCTATCAGAACTCTTGCCTGTGTGCAGACTAATTAACAAGTGAAACTGAGAAATCTCAATATATTCTTTATTTAAAAATAATACACTTACATTTACAAATACATTGGCCTAAATATTACAAGTGAGCTTTTATTTAGAACAATTCACAGTTTAATACATAACTGTGTGTGTGATGGGATTAATTAAATAAAATATATCATGACACGTGTGGCCCAAACAAGTGGATAGAGAAGGCTTGACTCTCATGTGCTTTGATGCTTTATCTAGATTATGTAAATGCATTTATCTGGGTAATTAAACCAATTAATTGCAATGCTTGATTTGTCTAATCTTCTCCTTAGGAGCAGCGGGGATGCGATGAGTCTTCCACTCTAATAGCTTCTATTTAACTATTTTCTCTGACAATTGGGCTTCGACTGTGACGGCAATAAATTTGTCCTTCAACAGAATTTCTGTGCTGTTCCCAATGTTTATTTACTGCTAAGCAAAAAGTAAAAAAGAAGCATGATGACTTTTTGCTATTTCTTTTTTGTAACTGATGTTAGTATGTTTATATTATTATATTATACAACACATAGTCCAGGGCTGGTGTTACTTTGTTGCAGTTGCAATATTTTGTTTGAGAGAACTGCAGGAACCTGCAGTTGACTTGGAATTTTGTTTACAGTTTGGCTACTTTGGCCTTGGATTTGGAATTCACTTTGAATTCACTCCTGGCAACTCTCACCTTAGTGAATAACCTGTTAGCTTGCTGTTTAGAGATACATTTAGGATATTCTGTGATTGTTTGTCTCTGAATTCAACTTGTAACTCTGTCTGTTCTTTATTTACTTAATTTGTAAAAGTAAATAATAATAAACGTTTAATAGTTTTGTGTGTTATTTCAGAATGTTAATTTTCATCCCTTAATGAGTAACTTGATTAATGAGTTATTTCAGCCACAACTTAAATGACAAACAGTGAGAGGTGAGAATAATGAAATCCATATTAAAACATAACATAAAATCATTGTAAATGCTGCTTTTTTGAAGCTCTTGTTAGGAAGGTAAAAATGTCATATTTGGGGTTTAAATATTCTTCCATAAGCTATTATTATACCCCTCCCAATGACCAAAAATGTTACATGTTACAGATCTTCCCTCTGAATTGAACTGCTTACGTATTCATTTTATGCTAATTTTTGATATCTGTCCATATCTTCAATTATATCATTGTATTTTACATAAAGATTTATGCTCATTTTTTATTTTTTTTCACATTTTTCTTGCTATTTAATAAAGTTAAAACCGCGTAGAATTGACATGGGAACAGAATTTCGAGTCCACAGTCCACTTCACGCAGCTGAGCTATAAACGGAATTCAAGAATTGTTCTAATTCACCTATTTTGGCCTATAATTACAGTTTTCATGTCAGTTCTCAAACATTCTTGGTTTACCGAATGAACCTCAGTGAGTGCAGTGAGATTTTGTGAATAATAAAGCCCTTAACTTGAAGCTTTTGGCTGGCGGTGAGTCCATATTGCAACCCGTGTTAGGATCCAATGATCTCTAGGGTCTGATCCTCCCTGGGCCTGTTATTTTGGAGTGGTACAACTGTGAGTGTATTTTCTTTGAGCACCACATTTCTATTCTGTGTTACTGGCTATATTGCACTCGGTCTATGTTTAAATATTATAGATTTAGAGACCTGCTTCAGAAGGAGTGTGCAAGTATGCAATTTTGTTTTGTTAAATAAGACTCTGCACTCAGTGTGACATTGGCAGAACCCTTTTTTTCACTAATAGAATTTAAGTGTACATCCCTGGGAATTCTGGACTGTTGTCACTTTTCCTGCACTGACACTTTTTTTTACAGGTTCAAAAGGTTTATTTGCGCATCTACATCTTTTATTTTACAATATCGAAATCAGACAATAAACCAAACTTAGAGTTGAAGAATTTCATTGTTACAGCAACCAATTTGCAGAGCGATATATCTTTACCTTTTTTAACATCTTGTTTTACTATCAACAAAGGGAAGGTATATTTGAAGTATCCTATACCCGTACCTGTATATGTGACATTTGTTGATTGAAATTTCTTATTCTGAATTTGTATTTTTCCTGTTTATCATGAGAGTAATGCCTGATCATAAGGATTATATTTTTTGAAAAGACTAATTGTAACCAGATAAAATTTGCCTTTATTCTCTCCATAATTTTTACATTTATGGTGAAGTACCTGTAATTGTGGTACTAGGACCTTAGTCATTATCTGTGTGTCCCCCTGCCTTGTGGATTAATAGTCAGCGACAACCCAGAGGTGTTCCTGAAACATAGAACCCGCTGGCAAATCCACTCACCCACTCCATGTTTAATAATAAAACCTTTGCACAACTCCAAAGGTTACAAAGTGATGCTTTCTGTTTGAAGGGCAAGGTTCGAAGCTACGGTTAAGAGCATAGAACAGGGATAGGCAACCTTCGGCACTCCAGATGTTGTGGACTACATCCCCCATAATGCTGGCAAACCATCATGGGAGGTGTAGTCCAAAACACCTGGAGTGCCGAAGGTTGCCTATGCCTGGCATAGAACATTTAGGTGTTCATATGAACTCTTGATATCTATTTATTGTCATTTTTTTTTTTTTATACTAAAGTGATATTTCAAGGTGAATTCAAAGTTAATTCAAAATTAAGGTGAAAACAGCTGACTTCTATCACCCCTGGGTGAATCATTGGGTGACAATATACAACCCCAAAATAATCGCAAAATAAAAAAAGTCTACCTGTGCATTTTCACATACCTTTGTATCTACATCATTAAATTATGTTTCAGTACCATTGTGTGGTAATACAATCTAATCTCGCCTCTTGCGTGCGTCCTAAACCATGAATCAAAACCATATTCCCTTCGGATTTTTTCAACCAAGGGACAAATCACTAATGAGAAAAGATTCATATAAAACCCAGAATACTAATTAAGCCAAATTAGGAGAACAAAGACTGGCAGCTGCAATGAAAATGTCTAAAAATTCAAGTATTTAAACTTGCACTCAGCTCCCATCAATCCTAGGCAGCTCTAATCTCTAGGCTGTTAGAGAGATCAATGTTGCCTTGTCAAACGAGAAATCTAGAATGTTCAAATTTCAAAAGCTTTTAGCCCCTTTTCCACGACTATATTTAACAGTATATATACCCAGTGTTAGCATAATTAGAGGACTAAATGCTTTTATATTAGTAATAGAATTGCCATTTTTCTTCTGCACAAAAAGCTTTTAATACCAGTAAATCAAGTCCCCCCCTGTCTCAGTGCTGGGTCTGAACAGATGTAAATGGTTCTATTGTACGATTCACAGCAGAACAATGGTGTATGGGACAAAAGAGTTTCTGCTGATTTGCAGAGTGCTGTGGATACCCTGCACACAGTGACACGCGTCACCATAATAAGAAATAATCGCTCATTTATTGTTACGAGTTAGTGACATTACTTAGTCATTAACTGTCTCTCTGCCAGAACAGGAGCATGTACCCAGCATTCCTTCAGTAACTTTACCGTAATGTAATATATTTGGATTAGACAGCACACCAAGTCCTGTCCACCTTTTAATATTTATGTATCATTTTGAGAATGACAGCAGCAGAGCGACTAACAGAGATTGTAAAAGGCACAACATCAATAGATAAGCCCCCTGTGTATCTACAGAGGTTAAAGTGGCTTTTTTGTTTAAAGAGTTTCTGTCACCTTTAAGATATTTTCATATTTACAAAGAGACCCCTGAAGATGACATGTCAGCTTTATGTAATGACCATTAGAAGAAGCAGAAGGAAATTATGCTAACCTGAAGATCTCCCATGAGGGTGCCGCCATCTTTTTTCTTCAGCTCCTGGCATTTTGTATGCCAGAGCCACGTCACAAAGATCTAGGATACTGCAGTTAGAAGAATCCTCTCTCCCACAGTCCTCGCTAGCCGGACGTTTTATCTTTTGTCAAGTTTTCTCAAGCTTTCCATTGTCCATAAGACAAAGTAGTTCCTACTTTATTCTGTAATATATATTAATTACACTGACATGCCCTCAACATACCAGCGCAGTCAACGTCAGTATCTCATCAAGATTGTATCTTTATTAAAAAAAAACTCAAAACGTATCTAGAAGTTACAGAGATGCTTTAAGATCTGTAATGTGCTAGTTATGTCTTGTTTTTAAGAACAAGTAATAATTAAAAATGTAGTTTTTAATTATTTTAGGAACAGTTTGCTTTCTTACCTGGGTCTGTGCTGAGCTCTGAGGCTCCTTGCTTTGTTTGGTGACATGCTACCGAGTTCTGCAGAGTTGACAACCAAGGTCGATGCCTTTGCCTTTTACTGGCTGAGAGCATCAGCCAATAGGTGACTTTCTGTGCAATGAAATATACACAGAATTAACATTAGTCACCAAGAACACTAGTTCTGTCTTGGCTGATGACACCCCAATGATGTCGCTGGAGGTGGAGTTACACCCCAGGCAGCAGAGGGTGTAAACTCTATATGTGCAGCTGTCACGGTAAGAATGCGCTAAAACTCAAAACTTAGAACAACAAATAGAGACAAATTGAATAACGTAGCCAAGGTCAGAGTAACACAGAGAGATAAACCTAGATACAATCTGGGTTCTGGAATACAGAAAATCAGGAAAAAGTCATAGACTAGCCTGATCAGGGTTACAGAGGTGCTCAATATCCAAAAACAAGCCAAGTTCAATAAAAGAAAATACAGACAAGGTTATACGAACGCACTAAAAGGGTACGGAAACCAGAATCCATGATAGGGCACACTAAATGATTCCAAATACTTTAAATAGTGTTAGGTGATTAATGATCGATCCACGTCATGCATGCGACCCAAACACATGTGGGAAGGAGTTTTCCGGAGTAATGTGGAAAATGGTGGAGCGGCATGCCTTGTGTCTCCATGCAAAAGCAGCATCCACTATACTGCTGGGAGACAGACCATGTCCAGGACTCACTCTAACAACGTGTGCAGAACGCTGCACCTATTATTGGTGAGCTGTGTATAGTGAAACATTGCACGTACAGACTCCAGGCACCATGACCACTTCAAATCAACCCCTTAAAGGACCACTCTAGGCACCCAGACCACTTCAGCTTAATGAAGTGGTCTGGGTGCCAGGTCCAGCTAGGGTTAACCCATTTTTTAATAAACATAACAGTTTCAGAGAAACTGCTATGTTTATTAATGGGTTAAGCCTTCCCCCTATTCCCTCTAGTGGCTGTCTCATTGACAGCCACTAGAGGCGCTTGCGTGCTTCTCACTGTGATTTTCACAGTGAGAGCACGCCAGCGTCCATAGGAAAGCATTATGAATGCTTTCCTATGTGACCGGCTGAATGCGCGCGCAGCTCTTGCCGCGCGTGCGCATTCAGCCCAGGAGGAGGAACGGAGGAGGAGAGAAGGAGGAGAGCTGGAAAAAGGTAAGGGAGGGGGTCCCTGAGGGTGGGGGCACCCTCAGGGCACTATAATGCCAGGAAAACGAGTATGTTTTCCTGGCACTATAGTGGTCCTTTAAGAACTCAGAGAAGCTGAAAGCATCCACAGTTGGTGATATTGACCAAAACCACCATTTTTGTGAAACTCCTGTGCTTTGACAATCCAAATGAGTCACTGGTACTCAACAATGAGCTAAGACAGGGGTAGGCATTCTTTTAGCAACACTGTGCCGATATAGGATTGTGATGTCCCGTAGTGTGCCGGTCCTATTTTTTTTAAATTGAGGTGTGTATGCTGCCGTATCCTGCTTGTGTTATTTATACTGTAATTGCTTTGTATCATTGTATTTGTGCGAATATGATTTTATATTGTGTATGTTCAGGAGTAGTTTGTGGTATCGTGTATGATACATATGAATGTGTGCTGTGTATGGGGGCTGCTTGTGGAATTGTGTGGATGGATATGTCACATTGTGTGTTTGGTAGTGTGTGTATGTGTGGGGGCTGTTTGGGGTATTGCATGTGAAAGGCTGCATGTGGGGTTGTGTGCATGTATGTGGATTGCTAGTGGTGTTGCGTTTGTGCGGATTGTGTTTTGTGTTTGTTTGTGGGCTGTTCGTATTATTTGTATGAGGGGAGGCTTATTCTGCAGGTCTGTGTATTTCTGGGTTATTGTGTATTTCTGTGTATATCTAGCAGTGTGGGTGGCTTCCCTGGGTTCCAGTGGGGACCAAGCTGGCCAGGTACAGGTCAAGGACAGGAGCTGCCACAGCAACTGCAAGCTGCTCTACTACAGTGTGGATTCCCATTCACAAGTGCTGGGAGGAAGTGATCTGCAATGCATACATTGGGGATTGTCCTTCACCACCTTTTAGTATTAGCAGATATCTGAAGTTTCACTGGGACTCCTGATAGGCCAGAGCCTGTTTGGCTGTAGCAGCCTTGAGTGCCGTGCAAAGACACCTCGAGTGCCATGCATGGCACTAGTGCCGTAGGTTGCCTACCCCTGAGCTAAGACATACAAAAGAGATCACTTTCAAGATTGAAGAACCAACCCACGATGCAGGAACAGACATGAGCTAAACTCCTGAAAGATGAACAATGGAAGAAGGAGAATAAGGACCAAGCTGAAGTCAAAGTATCACAAGATGTCTGGGTGAACACAACCGACAGAGGTCAGACTAGAGGCAGAAAATAAGGAACTGATATAATCAGTGTTCAATCAGAATGGTCAAACAATGATTCGGGTCACAGGCAATGAAGACAGAGGTCAGATGGAATGCTCCAGGTTAGACCATATAAAGACATGGACAGGAGAGAAGTTTAAATTGTCTGAATAAGCACAGCCTAATGGAATGATTAGACCCAGGTGGAGTGAGCAAGAGCTGGAGACAGGAAATAGCCAGGAACAAATAGGACATGTGAAGCGCTGGGAATGAAGAGGTAAGAACAGGCCGGCAGTTATAGCATTGTTACATAGTATCAAATCAATTCACCACCCGATACATTGCGTAGTGTTTATCTCTTGCCAAACCGTGATGATCGGTAGTGGAATCTAACAACAGGCAATCAGAACAAACAATAATCCAAGAATAAAATCTGAAAGTAGAAGCAGTGTCAATGGTCTCCAAGCTAAATATTCAAAGGACAGGCCATGGAGACACACCAGACATTCAAACTGGTGGAAAAATGAACAAACCAATCCCTGAACATTTTTTGGAACACAAACACTCCATTTCTCTGTTAAAATGGCAAATGATTGACTCCGTCCCCATAAATCTACAGGCCAAGACAGACAAACACTCCTGAAAAAATCGGAGGCTTTCTGGATCCAACCCTTCGATTCCTTGGAGCCCGAAGGGTTGAACAGGGATTTTGATGCTTCTCTTTTTTTATTTTAAACTCAGCATATTTTCCGCCTCATTTTGTTTCATTTTGTGTATTTATGTTTTTCTGCATGTGCTAATTCTTTTCCTCCAGGGTACTAAGTGCGCCTATTTGGCTGTGGCTCCCTGCCGTGCAGTAGATAGACTGCAGGAATTTGAATGGAAGAATGGATTGCTACATAGTATCCAGATAAGTGTTTGTTTAATGGTTACAAGTGTCCTTCTCGTGCAATGTGATACAATGCAGGAAACACATTCGCTATTTTCGTTGCAAGTATTTTGCCCTACATAGAATGTAACACGTTATGCCATTCATATTGAGAAACCGTTAATTGTATTATGTATATTTATATATGTGTCTTTTCTACCTTTTGCTCTGGTATGGTAAAGGTTACTCTTTCATTTAATTCATGTTTCACTCTTTGGGTGTTTCTTGTAATTGAACAGATGTTTCAGCTGCACATTGTATTCTGGAACCTAGGCTTGATAAAGACCCTGAGGTTGGGTTAAAACGTTGCCGGTTCCATGCAGGAGGAATACATCTTTGTAATTTGTTTTGGTGTTGCGGCTCCGTGTGTTTTTTCTACTGTTTATGGGGTAATTGGAAGATTTGCATCCAAATTTTGAATGTTATGTAGAAACACACCAGTGAGAGCACTTACCTTATAATAATCTGTGTTTGAATTTTGTGCAAATCCACTGAAATGATCAGATCTGATGCTGATTGTAAAACTCACCAGAAAAGGCAAGTTGACACATTTTGTTGGAACTATTATTGTTACATTTTCTGGAGATAAGTTTTATTTGTATTGTCAAAAAGAGATAATTTTCCAGTTTCATTATTTTATCTCATAATTGCAATCAATGTCTTCACACTTGTGTGTCATCCAGACTTGTATTCTTTTACATTACATTAAAACAGTATGCCAGTTTGAAAACTATGGCAACACTACTCCCTTTTACCAAGGGATTCTTTAGTCATTAGACATAGGATTAAAGGGATGCTATAGTCACCAAAACAACTTTAGCTTAAAGGGACACTATAGTCACCTGAACAACTTTAGCTTAATGAAGCAGTTTTGGTGTATAGAACATGCCCCTGCAGCCTCACTGCTCAATCCTCTGCCATTTAGGAGTTAAATCCCTTTGTTTATGAACCCTAGTCACACCTCCCTGCATGTGACTTGCACAGCCTTCCATAAACACTTCCTGTAAAGAGAGCCCTATTTAGGCTTTCTTTATTGCAAGTTCTGTTTAATTAAGATTTTCTTATCCCCTGCTATGTTAGCGTGCTAGACCCTGCAAGAGCCTCCTGTATGTGATTAAAGTTCAATTTAGAGATTGAGATACAATTATTTAAGGTAAATTACATCTGTTTGAAAGTGAAACCAGTTTTTGTTTTTTTCATGCAGGCTCTGTCAATCATAGCCAGGGGAGGTGTGGCTAGGGCTGCATAAACAGAAAAGAAGTGATTTAACTCTTAAATGACAGTGAATTGAGCGGTGAAATTGCAGGGGAATGATCTATACACTAAAACTGCTTTATTTAGCTAAAGTAATTTAGGTGACTATAGTGTTCCTTTAATGAAGCAGTTTTGGTGAATAAATCATGCTCCTGCAGTCTCTCTGCTCAATTATCTGCCAAAATAGAGGCGGGAACGTGCCGTCTCTGGATACCTGTCACCAGCATGCTGTGACTGCTCACATCACAGCTCCAATATTCCCAGAACTCCAGGCTGGTAATGATGCAGCAATGACGCTGCCAGTGGGTTAAACTTGGAACTTGCAGTGTTTTATAGGGAAACGCAACACATACAGACTCCAGACACCATAACCACTTCAAATCCCTGAAGTAGTCATGGTGCTTGGAGTAAATACAATTCGGTGTTCATTGATACTGGGCACTCATTCTGGCTGAATTTATGCAGATTGCTTTCATTGAAAGGTAACTCGGGCAGATTATTATCTACCGTAAGAATTTTGTAAATTTACCCATTTGCCTCTAACTGCATAATTCAGTCAACAACCAATGTGACATTTCTGCCTTAACTAAGCCGGTAACAGCTGTTAGTGTTCCTTCATGAAGAAAAATGATTGACGTCAATCTAACTTTTGTACGACATATAATGGAGTTGCACAAACAATGCACGCTTATTCAGAGATAGATTTAAAAAAACAACTTGGCCTAAGGCTGGAGCGCAGGGATGGGCCTGAGACACGTCTTCGTGATGGTTGAATTACTGATTACTATAGTAGAACTGAATTCTCTGTGATCTTGGCATTAACTTCAAAAACAAGAGTTACCTTCAAATAAAGAAATATACTGTAATATGTATATATAAAGCACACTCGCGTATTGTTACCTTATGCCAGGGGTGCCCAAAAGGTAGGTCTCCAGATGTTGTAGAACTACAACTCCCATGATCATTTGCATGCCTTTAGTATTACAAAGGATCATGGGAGTTGTAGTTCTACAACATCTGGGCATTGACCTTTTGGGCACCGCTGCCTTGTGTCCTCTTCCTAGAGTCTAATAAAAGAGGATCCGCTGCTTCACGCCCTAGCAATCCCTATTGGTCAATCCACAGTCATTGCACTCACTCTTAGTAAAATCGGTATCAGCATAGGTTGTATTTTTTTAAACTAGAGTTTCTTTCTGACGTGGTGTTAACTTCCGCATCATTACAAATCCTACATTTTGCAAGATGCAGCCACTATTTAATAATAAAAAAATAAATAGTCACTTTTGCAAAATAATTAAGTATGCTATTGGTTATAACATTTAAATGAATATTTAAATCACCAAAGCAACTTCAGTTCATGAATACACAGTAATACGCAGAGTGTACACTAATGATCTCAGCTTATCATTTGGATGCCTATGAAGTGTCATCTTACGCGCTCAATCAATCACCGATACCCTACCCGGCAGAGGCAGAAAGGAAGAGAGCTAAGGGGGCTGATGGGGTGGGCGCCAGAGCCCCGAATTTGTTGTTAAAATATTAACATTTTCAAAATACGCAGCAAACATGTTGGGTGTATTCTGGGTAAATATTACTGTATTTTCAGTAAAGAAAAGAATGAAAAATGAAAGTTCAAATGTATAACTACAAAAAGTAAAAACTTATAAAACAGTAAAAAAAAAACTGGTTAATGTAATTAAACCAGTTTTCCAATGCCGGTTTACAAGCGATATGAAGCAGCCAATGCGCGTCCTGGTTAGAGTGAGGAGTAACTCTGCATTCACCCGGCAACGAAAGAGAATTTAGAGGAATTATCTCATTGGATTATACCTTTTAAGCCAACGAAATGTTCTTGTCTGTATGTAGTTTTAAAGTCTCTGTAATAGCTCGAAAAAAAACAGAGAGATCTTAATCTAGCCAATTATTTTTTTCTTGAAGGATTTAAAGATTATCTCTTTAAAATAAAGGGATTAAGAAAAATTAAATATCTCAGCGTATTTTCGGCTTTGAAAGTGAAATTTTGAACCGTATTGTGATTCTTTGTAATAATGTAAACAACGTTATGACTGGTACGTCTTGATAGAAGTGATGGACGTGACTCGTCTCCGGCTATTGTGTCGAATCGCCTGCTGACATTGACAGTCATCGCTTTACAATTTGAGACACACCACGGTACGCAGTACTAAAGAAAGGATTAATTCAGCAAACATTACTGGGAATAGTGTGAGCGAAGACACAATTATAGACAAAGTCAGGTCAACTGCAACTGGATTAGTTTAGACAGCTGTATAGAACAGAGTAGATTGATAAACCTCTCCGAATGTATAATTCATAAACCATATTTTATTTCATTTTTTTTTTAAACTGAGACCCACTTCAAATAAGACGAAACATAATTGAACCCAAAATGCAGTGACGGAATCCCATAGCTGTGACAATTCGAGACACACCATTTCCTAGTTATTGAACTGAAATATTCTTGTCTTGTTCTCTAGTGGAATGTAGCTAAATATCTCTTAAGTCAAAATGCATAAATAAATAAATAAATGTCCTAGTTGTGTAGAGGACACTGTGATACTTGCCTAACCTGGAATGCAATTGGCATTCTTCCAGGGTGGGTATACAAATGATGCTCCTGCTGTTTGGCCACCATGACCACTACACGTGTTTAATGCTGCCTGTGCAAGACAGGTGGTACAAGTGTCAGGGTCACGAAGCAATGCTTGGCAGACTCCACTTCAGTTGCTTAGCAACACAGCATCCCACCCCCCCAGATGTTCTGCAGGTTCAACCCTTTAACGGTCCGGGATGTGATTCATTCAATGCTCAGTTATTCCCATGACCTGCATCTATAGAACCAGTATTTTCTGTGAATTCCAGGGCCAGCATCAGTCTCAACACCTGCCATGAACATGAATCTGACCTTGCTCTAGTCATTGGCTAGATCTCTTGGCAAGTGAGGAGTGTGGGATATTCAGATATGGGAATGTGGAAGAGGAAATATTGAATGGGCTGAGCCTCAAGCAATGGGGAATCATAATTATTAATGGCGCCTGGAGCTCCCTATAAGAATTTATAGTACCACTTGTGCTAATGTACGTTTGTTGGAAGAATGACAATGCTATACCACAGGCGAGAGACAGGTGGGCTACCTAAGTGTCCTTGCAAGATGCCATTTTAATTGTCATATCACGTGGTCATTGTGCCCTGAAACCAGAAGACCCAGTGATCGAAGTAAGATGCTTCTCAACAGCGAACCAAAGGGGCTGTAATCTCTACACAGAGTAATTGTGTTATTTCAAACCATTGTGCTGTAGTATAGGCCCAAAATCTATTGTACAGCATTGCAGAATTTATTGGTGCTTTATAAATAATAATAATAATAATATTTAGGGATTTATTTCTTCCCGCTTGGTCGCTCTGTAAAATATGTGTGAACGGTCAGTTTGTCTTAATAGTCAGACTATGGACGATGAGCCAGCACCAGTCAGCAAAAGGTCGAGTAGAACTGAGGTCTTCAATCAATGATTTCTAGGTTTCCATCCGGCATCACCAATTATCTACAGTTGGAATGTAGAAATAAATATAATTGGTGAAAGTAGAACTGACTGAGCAATATGTTGAGGTGAGAATTCAGTTCTGTGAGACACAAACATTTCTGTGAGACACAAACATGTCCATGCAGAAATAAGAGTACGTGGTAAAACGCACCAGAGAAAAATGCAGGTGGGACTGGCGCAACCTGAGCTGAGAAATAATGTGGTTTAAGGTGATTGAATCTTTGGTTAAAATAGAAAGTGTGAGAACACCAATTATTATAAGACGTGGTTATATTTAAATAAGATTATTCTTGGAATAGAAAACCTGTATTCGTTTCCGACTAGTAAAGAGTCTTTGTAACATAGTGTTTTTTCTTCGTAAGTTTTCATGTGAAATTGCCCTGATAAGAAAAACGTAATATTTTAACCTTAGAGAGTGCTACAAACAACGAAGTTTCCTACAGTGGTGGGAGGTTTATTCATTACATTTGTCATGTCAAGGAAAGTCTTTACAAAGTGAGTTCTTATCTTAAACACATCCTTCATTCCACCATTTTTGATGGACAAGGCATTTAATTCCCTTTTTTTCCCATTGATGACATTGAAATGTGCAGCTCAGGCAAGTGCGTTCCACTCTTTCACCCCATGTAGAGAAAGTAGCCAGAAGATACATTGTGCTTCTCACATTCTAGAAAGACCTGGTGTTTCTATAGAATATATTGAGGGGCCATCCAGTAGGACCTAACTGATACCTGGATCATCTCATCATCAAGCCCTTACGATCCTCTAATTATTGTCATCAGAACCACATTGTAACGGACCGTTTCAGCACGCAAGGGGTTAAAACCGTTTAGGCGATCGTCCCCTTTCAGAGATGCAGGCACAGCTACTGTAGAACACCAAACTCACGAACCCCATGTAAGGGAATGCTCCAAACTCCCAAACGGCATCCAATATAGCACTCCAAACACACGAACTGGAACCATACGACTAGCTGCTACAAGACGAATAGGAAAAGCATCCAAGCGGCTTACACTCCTAGCAATCATTCTCTATAAGCATTCAGTAAATCCCCCCAAAGACGAGACAAAGCTCCGTGTTGAGGGTCAAGCAGTGGTCTGTTTAATGAGGGCTACCTGCCCAGTATTTATGCAGGTCTCCCACCTAGTGGACACTCCCCTAGGGGACCAAATGGGAGACTGTGACAAAAGACAGACAATCAGCCAAAAAGGACACACAGTCACATTATATTCCCACAATGCATCCTGGCTTCCTCCCCTCTGCCCTGGAGATAATTGAGAAGTAATTAAATTATCTCCCAGGACAAAGGCAAATCGCCATTATGCACGTGGGGATACTAAAACATGAATTACTGTTAAAATACAATATGTGACACAAGTTACAATAAAACTATACAGGGAGTGCAGAATTATTAGGCAAGTTGTATTTTTGAGGATTAATTTTATTATTGAACAACAACCATGTTCTCAATGAACCCAAAAAACTCATTAATATCAAAGCTGAATATTTTTGGAAGTAGTTTTTAGTTTGTTTTTAGTTATAGCTATGTTAGGGGGATATCTGTGTGTGCAGGTGACTATTACTGTGCATAATTATTAGGCAACTTAACAAAAAACAAATATATACCCATTTCAATTATTTATTATTACCAGTGAAACCAATATAACATCTCAACATTCACAAATATACATTTCTGACATTCAAAAACAAAACAAAAACAAATCAGTGACCAATATAGCCACCTTTCTTTGCAAGGACACTCAAAAGCCTGCCATCCATGGATTCTGTCAGTGTTTTGATCTGTTCACCATCAACATTGCGTGCAGCAGCAACCACAGCCTCCCAGACACTGTTCAGAGAGGTGTACTGTTTTCCCTCCTTGTAAATCTCACATTTGATGATGGACCACAGGTTCTCAGTGGGGTTCAGATCAGGTGAACAAGGAGGCCATGTCATTAGATTTTCTTCTTTTATACCCTTTCTTGCCAGCCACGCTGTGGAGTACTTGGACGCGTGTGATGGAGCATTGTCCTGCATGAAAATCATGTTTTTCTTGAAGGATGCAGACTTCTTCCTGTACCACTGCTTGAAGAAGGTGTCTTCCAGGAACTGGCAGTAGGACTGGGAGTTGAGCTTGACTCCATCCTCAACCCGAAAAGGCCCCACAAGCTCATCTTTGATGATACCAGCCCAAACCAGTACTCCACCTCCACCTTGCTGGCGTCTGAGTCGGACTGGAGCTCTCTGCCCTTTACCAATCCAGCCACGGGCCCATCCATCTGGCCCATCAAGACTCACTCTCATTTCATCAGTCCATAAAACCTTAGAAAAATCAGTCTTGAGATATTTCTTGGCCCAGTCTTGACGTTTCAGCTTGTGTGTCTTGTTCAGTGGTGGTCGTCTTTCAGCCTTTCTTACCTTGGCCATGTCTCTGAGTATTGCACACCTTGTGCTTTTGGGCACTCCAGTGATGTTGCAGCTCTGAAATATGGCCAAACTGGTGGCAAGTGGCATCGTGGCAGCTGCACGCTTGACTTTTCTCAGTTCATGGGCAGTTATTTTGCGCCTTGGTTTTTCCACACGCTTCTTGCGACCCTGTTGACTATTTTGAATGAAACGCTTGATTGTTCGATGATCACGCTTCAGAAGCTTTGCAATTTTAAGAGTGCTGCATCCCTCTGCAAGATATCTCACTATTTTTGACTTTTCTGAGCCTGTCAAGTCCTTCTTTTGACCCATTTTGCCAAAGGAAAGGAAGTTGCCTAATAATTATGCACACCTGATATAGGGTGTTGATGTCATTAGACCACACCCCTTCTCATTACAGAGATGCACATCACCTAATATGCTTAATTGGTAGTAGGCTTTCGAGCCTATACAGCTTGGAGTAAGACAACATGCATAAAGAGGATGATGTGGTCAAAATACTAATTTGCCTAATAATTCTGCACTCCCTGTACATTTAACATATCCCCAGATAGCTCAGGTCTGAGCGCACATTATTAAGCGAATGGCGCTCAGACCACACGAATACAGTTTAATCGCCATGGAGCCAAAGTCTTTAGAAAGTCAGTTCTCATTCAGTACGAATTGGCTCCATGGGATTCCTATCTGGGGTATAGTGCAGTCAGGTACAACTACCAAACACCGGGCCGTTCGTGCACTTTCAACGAACAAGAAGGGAGGTCGGCGGCTTCAGCGGTGTTCGCGCCAAACTGTGTCCGTTTTTAGTTCCATGAATTAAGTGTCGAACACCGCTGTGCGTCCGCGTGTTTAAAATGGCCGCGACCTCGTGTTCGGTATACGAATGGCGGCCACCCAGTATTTGTCAATTAAGCTGCGGTTAACCGCAGCTTCTGGGAAGCTAATTGCCGGCACACTCCAGCTCCCAGGTAGTCTAGTCATTCGTGGTTTAGTCAGTGAATCTACTGAACACCAGGCAGAAAAGCACGAATAAGTCTTTTCTGCAGGGGAACAAAGTCTTTTAATATGGGGCCATAATCCAAAGGCAGCAGGCGAGCAACCAGGCTTCTCCAATGCAATGTGGCGAGATTGCTCTCGTCACACACATAACTCAGATTTACTTGTTTATGAGATTATAAATAAATATTTCAAGGGATGTTATCAATAATATTGCCCCAAAAGCAAGATGTCTCTTTTTTGCAGCTTTAATCTTTTCAAAGGAAATTGGAAGATTTTAACTGGACGCATCAAGAACGACTGTTAGAGGAAACGGATGATGTCCTTTCAGAATTAATTTTACTTTAATTGCTTTATATATCATTATGTTCCAAGACCTGACCATGACTGGGGCTTCACATTTTCTTTTCTTCTTTCCATGTGAGGGTGAATACAAGAGGCACTCAGTACCAACTCAATCCCGTTACTGGTAAGCAGGTATATTGTCCCACCAACATCATGCACGTGAGGTTGTTGACAATAAGGAACACCGTTTGGGTTAGTTCACAGTCTCATAGTGTTTTTAGAGACTTTCATCTCCACATTTTATTGTATGTATTGAGACTGGTTTGAGGGCTATATACGGTGCCATATTTTTTTTAAGAGCATTCACTGCCCTGGAGCTCCCTTTGATGTTGAGAAGATTACTGTACATCAAGGGGTTTGTGAGAATAAATAATATCTTTACCACCCACTAAACATTTTATTTCTTTTCCCAATGGTGGGCTGTTTTCTTTGAGAAAGGAACGTGTCACCATGGCAATAATATTTCATATGAAGCTCAGACTATCGCACATTTCAGGGAGAGGTCTTAGTTTTGAGAAGCTGAGACCAAAGAGCCCAAAGATCTTTACTTCCTATGCTTCTGTCAGATTATACGGAAACCTGCTATCATGTCATTAGTGTCTCATTTCATTAATTCCATTTTATCAGAATGGCTGCACATCTAATGCAATAAAGACCTCTTTGGAAACCTGCTGGTGAAGGATTCTAACCATAAATCAGCCATTATAATTACCATCAAATCAGCAAGTGATACAAGGAAAGAACCCACAATTCATTCTCCAAATCTCTCCCATTCTTTAATTACATATTTTTGGGGCTCCGACATGCGTGATACATCCTGCATTATAATATTGCCCTTTCGTTCACATTGTCTCTCTGAGGATTGATCTCTAATTCCATTTATTTTTAATAATATATTTCCTGCTCTAACTAATCCCATATCGGTCTTTACAAATCCAGAAAGCTTATCATCAGTAATATTATTTGCCGCTAGATGTACAGCTGTCTCCTGAACTTAAAAACAACCTTTCTCTTCACTTCCTTCAATAGTGTAATCCCTGAACTTGCTCAGCCCTCTGGTATTCAGGTGGTTTGGATCTGAGTCTGGGGAAAAAGAGAAGATAAATAATCTTCCAACCCAAATACTGTCTTTGATCCTGGTTTCATGTGGTCGAGTCTAAACTGTGAGCTTGACCCTGTTTATGTAACTTTACTTAATATTTAAATTCTGGATTTTGGTTCTCTTATATGTAACACACCAGCCGAGAGATGCCCAAAACATGGATTTCAGCTGTTAAAGAACTACAAAGCCCATAATGCTTTGACGGCTCATCTTTTTGCCCTGCTCTCAATATGCTTTGAACTCAGGACAGACACTGCAGATTGTAAAAAGTGGACACATACATCCACACAAACAAAGACACACACACACACACACACACTTACAAACATGCATACATTGACAAATACCTACATCTACAGCCAGATTAATATGCACACCTGTACACAGACATAACAAATTGCAGAGATAGACACAGATCCATACTTACAACATATCTTTACGCATTTAGGGATAGAGTAGATATGTCAACATATTTATCCCCTGTTGCTAGCCAGAAGCCCATGTCTGCCACCAATTTGCTTGCAATTTGCTGTTTGTCATTCATTGAATCGGCCAAGTTATGTGAAGACTTGGCTTACTTCAACAAACACTGAACTGCGGCCAAATTTGGTTGAAATAAATATGAATAGCCGAATAGGTTAAAAAAAATTGTGACTAGTGAATGACAACTGGCTACCATATAGCTGCCGTTCAGCGTTTAATGAATATAATGCAGTGAGAATAAATCCAGTGCCCATCTTAAATGAAATTCGCAATTCGACTGTGTCAAACCTTTACAGAAATCTGTAGCTCTCCAGCGTTTTGCTACTTCCAAGTTCCTCAGCCAGACGTTGGAGGTCTGTAGTTAAATAACAAAGAATACAGAATGCCGGCTTCACTTTAAATTTCTGACTTTCATGGGAACATAGTCCACAACAGCTGCAGTGGCAAAGGTCTACGGTAAAATTCATTGGATCTCTCCCGATGTCTTGCCATTAAAGTCTACAGTTAAAAGCGGCCATCTGATGCTAACTCAATTGAGTGAGATACCCATAAAAGAGAAGGTTATTATACTGAAAACCTCTGTTTATAATTGGGTTTAACGTGTGCCAGATGTTTTACTGGTTGAGCTAGTTTGTTATCCTAATTTTACACAAGATCCATGTTACATACAGTATTTGCCAAAGCGTTCCGAGTGAAACTGGAGAGCTGTAGGTTCAAATACAAAACAATGAGAATTACTCTGTATTTTTGGTCTACAATTAACATATGTATTCAAAGAAACAAATTCTTCTAATAGTTGCTTTCTTATAAGTTTTATAATAGATAAACAGCGCCAATGAGAAGCCCGACGATCAACCATGTGACAAGAAAATAACAAGTACAAATGTATAATGTAACAGACGGAATGAAGCAGGGAGATAAAACAGGACCAAATATCTGTTGGTATATACAGGAAGTAATGTTACTACAAGGGAAAATTCCAATTAGCCAGAAAATAGTCTAATTTTAATTGGAGAAAGAAGGGGAGACAGGAGATGAGTATTGAGCAGTAAGGCTCGAAGAAGGAAGAAATGAAATACAAAAAGAGAAAGTGATGAAGTGTAGAGAATCCAGCAAGGTTATTTGCTAAAGTGAGAATTCAAAGGGAATTTCAAATTTAAGGGTATAGTAGCCGAACTCAAAGCATAGATAACTTCAAAAATGTTCACCTGGTTCACCTATTTTGACCTTAAATTTGAAATTCACTTTGATTGCTCACATTGGAGTCTAATGAATCTAAGGACAGTCCTACAGGCACAGCATACATATGTCTACCAGAACCCCCTTTCCTTAGACTGTACCCCCCAAACAATATATATCCATCGAAAGTCACCGAACACCCTTGTTGTCCAAATAGCGCCCTGATTGGAGAATCTGCGTCTGAGTTACAGAGTCGGGGCTATTTTCCGAGGAGTTCCAGGCATGCGGTAGCTTAGTCCCGGTCTCACAAAGGGGGTTTCTGCAACTCTGGGGAAAAGAGAGCTCACAAGCCCCAGGTATCCTCTGATGCCTCATTGCCTCCCCGACCTACCCCCCAAATAGCACTCTATTTGGAGGTCGGGGAACAAAGCAATACCTGCTTAAACATTTACTGGACTTTAGCGCAGTCTCCATCCGAGGAACAGTTTTTCAGGGTATCTCCTGGTCCAGTGCTCAATGTGTAAAATGTCTGGCTGGGAAGCACAGTATGCATGTGGGGCTCCCCATATACCTGCCTTACAGTGACAATAGCCCCTAGGGGCTCATAGGACCAGGCCTATAGTCTGTGAGCAGGAGACTGGTGTCAAGCCTCTCTAAAAATCCATGGCTCGGGATCTTCCATCACACATGGTTATTCAATTCCTGAGAAATATTTAACTTTTAAGAGCTTTTTTCTGTTTAATACATTTTTGGGGGGAACAGGCACATACATTTGCTGCTGTCCCACTGAACTGAAATTTTAAAACAAACCCATTTTCATATATTTTAAAATCTAAAATGTCATGTCCAACGTTTCAGTATGAATAGATGTTCTGTCGGAGCCTTCATTAGCCAGCCGGTTTAGCTACCATTAATTGTTAATGTCTGCACTTGCTAATGTTAATTCTGTACATTTTCTACTTAGCTTACACTCTCAGTTAATGAATGAACGGCCGTTGAGAGTTATGCAACTCTCCAAAACCTTTTTTTCCCCAAACTGTGTTATTCATGCCTATACGTTGCAAGTTGGTTGGCAACTCACCACAACTACTGCTATAGCGGAAAAACCACGCTGTCAACTGCTAACATTGTGACGTACTTTGGAAAGATATAAACAAAGGAACGTCATATGCACAAAGGAGTTATATTAAAACTAAAATATTATTATCAGTTTCTGATCTTCCAAGTGAAAAATACACGTAATCCACCATTCCAAGCAACCTCTTTCTTTATAACTAACAAGCTAATTTAGTGCTAAGTGGAACGCTTAAACTGCAAACCTGGGTGCTATTATTCCACCCAATGCCTCCGATGACTAATAAAGTAAACTTTCAGCCGCTCTTTCATTATGTAGACATCAATCGCTAATGGTCCCCAAATTAAGGATGTCTCCACTGTAGAATTCCGCTTGCCAGCTTGTCTGCACCCGGGGTGCCAAGATAAAAAGCTTAGCCATGTGTACAAAATACAGCGAGAGTCCCTCTATTATTCAAGCGTGTCTAATGCACAAGGAGGTTCGGAGTGCCTGCTGTCAGTCTGTGTTAATTTGTATTCTATAAAGAGTCATAATCGCCCATTAATACACATAATTTGCAGCGAGCTGACATTAATGGATCTCCAGTCAATTGCATGAATTAACTTTGATCCAATGGACATTGTAAAGAAACATTTATGTTGCCCAAACTATGAATTTTCTTACAGCCTCTGTGGCCCCGGCATGTTCCAGACCAAAAACTAACATTGGAGCAAGTGCACTCTGAATGTTTTAGATCACAAACTAACGTCACAATAAATGCACCGAGTATGTTTTAGATCCCAAACTAACGTTGCAATAAATGCGCCCTGTATGTTTTAGATCACAAACTAACGTTGCAATAAATGCGCTCGGGATGTTTTAGATCACAAACTAACGTTGCAATAAATGCGCCCTGTATGTTTTAGATCACAAACTAAGATCGCAATAAATGCGCTCGGGGTGTTTAAGATCACAAACTAACATCGCAATAAATGCGCTCGGGGTGTTTTAGATCACAAACTAACATCGCAATAAATGCACTCAAGATGTTTTAGCTCACAAACTAACGTTGCAATAAATGCGCTCAGGATGTTTTAGATCACAAAATAACGTCACAATAAATGCGCTCAGGATGTTTTAGATCACAAACTAATGTCAAAACAGGTGTGCTCTGAATTGCAGTGGAAATGGCAAGTGGGCTAGGCTGGAGCGCATTTGGCTGTACCTCTCCTGGCTGTAAGAGCGCTGACTGCCTTTGTGGTTTTGTCCGAAGAAGCTTCTAAGTGAGAGGGGATTGTGTGCATAAGCTGCAGATTTTGAAATCTATTTTTTCATATACAGTTACAGGCATGGTTTTCTGTAGGGTTTATCCACTAAACAGTGATATCTTTATTTTTTCAGAAGAATGTTCCCTTAGGCTTTAATTGGTGTGATCACGATCATTGCACCTTATTTATTTACAATGGAATTCCGGAGAAACAATAAGAAAAACCCTTACATTTGTGTGCTTCTTTGTTCATTCTGTTTTGTAAATGTAGGATTTTAACTAAATATCAGCTAAGCAATCCCCATCATGTTGTGTCGTTTCCATAGCAACACGTGCAGTGCTTCAAACCACTGTCCATTCTTTTTTTACTATTAATTAGCTGCTATGGCAAGCTTTCTTTTTGTTTTTGTTAAAACAATTTGGGCTGAAGAATTATCCCAAATGTATTACAACTTTACTTTGCACACACGGGGGATTCATTCACTAAACACTAATACGCAATAAACAGAAAAGCAAATTGCAAAATCTAGGCAAAAAGTTGCAGACTCAGAAAATTCTCCGACTCTCCCAAAGCACGATTAAGGTTGCCCAGGTGCCTCGTCAGGAAGCCAGGTTGGGTCCGCTCCTAGAGCCCGGGGCTGTGTACTGTGAGTGTTATTTGTTTGTTTACATATCTCCTAACATTTGAAATCGACGAAGAGGGACACTTTCATCTTAGGAGTGTGAGTGGGGCTTTGCCAGCGACCAACTCTTATGGGAAGTTTTAAGTGATTTAATGACTAATTTACTAAAGATGTATGAAACTAAAGTGTAATCTAGAACAAGGGAGCTGTTAAAGTGTACTGCAGCCGATAGAGGTGCAGACCACATGCTCCCTCTCAGAAGGGGGAAGCTCAGGGAGTTCTCTGGGAAGACAGAGGCAGAACCAAAGCTCAGGGCCCAGAAAGGGTCCCAGCAGACCCCTCTCTGAACCTGGGCCCTAGGCGTTCACTTATGCCGCCTTAGCTAATTGTGGCTCTGTATCACCAATGGCAATAACTTGGCTATTTTTATGCAGTTTTCTATTTAGTACAACTCCTTCTTTGGGGAATAAAACTCACAGAGCCGAAAAACTTTATTCATTAAACTGGGATCTGAGGAGATTACAGAACTGGACATTTTATCCCAAACTAGTCAAATTAGATAAATTCTCCAAACTAGCTATTTTTCTGTCTGAGCTATCCTGGCCTAAACTTTCCAGTTACCTTTTCAAAACCTCCCAATTCCTCGTTCAGTCAGAAATCCCAGATGTGTTTCATAAATGGAATTTTCCTCCACACAGGCATTGTGCCTGTTTTCTGGTATTTTGAGAATTTTCTTTTTGTGGCTCAAATAATTATTTAGCTTATTTGAAGGCTTATAGCTGTTAAAATCATTTGTACAACATGGGATTTCCAGGGAAAATGGGAAAATCCATTTGCAGAATGAATTTAGGAAAGAAAATACACCCAGGTCAGAACTTTATCTTACAATAAATAAAAAAGAGATAATCAAATAGTTATACGTATCAGATTCCAAGCTGTTTTTAATGTTATTTTTTATTTATAAAGCAGCAACATTTTCTGTAGCGCTGTACAAGGAGGATATATTTATAAATGGTAGAGAAAGAATACAATCAATGCATAATAAGACAAATTGGTACAAAGGGGCAGGAGGTCCCTGTGAGCCTTTTTGAGCAAGTAGTTTTGTGAGCTTGCAATCTAATGGAGACTAAGGCCAGTGAGTCCCTATGGTGGGCCGCTCTAAAGGGGCTTCCATATGTTGTTATTATTATTATTATTATTATTATTATTATTATATTATTTATATAGCGCCAGCAAGTTCCTTATCGCTGTACAATGTTAACAAAAATATCGTAATAACATTTTACACTTAAAAAGAATATGGGCTATGAAACATTATATTGAAAAATCAGTTTATTTTTGAATGTGAACGTTTTACATTAGATTTTATTCAATGACATATAGCACATTGAGATACATATTTTAACACTATCCATATTACCTATTCTGCCATTGTTCCCTTTAGACATTGTAGGAGAGAAAATTTATATTTTTGAAATACCTCATTAATTCCTTCATTTCACCAGACTTCTCTTTTGTCTAACTGCAGTTGCTGTTTTTCTGATTATATATGTGATTTTATCGGTGGTGTATACATGATTTATTTTCATCTACGCATGAACAGTTTTTTCTAATTTACATTTATTAATAAATTCTATTTAGTGTACCCTGTATCATTCATTATTTTATTACCTGCGTTTAGTTTGAGCGCTGCTAGATTTGCAGTACAGTTTCCATTAACATAGTTAATATCCACGTGCTTATAAATTAGATACATTCTGCATTGAATTAGTTAGAAGCGGCCAGGGCCGCCATCAGAAATTGTGGGGCCCCTAACACGCTCAAGGTCTGAAGTACATATATACTGACACACACACATACATACAGACATACATACTGACAGACATACATACATACATACACACTGACATACATACATACATACATAATGGCATACTGATATACATACATACAGACATACACACACACACACACACACACACACACAGATAGATATGTACATACACAGATGCGTACAGACATACTGACATACACACACACACACAGACATACATGCATACTAACATACATACTGATAGATAGATAGATACATACATACATACACACACGTACATACTGACATACACACACACACACACATACACACATACATACAGATAGATAGACACATACATACAGACATACTGACATACACATACAGACATACATGCATACTGACATACACACATACATACTGACACACCCACACAGACATACATACATACTGACATACACACACAGACATACATACTGACATACATGCATACTGACACACACACACAGACATACATACTTGCAGACACACATACATACTGACAAACAGACATACATACAGACATATATACATACTGACATACACACACACATACAGATAGACACATACACACAAACATATATACATACTGACATACACACACAGACATACATGCATACTGACTTACATACACACATACATACTGACACACAGACATAAATACACACTGACATACACACAGACATACATGGATACTGACATGCACACACACACAGACATACATACATACTTGCAGACACATACACAGACATACATACATACATACTGACAAACAGACATACATAGAGACATATATACATACTAACATATACACACACATCCAGACATAATGACACACACACACACACAGACATACATGCATACTGACATACATACTGACACACACACACACAGACATATATACATACTGACATACACACACAGACATACATACTGACATACATGCATACTGACATACACACACACATACATACATACATACATACATACTTGCAGACACATACACAGACATACATACATACTGACAAACAGACATACATACAGACATATATACATACTGACATACACACACACAGACATACATACATACTTACAGACACATTCATATACATACACACACTTCATTTATCAGCCACCCTCCTCTTAAGTTTAAGTTGCAGGAGGGTGGCTGGGGATGATGGGAGTGGATGCCTCTGGTATCCTCTCCTGTCCTCTGATCTCCCTCTCCTCCGCTCTCCCTCTCCCCCGCGGCTGGTCACTTCCTCCCAGCAGCACTTGCGGTGTAGCCGCAATTTTTTTTAACCCCTTAAGGACACATGACATGTGTGACATGTCATGATTCCCTTTTATTCCAGAAGTTTGGTCCTTAAGGGGTTAAAGGGGCCTGGTTGCGCAATTACCTGGCCGCAGCGCTGACTGGGCCCCTGAAGATATAGGGCCCATCGGGTGGCCCTAAATGCTTGGGCCACCTGATGGGCCCCGGTGCTGATGCACCTGCTGCAGTTTCACCGCTCCACATGGGGCCCGTTATGGTTGTCACTCCCTGATGGCGGCCCTGGAAGCGGCAGTGCAGATAGCATGAGGTCAGAAATGGCAGCAGGCGAAAAAGGATATTTTTCAGAGCTCCAAATTATCACGCAAGTCGTCTAAAAGGGACTCTTCAGTGCCAGGAAAACATATCCTGCAGTGCCCCTCTCCCTCCCACACCCCCCCCCCCCAATCCATGGTAAAACCCCTTCAGTGACTTACCTCAATCCAGCACCGATGTCCCTCGGGCACTAGAGGAGGACTTAACCCTGCAAGATAAATATTGCAGCTTATAAAAACTGCAATAATTACACTTTCAGGGTTAAGGGTGGTGGGAGTTGGCACCCATACCATTCCAATGGGCAGAAGTGGTCTGGGTGCCTGGAGTGTCCCTTTAATATTGCATTCACAATCCCGAATACTTGAATTTATCCAACACAATGGTGGCAATTTTTTGTAAAATCTTGATTCGTTCTGCACGTAACCTTACTTTATATAGAAAATGTAACAGGTGCGAAAATATTCATATTGTTTTATCGTTCATTTTGCTGGATGAGTATTTGAGACGCAAAGGAATTAAATCTCGTAATGTAAACAACTTCAAGGGCGAGGTAAGAGCTGTCAGTTTGGTTCAGAAGAAGCAACTTCGGCTCACGCTGTTTTGTTCTTTAACTAAACATCTGGCATCTCCAGAACCTGACAGGTTGGTCTGTCCTATGGATGGAGACTGTTGATTTTGGATGCAGTGTCTAAGTTGATTGCCAGGCTCGCTGCAGTAAAGCTCTTGGACGATAGCGAAGTATATTGTTGCACAGGATCTCCAGTGTCCCACATCTGGTCTTAATAAAAATGCAAGGAGAAAGGGAGGGGGTGGGGGGTGGAAACTCTCTGAGGACCCCATTTCCTGATTCCTGCATCAAATTCATGAGCAGCAGATTAGCTTGTAGCTGCTCATTTTCAGCAATTTGCATGTCATTCCCAGGAAAAAAAAACGGAGCTTAGCGTCCAGCGAGGGGCAACGGAAAAAAATATCTCATTAGCCGCCATGTTCTCTTAATCTTTAATGGAAATCTAAATCTGGACTTGTCAGCAGGTGTGCATTCAAAAATTAGCATTTAGTGCTCTGGATGCTGATGCAGAAGACTATGATGTATTGTCATAAACACCCTATCGGACAAGGGTCTTCATCTCAATAGTACGAACAAAAAAAAACAAAAAGATGCCACTAGTAATGTTAAATATTCCCTTTTTTTTTTCCAGAGTGGTCCTGAGCTTCTGTTTTCCACAACCAGCAGCTGTTTGAGACTTTTGTTCCCTAATGTTATCCGTTGCCGCGCGTCAACTGAGTCTTAAATGAAAACCGTAACATACACTGCAGCCTGTTGCTTTAATTTGAACAGACCTGTCCGCAGTTTGTCATAAAGAACAGAAACAATATATTTAATATTCATTAGTAATGGCTCAATGAACAATGTTCAGATAGCAAAGTGGATATCTCTAAGTTCATTTAAATTGACACTCCACTGCCTAAAAAATAAAATAAATAAAAATCACTGTTTAGTACATATACCCCAAATAAAAACTTGCATGCATTGAATGGTGTATTTTTTTAGTTAATATATATAAAAACAGCTTGCAAATGTTACAGGTCTCTTGTCTGCAGCCTTTACAAGCCCTCCCCTTCTAGCCCCGCCCAGACTTTCTGTGGCTGTCCAATCACATACTTCCCAATGCAGCTCAATGAGAAGTCTTTGCAAGGCGAGTGCCTTGGACAATTGCGGTCTCTTGAGTTTAGCTCCACTGACCTAACTAAACCAGGAAGTAACAGAGGTGTAACCAGAATAATTTATAAAAAGTGCCAATTTCTACTGAAATCTTTTAGCAAAATGAAAAAATAGGACACACTCCTCACACAAACCGCTTTAGGGGTCTGGAGTGTCCCTTTAACAACTATGAATTACCTTTTCTCTGCTCTTAATTACGCCCAAGCATGAGCCTTTAAGCAACACTCCAGGCACACTCTGAGCACCACCCAAGATAAGTGTATTTCATATATTTTGTCCTCATTATTCCCATATATAAATCTCTTTACTATTACCAATTACCATTACTTTCTGACGTATTATGCCACACTCTTCCATTTTCATCTTACTCATGTATGACAAAGGCTCTTGGGAGCCGATGTCGCTGCATATTATATCTTAATAAACGCTCCTAGAATTTTATCAAATTTCTGCCAAGTCTTATTCTGTTTTGTGAATTGCCCTCGAGTGGTCTCGACTCTTGACTGGTGGCTCTTGGATTTCCCTTACATTTGTGCGCCTTCTCATCTCTCCGTTGACATAGTAATGTCTGTAATAGTTGTTTGCCAGAATCATTCAAGCATTATTTCAGAAATCCCATTCTTATACATCTGTTAAGTTTTCATAGAGGCTCAGATGTCATGCATTAAAAGCCTGGTGCTTTAAGCTTCGCTGATGTGTTTCACTGAAACCTGGTGTTTTAAGCTTACAACTGAGAGCTGAGATATATTTAATGCTTGGTTTCTGTCTAGGGTCTCAACTGACCCAATTCATCTTTAATTATCTTTGTTTTAAGGAATGAATATGAATGGGAACCTCACGTAGGTCTGAACAGTTTAATAAAGGTATTTTGAGACTTCAGTAGAATAAGAATAAGAGAGACATGATAGCTTGTGATGGATCCAACATGTTGGGGTAAAATCCAGTTAGAGACAGACTCAATGGGGGGCAGAGGGATGGACTGTATGGGGGGCAGAGATACAGACTGTATGGGAGCAGAGGACTGCCCAGAACTGTATGGGGGAGCAGAGGATAGACTGTATAGGGGCGAGAGAGACAGGCTATATGTATGGGGGCAAAGGGACAGATTATATAGGGGTAAAGGGACAGACTTTATGGGGGAAAGGAAGGCACAGAACGTATATGGGGGCAGAGGACAACGAACTGTTTGGGGACAAGTCACAGACTGTATGGGGGCAGAGGGACAGACTGTTTGGGGGCAGAGGGACAGACTATTTTGGGAGCGAGTGGGACGAACTGTATATGGGAGGCAGAGGACAGACTGTATGCGTGGAGCAGAGAGCACAGACTGTATATGAAGTAGGAGGAGGACGAACTGTATGGGGGCAGTGGGACAGACTGTATGGGGGCGGAGGGGACAGACTGTAAGGGGGCAGTGGACCCAGACTTTATGGGGGCAGAGGCACAGAAGACTGTATGTAAGAGGAGGAGGGACCTTAGCGGAGCTGTAGCAGAGGCAGGAGGGACAGACTATGAGGGGGGCAGTGGGACCTTGAACTGTGCTTATGGAGCAGAGGCACAGACTGTTTGAGGGCAGAGGACGAACTGTAAGGGGGGCAGTGGACAGACTTTATGGGGGCAGAGGCACAGACTGTATGGGGGGCGGAGGGACAGACTGTATGGGGGCGGAGGGACAGACTGTAAGGGGGGCAGTGGGACAGACTGTATGGGGGGCAGAGGCACAGACTGTTTGAGGGGCAGAGGGACAGACTGTATGGGGGCAGGAGGGGCAGAGGGCAGACTGTATGGGGGGCAGTGGGACAGACTGTATGAGGGCAGAGGCACAGACTGTTTGAGGGGCAGAGGGACAGACTGTAAGGTGGATACATATTATGGAAGTAGAGAGGTAATAAAATGTGGCTGCACAGTTGTGTGCTATATATTGTGCAGGTTAGTAAATCCAAAGGCTGTACAAATGTTACATGAAAGACCAGTACATGCCGTAACATAGGTGTGTGTGAGGCGTGTGCCAGACATATCTTAATGTAGATATATATATATTGAGAGAGCACAAGACATGCTCACAATGTATGTAAAATGTAACTGAATCCCCGTAAGCTGCTTCTTATTAATCACCCAAGCAAAACGTTTATCCAATCGTCCTCTAGCGGGCCTGATTCCGTTATCCATGAAGTTGCTTCCTCTAAATTCATAAGACTTTAATCTCATTAACTCAGTGACTGAAAATGATAAAATCTAATATTACGGCAAAGCTTTCCCAATATGTACTAATAATGATAGGGATAAACATAAAACTAGTGTGTGGGAATTCTATATGATTTAAAGGGACAGTAAGACAAACAAAAAAGCTTATTTTAATATCCATTTTTTAACAAGACATTAAATGCCTACACTATGTACCCGCTATCTAATTAACAAAAAATCTACTTCTGTTGAAGATGGGACAGAGAATGATTTTAAATGTGTTAATATCAAAATCCACAAAAAGGATAAATCTGAGTTCTTATACTGAGACATTATTGCCGTAGTAACAAAACACGTAAAACACATTGATTGTACCCTCCAAATACAGGTCTAAACACGCAGCGACTAACACATAGCCACCAGACATCTACAGTTCTTCAGGAATACAAATTACATTTCACTTCGTTTTTATTTCGCCTAGATACAAAAGAAATGATGACTGCAATAGTAATAAAGCAAACACATAAAACAGATATTTATTTCTAATAATATTATATCTAAATATGACTAAATAGAAGATTGAGTATATTTCTAAATGACAAAATATTAAAAAGAAAATGTTAAAGCAATTATTTCCACACTGACACAAATCCGTGGGATGGATGGGGCAAGGAACCTAACATTAATTACATTATTGCAAGAAAACTTTAAAAATGTCCACCGGTGCAGGAAGTATGTACGATCAGTGACAGGAAGAAAGGGGAGCAGACATGGCAGAGGAGATTAGATTGAACAGAAACAGGAAAAAGGTTATCTATATTATGTTTTGATTACTAGATGTACATATCCCCACAGGAAGAAATAAATACGGACCTGTCACTTCACATCAACATAAAATGGTATTTTCTCATGTTAGCGCCCAGCCGTCCAATGTCCAAACTGAAATCACAGTTAGCTAATTGCATCCTTTTATTCTAGTTACGACGAGAACTATTCTTGATTGAGTAAGATATTGGGAACTTAGCCGTGATTCTGACCCACCTTTCTCTGGAGAATATATTTTATGATCACATATAAACTCCTGCGCAGTGAAATGCATTTGTTCTGATACAAATCTTTGTATTCAACAACGGTCAGTGGTTGTAGTCTGTTCCACGTCAACTTCCACCAACCACCAAAGTAGTTATTTCCTCGACTTCCGCAGAAAGCAATGTCATCTTGCTCAAAACTTTAATCTGAAACGGATTTGTTTCCTTTGATTTTAACCGCCGCAGTTTGCTGTGATAGTTTTGAAGATGTGTTTTATATGCGGTGCATTTAAATAGAAGCCTGCGTATGGTCTCCGACCAGATGCAAAATATTTGTCTGTCTTTGTCGTCCAGCCACGATTTACAAAATCCCAAACTCATGTCAGACTACATCCTCTTGAAAGTGCGTTCTTCAATGAGAAAGCTAAAACAAACAAGTGCGTCTGTTGCTAATTAATTATGGGTTACTCAAAAGCTTCTGAGAAGATTTTCGGTAGTTTTGGTTATTAATGTGTCTTAAATTACTTTCTTTCATCTTTCAGTTGTTTCACTATTGATTCCTTTTCTCATTATAAATAGCCTTGGTTTGCACAATCTGTTTGACATATTATGACTGTGCTATACAATTAAAGCAATTGCTGAACTCACTCCTTTGTAAATTTCTGTGACTTTTGAACTGTCACCTGGTGCTATCCATCTGTGCCATGTACTAGCACTTAAAAACTATAGTGCTGATTTAGTGTAATTATTAAGAGTTTACTCATGTACACTAGACATGGCTGAATTTACATTTAAGATGTACTTTTATATAATAAAGACAAAAATTCAATAGACTCTCCTGAAAATGTTTGTATTAAATATATGCAAATGCTTGTCTATTGTCTATTTCATTTGTTTTGTGATTCTTTCATTTGGCAATTCAGTGTTTAAGGAATTCAGACGACCAGCCGGTCACTTAAAGGAACATTATAGGGTCAGGAACACAAACATGGATTCCTGACTCTATAGTGTTAAAAACACCATCTAGACTCCCTGCCACTACCTCCTTCCCCCTCCCTCCCCCCTCTCCACCCCTTGCCTCCCTAAATATAGTAAAATCTTACCTTTATTCCAGTCTGCAGATGCTGGCTCTGCCCCACATCTGCCTGATTGGCTGACATCATCAGAAGTGATTCTGTGAGCCAATCACAATACTTTCTCATAGGATTGGCTAAGACTGTCAAGGAGGCAGATAAGGGGCAGAGTCAGAACACGTCAAACACAGCTCTGGCCAATCAGCATCTCTTCATAGAGATGCATTGAATCAATGCATCTCTATGAGGAAAGTTAAGTGTCTTCATGCAGAGGGTGTGAAGCACTGCCCCAGGAAGTACCTCTAGCAGCCATCTGAGGAGTGGCCAGTAAAGTTATCACTAGACTGTAATGTAAACACTGCATTTTCTCTGAAAAGACAGTGTTTACAGCAAAAAGGGAATAATTCTACTCACCAGAACAAATTCAATAAGCTGTAGTTGATCTGGTGACTATAGTGTCCCTTTAAAATTTGAATAAATAATGATTAGTCTGAAACTGAATGCACGAGACTAGTGATATTGTTAATATTATACCAAGAGAGATGGAGAGGTCCATGACTAAGGTAACATTTGGTCGATGACATCCACCATATTACAATGTATTAAACGTAGGGAGCAGGTCAAGAAGGCTGTATACAGGTGACATCGGATCACAAATAGATTATTCTGAATGTACAAACTCCCTCTGAAGCCTACTGGAAAAAATACAAATATCCATTTAAAAAAAATACAGATGGCCAGGCAAGCTTACTCCTATAAACGATGGCTTGATAAATATGATTGACAGATGATACACTACTGTTGGTGTTTTGATACAGTCAAGATATTTTTTCTGCTTTGAATCCAGTTATTACACCTGTTGCATGCCGGTACACGATGGCTGTGGAGACCATGCGCAATCCATGTGCTGAAACATGTTTATGACTGAGTTATTACCGCTTCTGTTCACTCCTATGAACCATGATCACAATGTTTCCACGTGCTATTATATTCAGATAAATGATCTCATGACCAGGCCACGTACACCACTAATACTATACTGCCGGACAGCAGAAAATACAAGCAAAAGTGACTGTTATAGAATCAAAACTGGGCATCCCAATTTTACCTTTATCGTCACTTTTTAACCATATCGTTTACAGTTCTGTGTCAGATATATCCACTTTTGCAGGTGTGAACTTTTACTCACATCCTGCTCGTAATAGACACAGATGTGCTTAACATGTCTCCCTGTGCTCAGAAACTGCATAATATCTGCAATTTATTATATCAAATCAATATTCTATATTATTTGAAAAACAAAAGACACAAACACCTGGGAACACAAAGGAGAGGGTAACTGTGGCCATTATGTGGTGGTGATAAGAGGAGAACGAGGTCTGGCCTACATTGTGTCTCTTGAAGAACACCTATTTTTCATGCAGACACAGATATTGTAACATCCATCTGTCTAAGCACTCTAACAAGCTCCTGAAACCCTACTCCTCACAGGCACGGCCCTTTCTTCTTAATTTTTTTAAAACGTAAATTAGCAAGCAGCTCAGATAAAAGGTGTAAACCTTCGAACAAATCTAATAAGGTTTCTCGGTAAACAAAAGGTGCAGGTGGTGTGGAACGGATTAGCCCAGAAATGTAACCTCAAAGTATCCACTTTCATTTGACTATACTGGCTGCAGTCTTTCTTTCATGGGTGTTGTACCATGCAGGTCCATTTATCAAAGGTGCAACAATATTACGTACTATTTACAGAGCTGCAGACAGGGAGGGCGAGAAAGGGGTCATCATTTATTTTCGCTTGGTAACTCACTTCTCCCGGAGGAATCAGGCTAATGAGAGAGAAAGGAGCAAACGCCTTAATGTATAATTGGCTTTGGTATTTTCCAGTGAATTGTCATGTGTTTACACACAATTGCTTTCTCATGGGGTAAGAAGGGATAACTGCTGAGGGACCCGCAACTTTGTATTCACTGACAGAAGAAGACTTTACAAACCTCGTTCTCGGGAAGGTTAAAAGAGACTTGCTTTTCAATAATACGAAAACGATTTTTAGAGAATAACTGAAAAAAACTGAGCTTTATGTTAAATGTTGTTTGGTAAATAATATAGGGGGGGGAACCATAGAGCTCATTTTTACTATAAGATAAAACATTTATTAGTTATTTGTAGTAGTATAATGTCAATATGAAAGTATTATTCAATGAATGGACGAAAAGAAAAGAAATTGATAGCAAAATAAAATAAATAGCAAGTAGCAAACTAAAAAATAAAAATAGTTAAAGGGATTCTTAAAGCAACATAACAAATATAGTATGTTCTGAAATCATCCCCATTGAGAATGCAGAATGAACTTTCACATTAACATGGTGCACACTGTGGTGGTTATGGTATTTGGAGTGTTCCTTTAACTTAATTCAGTATTTATGGAAATTGCTTTATCAATACATACTAAGTATAATGTAGCTAAAATTAACCCTTTTTATTAGGCACTTTACCCCAAACAGTGTAACACAAACTATTCAGGATAGATTGGAATACAATTTGTGAGTAGTTTAACAAGCACACTTGACACTTTCCCCCATAAAGTAGCCAGACTGACATTTAACATGTATCAAGACTCAATTTGTCAGGATTTTTACATTGTAACCATAGCAACAAGTCTCAGACTTTGTCCAAACCACGGAAACGACAAAATAGAATCACTGAGGTGGAAAATTAGTACGGGCAATAGGGAGAAGAAATTAATATATGTGATAGGCATTCAGATTTATAAACAGGAATCAACTGTACCCTCTGTCACACAGCATATTCTAACAGTTTGTTTCTCGCTAAATCTGTTCGATAATATTGGCTATTTTACACTTAAAGGGGAACTCTGTGTTCAAAAATTCATATTTTAACGCATATAATTATTCATTGCAAAAATACACATTTACTGAAATTTGCACAAATATTTTCTAAGAACAAAATCCTTACCCTTCATGAGCTACAGAACTGGGCTCTGGACACAATGAAGATGCACATCCTTTTTTGCCCAGAACTTATTCCCGTGTTAGAATTGGATATTCTCCAATCAAATAGAGGAGCTTCCAGTCCAAGGCTTCTCATAGAGATCTATGGTTTTGTAGAGATTTAGGGATTTGTATAAAAACATTCGTACTTTTGGGCTGTATTTATTTAATGCGTCCATTAATATGGCGACTTGACATTTACTGTGCAAACCCTTGCTCTACCCTTGTTGGCTATTGGATAATCAAATGTGTTGGCACCCCAAAAAAAAAGGGATAATGAATTGGAAGAGCAGTAAGATGGAGGAGAACTGAGCCTGTCATCCTGAAGTCACAAGTAGATTGTGGCACGGTTATTTACTAAACCAGGAAAAATCAGGAATTTTACGTTTTAAATGATATTCCAAATTAGACAAAATCTCCAAAATGTTGTTTTTCGTCTGTTGAATTTTTAATAAATCTCAGTTTGACTGATCACCATGTTTGATTTCAATTTTAGCCAATGTGGTATTTAAATCGAGGCCATTTAATGGTGCTTCATGAGTTTAATCCATGTTGTTTCTTCGTTAGATTGTGTAATTCTGAACCAGTACAGACATTGTTTGGAAACTCCGATATCTGTTAAAACTTATTTAATTCACCTTCAATTTAACTGCAGGTGTTTTCCATCAATTTCAGCTGGACTGAAGCAACCAAACAGACTCATTTTTTGTCCAAATGACCTTGCATTTACATTACCTAGCAGATATATAAAAGCACTATTCAGCATTTCTATATAAGATTTAAAAAAAAAAAGTGAACATAGAATCTCCTGTATTTTGCACTGTGCATGCATGTAGTTTATCATTATATTCTATGTCATTTAGCATAGTTTTTTTACTGATCTACAATTTTAAGGGGGGGGGAGCATTTTTCAGAAATAACTCTGTGCATGTGCTTCTCATAAGGATCAATAAAACTGGGTGTCATCAGTCCTATTTGTTAAAATCATCACATCCTCATCCACATGACGTTCACAAATGAAGACAAGTTATAGTCAATTAAGATAAGAGGCGTAGGCTGTGAGAGATACAAATTCAGCTATTTAGGAACGTGCTTCTAAGATCAAAACACACAAAAATATCTGGATCTTTTGTTAAGTGCTACCTACATGGAAATGAATAGAACATCACACATCCAAAGGCAATACTTAGTTGCAATAATGATTGACTTCTTTACATGATATTTCTAAGAGTGCCAAATTACTGACTCTCGAATAAATGAAGCCCACCAAAATGTTTCGCTCTTCTGGCCTAGCTTACTGAATGGTTAATTATCTGCGTACGCTGAACGAAAACGTTTCCAATGCAAGATGGCAGCTCTAATTGTCAATTTATTATACTGTCATGAGAAAATAGGGAATGTTTCTGCATGATTGCTGGTTTAATTCAGACCCGTATTCTATGCAGCAACAGGATGGTAGAATTCATTCTTTAACCCCAACGGTTACAGAACTAAGCACTAGGCAGCCTCTCCTAGAACACAATTTGTATCTTTGACTCAATTTAAAATAATGTTAAGTGAAATATAGATAAAAACATTCTGCGTGAGATGTGTCCTATTGTTTTTCTCTGCTGACTTGGAAATATTGTAAAAGTTGTATAATTTCAAATCTGTTATTCTGATTTTCTTTTGTAGTTCTAATTATTTATCAAAATATTGAGATATTTGCTTCCAAGCCTGACATTGTAGATAAATCCACACAAACAGATAAAGAAGACAGTGAAGTTTATATTACTTTTTTTTTCATTTAATTTTAAAGTCAGAAATATAGAGTTACATTGTGAAAGTTTTAGGTACCAGTTTAACCCTTAAGGACCAAACTTCTGAAATAAATGGGAATCATGACATGTCAGACATGTCATGTGTCCTTAAGGGGTTAAAGACACACTCTAGGCACCATAACTACATCAGCCCAGTGTAGTGGCTATCGTGCAAAGCATCGCATAGACTTGCTGAACTTTAGTGGTCATGGGACTTAGACTAGATTACCCATTCAACCCCTTTTTTCTGAAGTCTGTGCATTTTGGGTTTTTTTTGTGCATGTACCTTTATTATTTTATTTATTTTGCCTCCATTGTCAGCCCAGAAGATAACGTTTACACTGAAGCTATAGTCCTCTGCCTTGTGCGAAGGGACTTTAAATGCTACCCCTTCATCCTCTTCCCTGCTCTGTGCGGGAGCCTACATGGCTCATAAGTAGCATGCACTATTGTGGCAGCCAGGAAAGGCTCTTGGCGCATTGCAGCCCCACTAGACTCCCATCATTTTCTGATCATACATTGATTTCCAATATCTTCATTTATTAACCTGCCTGTACAGCACAGGTGTCTGGTTTTAGTTAGAATATTATTCTCGAAACTGGGAATAGTTGGAAAATGACAAGAGAATTGCACATTTGCAGGTTAAATAGCCAATTTGGAATGTTAAAGAATTTTTGTCTAAACTTTGCAATTCTCTCGTCAATTCCAGACAATTCCTGACAGTGGATCTTTTTAAGTCTGTTATGATTAATTTTCTTTTAAATTACAACTCAGCTCTTAACATTGCTAGCACTATATAAATATAGAAGAAAATAAATTATTTGTTCTTTCAATAAATAATTTTTTCTATTCACCAACAAATGATTAAATTCTAAGCCTATACATTCTAGGTGTTTCCTGCAATCACACGTATATATTGATTAAATTACAAATAGGCATGATTTGCCATTCTGGATTAGAAACTAATATATTTTTCCTTTTACAGATTTTAAACTTACTATACGGCCCTTTGTTCTGTTATTTTCATAGCCAAGTAAAGCTGATCTGAATTTTAAGCAGTACGGTGTGTTTTCAGCCTCTTAATGTGAGCGATTTTCCCATGAGTCTCTGCTGTATTGAAATATCACTAAAACTGATTTATACTCATGAATAATTTTAATTTCAAAAAGAGAATCAGAAAATGGGCTGATGTTGATGTTTCTACTGGATTGCCATTATTGTCAATAACCAGTCAGTACCAGGTAAATGAGAATTTAACCGTTTAAAGTGATACTCCACTGCACAAATTAAAAAAGAAAAAGTCACTGTTTAGTACATCTACCCCTAATGAAAACATGCATGTTTTCAATTAAGCATATTTTTTATTGGGGGGAAATCTAAATCAGCTTGCAAAACCTGCAGATCTCTTGTCTGCTGCCTTTGCAAGCCCTCCCCTTCTAACCCCGCCCAGGCTTTCTGTGGCTGTCCAATCACAGACTTCCAAATGCAGCTCAATGACATGTCTTTGCAAGGTAGGTGCTCTGGGCAATTGCTGCCTCTTGAGTTTAGCTTCACTGAGCTAACCAAACCAGGAAATAACAGGAGCGATTGTCTGATTTACAGCCAGGGGGTGTAACCAGGTTAATTTATAAAAGTGCCAATTTCTACTGAAACCTGCACTTTTTGTAAAATGAAAAAAAGAGGATATACTCTTTAAACCTAGGGGTTCTGAGTGTCCCTTTAAGGATCAGGCTTGAAAAAATGTACACTAATATAATTATCAGCTTGCACAGTATAGCGCTAGCCCGGATTTTTAAATTATCCGAATTCGTGGAGGAAAATATCCCAAGATAAACTTCATACAACACACCATCTAAAACATGGGAAAAGGTGGAAGACCTTGTATATCTTCTCAAATGTAAATTCCCAATTTCTTGCAACCACATATCTTACATATCTGTATCCTCCAGCGGTCCCCAATCCAGGAGGACATATATAGACTGTGACTTGTTTCTTTTCCTCTCTCTGTCCTACTGCTGGGTACAGCAGACAAAAGTCATCAACAATTCCAGAGTGTTTAATAAAATGTGTAACAATCAAGAGACTGTGTGGTTTCATTTGCCATTCACTGATTAGGTCTTGAATGAAAACAAAAATGCACAAATACTTTTTCAGCCATATACGGTAGATGATGAGCCAAAGTTTGACTACAATATAAACAAGAAACGAGAAATACTCTGCTTACAGATAAGTGTAAAGAATTTGCTGGCATTTTTGGAAATGTAAATTCCCAAAGTGTCTCCGAAATGCAGATGCCATGGTTACATTTGGACATATTGCCCACACACAAAATTCCCAGTTTTTGTTGTTGTTGCCTTTAACATGCCTTTTGCCACTAACCTATATATAAATATTTTTATCTCCTGATTTTATGCCATTAAAATACTCACAGTTGCGATACTAGTCACTATGACCATGTTCTCTATCGCCTGTAGTCCAAAACCGAACAATCTCTTTTCACTATCTTTGTTTTGCAAGCAGGAGAGCAGGCTGGAGTAATCCAAGTTAATACAAGAGACAAAAGGTGAATACAAGTCTGTGTTTGTGCCTTCTAAACCAAAACATTGCAAGTAAAACTCATTTTTTTCAACAAGACTTACAGTCAGAGAAACGCGATTGCTGGGGATGTTAAATGGGCTTGTCCCATTTCTAGATACAAACCAGTTCTGAAATCTGGCCTTTGGCACCTGCAGATCCTCATGTGTTCCTCTTGGCACCAGACTTGTCCCATTGTTCATGGTGGTCAGATCATGTTCTGCGATTGTTGAAGGAAACACCCAGCATTTTTGTATTCCTATAGTGTAATCCATTAATGACAGGTTACACTAGGGCTGTAAGCTCCATGTAAATTGAAACAGTATGTCAAGAAGCATAGCTTTAGCATTTTTTGTATACAATTCTGCTGTTTTGATATACACAACAATAAGCAGTAAAGATGAGGATTACCAAGTATTGGCTGGTTCGTAGAATAAGGAGACATTAAATCCATTACTTGATTGTTTCTTGGGATAAATAACAGCCTTTTAATCCAGATTTGCTGGAAGCAGGATTTTAAACCAAGTCAGACAAGCCCGTGTTAAATCATACAATGTGTGTGCAGTTTATCTAATGTTATCTCCTCTACAGACTGTAAAACTTTCATCTTAAAGGGACACACAAAACAAATACCGGACGTCAGCCCAACTTAAACCTATTCAAAGGTTTTGGCCTTATAAATAATTGACCCACCAGCTCAACACATCTCTTTCTGATAGCTTGCTCCACGTATCCCAATTTACAAGTGATAAAGTCCACAATGGAAACAGTGCACCTGTCATTAGGGCCATTTCATCCAATGGGAGACTTTGGCATCTGCCCAAAGGTAGGAACGGGCCTTATAGCCGAACAAGCGGACAAATAGCTGCAAGTGGAGAGATAACAAATGGCCGGGGAGTTCATTGACAGAGGAGAAAGGTTTGAGAAGTAGAGATATGTACAAATAGCCCTAAAGTTGCTGATTCTTCTCCCACTTCGAGTTTCTGTACAATTGAAAAGGAGACCTATTAATCGGTGGAGGCTCGTCCATAGGGGCACTTAGGGCAGCGCCCCACCAGTTATTATGTGAGGATAAAATGCATTTGCATTCTTTTTCTGAAAGGGGAAGGTGGTAAGACCAAAACAATATTGGAAAACATTACTGTCTTTTTAATTTAATTATGCAATAGGTTTAATTTCTCCAGACCTGTTGTCTGTCTGAAAGCAAGGGGGGTGTAACAAGATTTAGTTAACAAATTGTCAGTTTCTATTGAAAACTGCACTTTTTGCAAAATATATAGAAATAGGACACACTCTTCACAAGCGAGCTAAAGTGCCTTAGGTGTTTGGAGTGTTCCTTTAAGCACAGAGTACCTCTTTGAACGTGAAGTACACCTTTCTGTCTTTCTGCTCTATTCCAACCGTTATCTGGTACAAAATTACAGCACAAAAATGTGTTATTAGAAATCGCATCGTTGCAGTGTGATAGATCTAAGTGGAACAATGGAAAGCATGTTATGACAAAATACATTTGTTAATTGTTATTTTGATGTATTTCACCTGCTAACATGTAACCCATTACTGTGTCTTTGTGATCGGTATCTAAATAGCTGTAGCTGGCCTTGCTGTTATGTATTCAGTGATACAATCATTCATTTTTAATGAGCAAAAGGTAGGACCAATTAACTCCTCAAATCCCACAAGAAAACCATTGATGTTTAGATTCCCAGACCCTACTTTGAAGGGCTCTCTCTTGTTGTTATGGCAACAATCTTGCTATAGGTACTATAAAGGATCTGTGGAGTGGAGGTGAAGGTAAAAAAAAGGAATTAACACATTACTTCATTAGGAGGACTGTAAACAAGTCGTTATAAGACATTTCAGGAATAGATATCCATTTACACGGAATAATTAACCATTGTGGTCTGCAGATGACATTTGTTTACTTGCTATGTCTCTGACAGCCAGTAGTTGAGTGTTGAGTGTTAACACGTCGTATTTACTATAGTAAGCTGATATTTGAACATTTGACACACTAAGAATTACATTAATTCGTATAAATTTTGCTCCAAAATCACAAACTGTCCCCGACCTGACAGTGTCTCTGTCTATTGGCATTTTAATTCTATTCATTTGATAATCATATAAATAAAGCTGTACAGCTATTGAATAAAATAGGCATGACTTACATTACTTATGCACAGTTTTATTTAGCATGTTACATTAAATCGGTGTCACACAGAAGGGGAAGTATTTTTCTAAACACATTTGTATAGGGTGAAAATAATATATCACATGAATTAAATCGGATGGTCTGCTAAACTGAAAATCATATCTAAATGACATCACTTTCGGGGAAGGAATCCCTAATGTCAGAAAGTACAAAGTATTTATCATCTCCTACGGATCTGCTTAGTGCTACAGTGTGACTAAGAGACCTGCGGGTCGACCACCAGCCAACAGAATTCACGGTGATACTTGTTATGAAGCTTAAAGGGACATTCTGGACACTAATAGATCTTTAAGGCATCTGATGACGATGGTTATGACATTGTTAATATTCTGTATTATCAAGTTTGTAATACTTTTACGCATAAAATAAATGTTTGAAGAATGTTGCACCATAAGTCTTCCTCGTTAGCCACACCCCCTCATGCCAGAAAGACTTCCTTATCAAATGTATGCAAACAGCTCAGCCACTAGCCTATAACCTATCAAATCTCTTAAAGATGTATTGGTGCCTGGAGGGTGCCTTTAATGATTTTAGAATGCAGGTGAGCAGAATTATATTAATTTTCCCCCCAAAAAATTGAGTTTCTAGACTTTTCTTAGCAAGAGTGTATCAGTGATTGTACTTAAAGCACCACTGTAGTGCCAGGAAAACATACTCGTTTTCCTGGCACTATATTACCCTGAGGGTGCCCCCACCCTCAGGGACCCCCTCCCGCCAGGCTCTGGGCAGAGGAAGGGGTTAAACTTACCTCTTTCTCCAGTGCCGGGCAGGGAGCTCTCCTCCTCCTCTCCTCCCTCTTTTCCTCAATCTTCTCCTCCTCTTCGGCTCAATGTGCATGCGCGGCAGGAGCTGCGCGCGCATACAGCCAGTCCATGGGAAAGCATTCACAATGCATTCCTATGGACGCTGGCGTCTTTTCACTGTGATTTTCACAGTGAGAAACGCGGAAGCCCTTTAGTGGCTGTCAATGAGACAGCCACTAGAGGCTGGATTAACCCTAACATAAACTGAAACTGCTACGTTTATAGAAAAAAAGGGTTAGTCCTAGATGGACCAGGCACCCAGACCACTTCATTAAGCTAAAGTGGTCTGGATGCCTATAGTGGTCCTTTAATCAATTATCAGACACAATTATTGTATTAATGAAACCAGTGTTACTTTGAACAAGTGACTTTAGACATTACCATAAGAGTGTACGAAGTCTATAAATATCTAATCTCAATACAATATCTGTCCCTGTTGGAGTTTCCTTTGAGTGCATAATTTTAGAATAAATTGTTCCATCTGTTATTCCTCTTCCTAAGAGCATATATAATACATATTCAAGGTAACTCCCTAAACAGAATTGTGAAGCAAAGATGCAGGAACAGCAAATTTAAAAATAAATAAAATATATATAAATGCTAGTTTGGGTGATTTTTCACTATTTGGGGTTTTTCGGTATAAAATGTACAAATCCCTGGCCAGTTCCTAGTTTAGTAAATAACTATGGCAGTCTCACCGCTGATTTGTCCTTTTCTCTTTCCCTGTCCTCATTTTTTACAGATCTGTCCTGCGAAGGTGTCTGCTGACACGGGAAATTGTAATATATGGAGGAAACGAACCTCAGAGGTCATAATTTATCAATCAGAATATTCTTTGCTCAGACATAAAGTATAAAACAGCAGCCGGTGCAGCTCCCTACTCACCTCTTAGTATCTCTGACTGAAAACTGCAAGGAGTCAGCAAAATACTCTATCATTTAATAATTCACTGTATCACGTGTAACCGTGGCGATGCGGATTACTGTGATATAAATATAATTCTGCAGGGCCAGTATTAGCCTTCTATAGACTAAGTTCTGATGTTCTTAAATATTTAGTGTACACTGAGGTCCGGAGGTTAAAATAATTGTTTGATCACGGCCTTCAGTTTGTATCTGAAGTATTGTTTTACCTATTCTATAAATACCACCATGTTTGTTGTTTTAAGAGAACCAAATATCCCAATATATTGTTACTTAAAGGAACACTTCAAGCGCCATAACTGCCGGAGTGGGAGCGTCTCCCCTTCCAATTTTAAATAGTCAAATTGTTTTCTGACCTTGGTTCCTCTGGGTAGCCATTCCCTGCCTCCACTACAGCACTTAGAGAGCCGAAAACTCTCTGCCTGAGCTAAGTCCAGTGATGGATGACTTAACTCATCGGCTGAGAGCAAACAGCTCCCTCACTGAGCTTTAATGGAGGCTCCTGGTGAACTCCAGGTAAAAAGTCAAACTGTTCTAAAATGGTGTGACTCTTTACAAAGGTTTGGCGCCAGGACACTATAGTGTTCCTTTAATTTGGCTTCTAAGATATATAATTGATAAGAGCTATAATCCTGGACATAAAATAAAATTATTTGATATTTGTTTATTCAATGAGAAACAATTTATTGCATTGAAAAAAAATTGTAATAATATAATAATAAAATAATAATAAAATAAACAAATGCAAAAAGCTCCCCTTTGTTATAGCTTTCCTATATTAGATTCAAAATTTTGCGATGCCTTTGTAAAATAAAGTCTTTGTTTTGTCAAAATACCCTTTACACTAACATCCATTCAATACTATAAATCAATGTTAAATTAACCATTATATGATTCAGTAAAATCAATTTCCGATACTGATAAAAGGTATTTAACATGAATATTCGCCTGCTTTTAATGGTCTCCTGTCTGCATATTGTATGTGCAATGATTAAGGGTTGCTCGTAAATTGCTTAAAATCTGTAGTTAAGACTGTTTCCATGGAGACAAAAGAGAAACTATGGGAAAAAAAAGAATAGAAAGGAAGTAAAGAAAAAAAAAGACAGAAATGTAAAAGTAATGTTTAGTTTTAAATAAATCTGCACACACTTTCAGAAACGTAGAGGAAAATTTAAATAAAAACAATAAGCAGACACCAGGGTATGTGCGAGAGCCGGGAAAATAAATTTTGTGATTCATTCGCTAAAGAAATAGTTGTGGTGTGTTAACACCCAAATTGCGGAACTTACGCCAAAAAAAACGCAAGTTTAAAAATCTGTCTCCAATCTTGCTGAAGGATGGTTCCCAACTTGGTTTTCTTGGAAGCTCATTGTCAGCTCACCACAAATCGCTGTTTAGCGAAGAAATCCACAAATTGTTCAGGACTAAAATCCGACGCAGTTATTGGATTAATGTAAAAAACATGTAATTATTCAAATGTTCCAACAGGTAACATGATAAGGCATTGTTCTGTACGAGCGAATTGCATGAGACTCGATATGGCGGAGTTTGACATCTTTGCCGTGGGCTGTTTGGCACAAAATCTGACATTGAGTGATGCCGTTCACAACATAGAAAGTCAATTCCTAATAGAACACGGAGCCCAGTTTTAGAACTCCCTGCCCATACACATCTGGAAAAACTAATATACATTCCTTGTGCCAAACGCAGACACATCTCTTCGACACAGTCTTTCCCCATCAGTACTAAATAGAGGTGTATAAAAATGCTTTTAAGTGATTCAACAAAAAAATAATTCCTGGTATTCATCAAATGAGCCGATTTCGAATCATTTACCTGTGGAGTCAACAGGTACAAATTATTTGGAATTAATTTGTTCTGGTATTGATTAGCAGGAATTTTATTTGGACGAACAGCTATAGACACATTTTTGCACATGTCTATTACTAAGCATGCTTTTTAGAATTTTGGGTGGCTATGTTCATGCTTGTGGTTCTCCCCAAGTTCAAAATGGTTATCCAGGTGTGGATCTCGTGCTCACTGTCCCTAGGGGGTTATTATCTACACCTCGCTAAAGCCTAAAGAAGGCCGAAACAATCATCTGGGATTGCTATATCTCTTGTGAAGAGAGAACTTGCCAGCATTTTAGTTCTGGAATGTCCTTATGGGTGGATTCAGTCTAGTATGCCAGTCTAGTAAGCCTTCAAACTGCTTCTCTCTGTAATGACTCAAGTGAGCAAAAACAATATTGAGACCTGAGCAGGGACTAACCGAAGGACAAGCTACTGAGTTCCTCTAAGCTTTTATCAGTTCTCAGAGTTCTCATATTCTCTGTTTTTCTGAAAGTTATTTCATATTTATGAACCTCTGCAGAAGAAGGCTTCTTGACCCACCACCTGTTTGTAAACTGGATAGAAAGTGTTGGCAATGGAGTGGAGGTTATGCCGGTGGACTGACCATGCCACTATAGTGGTGTTTGAACCCCCGGAGTCGTGTTTAATAAAAGAAAGTCTTATTTGGAGTCTGCATTTATTTCTCAATCTTTTTTTTAAAGTAGTAGTATAATTGATAATACAGATTTCTGAATATGAGGAAGTGAGTTTGCAGTGCAGATGCATATAAAATGGTATTTATGTTCCCACAGGGATTTAAAAATTTTGGACACACTTTTGAAACAATTTAATATTTAAAAAAAATATTTTAATATTGTAATTTTTTTTATTTTTAAATATAGTGATATATTTTTTATATATAGTATATTTAAAATATATATTTTAATATTTTAAATATTGTATTCAAGGTTTATCCCAAACTTTAAATAATTTGAAAAGCATGTCTAAAAATATTAAATATATACTATGTATAATATATAAAAAAATATATTTAGTCTCTATATACTCAGTCTCTCTCTCTCTCTCTCTCTATATATATATATATATATATATGTATATATACTTAGCCTCTCTCTATACAGTCTCTCTATACTCAGTCTCTCTATACTCAGTCTCTCTCTCTCTATACTCAGTCTCTCTCTCTATACTCAGTCTCTCTATACTCAGTCTCTCTCTCTATACTCAGTATCTCTCTATACTCAGTCTCTCTCTCTATACTCAGTCTATCTCTCTCTCTATACTCAGTCTCTCTCTATACTCAGTCTCTCTCTCTATACTGAGTCTCTTTCTATACTCAGTCTCTCTCTCTATACTCTGTCTCTCTATACTCAGTCTCTCTCTATACTCAGTCTCTTTCTATACTCAGTCTCTCTCTATATACTCTGTCTCTCTATACTCAGTCTCTCTCTATACTCAGTCTCTTTCTATACTCAGTCTCTCTCTATAGTCAGTCTCTCTCTATACTCAGTGACTCTATACTCAGTCTCTCTATACTCAGTCTCTCTCTCTCTATACTCAGTCTCTCTATACTCAGTCTCTCTCTCTATATATACTCAGTCTCTCTATACTCAGTCTCTCTCTCTATACTCAGTATCTCTCTATACTCAGTCTCTCTCTCTATACTCAGTCTCTCTCTCTATATATACGCAGTCTCTCTCTATACTCAGTCTCTCTCTCTATACTCAGTCTCTTTCTATATTCAGTCTCTCTCTATACTCTGTCTCTCTATATTCAGTCTCTCTCTATACTCTGTCTCTCTATACTCAGTCTCTCTCTATAGTCAGTCTCTCTCTATACTCAGTGACTCTATACTCAGTCTCTCTCTCTATACTCAGTCTCTCTATACTCAGTCTCTCTCTCTATACTCAGTCTCTTTCTATATTCAGTCTCTCTCTATACTCAGTCTCTCCATACTCAGTCTCTCTCTCTATACTCAGTCTCTCTCTCTATACTCCATCTCTCTATACTCAGTCTCTCTCTCTATACTCCGTCTCTCTATACTCAGTCTCTCTCTCTATACTCAGTCTCTTTCTATATTCAGTCTCTCTCTATACTCAGTCTCTCCATACTCAGTCTCTCTCTCTATACTCAGTCTCTCTCTCTATACTCCATCTCTCTATACTCAGTCTCTCTCTCTATACTCCGTCTCTCTATACTCAGTCTCTCTCTCTATACTCAGTCTCTTTCTATATTCAGTCTCTCTCTATACTCAGTCTCTCCATACTCAGTCTCTCTCTCTATACTCAGTCTCTCTCTCTATACTCAGTCTCTCTATACTCAGTCTCTCTCTCTATACTCCGTCTCCGTATTTTAAAAATTGTATTCAAGGTTTATCCCAAACTTTAAATAATTTGATAAGCATGTCTAAAAATATTAAATATATACTATGTATAATATATAAAAAAATATATTTAGTCTCTATATACTCAGTCTCTCTCTCTCTCTCTCTCTCTCTCTCTATATATATATATATATATATACTTAGCCTCTCTCTATACAGAGTCTCTCTATACTCAGTCTCTCTATACTCAGTCTCTCTCTCTCTATACTCAGTCTCTCTATACTCAGTCTCTCTCTCTATACTCAATACCTCTATACTCAGTCTCTCTCTCTATACTCAGTCTCTCTCTCTCTCTCTATACTCAGTCTCTCTCTATACTCAGTCTCTCTCTCTATACTCAGTCTCTTTCTATACTCAGTCTCTCTCTCTATACTCTGTCTCTCTCTATACTCAGTCTCTCTCTATACTCAGTCTCTTTCTATACTCAGTCTCTCTCTCTATACTCAGTCTCTCTCTATAGTCAGTCTCTCTCTCTATACTCCATCTCTCTATACTCAGTCTCTCTCTATACTCAGTCTCTCTCTCTATACTCCATCTCTCTATACTCAGTCTCTCTCTATACTCAGTCTCTCTCTATACTCAGTCTCTCAATATAATATAATACTCAGTCTCTCTATATAATATGATATCGATAATATAATAATAAAATCCTCATATGATATTCTATCTTTCTCTGCCTGTAGCTCAGTCTGTCTATATAATAATATTCAGTCTCTGTATATAATATAATACTCATATAATATAATATAATAAAATCCTCATATGATATAATATAGTATAGATAATATAATAATATAATACTCAGTCTCTCTATATAAGATAATATGATATAATATAATATATTCCTCATATGATATAATATCATATAATACTCAGTCTCTCTATATAATATAAGTAATATGATATAATATAATACTCAGTCTCTGTATATATAAGTAATATGATATAATATAATGTAATACTCAGTCTCTCTATATAAGTAATATGATATGATATAATATAATACTCAGTCTCTCTATATAATATAATATAATACTCAGTCTCTCTATATAATATAAGTAATATGATATGATATGATATAATATAATACTCAGTCTCTCTATATAATATAAGTAATATAATATAATATAATACTCAGTCTCTCTACATAATATAATATAAAATAATATTCAGTCTCTATATATAATATAATATAATACTCAGTCTCTCTATGTAATATAATATAATATAATATCTCAGTCTCTCTATATAATATAATACAATATAATACTCAGTCTCTCTATGTAATATAATACTCAGTCTCTCTATATAGTATAATATAATATAATATAATATAATACTCAGTCTCTCTATATAATATAATATAATATAATACTCAGTCTCTCTATATAATATAAGTAATATAATATAATATAATACTCAGTCTCTCTATATAATATAATATAAAATAATATTCAGTCTCTATATATAATATAATATAATACTCAGTCTCTCTATGTAATATAATATAATATAATATCTCAGTCTCTCTATATAATATATTACAATATAATACTCAGTCTCTCTATGTAATATAATACTCAGTCTCTCTATATAGTATAATATAATATAATATAATATAATATAATATAATACTCAGTCTCTCTATATAATATAATATAATACTCAGTCTCTCTATATAGTATAATATAATATAATATAATACTCAGTCTCTCTATGTAATATAATATAATATAATACTCAGTCTCTCTATATAATATAATACAATATAATACTCAGTCTCTCTATGTAATATAATATAATATAATATCTCAGTCTCTCTATATAATATAATACAATATAATACTCAGTCTCTCTGTAAATAATATAATTCTGATATATAATATAATATGATATAATATAGTATGATATAATATAATATAGTATGATATAATATAGTATGATATAATATGGTATAGTATGATATAATATAGTATGATATAATATAATATAATATAATATGATATAATATAGTATGATATAATATGGTATAGTATGATATAATATAGTATGATATAATATAGTATGATATAATATAGTATGATATAATATGGTATAGTATGATATAATATAGTATGATATAATATAATATGATATAGTATAGTATGATATAATATGGTATAGTATGATATAATATAGTATGATATAATATAATATGATATAATATAATATAGTATGATATAATATAGTATGATATAATATAGTATGATATAATATGGTATAGTATGATATAATATAGTATGATATAATATAATATAATATGATATAATATAGTATGATATAATATGGTATAGTATGATATAATATAGTATGATATAATATAATATAATATGATATAATATAATATAGTATGATATAATATGGTATAGTATGATATAATATAGTATGATATAATATGGTATAGTATGATATAATATAGTATGATATAATATAATATAATATAGTATGATATAATATAATATAGTATGATATAATATGGTATAGTATGATATAATATAGTATGATATAATATAGTATGATATAATATAGTATAGTATGATATAATATAGTATAGTATGATATAATATAATATAGTATAATATAATATAGTATGATATAATATGGTATAGTATGATATAATATAGTATGATATAATATAATATAATATAATATGATATAATATAGTATGATATAATATGGTATAGTATGATATAATATAGTATGATATAATATAGTATGATATAATATAGTATGATATAATATGGTATAGTATGATATAATATAGTATGATATAATATAATATGATATAGTATAGTATGATATAATATGGTATAGTATGATATAATATAGTATGATATAATATAATATGATATAATATAATATAGTATGATATAATATAGTATGATATAATATAGTATGATATAATATGGTATAGTATGATATAATATAGTATGATATAATATAATATAATATGATATAATATAGTATGATATAATATGGTATAGTATGATATAATATAGTATGATATAATATAATATAATATGATATAATATAATATAGTATGATATAATATGGTATAGTATGATATAATATAGTATGATATAATATGGTATAGTATGATATAATATAGTATGATATAATATAATATAATATAGTATGATATAATATAATATAGTATGATATAATATGGTATAGTATGATATAATATAGTATGATATAATATAGTATGATATAATATAGTATAGTATGATATAATATAGTATAGTATGATATAATATAATATAGTATAATAGTCTCTGTATATTATATAATACTCAGTCTCTCTGTATATAATATAATTCTGATATATAATATATGATATAGTATAATAGAATGTCATATAATATGATATAATATAATATAGTATGATATAATATAATATAGTATGATATAATATAGTATAATAGAATGTCATATAATATGATATAATATAATATAGTATAGTATAATAGTCTCTGTATATAATATAGTATAGTATGATATAATATGATATAATATAATATAGTATAGTATGATATAATATAATATGATATAGTTTAGTATAATATAATATAATATGAGATGATATAATATAATATAGTATAGTATGATATAGTAGATATAGTATAATATAATATAGTATGATATAGTATAATAGTCTCTGTATATAGTATAGTATGATATAATATAATATAGTATGATATGATATAGTATAATAGAATGTCATATAATATGATATAGTATAATATAATAGTCTCTGTATATAATATAGTATAGTATGATATAATATGATATAGTATAGTATAATAGAATGTCATATAATATAATATAATATAGTATAATATAATATAGTATAGTATGATATAATATGATATAGTATAGTATAATAGAATGTCATATAATATAATATAATATAATATAGTATAATATAATATAGTATAGTATGATATAATATAATATAATAGAATGTCATATAATATGATATAATATAGTATGATATAGTATAATAGTCTCTCTATATAATATAATATAGTATATTATAGTATGATATAATATAATATAGTATAGTATAGTATGATATAATATAATATAGTATAGTATGATATGATATAATATAATATAGTATAGTATGATATAGTATAATAGTCTCTCTATATAATATGATATGATATAGTATATTGTGATATAATATAATATAGTATAGTATGATATAATATAATATAATAGAACGTCATATAATATTATATAATATAGTATGATATAGTATAATAGTCTCTCTATATAATATAATATAATACTCAGTCTCTCTGTATATAATATAGTATAGTATGATATAATATAATATAATATAATATAGTATAGTATGATATAATATAATATAGTATAGTATAGTATGATATAATATAATATGATATAATATAGTATAGTATGATATAATATAATATGATATAATATAATATAGTATAGTATGATATAATATAATATGATATAATATAGTATAGTATGATATAATATAATATGATATAATATAGTATAGTATAGTATGATATAATATAATATGATATAATATAGTATAGTATGATATAATATAATATGATATAATATAATATAGTATAGTATGATATAATATAATATGATATAATATAGTATAGTATGATATAATATAATATGATATAATATAGTATAGTATAGTATGATATAATATAATATGATATAATATAGTATAGTATGATATAATATAATATAGTATAGTATGATATAATATAATATAGTATAGTATGATATAATATAATATAGTATAGTATAGTATGATATAATATAATATGATATAATATAGTATAGTATAGTATGATATAATATAATATGATATAATATAGTATAGTATGATATAATATAATATAGTATAGTATGATATAATATAATATAGTATAGAATAAGATCCTATCTTTGTCTACCTGTATCTCAGTCTCCGCCCCCTCCTCTCCTGGCAGCCAATGAGCGTGGTGTGGGCGTGTCTGTGAGTGACGTGTCGGTGTGAGTGAGCTGGAGGCTCAGACGGTCCCAGCCGCCGATGCTGGAGGAGGTAGAGCGGGTCTCGCTGTCACAGAGCTCCATGGGGAGCGAGACATCGCGCTGTGCGGAGCTGTGAGCCACGTGCCCGCCTCTCCCTGACAGACTGACTGACAGACTGACTGACTGACTGACTGACAGCTACCTGGATTACCCCCCCGCACAGCCCCCCAGCATGGAATCCCCCCGCCGCAAGGACAAGCCCGGGGAGGCGGACTGCGAGCGGCACAGGACCCGGGAGCGGCTGGAAGCCACCCTAGCCGGGCTGGGCGAGCTGGACTACCTGCGGCAGCGGCAGGAGGGGCTGGTCCGGGCTGCCCTGTGTGCCCCCCCGGCCAGGGACCCCGGCCGCAGCCTGGAGGAGAGGATCCTGGAGGACAACATCCTACTGCTCAAAAAACAGCTGGTAAGGGGGGGTCACTGGGGGGACATCATAT
>OW240924.1:87557190-87583686 GCA_933207985.1 Pelobates cultripes | reverse complement strand
TTTTCTACTCTTACAGTTTACAGATCTATCTTGACACTTGTCATCTATTTAGTTTTGTTTAGTATCCACGTAGACCATTCATTAACTGTAAGAAAATAATTTCAGTAAACAAGCATTTTGTGGCTTTTTCTTAAGTTCTCTTAAGCCACACCGTGTCAAATGATTTGCTGTGAGTGTTGCAATTTTAAAAGGATTTTCTTAAACTATTCTCATGCAAGGATTAAAATTAATTGTCTTAATGGTATATGAATCTTCTAGCTCAGATGTTTAGCAGAAAGTATTAATTCAGGTCTTTAGCCTTAGTTAGTTGTCTTTGGTTGTCAAATTAGGAACTGGTAAACCAACAAGTAATTTTTTTTGTAATTTCCCATGACCTACAAATTGTCTATTAATAAATAGTTATGTCTGGCTCAGCTGCCTCAAAAACATGTTGTAGAAGCTGTTACTGTATTTTGTCGTAGCTAAATTTCATCTAATTCTCAAGAGGTGGCCAACATAATTTGTTTTTTGTTCATATTTGTTTCATATCTATTTCAGATGACTTCTTTGAATGGCTCGACTACCGGGATGGCCAATCGGAAGTGACTGGCACCATACGCCGTTCTCTCTCTACTCCGCATTCTACTGCAACGGATAATGTCACAGATGTTAATCCAAAATATCAGTGTGACTTGGTTTCTAAAAATGGGAGTGACATCTATCGCTATCCAAGTCCACTTCACGCTGTAGCCGTGCAGAGTCCCATGTTTCTCCTGTCTGTGATGGGGAATATAAAGGAGGAGCGGGAAGTTGGTACTAACATCAGCGATGGTTGCATGATTCCTGAACTTGACTCCATAAAACCAGAAGGACTTTTTCCGCAACAAAGTAGTGACTGCTCGGTCTCGGCTCCCTCCGGTAGGAAGATGGATGGTTACATTTTAAGTATAATTCAGAAAAAATCTCACCCTGTAAGGACTAATAAGCCACGGACAAGTGTGAATGCAGACCCTGTGAAGGGTATTTTAAGACATGGGAGTATGTGTATCAAACAGACTGGTGCTGTCTCAAATAGCAGTATTTCTAACCCCAAAAATTCTATACATTCCTCTGCAATAACCTCTCTGGATAATGGCACTTGCCCTCCTTTGAAATCATGTCTAAAAGACTCTCAGAGTGAACAGCTGGAAGGTAAGAGAATGCCATCCACCCTAAGCTGCTCACCAAGTAGTCCCAATGAACTTCAAGGCCAAAATAGTTCACGACATAATGTGAAGATGGTAGGTCAAGGTCTGGGAAAGAACCCACTTTCAGTGACACCAAGTGTTCTAAAGGAACTTAATTCTGTTCTCAATACACCCACCAACACATCCAACTCTGCATGCAGTGGATCTCTTATGGAAAGTCCACACAGCAGTGTTCCTCTTCCCAAGGAAATCAAAATTGTGCCTCCTACAAAAAGGATTTCACCCAAAAATACAAATAGCTCTTGCCATTCATCATCTCTTGATGAGCGGCCATCATTGGACTTTAAAAGCGAAGGCTCGTCATCTCAGAGTTTAGATGAAGGGCTTCTGGTTAATGCACATTATATTCCAGCTCAACAGGAGGTCATAAAACTCAATAAAACAACAAAAAATGTAAAGATTGTTAAGAGCTCCACTTTAAAACACAGAGTCCATGTCCATCATCTCCTGGAAAATGGTTCTCAAACCATGAAAGAAAAGGGAAAAGTTGTGGGTAAAAAATGTCGATTTCCAGATGACTTGGATACAAACAAGAAAACAAGAAAGATTTCTCCAAGAAGTAAAAAGGTTGTGCATTCGCCTGGTGAAAGTGCCACTATAAGTAAGAATGCTGGAGGAGCCCGTTCTGGAAACAAACCACATGGACATGCAAAAGATGTGGTTCTGGCCAAACCAAAACATAAGAGAGGTGACTATCGTAGATGGAAGTCTTCAGCTGAAATTTCTTATGAAGAAGCTCTACGGAGGGCTCGACGGAGAAACCAAAGAGAGCTTGTTGGTGTCTATGCTCAAGTCCCAATCCCTTATGCCAGCCCGTATACTTACATAGCAAGTGACTCTGAATATTCTGCAGAGTGTGAGTCTTTGTTTCATTCTACAGTTGTGGATACTAGTGAAGATGAACAGAGCAATTACACCACCAATTGTTTTGGGGACAGTGAGTCTAGTTTGAGTGAAGTGGAGTTTGTTGGTGAAAGTACAACTTCGACAAGTGACACTGATGAAAGTGGTGGGCTAATATGGTCCCAGTTTGTACATACACTCCCCATGCAGTCCGCTGCAACAGCTGACCTACATACCACTGCCAAGGCTTTTGTCAAGATTAAAGCATCGCACAACCTTAAGAAGAAAATTCTGCGTTTTCGATCTGGCTCTTTGAAACTCATGACCACAGTTTGAGATTTCACGTTTCCTACACGGCTTGTCATCTCCCACCCCTGCTTGTTTGCTTTTCTGTAAATTACTTGGTGACATTTTGAGCAAATATTTAAAGTTTACACTAAGTTATGATTACAAACCTTTTTGTTATTGACTCTTAACAGGCCTGTATCATATGCCAGTTTGCTGACACTGTGGATATCAACTACAATGGTTTTACCAAGCCTTGGTAGCCTTTCTAGAAGAAAATAGTCTTGACTGTTTTGATAAGGCATCAAAACCCCAAACACCGTAAAGGAAGGTCATTTGTCAATGGTTGAAATTGTTTCAGTTCTAGACCACTGTCCTAACATTCCATTTCGAAAAGCACCTTTTTGTCAGGGAAATGAAATGTATCTGACAAACTACTTCTCTTATACGATTTTGGAATCCTCTAGCCTAACCAGAATTTGGCAGACTCTTGAAGTTAGAATGCGGGAGCTCATTTGTGGATTCTAAAGACAAAGTTAATCTTCTTCAAACGTGCTCCTGTAATATGCATGATGGCCCTTTGTTCCCACACACGTTTTACTATGGATTTCATATCCTAATCATGTGTATTTTATATATTTTGTAAATTCTAACGGCACATTTTACATGTTAATAAATTGTCTGCTTTAATGCTGTTTAAATTTATTAAAACTAAGAGAAATAATAGCCTATTTTTCTCGTATTTATGTATGCATACAGTTTTATGGATGGATACTTTATATAATGGTCATTAAGGAGTTTAGATCTTACCAGAATGATGGTCCAGTTGTTCGTGCCTTCTACTCTATTAACTATAAACCCTCCATTTTTTATTTTATTAGATCTAGAATTGTCTCTTAAAGCAACACTCCAAGCACCATAGACACTATCCCTCTGTAATAGTTATGGTACTAGGAGTGCCCTGATTCGTATGTGTGTGTGTGTGTAGGATAAGCTGTCAGACAGTTTGACAATTTACCTGAGTTCCCTGGGTGCCAGTTTTGCATTCGGGTTCTCCCGTAGGAACAGTTGGATGTATACCCTGAGTTGTGCCTGTCCAATACAGCATTATGCTCAGTTGATGCTCTTAGCCAGTAAGAGCAGTCACAAAACACCCTGCTTAACTAACTGGGTTCTCAATGCAAGATAATCTGGAATCGGCCAGTGCATGGGGATCCGGGTTAGTTGTAAAAATTACTCTGGGAGGTTATCAAGGCACTCCTGTCACCATTACTGTTACAGTGGCCGTTTCTGGTGCTTGGAGTGTTCCGTTAAACTATGGCATACGGTCAATGGAAACCTCCATATTACACCACGTTTTTGTATGAATATTGGCTTCAGTAGTTGTTGATGTAAGAAGTGATTTGAGGATAAATTATCATGCGCTAAGCTTGGTTGTCGGTGCTTAGAATGTGCTTTTGCGGAAACCTATTTGACTGCCAGGCAAGGTGGGGTTTCAGATTCTGAAAAATATTGGTTTTGCTTGTGTCAATATTTATTTCATTTTAGAATGGCATGTAGCTCTATAGTAGTAACTTGCAAGAATATAAATTTGACAGTCCTTGATCTAAAAATATAACCGTACAGGAATATATTAAAGCCTACTCAAACATAATTAAAAAAAAAAAAAATGAAAAGAAATTGTGGTCTGTACAAAACACACCGATTAATGTTAATTTCCATAAAAATTTCATGCGGTGTGGTCTTTTTCATTAAATTTCTATGCACCACTCCTGTAATTCTAATTCCATTGAAAGTCCTCATGTAAACCCCCAAGTGCCTATTTGTGTGGAATTTCCGTTCTTTTTCATTTTTCTTGAAACCTGTCTAGTTGGCTGTTTGGTCATTGTTCTCTTGTTTTAGCCTTCTTAGCTTCCTCCATCTTCTTCAAAATGGATTTTCCAAGTCTGGGTTTTCAGCTGTTAAACTAAAACTCCCCAAATTCTGACTGGCAAACATTTGTGGAAGATGCTCTTGAAACACTGAACGGTCAGGGATGGACTTGGCTGGAAACCTTAGATGACAGAAACTCTGCTTAAATCTGTGTTTCTTTACCCCTGGGGTGGAACCCAAAACTAGGTCGCCTTCAGTTGTAGAGGATCCTTGTTGGTTTGACAATGCAATTTGCTCCGTAAATTCCTCTCTGTAGCGATACAGCTCAATAATCTAAAAAAAGTGTTTGGTTTGTTGTCCATTACAGTTGGGTTACTGAGCTAACTTTGCCATTGGGGAACAAGTTACGGTGTTTTTTATGTTTGTTTTTTGCCATCTACATAATTTCATTCTTTGTCTAAATTGCCCAATGAATGCCATGTTTACATGTTGGTTTCTGTTTTAAATAGTATAACCCTGTAAGTGTGTCTGCTAACAGACGTTTCATCTATCAAGGGATAATATCTGGCAATCCTAAATTATAAGACTGGTTTGACGTCATTGATGTTAATAGGTGTCGGAGATAATTAGAGGTTTAAAAGGAAGCCAGATACCAGGAGCAAATTGCTACTTTTTGATGTTATCCTGCATTTTGTAGCCCAGAACAAACACATGAATTTACACACACGGCCATGTTGTAGTTGTTGTGCAAACCCATGGTGTACGTTAGTACACAAACAAGATTTTTTAATTGATATATAGGCAATAAAGACGTAGAAAAGTTATTCTAAACATAACCTCGTGCGAACCTACTTCTAGCTACTGTGTGACAAAAAATAAATTTACGTAGAAATTTGAGCAAACTAAAATGTCCCTAATGCTGTTAGCTAGAAGGCCTTGGCTGTGTAGTTTTCTGGAGAGAATACATTGTATTTACCACAATAGCAATGACCCATGTGTTCTTGTTGTCATGCAGTGAATGGTAGGTGTGCCACTCTTGTTCTAGAAGACATTTGTAAATGAGACTCTGTAACTGGTCAGAAAGTGAGCCCATCGTCAAACTCCAGCACATTCTATAGAAATCCTACACGGAGGCAGGAGATTTAGATTTCCTGTCAATTGTGGAAGAATGTGCTGCCTTTAGGCTTTTCCCACATGCAGTGGGTCATAAATAACCAATGGCTTTTGGCTTTTTTTTTTTTTCTGTTTATTGAATTATTAAGGTTTTTACAGATTTGTGGAAATATTGATCAACTTTTTTATTCTTTGATGTTAACAAAAAAAACTAATTCTTTAATAACACATTTTGTGCGTTTCTAATCTCATCACCTGCATATTTAATATATTTCTAATGCTGCACTAATTTTTCCTAACTTTTGTTTTTTCTTTTTATCTCATTTACAAAGAAATTTTGATGTATTCGTAAATTAGGAGTATATAGAACTGTGCGTATTTTTAGAAGGCTGGTGATCGCGTTACCATATGTTTGCATATTTTTCCTTTTCCCTTTAGGTCCCATTGGCGGTTGATCGATTTATACTTGGGTTTTGTTTTTGTGTTATTTAATTTTTTATTTTATTTTTTTCTTCGAAGACCATTCTTGTTTTGCTTAATTACTTTTTCCAGCATTACTGGTTTCTTAAATGATCAGGGTTTTCAGAAAACAGTCATCGTTGCGTGCCAGTTACTACCTACAACTAATATGTTGTCTGTGATCTGGTTTGGTTTTTGTTCTGCCTGGCACGGAAGCTTGTTTAGACATCTGTGCTACATTACAGAAAATGATGGAAGTAACCACTAAAGGACAATTTAAAACCAAAACGTCACTAGCCTAGACCTAAATTGCGTTAATGATACCTTTTGTCAGCTAATTTGTTAAAATGCCCCAATCTAGATTTTGAAAGAAATCCTATTTGACTAATAATTAGACAAAGTTTGGCAAAGAGCATGGCCCACAATAAGGAATGTCTAAGTAGGACACAGCTGGATACCTCAAAATACCATCGAGGTGTCTGGTTCATCTCCTTGGGTCTTAACAATGTAACCTTATACAAAAGAAGAGCCACTACTATAGAGTTCATTCATTAAAAGGGATGTGTTTACTTTTTAATTTTGTAAACGTTTGTCTCCTTTTGCCCTCCCCCAGCCCCTTGACTTGTTAGCAGATCATTGTGTGCGTGATACCAACAGGCCTCTTTGTAGTGGACGTAATGTGTATTTTAGCATAAGGTTAAATGGTCAGCTCCTGCAAATCTTCATGCCCAGGGGACAGTCTGTCTCCTAATCCCAAGAAGGTGATTTGCATTTAGACACAATACTCTGGTACAAAGAAAATGTTATTTTAGATAGCAAGTCCCATATTAATCCTGTTTCTCTCCATGAAATTTAATCTATTTTCGCTCTGACATTTATTTTAATGTATGACTTCAGTTGAAATATATATATGTAGGTTTATACATAAACATGGATTTATGATGAATTTAAAAGTAGGCTTAAACAAAATCTGATATCCACATGAGAGACCGGAGAAAATTAGGGTTTTTATTGTATGGTTAATCCATTAATGTCTGCGAAGCAATTTTAAAAATCAGATTTTTATTTTTTTCTTCAATTTTATCACAACTTCCCCAAGTATAAATGCAGTCCCAGTGCTAGATAAAATTAAGATTTTAATTTTTTCCTTTTCTTTGTGGGTTTAGTATTAAATTCTGCATTGGAGGTGTTCCATTAGAAATGGATTTTAAGAGCTGCCGGTTGGAACTCAATATACCATGTTTGATAAAGTGCTCAATCGACAATGGCATCTGGGGGGTGCTTGGGACCGGTTGCCAAGGAGACCTAATGATCTGATTTGTAAATGCTTCACAATGAGAATTTACTTAACACGTGTTTACTTATTTTCCGAAAGCCTATTCACACCATTACAGTTGTAACACATGTACCACACTAGCAAACTGCTTTAATTACAATACACACCAACACCACATGCAAAACATTTGGTAGGATATATTTTCAGTGTGAAATCACCCCAGAAGAAGAAACAGAATATATATACACACACACTACATCCATACAACTGGTAACTTATACCCATTTTTAAACATCAATGTAATGTATGCTTGATTTTTTTTGTATAGTTTGCCAGACCTAGTATTCAGCATCTCCCCAAAATTTCTGTGCGTTGGTATTGCTTCGCCCCACATGTTTGCAAAGCAGAGATCGCTCACAGAACTTCTTTAGCAAGAGTGTACAATATTGCAACATTGTATTCAATAAATAAGTCCTCGGAGTGTACACTTTTTTTATTTTCATTTTATATCTTCCGCTGTAGCTGTCTCACCTGTGGCTTAAATTATTTATTGGGTCTGTGAAGTGCATGAATCTCTAGTCAGTCCTTTTCTTCCCTAAGCTAGACTAGATGATTAAAGGCCCAAGCCCACATTCCGGAGCTGCTCCTACATTTGTGGCTGCAGTAAAGGACCAGGACAGAAGAACTCCACAATGTCGATTCCGTAGTGTTGTTCTTATTTCTCACTTGTTTCCCTACGTAAACCCAATAGGTCTAGCCAGAAAGATGGTCCAGTAGAATATCTTCTGCTATGAACCAGGACAACAAAAAGGAAGGAAAGCACACACCTACCACTACGGCATGGGGTGTTTCTGAGTAGCTCTCGAGGTTTTGGGTTAATTCTGCTCCCAAAAACCCAGGTTCTACATCTTTCTAACCCTGAATTGATTTTTTTTTTTTCAGTCTGAAGCCAAGCCCTAAATTGTTATGGATTGTGATAGAGTAAAACAGGCTGTGGCCTTTCATAAAGCTCAGACTGTTTCATATGTACAAGAATAGCAATGCCCCAAAAAATAAGCAGAATTATAGAATCCTTTCTTTAGGTAAAATGAGTAAATAAAATGTCTTCCTCTATCATTCTAAACTAGCAAGCTATAGAAACTTTGAAAAGCAAATGTGGAGTTGTAACACCAGGACTGCAGTAAAAGTCATTAATAACTGGGATTGGGCTTGATCAGAGCTATTTTTCCACGTTAGAACAGACTTGTACATTGTATCTTTTTTCCACATTCACGTTTTTACTTTTGTTCTTCTTGCAGTTTTTGGTTTGAGACATGTAAGCCAACCCTATTTTCAAAAAAGTGTCCAGCTTTAATGATTTCAAGCCTTTCTTCATCCTACATTTCCAAATTGCTGAAATGACAATCTAAGTCTCCCAAGTTCAGATCCTTCTGGTAGGAGTGCCTTTGAGGCTGTAGTTCCGATGATTGATGTATTGATGATGTAGGCATTGGACTCAATAGATGAACAGGATTTATTAAAATTATGTAGCTTGTCACCTTGTTCTAGATCTTTCAGGAGAGTTTCTCTATATAGATAAAATAAGAAAGCACGGGTTTTCTCAAGGGTTTTTCTGTTGATCCATATAAACCATTCTCGAGGGCATGTATCTTCTAACTTTGCTGATGGTAATCTTCATCAGGCTCACTCAGTGAGCAAATTAGGGAAATTCTCCAGGAGAATGTCTTTCCTACAATTTAAAATTCATTCGTCAGGAGCTAAAATATCAAGTCCTAATATATTAGCCAGGCCTTAAAAATATTTGTCACTTCACTTTGTATGAATGCCACACACAGCAGCCTCTGATTTCCAGACCTACTGCAGTGTGGTAAACATGCCAGGGTCCGTGCCCGGTTGGTAAATCAGTTTAAAATGACAACTCATTATTACTCTTGAACACAGCTTTACTCTCCTTTAATAGATGTTACTTAATTTAAGGCTTTTCTTTAAGGGATGTTACTTTGCATATTTTATAAGGGGCGTACACCCCATCATTCTCCACACTCCAATACAAGCGTGTGTTCAGAATCCCTTCTAAGAGTTCTAGGATTGTAAATAGTCAGTCAGCAATTTGCCCAGCAGAAATTATTCATAAAGGCTCTCCCTTCATGGTTTTTTGAATGTGGTTTTTCATACTTAACACTATTCTGTCGTTTGAATGTGACGTACTACAGAGGCAGAGATCCGGTTTCCTGCCATTCTGTGCACAGAATGTTGGTCCTGTTCTTATCCCTAATTGCAACATATAGTAAGCAGTTGGCCTTCAGTGTGTGCTTGGATACATTTTGTGGTTAATTTACGTTTTTTTTCCACAATTTTCTGAAATGAAATAGGTTTTCACAGGGTCATCATAAACTACTTTTTCTCATGGATCCTTACTGGGTCCTTACTGGTCAACTCACCAACAGTATGGCTTGTTGTCAGCTTAACATTTTTCTGACTCCTGAATGCAAATACAAATCTTTATATAGCCATTATCTCCAATTAGGACATAGAATCTAGTCATAGGCTCTCAATGCTTGGTAGCTCGGCCAACTTCTTAACACATAGTCTGTCATGGCATCATGAAACCACTCCAGAGCATTTAACCCCTTAAGGACACATGACATGTGTGGCATGTCATGATTCCCTTTTATTCCAGGAGTTTGGTCCTTAAGGGGTTAAAGCACTTTCAGGTCATTCACAATGTCTCTTTGAGCCTTGCTAAGTCTAAGTAGATAAAAGCAAAATGCGTTGGTTTATAGCATCAAAACTCACCCTAACCATTGCAAACCTACACACATTTGTTCTTCTAAGATTGTTTTAAAATTGTCACATGTTTATATGCAATTAGCATTTTTAAAATTCATGGTGTAAAAAATAAATTTATCTGCATTATAAGAAAAGCTACAGTATTTGGAGGCCTATTAACTATCCCTTTTTACATTTTATTTCTGCATAATCCAGCACTGTTATATATATTGCTTTGAGACCATGAACAGTTCCATTATTAAATGGAAATATTTTTGTCATATGTCTGCTGTCAAACGTGCTATAGATAATTATATTTTTCATTTGATTCTCGCCCCCAGGAGTCAATATCACAAAGTACAAAAAATTCAATCTACGTTAACAAGCACACAATCTGCATCAGCCGTGAGCTATTATGATGCAAAATCTGTTTCTCGGCTCTTAATGTAAGAAGGTCACGTAGGCCGGCATCAGATAAAACACATCTCAGAGGGTTTCTGTGTTTTCTGTCCCTGTTTTCTATCTAGTCGTTTCATCTCTAAACACTTTTGAAACGATACTAATATTTAGATATAAATATCAACTCCACATAGAAACGGAGTTGCGTGCCTCATTTGTTTAATGAATATTAAAAGCTGAATCGTATTGTAACTCAAGGGCACCCTTGGCTCGTATCAAGGACTTGCAGCATAAAGATACATTTGTATTCTCTATCAATGGAAAACAAGCTACTGTGAGTCTGCCTATCAAAGGAAGTTATCTCAAATATAAACAGTTTAATTAGCTCTAGTTCACAATAATAGCAAATGCAAATAAAGGATCAATTACGCAGTAAAAAAACAAGGTTGTAAGAGTGTAAGGAAAAATAATAGCGCAAAATTAAAATACAATAAATTACTACTTGTAAAAAAAAAGATCAAACCGCTATAAGAAATTCCTCAGACTTTTCTCAACGTTGGACCTCAGGAACGATTCCTTATCGATAAATCAACCAACCAATAAATCAATGTCCTTTTGAACACGGGTGTTGATAGTGCTTGAACCCCAGGATTAAACACCTTTGATCTAAACCAATGATTCCCCAAACTGTCGTCAACTACCATCAACAGCTCAAGATGAAGGGATTTAATTTGGTTCAAAATGCAGATATTGGTAAATCCTGCTCCCTTGTCAGGCATGGAGTACTTGCTAGAGAATAATTGATCTTAACATCTTGACACTGTTCAAAACATAGGGATTATTTCATAAGCAGTGGATCGCAGTGGAGACTGAATCGTAACATTTAGGCCATAACAGATGATTTGCAAAAGTCCCCCAACTCCACTATAGCCACGGTTTGCCTGTTGTAGCCTCAATTTTGTAATCTGGTTTTTAACTCCACACAGCTCACTATCTAGCTGCAAGTTTGCTATCCTAGGAGACCATGTAAAGAATGTATTCAAATATTGTTTTAATGTTGTATGTAAACTAGAAGATGGTTTATATCACAGATATTCTTTTGTTCTGATCAGCTGCATTACAGCCACAAGGACCGGTTTAATTATATCTAAGGGTAGCATCACTCACATTATCTGAGACTGACCCAGACTATGAGACAATAAACTGATCAGCCATAACATTAAAACCACTGACAGGTGAAGTAGCATTGATTATATTGTTACAATGGCACCTGTCAAGGGGTGGGAAGTATCTTCACGCCTTGTGAAGTCTCTGGGAGTTGACCAAAGGGTTAACCGCTGGATACCCAATAACCAAAGACAACAGGGTGGACACAGCGGGTGCAATGAGATCAGATTCCATTACCCACTGTCTGATGCCAAAGGAGAGCAGGGGGAAGAGTTGTACTGTCCAATTCATAGATCTCTTCTTCCCAGAACATAGTACTGTGTGCGCTAGGGAGTCGGATCCCCTCTACCCTCTGTGAGCAACGTAAGGAAAGGAAGTTAATGTCAAATTATCATTTGTATGTGTGTGTGTATCTATGGATGTTTGTGTTCGTGTAGTGTGCATCCATGATGTATGTGTGCATCCATATATGTGGGTTTGAATGGGTCTGTGCTAGGATGTGTCTGTGTGTGTCAGTGTGCAAGGATGTGTCTGTGTTTGCTATGTCTGTATGTGTTTTAGTGTGTGATTGTGTTGCTAATTAGGTTAGTGCCTATGACATGTTATGTATGGATAATTATACTACTGTCTAATTAAATATTTGTGAGTGCCTCCCATGTATGTGTCGCTTATTATGTACGTGCTCTGGTGTCTTATCACATTGCAGTATAAGCAATTTATCATGTTAAATTACAGTTTGCATCAATGATAAGATTAAATAAACCACATATCCATTAGAACCCACTTTTACCAAACCATCTTAATTGAATCTATAGGGAAGCAACCAGGATGAATCCTAATTAATTCCAATATTAACAAATGAAACTTTCTTAGCACCCCCAGGAAAGCGGTCTTATCCCTCCTAGATTCAACACCCAGAGTTATTGTCAGATCAAACTTGTTATAATTGGAATCTCCTGCTGTGCTAGAAATACGCCTGACCAAATCATACTGAAGGTGTCTAATTATTTAGTGTACACAACCTCTTAGGGGAAATTAATTCATGTACGCCCTTTTTTTTTTTCTTTTTTTTTTTTACTGAGGAATCTGAAAAAAGAAAAAAAAACTCAGATGTGTTTTTTGAAATACTGTAATACTCTCGTGAGAAAATTATTTGGAATTCAACCGCAGGTGAAAAAACTAATTGGATACTGTCACTTTAAGAAAATACATTTTATTTAAATAATGAACTTTCACCTTGGCAGTCTTCTGCAGCAATAATATTTTTAAATAATAATGCATAAAGAATAGGAATCTTGGTTAAGTATAACTTCACAAGAAAAATAGTAATTGGTTGCAAATGAATATAAGGAAAGCTTAATTAGCAACAAGCAGTAAAGTCCATTAATTACATTAAAAATGTACAAAGTAACAGTCTTTTAACTTGAAGAAATAAACTTGATAACTAAATATGTCCTGGTATGCAAAGTGGTTGTAGTCATTTGACTCAAAGAATAATAATTAACATTTGAGTAATTTGGCAAATGACATTCAAAAGAGATAGCAAGGAGAATCCCAGAAGGCAGACTTTAGTATTCTTTATCCTTCTCATATAACTTATGGTAAGAACACAGTAATAATTGCAATTACTGGAGAATTTATCTTTCCTTTCATGAATGATGGGAGTTGAAGTCCTTTCCAGAGTGGAATGAAATTTGGTTCCCTGAAGTAAGTGAAAAGAGGCAGGAATCCGAGGTTCGGTACATAGGAAATCAGCAGAGTTTTGTAGCAAAGCGGCAACAATGTATTAGTAACGCGAGCACATCAAAGCATAAAGATTGATTGAGCACTCTAGATGCGTTTGCGCCTTTATTCTGAATTGAAGCGCGTGATGTCAGACGCGTGGGAGGAGACTGATCGGCAAATCCCAGAAGTCATATGGGTAATGCCGATCGGGATGAATTGAACATGGGGGAAGTCCGTGACAATATGGAGGAATCCTGAGAAATACAAATTGTGAAAATGGCCCTGTACAAATAAACGTAATGAATACAATGTTTAGTAAATAAATATTCGCTGGAGAATTGCTAATGTTAGGCAAACATTGCAGAATAGGAAAAAATCTTCACGTGGCTTGGGTAAGCAGCTCGGTTCCCAAATAGCCAAGATTTAGTAAATGACCTTGTAAATCGGGAATTGGCAATATTAGGTAGAATTGTGCAGAGTGAGAAAATTCAGTTAGGAATAAACAGAGTGTAGAACATTTTTTTTTGGGGTTACCCAAGTCTGAATGTCGGTTCAGCTCGGCAGAATTTCATAACCGAGATTCGAATTCAGGAACTTAATCAGAAGAACAAAAAAAGGAGCGAAAAGGCCAATCACTGTGCTACTAAATATTTACACTGATTGGAGCATTTTCCTGTCATTCGGTTCTCAGATTTAGTGAGAAAAAAAGAACCAATAGTCCCACAGCCGAAATCAAGAAACACAACCACAAACCAAATAGGTTTGGCATTGCGTGTTTTGGGTGGTCAGTAATTCGAGTATATTTCAGTTCAAAGTTCAGGAATTCGGCCGGTTGCCCGATCGGCCCAAATTCAGCTCATTTGCAGTTCGGCCTCAAACGAATCTCCAAGTCTAATATTAGGCCATCATAGATTAATTACCAAAAAATAAATAAAAATCTTCCACACAGCTTTGGGGCAAAAAGCTAAGGACACATGATTTCATAATAATGTTCAGATTGCTTCAAAGGAGAATAAAGGTACAGATTTATATAACTAGGTAACAAAACAAATGAAAAATGAAAAAAAAACCCTGCTTCATAGTTAGAAGCTACTAAATTAGTTTTTGCTTTAATTTCAATCTGATAATTTAAGAAGACACTGTATTAAGCATCAGAATAATCACACCTTGGTGAAGTGGTTTGGGGGCATAGATTCTACCTCTGGCTATATATTGCAATCACTACGCCATTAGTGAGTCTCAGACCGACCGCTACTAGGTGTCTTCGACTACAATATATTCACTTGTAAAATGTATTCTGTTCTGTGTCAGCATTCAGAGTATGTTAACGACACCAAATGTGCATCCAAAGCTTTTTTTATGAGAACCATTAGATTCAGGATTTTCATAGCATTGAATTGGTGGATACTGGCGATTGTCACGTCGGCACCATGTGCCCATAACGCTTTTCTCTGAGAAGCCTTTGATTGGATATAGGTAGTGAATCTTGGTGACCTCACACTAAAGGATTTGGCTGCAGTGATAGTCATCTTGACCCTAAGTTACAAGTGTTATGGTGTTTTTACGGACTGATTTTTTTTTTATTCTAATTTCTAAACTGGTAAAGGAACACATAGTGACATAGTTACATAGGCAGAAAAGAGACATGTGTCCATCAAGTTCAGCCTTCAATATATGTTACTACTTATTTTTTTTAGTGTAAAGAATATATTGTCCTTTGAAATAAGCATGCACATTATAATGTAGTACAGATATTATTAGTGTTAGAATTCTGAAAGTGTAGACAAATTACCCAAAGAGCGTAAGCTTAGGAGTAGGTGTTATATGGTAAGACTGAAAATAATAATTATAATACCGCCCTCTCTCTCTGTATATGTAGATAGATAGATATATATATCTATAAAATATTTTTAGCATTTCAAAATCCAGAGTGTGCTTCCAGGATTTAAGTGTTAACCTATGAAAGATGGCAAACAGTTTCTGTAGATAATTGGAAATTGAATCTGCACAGGGTTAGCAGACGGTCCTCTTAAAGGTCACAGTGAGAAGTCAGCAACATGCGTGGCCTCAGGCTACATGGAGAAAACTTAATACCTGGGCAACTGGCGATGGCATTGGACAGACCGGCCTGTAGCTCTGAAAGCAGGCTGCTGCCATAGTGACTTGTGCATCAAAGAGCTAAAAGCTAATTGTAACAACACTGTTTGATTCTTATCAGCTGCCTGGGGCGAATGCAATAAGCAGGTTAGTTTGCAGGTAAAGATCTCCATTATGAACAGATGGCTAGGTACAAGTTATGTACCGGCAGGCCCCTTTCATCTCCATCCACAAGGCGTAATCAAACAGAGAGCGAACGAAAGTGGTATTCTGTCACTGCTGAGCGTTCGCTATATGTTTCAAATAATTATTAAGCATTGTTTTAACCTATTCATGTTTTTATAAGTTAATTTATCATCATTTGCTGTGCCTTTTAGAGCATATAATTTGGTGGATAGTTTATAGTCGCTTCTTGTTTAAAGAAAACCACATGATTTATGACATTGCTTTTTGGACTTAATGCACATATAATAATAGCCTCCAATCACAAAAGGAACAAGCATACATTACATTAATTTAATTTTGTGACTGTGTGTGTTTAAAGGATTCCGATTGTAAGCTCCTAAGAACAGGCTCCTTACTACTTATTGTTTATGTCTCGCCTTCTTCAATTTACTTTCATGTCTTGCACAACCACTTTACAACTCTGTGGAATTAGTGAAAAATCTGATTAAGATGCTGTCTAAATGCTAGGGTATATTTCTACCTGTCAAGGAATAGGTTGGAGCATGCTTTTTACTCATGTACAGATTTTTCAAAAGACGTTATCAATATTTTCTCAAATAGATAATAATGGAAGCGTTTTAACAGAGAGGAAACAGGGAGTTAGCCAGAGATGCTTTTCTGAAAACAGACAAATACATACTGACATTGTTACATAGTAATTATTAATAGAGGCTGATGAAAAAAAAGACTCAAGTATTCAAGTTCAACCGTCATATTTATTTATTTATTATTCTTTATTTTGGTCACTCAGCATGTGAGAAAAAGCAATACAATATGTGGGCTGTCGCCCTTAGAGTTCACATACAATAATAATAGTGTTGTTACTGGCTGATACATGGTATCACGCTGGGTGAGTTTTTGTTTATGAAAAACATGTTAGTCAACGAAATAATATAGCAAAAGTACGTCCCCCTGGACACATGTATGAGGTATACTCAGAAGTCGGTCTTGGTTAGGGGAGGGGGGAATACCAGAGCCAGCGTTATAGTCATTTTCGCTGACTTATATCCGTGCTTTCTGTGGGCCCTTTTGTGTATGGCTCAAATATGAGAAAGGGAGCCTGTAAATGGGGTGGTACAGTTGCCCATTCTAGCTGGGCTGGGTACGGCAGGTTATACAAATTGTGAAAACATGAACAATGTGTTACATAGTAACCAACAAGCAAAATAACGAATATAACATGGTAAGTATAGTCACTGAGTGTGGTGGCGGGATCTCTGGCATCCTACAGGATGGAGAATCGTACTTTCTGTGTAGCTCCCTCAGGTTGTGTTGCCTGCTGGTATAGCGCGCCGGGACGATCTATGTATAAATTTCCGTACTTTAGTGGGGTCTAGCCAGGTCAGGGTGGTCGTAGATTCTGTTTGCGGAGCGGTCAGGCCCAGCCGGCCCAGGTGTGAGTCTAGTTCCTGCGGACTCCTTGCCCGGTATGCAGTCCCTTGGAAGGTGAAAGTGATGAGTCGTGGTGTTCCCCAGCGGTACTGGATATTGTTGGATCTCAGGTGTTGTAGGCTCGGTTGAAGCGATTTGGAGTACTCCTTGTAAGGTCAGGAAACAACTTTAACTGAGAGTCCTCGAATGATAGAGGGGTTTTCCCTCGGGTCGCTGTCAAGACGGCGGTCTTGTCTTGGTGGGTTTGCAATTTCACAATGAGATCAGCCGTGGCAGTTAGTGGTGTGTTTGCTGGTTTGGGCAGGCGGAACAGGCCGTCTAGCTTCACTAGTTTAGCTTGTTTAGGCTGCAGTAGCATTGCCGAGGCGCCTCACGTAGTGTGGGAGGTCGGCAAGCCCAATGTCATCAGGTACCCCTCTGAGCTTTAGGTTATTTCTCCATCTGTGGTCCTCCAAGGCCTCCACTTTTTCTGCTGTGTCGAGTTGTTGTTTGTGGAAGTCTGACATTCTCAGTTCCAGAGTAGTTAGTCGTGCGTCTTGGGCATTTGCGTTAGTCTCTAGAGAGGTAAGCCTTGTGTTGGCCCCTTCCATAGCCTCCTTAAAGGTTGCCCGGTCGGCAGCTAAGTCTTCCCTGAGTTCTGTGAACATTTTTGTGAGCAGGGCTGCGGTGACCGGTTCTCCTGCTGGAGGTGCTTTGGTTTTGTGCCCTGTGGACTGGGTTGTCGATGCCCCTTCTCCCAGGTCTGGACAGAAATCCTCTGAGGAGTCGGAGTACTCAGCTTCCCCCAGCGCCATATTCTCCCATGCAGCCTTCTGCGAGTTCCGGAGTTCACCGATATCATGGCTGAGAGGAGGTTTGTCTGGCCTCGTTTTTTTTGTTTTTCTTGCCCATGTTCACTTCCCCTACCAGTAGGCAAGGTATGGGATAGGTAGGTGCCCAATCTCCGCCAGTAAATCTGGTATTTTGCCTGCGTTGGTACGGAGCTTTACACGATGCGTCTTTGCTGGTCTGCAGCCAGCTCCGGCCCTCCATCCGTCATATTTCCTTATTACTGCCGCTGATCCAGAATGACAGGAGAAGCCCAATTTCCCAAAACCAAAACAAAATTAAGAAAATATCCCCTTTTTAATATTTTTTTTCTCTCTTTCTGTCCTGTGTGTCAGTGTTGGGTAATATATCCCAGGCCCATTCATTACTTATAATTTGTATCTTCTATGATATGATGACTAATGTTCCCTTATGGGAAATGGAAACCTTTATATGTTATGTGCTCACTTATTGTATATAGATGTATATATTGCAGGTAATATGTGCTGTAATTATTGTTTTGTACTTCGCTCGTGGATGCAGATGGACTTCAAGGCCCTGAAGATTTACAACCGTATTACTTATTGTTCTTTATTTACACTTGGAATTATTATGAAAATGGTTTGAAAAATAAAGATTAAAAAAAAGAAAAAAAAAAACTAAGAAAATATATCGTGTCACTTAGCTTACCAGATGAATACGATTACATTCTGCGATTATTATTCGTTCGTTCCCATACAAGCCGGGTTTCCCAGCATTAAGGTTTCTGTTTAATTTATAAGACACACTATCAATTAAAAGTATAACCTTTTTAAACATGGTCATAAGTGATGTCTTAAACCGGCTTTTACTCATTGCTTAAATATTTCTATATTATAATTTATTGTTTTCCATTGTAACATTCATAGCTAGTAGATTAACAATAACATTCTGCTGTGCAAACCTCATCTCTAATTTTTCTGTAGGTTTTAATATCTCCTAAATAATTTTTGATCCTTTTTGCCCGCATAACATCTAGAAACATTATCGCCGGTAAATATTGTCTAACAATGTATTTCATTTTCAATGTTAAGGTGTGGAGGTAGATGTGCATTAATAAGCTAGAAGTTGCAAATGTGGGGATGATCAGAAATATTTTCTGTATAAAATGTAAACGATATTATTCTGGGGTCGTCTATAAAAGGCAGCCAAAGGTCTGCACCGCCATGGACCTTACAATAGGTGCAGATGGTTAGTTACGGGTATAGGAAAGTAATTAGTCTTTGAGAACCTCTCGTATACAGAGAATTAACAGACATTAAATTTAACAAGATGAAACGGGAGTGTGTAGCTTAGTGAACAGACAGTGATTAGTATAAAACCCACTGCTATGTGTGAAGACGCTCTCCCTGGTGTTTAATTAATCCCAGTTGAAAGGGGTCACTGTAGGCTGGAGATGACTTGGCCAGCTGGAGCTCTGTTTATTGGGAAATAGTTTATGATAAGAAAATGCTGTCACAGGTAGATTGTGGTTTAAGAATGCAACGCAAACAGGGATAATTAATTGTCTGTGAGTTGTTCTCCTTTCATTTAAACAGTGCCGTTTAGATTATCTTGAATTGTTTACCGTTTTTTTTTCCAGTTCTACTTAAAATTAGAACAGAAAATGGATGGGGTGCAATATAACCGAACTTAAAAGTTACCCTAAATGTCGCGCTTTCCAGTGAATGATAGAGTTAGTGAAACACAGACTGAATAAGATAACTTTTCATTTTACATACAAGACATGTTTTTTTTTTAATTGGCGTTAATTTCCACCCATGAAAAATGCCATAGGTGGTATGTACTCACATCTGTGCATCTCATTTGCACTTTAGAATTTTGTCTTTTTGGGTTTGTGTATGTATGTGTTTAATCTAAAAATCATTGGGGAAAAAATTGAATTTAAAAAAAATTGAATTTTTTTGTTTGCAAAAGAAAAATGTCCTTTATTATATTGATAAGTTAGTATTGATCATTTATATTGTACAACACATTCTTTAGCACTTGATCCATTTAATTGAAGTAGGACCCCCACCAAAAAAAAAATCACTTACCTTATCAGATCAAACCTTAGTGATACAGTAGGTGTGGATCTTTGAAAGCCATGCTTTATCCAGTTTAACTTGGAGGAGGCCAGTTAGACACAATTTGCAGATAAGAATGCAGAAAAAAATCCCCAAGTGTTGGATAGACAATTGGGGATAATGCAAGGATTTGTAATATTCCTTAAAACAAGATATGAGACAAAAGAGATTTAGAAAAAAAAATGTTTTCCAAGTGAGAAAGTTGTGTTAAAGTGAGTTCCAGAGATATGTATCATCTCAGGAAAAGTCTTGTCAGTGAGAGAGTGAGGATTTATAACGAGAGGCTGAACGCCTTAGGGGAAAGATTTTACATTCGATTTTTTATGAGATAAGTCAGTGAAGGGCTTGGCAGAATGGAGCAAGAGAACGAAATCTGATAAGTAATGGGAGCCTTGCGGCAATATTTGGTTCAGATTGGAGCTGATTTGGCTCAATGTCAGGACGACTAGTAAGAACACAGTATCAGGAAGGTGGCAGAAATATATCTGTCTTACATCACTTTTTAAATAATTCCATTGAAGGGACCTCTATCACTTTGCTTCAATTCTTCACTTGCAATAGGATATTACCGTGTCGGATTTCACACCGTGACACCAGATTTTATTCCCTTGCTGTTTATTCTTTTGCCCACATTTGCCATTTTTTCATTCCCATGACACAATCTACTCCTAAATTGCCATATTTAATTTTTGGTTCTAATTTTATTTCTGTATTTTACAAATGGTCTCTCACCTACAATAGGTTGAATAGACTGGGACCACGAGTAGGTCACGGAAGTCCCTAAATACAATCTATACGTTCCCGTCAATGCTCTCCTGTAGTGTAGAGTGCCTCCTCTCGATGAGCCAGATACCAAGACAAGATAAAACACAGACAGACGTAGGAATGGTGTGATGAGGAACACAAGTGCAGCCTCATTTAATGAAGAAGAAGATAGCCCAGATGTTTTTGGCTATTGCCATTTTTAAGGGCGCAAGCCAGATCTGAATTAATAAATACACGTATAAGTGCACATATCTAAAAATTGAAAATTTGCGTGTGAAAATGAGATAAGCAGTCAGGCTATTTTCACATCTGTCTGTGATTTCTCTCCTCTTGATGCCTTTAATGGGATGAGAAGCACAGTAATCTCTTTGTGGCTAATATTTACATTACAAATAAAATTGGCATTTTGGTAATCATGACGTTTTGTGGTCATTGTTAAGAGGAGCTTGCTGTCAATAAGTGATAATTGAGTTTTATAATGCATGTGCACCTAACACAATAGGGGCTAAGACTTATTTGACCCCTAATGGACCTTTCCACCACGCCCTTCATTCAGCTGTGGACAAGGAAGTTTTGTGCCCACTCTGTATCTTGAGTGACAGACACATGCATAGATTCTGGATGTCCCCACTTACACACAGGTGGTTCAGCTCAATTATCTGAAACTGACACACTGGTCTTTATGCAAAGTTTTGGCGAATACCAGGTATGAGTGCAGGCCAGGAGTCTTGGAAACGAGCACCTTTGCACTGTGATTATTTCTAAATAACTTTAGAGAGATGCACTGGACCAAGTGTATCCAATGTGATAATCCTTGGGTAACGTAGAGAGATTTATTGTAAATCTGTACTTGTTACTAAGGGCCTATCGTAACCGGACTCGTCAACTGGACTATGGAAGTTCGCCAAGCACCGGATAAATATGAATTACTATGTTATTGTGAGCAATCCTGTCATACTTTGGCTTACATTAACATTTTCACTTCCTCGATCAGTTTTCTCAAATTTAGCTCCGGAATCCAGTTAAGCTTAAGCTTCAATTAAAGTAAAACTGTATTAAGTAGCTAAAAATTAAAGGTTATCCAATAGGCCTCAATGTTTAATATTTCTAAACACTGTGAATGAAAGGAATAACTTGTAAATGTCTCCTCATTATCATGTGCACTGGGTTATTAAAAAAAATAAACCTTTATGGTATTTTATCCCAACAACTCATCATATTGTTTATATTTAACGGACATTCTAAGCACCACAACCACTACAGCCTGCTGTAGTTGTTAAAGGAGTACATAACTGCAAACATTAGGAGATGTGGCATCGCGGAGGGACCCAGGAAGCGTTGCCAGTTACTCAACATTCATCATTGATGATGACCATAATGGATAGGTATGCTCCAAACCCAGGCTGAATTGGAACAGCTGGTACATTTTGCCCTAGTTCTATATCAAACAGTTTTCATGTGGTTTGACAAAAAAGGCTCCAACAGATACCTGCAGCCTGGCTCTTGCTCACCATATGGCTAATTTGTAAGTTATACTTCTGGATAAAAAATATCTACATTCAGAGACATCACAATTGCCAGAGCCAGTTCAGAATAAATCAATATGCTTTTAAGTAATGTGTATATTTTCTGGACTGAGAAACGTCTAGCATTGCAAATTTTAGATCCCCAAAAAAGTGAAACTGGAATTATTTTCCTACTAGGCTGCTTTCCAGCATCACTATTGGAGCCAAAATGTGCAATCTTTTATCAATTCTCCACAACTCGTGTAGGTGTTAATATCACTCACTCACCACCTAAAATCATTCCTGTCTGTTTCATGGAAAATCTAATGTTTAGTTGTGTGTGGGTTGAATGGTTAGGTTTTCATTGTGTTGCTCACCTTTCTGGCTCGTAAGGAGTTAAAAGAGCTGACACTTTTGGGGTTATTGGAACATTAGGAAGGAAGGTTCTGACAGGCAAGCTGGAATATTGGAAAGTAAAGAAGGAATGTTGGATGTGACTAGCAGAGTGTGTAATGTGCCGTGTTCTAAGCAGAAGCAGTGAGACAGATTGTGGGGTGGGTGATGTGCACTTAACAAGGATAGTATCAATTTCCTATCACTATACTAAGAGAGTAAAATGCTGCATATTCAGAGTGCTTTCATTTCTATCACAGTATACTGTTACATACCCAACATATGGATCGTAAATAAAAATCAAGGCCAGACAATCACTGTTTAGCTTAGAACAGGCTGAAAAACATCTGAACAGGACCTGCCCTGGGGAATTTAAATTCACAAAAATTAAAATTAAATAACATAGCTGAATGGCAACATTACTGGCCTCAGGATTGCAGCCTCCCCCTAAATATAAAAAGGAAAGGTCGATACTGTGCATTGCTTGTATAGCACAGAGCACACAGAATAAATAGCCAGCAGCCATATTGCAATGTAATGGGCTCTGCCTCCCATGACATCATCCGACACTCGAACAAATGGCCAATCCAACGCTTCTCATAGAAGAACATAGGAAACAGATACGCATGCATGACGAAAACCACACACTCACTCACTGTAAAGAAAGCGCCTCTAGTGGCTGACTGACTGGAGTTAAGCCTGCAATGTAAATATTGCAGTTTCTATAAAACTGTAATGTTTTACATTTCAGGGTTAAGAGGACAGGCCCAGGGCATCCAGACCACTTCATTGAGATTCTACTTTGAGATGAGGTGGACTGGGTGACTGCTGCTCGTTTAATATTAATATTTCAACTTATTTAGCTACAGCACTGCTGTCAAAGTCACATCCAGTGCAGCCTTCTTATCATTTGCTCAATAAATAAATTACCCTTATTGAGATTATAACCGCTGAGATGCTTTAGGTTGGGATCTTAATATTTTATCTTTGCCCAGATTTCACATCATGGATACAAAGCAGGCAGATACATTGTCAAGGTGAATTTTTTTGTCCTTTCCTCTTTACCATTCAAAGCAACACCCAAAGAGCCTTTTAGTTTTCTATTTTAATACGGCTCTGGTAGGGGTTAAATAAATTCTGTATTCATTGTGGTGTTCTGGCCGGAACACTCAAGTCGCCGGTGATATTAAATGCAAACCAAGATTTAATTCTTTCATAGCAATCCCTCGCGCCCTCCTCAGAGAAACGAATCTCCTGTCGCTGCACAGAGGCTAATAGTCTAGCACAGTACTTCATCTTAATGACATAGAAAATGACTCATTTTAGTTATAAATCAGCCAAATTAAGGAGGTGGTTAATTACACACTATTCCAATTTTTTAATGAGAACCATCTGAATGACTGCCAACTCGGTATGAGGAATTAGCTAGAGAACAAAAAAAATAAAAATATTTCCCGTACAATGTGTTATATGCGTATTTATGATCATTTCATTAAAACCCATATTTACTTGTTAAAAAATCTTATAATTCAGAATATTTTAGAGTCAGGTTTAAAGTGAAATCAAATCTGTTGAAAATAATGTCTAGATGAGCTGATAAAGGGTTTGTCTTTGTGTAGCCAGCTTTTCTCTGCATTACAGTGTATTTTTTCATCATTTGTTGTTAATGTCCATTGTTTCCAGGGGTCTCTGTGTGTTTCTCTGATAGATGACATAGAATCCCTGACTGCGTGTTTTTATACGACTCGTCACTCAGCTGATACACTGACGCTTAATACAGAGTTTGTAAGCTATCAGAAGGTAAACTCATCGGGTCGTTCATTGTACCATTTTATGACAGTGTTTCTATAAGACATCATGTTGCTGTATCCAGAAATACATAGAATTGTCCAAGCTTTTGTTCTCCATGCAGTGAAATTATTTTTTCTTAAATTTCATGCAATCATTCTGTCTATTCATTGAAATGACAAACTATGCGGGTGGGATCAGTCCAAAATGGAAATGGAATAGGTACTCTGTAACGGCAATAGTTACTCTCGGTAACGGCAACAGATACTCTCTGTAACGGCAATAGATACTTTCTGTAATGGCAAAAAGTACTCCCAGTAACGGCAATCGATATTCTCTTTAACGGCAATATGTACTCTTTGTAATGGACAAATATGCTTTTATGTCAGGTTAATGATATTTTTAATTGTACGTGATATTTAACTGTCTTAATAACGTGATTTAGCTGAAAATATGTGACGTGGAGTTGCTGCCCTTAATTATTATTATTATAATTATTATCATTATTATTATTATTTATTTTTATTTTTCAGTTGATGACTTGGAGATTTGTCTCTGTGTCAGCGAATTTTCACCACCCTAAAGAAATCAATATTAAAGTCAAGTTTTTCTTCATCCGCGCTTTATATAACAATTAGAAAAATAATCATACTAAATGCACACATTTATACACACAAAGCTATTTTTGTAGGTTGTAAAAAGTATGCCAATAAAAAAGCAAAAAGCCTCTTTTATCCAGAGGTAACTTGATCCTATAGCAAGTGCAGAACACTGTACATCATAATTTTCCGGACACAGATGAAATACCCTTCATTTTTGAACTGCGAGGTCAAATGCAAATTTGCTCCACTCAATCAATGCTTGACCTCATAAATTAAGGCCTGCTTGCCACGGCAAGATCCCATCAATTGCTTCAGTCATTAGTCAAGTGTTGGTCAGTACGCTTTAAGTCTGCCGAATGGTGTATGTACCTTAAAAAGAAATCTTGGCCGGGCTCTACCATTCAACGCGAGTTTAATGGATTGTTAAACAATTCATCATATACGTTTCCCCAAGTAACCCATCCACCATGTGTTAGATCATTCAAGATAAGAGTCATTAAATTAATCACCGCGATCTATAGTGATAAATTATCCACATTTGTGTTATTTCCCTAAAAATATTTTTTTTCATGTGTGGAATGTAACTCAAAAATAAATGGTGAAACTGTTCTTTGCCAAGTACAAAATAAAGGAATGAAACCAAAGAAATAACCATTTATAGACTCCAATCAATCAATATATTTATAGACTGATTGTTTTTACTCTCTCTCTTTGCCCTATCTTGCTCTGTCTGCCCTGTTCAGATCCCCAACTCAGAGCTGTGGTTAGCGCTCGGTTCCATTTTTGTAAAATTCTGAAATAGATAATATTTTGTAATGAACACAAGGCCCTCAATGTGAGCTTGAAGAATGTTTTCTGTACTTTATTCTACTTTGTTATTTTAAAAGATTTTCAATACAATTTAGAATTCTTAAAACAATCTTTAAAAAAGCTTGTTGGAACCCAGTTGTCTTGATGTCTTGCCAGTAATTTGTATTATATTTCTTTAAACATGTGGTGCTAACTAAACAAAAATGCAGTCATAATTAACTGTAGCCGTAAGCCAGCCATTCCTAACCCAGGCCTTTAGGCACACCGATGGCCTAGGTCAGTGATGGCGAACCTATGGCACGCGTGCCACAGGTGGCACGCCGGGCCCTTTCTGTGGGCACGCGGCCACAGGTTCACCATCAATGCAGAGTAGGCGCCTGCCTGCCCGAAACGGCAGGCGCCTACTCTGCTTCCGGGTCGGGAGGCAGGGGGAGGGCTCCAGGAAGCAGCTCCCCTGTCCTCCCGCGCGATGCTGTGTGGAGCGTTGCCGCGCGTTACCATGGCAACGCTCCACACAGCATTGCGGAGGACAGGGGAGCTGCTTCCTGGAGCCCTCCCCCTGCAGTGCTTACCACCACCGGACCACCAGGGATCGCTGTCCCCCCCCCCACTTCATTAAAGGTAAGAAGGAGGGAGGGGGGGTATACTGACACAGCACCCTTACCCCCCCAGCAGTAACCCCTACCCCCCCAGCAGTAACCCCTACCCCCCAGCAGTAACCCCTACCCCCCAGCAGTAACCCCTACCCTCCCCAGCAGTAACCCCTACCCCCCAGCAGTAACCCCTACCCTGCAGTACCCCTACCTCCCCAGCAGTAACCCCTACCCTCCCTAGCAGTACCCCCTCACCCTCCCTAGCAGTAACCCCTACCCC
>OW240924.1:87492855-87557090 GCA_933207985.1 Pelobates cultripes | reverse complement strand
GTATTCAGCAGTGTGTGTGTGTGTGTGCGTGTATTCAGCAGTGTGTGTGTGTGTGTGTATTCAGCAGTCTGTGTGTGTGTACTCAGCAGTCTGTGTGTACTCAGCAGTGTGTGTGTACTCAGCAGTCTGTGTGTGTGTGTACTCAGCAGTCTGTGTGTGTGTGTATTCATCAGTCTCTGTATTCAGCAGTCTTGTGTGTATGTGTTCAGCAGACTGTGTGTATGTATTCAGCAGTCTGTGTGTGTATGTATTGCATTTGTTGGAGATACTAATAAATATAAGCTTAATTTTATCTATTTATATCATTATTTAAAATTTGTATCATTGAACTCTCTGTGTTCTTTTAAAACAAAAGTTATTAGTTCGGACAACAGTACGAGTTGTTTTTTTCTAAACTTAAACCTCAGTATTTGGGTTTAATTGCCGTGTTGGCACTTTAAGGAGAAAATTTTTTGGCATGTATTGCGGTTTGGGCACTCGGGCTCAAAAAGGTTCGCCATCACTGGCCTAGGTTTTATCTATATCTTCATGGTATTAAATAGAAGATACCTAAATCCCAGACTGGTGGTGGGCGTCGAGAAATGATCCGAGGGCATAACTTACACATCGTAACTAACATTAAATACTTCAACTCATGGGTAATGCTGGGGGTGGTCTTTCTGGGGCCACAAGTACCAAATGTGGGGCCCTTTAGCTCAGAAGCTCTACAGTTGATGGGGGGGGGGGGGCGGGAAGATATGTGGTTTTTTTATATTTTCAACCTTAGGAAGGAGATTCACTTTAAGTCAAAGGAAAGGGTTTTTTACAGTAAGAACAATAAGGATGTGGAATTCTCTGCCTGAAGAGGTGGTTATATCGGAGTCTGTACAGATGTTTAAACAGCAATTGGATAAATACTTGTAAAAACACAATATCCAGGGATATCATTTTTAAATAGTGGGGTAATAGCCTCTTGATCCAAGGAGATATCTGGCTGCAATTCTGGGGTCAATAAAGGATTTATTCATAGTTTGTTGTACAATTTGAAATACTTAAAACTATGTCTGGATCAACAGCAAAAAACAAATGTGACAAAGCCTGAACTTGGATACATGTCTCTCTTCAGCTATGTAGCCATGTAACACACAGAAAGCTTGATAGTATTGTGCTCTGCCAGGCTAGCTAGGGGGGCAGGTGGGTACCCCCCAGTTAACTGTGGGGAAGGGGTGCTGGAGAACAGAAATTTGCTCCACTCCTCTGTATAAGTCAGTTTAAGCTCAAGATCCCACGTTTCTGGCTCCTAGCAACACTATTGCTTTAAATACTGTATCAACGCTCTTTACTCCCTTTAGATTGTAATCTCACAGCCCATTTTACCAAATACATGTATAAGAGGGCTACAAATGCATTTTTTTTTTTGCATTTCCCCTCCACGCCTGTTTATCTAATTATATAGGTCTCTCACCCCTCACAGGACCGTTATGGCTTATCTTTATACAACTCCCGGTGAAAGGCCCTGTATAAGAAATGCAAAATAAACACATATAAACGTGCTAATTGATGACTGTATAACATTGATGGCCAACCTTGGCATCACAGATGTTTGTGAGCTTCATTTCCTGTGACTATCACTCAGCGTTAAATTGCATTTCCCAAACATCTGGAGTGTCACACTTAGCCGCCTCTGCTACAGAGTCATCAATTAGCAGAATTTTTTTGTAATGTAAATTTGTATTCGTAACATCTATAAACAATTGCAATGGAGATAGGAACGCTGGAATATGGTTTTGTAGGCTATATTTTTGTTATATATACTTTGTTATAATAACAGATTCATTTAGCTTCTAATAACTCAAGAATAAGATCCAATAAAAGCACATTTTTAAATGTTTATTTGCTGTTTTGTAACTTGTCCTGGGAACTGGCCAAAGATTAGTCATTAAGCTCAATAGACGAGTACATTTCTAATCAGCACTTCAATATCTGGAGTTTTGCACAGAGCCACCACTGCTCTATAAATGCTAAGCTCTAATAAGGGTTAAATAGTTACAAAGTAATATTGGTTAAAAAGACCCAAACCCATCAAGTTACAAAGTAATATTGGTTAAAAAGACCCAAACCCATCAGGTTTAGCATTTCACACATCTTTGGTCATGTTACAGTGGTGTTATAACAAATGTTAAATGAACCACTCTGTCCATTTTCATTGCCAAAATGTCTCTGAAATGATATAGTCTAAAGTTTTTAAACTGTTTTCTTCATTATTATTATTTTATTATTTATATAGCACCATCAGATTCCGTAGCGCTGTACAATCATCTCACATACTTTCTGGAAAAGGTTTCATTATAAGGAGAGTACAAATTCCGCTTACAATCTCCATTAATTCAGCCATCTCATGTGATATGCCAATATCAACTGCTTCTGGGAGTGTAACAGCAACCATTTGTAAGCAAAACTATGAGGTGCATGTTATTTATTTATTTATAAAATATTTTACCAGGAAAGATACATTGAGATTTCTCTCGTTTTCAAGTATGTCCTGGGTCCACAAATCATTGCATTGTTACATTAGGTACAACAAAATACAAAAACAATATTAATACACAATATATACAAAATTTAACATAGAACAGGCAGGAAAATATATAATCAACCATGCTGTCCTGTATTTTTCCTTAATTGGTCACTTAATCTGTGAATAAAATCAACATTTTGTGGCTGTTCACTGACCAATCATCTTTTTTTCCATCAATCAGCTCTTTTTTTGTGACACATGCATTTACAGAACTTCGAAGTTATGGAATTTGGACAACCCCCCAATTGCTCAAAATATGGAAGAATGGTCCAATGAACGTTTAAATTAATAATATGGACAAATGACAGTTCGATTGGAACAGAACGCCCACGTCTATTACAAAACATTAGTTGCCCATGACAAATTGGACGTGCCTTGTGTATGCAATAATGTAAATATATATTCAGTGAAGGAACAGACAGTGCCTCGTTTCAGCTGTTACAGTACAGATATCTTTATAATCACAGTAATGAGTATTATACCTGGAATGAATTATAGAGTATTGCTTTTAGCAAGGTAAATTTATAGCGTGCATATCTTTACTAATTGACCATTGTCACTGTATGCTCTTTTCTATGAGTGTTTTATCCAACTCTCGAACCCAACAAAATAGAAAATTCCATTGAACAAAGAATAGCATTAGAAAGAGTCCTCTAATTATATTTATGTTTTGTAGTGAAAAAAAAAACAGCAAACCAAACAGCGATACCCACCCGTAAGAGCAAAGTTTAGCACTGCAAAGTTTGAATTCTCCTGCAAGCAAACAGGAGTCTAGTGATTTAGTCAGACAATGGAATGCTATGCTTATTCAGTAGTCCAGAGTTTCAGACACAGCAACCACTGTGGAATTCCAACTCTCAAAAAAACTGCGTGTTCTACTTTGCCAGCAAAAAATGCAGTAATGTGGACGTGTAATTTCTGCATTTTAAATTTGACTTTAGAGGGAGCAAGCTGAGGTTGCTGGGGAGAGCTTTTTGCCAGAAAATATGTATTGAAATTTAAAAAAAAAAATTAAGTAGCCACATTACTTATAAAGTAACGTTCTAAAAATAAAATGCCATTATTATATTATCGACATTACAATGTTTATAAAGCATACACATATTCTGCTTTTTAGTACAAGTGAACATAATTAATACAATGATAATATAAATGGTGCAGAAGACATTTAGCTCAGAAGAGCTTACACTCCAGCTATATTGTATCTGATATATGACTTCTAACATATAAGATAGTGTTTTATATATGTATTAACTCCTGTCTTACTAATTAGCAATGTTTAGACACACTGTGAACGTTACATATGTATAGTCTGTAGAAATGTGTGCAAAATACATTAATATGAAAATTTACAATACACAAGCTATGGGTACTGTATTAACATGAATGACACATTTCCATTAATAGATATTCAAAATGTACCTTTTGGTTTACGGTCTATTAGCAAAACGTGCAAAGTCATCTTCCAGAAGGGAATGTCATTGAGATAAACTTGAAATTGCAAAATTGTTACTGTAAGATGTGTACATGTGTTTATACAATTATGAAATGTAACAGACTATTCGTTATTAGCTTGTCTCGAAATGACTAAGATTTCCTAGACTTGTGCGTAGTGATTAACCACCAACACTCCATACATTATCTCTTCTACTCCATCTCCCTTATGGTAAAGAGGTTTATATAAACATAGAAGAAAATGACTTTTTTTTATTACCAGTATGTTTCCCGAGATTTTCATCAGCTAGAAAACAGTCGTAACCGTTGCGTACAATTACATTGCTGGTGTAAACTGATACATGGAATAATGTATATGAAATAAGGAGGGGATACCTTAGAGGAGATAGCATTATCCAGAATAGACTATATAGCTCCCTGGTTGTATTACGTCATTTCAAGACTGCCCCTAAATTTGGGAATATAACCAAATGTATCATATCAAAAACATGGTATCATCTAACTTGTGGGACATTCATTCCCATGTGTGGTTAGTATAATTAGTAGATTTGCACATGGCGAGAAAACTCCGCTCGGCCGAACCATTTTTTCCCCAAGAAAAGTAGAACTTTTTTCTGGGCACCCCAATTTTGGCCGAATGTCAGCTCAACTCAGAAGAATTTTGGAACCGAGATTCCGTTTCAGGAACCAAATCAGAAGAACAAAAATGGCATGAAAATGGGCAATCAATGTGCTGCAAAATATATACCTAATATAATATGATGTATCTATTTTGCAGTACACCGATTGGAGTATTTCCTTGCCATTTGGTTCACAGATCAATTGATAAAAAGTAACCATTAGAGGAAAAAACAGGAGAAGCATTGGAAAAAATCTATATTTATATATCTATCAATTATATAGTGTATTTATTAGATATAAATCTAATAAATATAGATTTTATTATATTTTTTACTGCACCTCCTTTTGTCCACTCTATTGGTCACTTCTCACTTGATCTGTGAATAAAATCAGCATTTAGTTACTGTCTCCTACCTAATCATTTCTTTTTCTGACTCCATGTTCGGCATTACGTGTTTTAGGGGGTCCGTGATTCGACTACATCTCGGCTTAGAATAGTAATGTGACCGAACGTCCCTATTTTGGCAGAATGACAGTTCGACCACAAACTAATAACAGTTTTCTGAGTATAGGTTACTTCTTAACAAAGTAATTTTTTTTATTCACAGAGAAAATATGAAAATAGTATCATTTGGTCTGTTTTGAATAGCAGCAGAAAAAGTTTCATATGGATGGAAGCCATTTTGTATAATTATAAAATGGTGTCAGTAAGGAGATATTTATGTACTGTGCTAACAATCTATTGCACAACATTTGTGTTTGTAGCCCTTTTCGTTGAAGTACTGATACAATAGTGACCTCAATTCATTGACCTAATGGAGGAGGGGGGAAAGCGATATAGAAATTACATTTCTGAAGCCTCTTGGTTACAGTTTGTTACTAGAATTTCAAAGGTTGATAGACAGAAAGTCTCTTTTTTCAAATGATGTAGTCACTGAGGGATCATAAAAAACAACTGGAGTCTTGTAGACTTTGTAAACAATGTGTATTCCCTTTATTAGGACAAAATCATGAAAGTTTAATGCTAGTATCTCAGGTCATAATTAATTACTTGAGTTTTACAACTCCTCTCGTTTTTAACGAGACTATTTATTAAAACTTTACCATGTCGTAAAATGTGAGTAAACAGGGCTGTAAGTGGAGAGTCGTTCTGTTAATTTGTAAGTAATATCTTTTGCGAGTACTTTAACGTATCACCCCTTTCTTTTTATGTCATAAAAGACATTTTAAACTTAGTTTTGATGATAAACTAAATTCATGCATGGCACAGTTGTGATTTATATTATGAAAATTGTATGTAACCTATAATTCATCGTTTTATTTTAGGCAACTTAAAAATGTTGATGTTAAAATTCAACTTCAAAAGAGTGGGTATCTTTAAAGAAATTCTATCAATTTTCTGTCTTTAAAGATTACAGATACAATATAGAACTATTTACACTATTTATAATCTCTAAAAAAAAACAAAAAACACAAAACTTAGAACTATTAGGTCAGCAGTAACTGCAGCCTACAATGATACAATAAGCCTCAAATGATGAACCTTGCTCTGTTGTAAGTGTATATCTGACATGGGTCAATACAATGTATAAAGCAGAAGAAAGTACTGGGAAATTCCATGGATGGATGGTAGATGGATGGCAATATTCACAATATTCCAAATTAGATTTTATTCATTGTAGAGTTATTAATTATCAAAATGACATGTAATGTTAATCTATCTTTGATTAATTTAATATCTTGAAATGTTCCTGCATGAAAGTGTAATAATAGTAGCTGCATAGCTACCTGACTCAACATAATTCCTTTCTATCAGAAGCTAAAATTCTCAAGGAGGCGTTCAGGATTCATTTAAAAGGAGGAAATCATTCTGAAAATCTTGACAATTAGTTACAGTGACGCTCCAATAAAAGATACCTTAGTTGCCAAAAGATGAAGTGGCTTTCTACTAATCCATGAACCCTCAAACCTAGACTTATCAAATATATTGAAATAAAAACCAGACGGTTATGACCCTTCCTTCTGAACTATTAATTTACCAATGTTACTCCATGCAAGCAACACAATCTGGTTCCCAAAAACTTAATGCAATCATCAATAGTCATATATATCTAGCACTGACAGCACCCAAGCACCATGGCTGCACCAAAGCACTACTTCAAGCACCATGACCACTCCAGTGATTTGAAGTGCTCATGGTGAGTTCAAGAGAACAAGAGTTCCAGGTGTCTAATATCAATTCTGTGCATACTGGATGTCTGTCGTTAAGATATACAGCCTGCTGGTGACAGGCATCCAGTGACGTTCCTCCACGGCAGCTAGGAGCAGTGACTTCAGTCTGAGGGGAGAATTAGACCTCAGTGCTAAAACAGAAGTAAGTTTTTTTTTTAAGCGTTATTATAGTTTTCCTTTTATTTTTTAGTTTTGGGGGAAGGGATTTTCTTGGAACACTGCTTTTTGGTTGGAATAAATCTTTAATAGATTACTAATACCTTATTTTCTTGGAATCATTTCATAAAAGACCAGCTTGTTACACCATACATGGTCACTGGCCACAGATGTCAGGGTTTGACCAAATTTTGGTGATTTCAGCTTATTCCTCTGAGTTTAAAAACATGTTCCTGGAATCCTTCCTGGATTCAAACAATTCGTTGATGTTGATATGAAAATCTTTGAGAAAATCAAAATACTTCTGTCATCAATAATACTAATGTGGGAGAATCTAAACATAGTTTCCCCATATTCCAATCGTACTGAAAAACACTGACAAAAAGAAAATCAAATATTGTTTAATTGCTGCTGTTTTTCTCAGTCGTTAATAGAAATACAATGACAATAACAGAATGCTATCTCTCTGTGGTTTAGACAGTGAAGTCATAAGTCATCATGGTTGAATGAAACACATCTAAGCAATGGATGAGTGACTAATGTCTTCTCTTAAGAACTCGTCATTTGATCTGAACAGAAAAATGCATGAAAAATTTTGAAAACTTACAGGTTTTTCAAAGGATTTCTTCACTCAAACAGATAAACTGATTATTATTTTCCTTGAAGAAGACATGTTTTTGGCTTATGTCCAGGTACAGTAATGTGTCAGGGTTATTAAGATTGGTTACGATGTCCCATCTTTTTGATCTGAAAATGATAAACATTGAATTTTGTACTTGAAAAGGGAGAATGACCGAAAGAGTTTCAGCAGTACACACTTGATATCATGACAATGAGTGCATCTATCAGGCCGATTGTGTTTTCTCTCTTTGGTTACATTAGTAAAAAAAAATTTAAAAAAATGTGTTTGTAGTTTTTTTTAAGCTAGAGAGTCATGCAATGCCTTTATTTTTCTGACTGTTGAAAGGTTAAAGCAGATCACATGAATGACTATCTAATATAAACATAAACAGAATTATTAAAATTCTTCTACTCAAATATAAAATCATAATAATGTATTGACACCCCTCAAATAAAAGCTCAGAATTGTGTTTCTGCTGTTATCAGTAATTTGTTTACTATATACTTGTTCTGATCACATGAAATTAAAACTTTATAACAGGGAAAGGGTATTCAGAGTATAGAATAAAGGTAATGGTGGGTGCTCTGGGCAATTGTTGCCTGTTGAGTTTAGCACCACTGAGCTAACCAAACCAGGAAGTAACAGGACCGGCTCTCTGATTGACAGCCAGGGGGGTGTAACAAGGTTCATTTCTAAAAGTGCCAATTTTTATTGAAATCTGCACTTTTTGTAAAATAAAAAGAGGACACACTCTTCACAAATACAGAACTGACGCTAAGTATAAAGACTTTAAAAAATCTAAGGTCTTCAATGACCCCTTTGACCCCTTTTATCACCAGTTTGAATGCAGATGCATGGTTTTTGCAAAATGTTTTACAATGCCAGAGAAAAGGTAGAGGGTTAATGCTTCAAAACCACTTCATTAAAATGAAGTGGTGTTGGTGCTTAGGGTGTCTATTTAATATAGAGGTTTATGGAGGTGTATTTTCAAAATTAAAAACAATATGAAATAATAATGTGTCCGGCTTTGCTACTTCGATCTAAAATTTGAGATTTCCTTGTCCATAAACCAATAGAATTAAAAGTCAGCATTGAGAAACGAATCCCTCTCGAGCGCATTGAAAGCCAGTTAGTTACAAACACACAGAGTAACAAACAGATTTTTCCTAGCAAGGTATTTACCCTCTAGAAATGACTAAACTGTCTCATACACCATGAAATTTAAACAGATGTGGGTTGCTTTTCCATAAAGTGCGTTTAATCCTCTGGTTATCCTTCTTTCCTGGTTCGATTGATATACTGATCCATCTTCTCCCAATGGTATCGATGAATGCTTGATGTAACAGCTGTGCAGATAAAAAAAAAAACTACTATATAAGACAATCGCCAACTGTGGCACTTAGAGAGAAGGCTGGATAATGTTACAATGCCATTCTGCTTGTCTAATGTGTAACATTTGGAAATCTGTACTGATCACTATTTTTGCTGTTGTGACCGGCAGATTTTGTTTTGCTTTTTATCCTGAACCAAATGGGCTGTTATGGGATAGGGCATCGAAGAGCGCTCAGGGCTAATGATGCCCGTTCTCTCTATACGTGGGCCTCCCAATCATTTTCAGAGTTCTCTGAGGTTGTAGTGGACAGCAGATCAACTATGTCTGTATGTTGTTATATCTACTGCTCAATTAAACAAACGGAGAGCTTTAAACATGGTTTCAGATTGTAAGCTTGGTGACCTAATGGATTGATTTGTCTTTGTATTCTGAATGAGGTCAAGACACTTGAAGAATATGCAAATAGGTCAAAATAGACTGTGATAGAGATATAAGAATGGACAAAAGACTTAATAGCACGACCTTTGTTTCTTTACACAAGGGTCTCAGCAAGTTTTACCTCACGTATATCATTGCAATGTTAATTTATACCTATTGTATATCAGTCAGATTCCCCCCAACACAGAGTTCCAGAATCAAACTAGCAGACAGGTCTCTAAGTTAGAGAAACAGCCACCTAGTTTATGCGTTCTATCTCAGTACTCATCTTGCAGGAGTAGTGTGCTTTGAGATATGCCTGACCGCTACCTTGCTATCAATTTGTTCAACTTCCAGAACAGAACTGGTGCCATGTTGATGAGACCCACGAGGTTGAAACTGCAATCCATGGCTGGTCTCTGTTCAATAGTCCTTTTGGATCACAAACTATGCTATGTTTAAAAAGCTGTGTTTAAAAACAATGCCCATTGCTAAGGGTATCTGTAAAAATGCAGAATGTCTGTGCTCATTTTCATGTTAAGCTTGGAACTCTGGGATAGTTGGGGAAACATACTTTCTCGAGTTTCTGTACCCGCGGAGGACTTTCCAAAGTCAAACGTGAGATAAGCAGGTAATGCATAACAGTATTTTCCAATTGTTGGAAGCTATATTGTGTTTGGTCTGAACACAATCTTTTTTTGTACCTTTTTTGCACTTTTTGGATAAGATCCAGTCAGACCAGGTTACCCATAGTAACAGAGCAAGCATTAGTTACCTGTAAGAATGGTATGGTAGACTTAAACTACAAAAACAATCACTGAGCTTTCGGTATACTATACCACCTATCGCCAAGCTTAATAGTAGGTTAACATTATTTACTGTCTTTACCAAACTTGGAATGGGGAGGGGATGCTCTCTAGTTAGAATTATGGAGGGGCAGTCAGCCTTTAGCACTTATATCTAAATTCAGGCAAGCTGTATTCTCTATGTGGATACTTTAGCGCAAATAACTAAGAAGGGAAAATACCGCAGTGATAACAATTTGCATTATATGAGTGGAAGTGGGAGCGCTCGTCATTATCTAATGATAAACGGGCGCTCTGCATTGTCCAATGATAAATGGGCGCTCGGCATTGTCTAATGATAAACGGGTGCTCAGCATTGTCTAAAGATAAAGATAAACGGGCGATCTGCATTGTCTAAAGATAAAGATAAACGGGCGCTCAGCATTGTCTAATGATAAACGGGCACTCAGCATTGTCTAATGATAAACGGGCACTCAGCATTGTCTAAAGATAAACGGGCGCTCGGCATTGTCGAAAGATAAGTGAGCACTCATCACTAAGAGTGATGCGATATGTAGGTACACATCTAGAACACTTACACTGCTAGTTTTCTCACCTACCTCTATGAATTAACTTAGTGTTAGAAGGAGGATTCTGGGGTAATTTTAACTCAATTCTTGTCCATCCAGACAATTTTATTATTTTAGTGAAATGTTATTTTAGTAGACAATCGATAGATCTGTCCTGTGGACATTTTTGAGGAATATTCCTATAACCTACAGGCAAGAAACATGATTATTGTTTGATCCATGAAGGCAAAAATAAATACAATAAGTTAGGTCTGAGTGTTCCTTTAATGTCTCTACAATAGTTTTTATAGCAGGTGGACACTCTCTTTAACAATTACAGGCTACGTATAACTGGATTCTGTTTGGCCCCGGGGCACCTTCCTACTCTTTCATTATTAACCACACCCGTCATTTTGTACAATTCTCTTTTTAAGGGTTATTTAACAGTGAGGGATTTAGGATCTCTCTAATTTCCACATAATTACCCAATTAATTGTTACTCTATCCTTCCATATAGTAGTGAGTAAGTACGGCCATAAACACTCTTGCACTGAAGAAGCTTTGATTGAAATTAGGGGGCTAGGGGCATGTTGGCAGATCAGTTATGGCAACCAATATTGTGAGTCAAACACAGCTATGGAGCGTGTGAATTATGGATGCATGTAAACATTGCTTTTGTCCAAATCTGAGAAAATGAATCAATATACTGTATAACCAAACTGAGCAAAGTTTGATGACTGAAATGCAATTAGTTTTTCATAGATCAGTCACTTAAAGGGTATTCCCTGCATAACGTACCCATGGGGGGCAGGCAAGCCATTAAAAATCAAAGAGAATAATTGGTCAAATCTCACCAACTCCCTCTTTTTAAATCCTGTGCTCTGGGATGAGACAATTTATTAAATGGGGGGAGGGGCTTTGCCAAGTAGCCTTCTGCACCTCTTTCCCATAGTTGATGGGCGAGGGGTTAAAAACTGGAGCATGTAAGCACACACTGCACACCCACTCCTCTCTCCTCTGGAGATTGTCAATGTGTCCTAATTGTGCCTCCCACCCATGGCTGGTCAATAATTTGTAAACATCTGAGCAGGTGCGTTACCCTCGGCTCTTATAGTGGGCTGTTGGGTGTTAAAATCAAGATGGGTCAGTAGCTGTATTGTCAATCAGTTCCCCAAGACATGGTCAGTGATGGGTTAAAATTTGGGGTAGGTAGCCAGCGTCACAGCTCAGAGTCCCCCTTACTTTAGGCTATGTAATGGATGGCTAAATACCAAATTATCTTCAATGCCCTTCACCCATGAATGTAGCTCCAACAGATTCTGCAGTGCTGTACAATTAGGGGAGAACGTACAATATACACAGACAAATAAAAAAGGCAGAGAGAACCCTGCCTGTAAGCTGAGAACTAGCCATTGAAGCTCTTTCATACATATGAATGGTGGCTGAAGGGTTAAAATGTGGTATGCTGATAATGTTGCCTATCTCCCAGTAGTGCATAGTGTCTAAACCCACCTTCCCCTTGGATTATACTGGTGTCTCTCCCTGGCAGTATGGTAACATGTTCTGCTCGTACACAGTCAGTAGGAATTGGCAATGAAGAATCCTTTTCACATGACGCCTTGGTGGGACCTAAAAAAAACAAATCAGTTTAGTAGCATTTTTTTTTTATTCTAAATGTTAATGCTTTTGAGATCTTTTCGCAATAATATTTGCAGCAAGCGTTTGTAGCAACACGTACTTTTTCGGTTGGATACTGTTGCGCTGTGATTCTATGGCAGATTTATTCAGAATGATTGAGGGTAGAAATTAGCAGAGCCACAACAGAAACAAACATATTTGACGTATTATAGGAGTATCGTTGTTCACATTAACACTGAATGTGCAAACCGCGGTGTTTTCCTGCAAACCCAGTCACGCCACTATACCTAACCATTCCCTTGCTGGAGGGGGGACGTTGGTTGGTGGTTGCTGTAAAATATGTAGAATACTGAAAATCAGCTCGAAGAGGGCAGTAAAAACATGCTGGGGCCTGACTCTGGTCTTACTTTCAGCTGTAAAATCTACACATGATTTAATGAGGGTGATGGTGGGGTATTTTGTTACTGTGGTCAGCAAAACAAAATAGAACAAGCTCGTAAATCATAGGGTCCCACCCCACCACCCATTTTAAAATGAGGATGAAATGTGTTATGGATGAAAATAATACAAATATATTTGTATGTATGAATCCACTCTATAGGAAACTATAAAAAACAAATAAGAAAATCCCCAAAACTGTACATCTAACATCACACAGGTACGGTGTAATAGGCTATATGGTGTATATTAATTGTTTTACTTTAAATGATACGCTATAGTGAGTTCTATTAAAATGGGAAGATACGCTTTGCAAAAACAAAAATACTATTTTCATTGAAGTCGAAATGACATTGCACACGTACATCACAATACTTCTAAATTACGTATTATTACAGGGTTTCTGTCCCAGTTTTGACTCAGTTTGTGACTCAGTCACTCGCAGCAACTTATATATTATATGAAATTAATAGAGGGTCAACTAACCTCTATGGCACCATTAGGGAGGGGAATGGTTCCCAGGTATTACCAATCGTGAGGCGGAGGAGGTATAAGGTAACGGGACTGAGTAGTTACAGTGCTGAAGAGGTGGTTAATATTTTCTAAAGCAATAAAATACGTCACAAGTTATGTATACTTGTTGAGTGTATGTTAGCATTTAAAGGGACACTATAGTCACCAAAACAACTTTAGCTTAATGAAACAGTTTTGGTGTATAGAACATGCCCCTGCAGTCTCACTGCTCAATTTTCTGCCATTTAGGAGTTAAATCCCTTTGTTTATGAACCCTAGTCACACCTCCCTGCATGTGACTTGCACAGCCTTCATAAACACTTCCTGTAAAGAGTCATCTAATGTAGGTAAGTACAAACTATTGTAAATACATAACGGCAAATGTATATTAATAATTCAGAACCTAGCCCTTTGGGGTTAGAATGGCCAGATGAAGGCGAGCTATGATAATTCAGCCTGCTGATGGACTATTTCAGGAGTCACAGCGCGCATGCTGAGTGCCAAACGTGGCATATACTGATCTTGAATTATTTCCTTTACTTTGCCAATTCCTTCTTTGAGTCACATCCTAGAACCTTTCAGCACCAAGCATTAATCAATCAAATTTCTTCGCTGTCATGCAAGAAAAGAATGTAAGGTATAAACATTTGGTGCTAGTTTTAGGTGTGTGATGATGATCATTTTTTCCCTCCCTGGTTAATGGCCCTTGATAAAAGCATGATGCAGCTATCTGGGGCTAAATAGGATTAATTTGTGAGACGAATGTAGATTTCAAAAAAGGACGTACTGATTTTAAGATGATGAATGAGATTATAGTTTCATGACTATATTTATGGAACTAGGTTCACAGAAATATTTATAGCCAATTACGCACTAAATCTGCTGAATATCAATTAGTGAATGGGTGGTTTGAGGTGAAATCCCTGGTTATCAAGTAGCAGGTCAGCATTTGAAATCATAGGCAGATGTCTACGGTTTTCTTGGATAGAGGCAGAGAGCGAGGGCATTGCTAGATTCAAAAAATATTGGGGCTTCAGTGTAAAACAACATTTGATGATCTCCTCAAACCAGGGGTGTTTTTGTGTGTGGTGTGTGTTTGGGCATGACGAGGTGTTGTGTGTGTGAATGTAGAGTTATATATGCATGGAATGTCTGTGTGTGAATGCAGGGTAAGTTTGTGGGTGTGCAGTGGGTTAAATGAGAGACATTTGTGTGGATGCAAATGGTATTAGTGTGGGGTGCCTGAGTATGTTGTAAGTGTATGAAAGAGTTTGAATGCATTTTTTTTTCTTTTGGTTTTCCTGGTCTCTCGAGACCCTCTACAGTTGTGTATCTCCATATACCCCAATTATGCCTCTCTGCTAACCCCTTACAACTTACACCTCTTCTCTCATCAATTTCCCCCCTCCCACCAATCTCTGTTAACACAAAGACACCAGCAGTGATAACTGGAAGCCTTCCAAGGACATCTGACTGTCCTCATCCTGAAGGAACTTCATCTCCACATCTTCTTCAACCACATCTCCACTTCTATTCTCTGCACTCCCATTCCATTTACCTAAATATTAATGAAAAAAGTGCCCGGTCATTGATGTAAAGAGAATCCAACATCCAGAAATCACGAAGATGATGACTTCACCTACAGGAAAATATATTTGTCATGTTAAGTACAGATTTAACTTTTTGTATAGTTAAGTTTAGATGCTTCAGGTCCTTATTAGTAAGCCAAAATATTTCCCAAAATGGGTACTTTGGGAACATACACACAGAATTGATTTTGTAAGATGTCTTTTGGTCCAGAACCTCAAAGGAGATGGGTAACTTTTGGCTCAGTGCTGTCTGCAGTGTCTAGTGCATAGCAGAAATGTTGTGCACAGGGCAACACAGCATTTCCTCACTCTCAGCATATAATTGCATGTTAGACAGGGGGCACAGGATATGACATCACATCTCAGAAGCCAATCAGATGTCTGTCTCAATGATGTTATGTGGTCAGCAGAATTACTGACAGTAACTCCTCCCACTGCGAATCTCATGTTCCAATTCATAGTTGGTGGCAGTCAGTGGTCCTGGAGCTGATACCCCTTTGTCCTACTTAACGTGGACACTGGAGCAACACTCTGGCATACAAACAGATATTCTTAGAATTAATACTTAATTCTACAACCAAAATTATAATATTAATACTAGTCGTAATAATTATAATATTCGTGTTATTAAAGCACCACAGACACAATTTTGACAAAGTGGCAACTTGAGGCTTAACAGAGCTGTCTTCTTTACACCCTCTATAAAAGCATCCTTGTTTGGGCGAGTTTATTTTGATAGGTCATGTTATAGCAATGTGGGTAATTACTATAATTAGCTCTGTGAGAGATGGATGAGGGTGAAATAATGTATAACTATAAGCTACGTGTGAAGCTGATATGTTTTGAATCCTGTTCATGCGGGAATTTTAAAAACAGTTTGAATGCCTATGAATTCTTTCGTCAAATACAGGTTACAGAAATCTCCAGATTTTATTGCACAACCTTACACATCACAGACTACAAATGGAAACCAATGAGTGTGGCCATCAAACTACGATTTATTAGAATGAGAAAGCTGAGTTTAAAAACTCATGACAAGTTGGAGATTTTTCCCAAACAATCTTTTTGAAATACATCCCCCAGTAATTTGCAAATGGTGCAAAGCAAAAGCCTACTGTCAAAGCAAATATAAAAAATATGGTAAATTATTTGGTGCAAAACCTGTTTTCTAAGCAAATATAAAAAAAATATGGTAAATCATTTTAGCTACATATTTTTCTATACATCTCTCTCATCAATAGGATTTTTTTGGTTGACCGGGAACTCTGGAGAATTGATAAGGGAACAAATTTTTGAAAAGCTCAACTCAAAAAATTGCATCTCCAAATTATTGGTTAAAAAGGCACAATTCTTTTCTAAACTCGTCCTTTGTTAAGTACTATATTAGAACTGTGTGAGTTGTATGTACACAAAACTGGTAATGCCGTTATTTGTTGATTGATTCAGAAAATTGACTTGTACAAAATCAATATCCACAGTTTCATTCTCCAGCCAAAGATAATGTGCTTCCCTTTAAGGTTTGCTGAGGGTCTTGACGTGCTGTTGAAAAGCGTCACAGGTGCAGTGCAATGAATACTCTAAGCTGTGCTGGTTGTAATGGGCATAAAGACATTTCCCTTACTGAAGTGTTTTTTTGCCATTTGATCTGCTTTGACACGGGAATCATTAGACCCACTTATATATTTCAAATACTTTCTGAAATGTTGTTTAATTTATCATACTAACGACACAACAAGCCAAGCATGTGCAGGGACATCTGTCCGAGTAACGGATGGAATTTTTGGATCTAATTTAGATTCAGTTCAAATCTTTGGTATATGCCCTAGAGACAAACTTGAGCTCATTAACTTGAGGCCAAAATTAAAAAATTGAAGCAAAAAAGTCCTGATTCAATATTATTGGATAAGCTTTTGAAATTATTTCATATTTTTTGCTAAACTTTTAAAATTATTTCATATTTTAAATTTTTTTAAATATTTTTGATATTTTATTATATATTGATATTCTTTTTTTATATTGTAATATTTTTGAAAAAAAATTATTGGAAAAGTTTATTCAAAAATATAAAATAATTTGAAAAGCTTAGCCCAAAATATTAAATCGAGGCCAAGGTGATGATTTGTACAAATTCTCCAAGTCAAAACTTGACAATTTTAGGATACATGTTGCAACTAGTTTTCAGACCAAACTTTCCACCAAGCCCACCATTTACATTTTTTTAAGTTGTATTATTCATCATTGTTTTTCTCTAATGTAGAATATATAGTTTGTCAGTTAATTTTTTAGATGTTGTTCTAACTGGTCTTGTTTATGTAACATATTGACTACTTTTTGCATAAGCTTTTAATGGTGTCACGTATCACCAAACAAGGTTGGAAGTCATTCTCCTGGCTTCATCTAAGTCAGATACAGGGGATATGGTTCCTTGTTTATAGCACTGGCTCAGCATGTTGTCTAGAATGTCAAAATCCACAGGAGCTGTCAAGAGCAGACCTCCATGCATGTGCCTCCTTATTGGTGATACCGAGGGAGGCTGTCAGCACCCAGGACTTATGAGATATGGGTAGCTTGTGTAGATGTCTACTTTAAAGGTTCCCCACTGTTTGGTCAGGGTAGGCTCCCTAGATGTCCATGTAAGTCTGCTAGGTAAGTCCTTCATCAACATATTTTATCCATTTTTGATCTAACAACAAACTTCAAATTAATCTTTGAATTAGTGCCTTGGTTGACACTATTTGTCAGTGATTCCATACCTTCCTTCTAAGTGATAATTCCAGGATACCAATGAAGAAAGATTATTTTGTGAACAATAAATCGTGGTGAGAGTACACTGTAGATAAAATGTTACCACAAATGACACATACAGTGGATGTATCTAAAAAGAAAAAGGAACATACACATAGGGTAATAGAGTAAAAACTGGGTAATTAATAAAATAAGCGTTGGATCCACTCACATGATTCTGAGCCACTCCACTAGCTAGCTCAGGCTAAAAGCTGAATAGCATACGGAATGGTGGCCACTTTGGTAAGGATCTGCATACACAGATTCACAGCTTTGCCTTTTTCCTGGTGTACAGCACCAAAAGAAATTCCAAGATACTGGAGGTAGGTGTATAAAATCTCCACAGGCTTTATTAAACAAACTGACAGAATACCTTACACATAAAATAAAAGATAGTCCACCTCCACTTAACGCGTTTCTCAAAAGTGGTACCGTCAGGTTTCAATGCAAACATCTGTGTTCAATCCAGTGCAACTGTATTGGTATCCTAACTCCTAGCTTTGGCTGATAATCCAGAACAGTCAATAATACTGTCAGAGCTCACCGAGCAGAAAAGAGTCTTAAATAAATATTCATATAAATAAATCTATTTTTACATTTTCTAAATTGTTGTTGATAATGTTTTATTTACTGTCATAACTTTGTAATATATACCTCCACCATGTTAAATGGTCAATTAAAGCATATAACGTCCTCTTTCCTTATTACGCAAGAGGACTTACCAAAAATATTGGTCAGAATATGTTTACCATTGCATCAATGTCTCTACAAAATAATGTTAACTTGATTTTCCTGTATTTGTCAATATATTGTCTCTGAAGTCTCCTACCGAGTGACTACTACTTGACCTTAAACAGAATACATCGTTAAATTCTGGTATATACAAGCTAACGAAGGGGACACAACAGGTTACATAAATATCTGCAGGGAGGCTGAGGTTCATGGCCACTATTTTTAGGTAACAGTTGTTAACGGCTGAGCCGTTTTATGTGTCATGAATACTTATTTCTTAATGATGATATCTTATTTTCTCTATAAAGAATGCATTAAAAAAAAGCTTTTGATTGGTGCTATAATGAATTGGACATCGAGATGCTGAGTTTCAAAATCTCTGAATATGTTTAAGAACAAAATTAACATCCAACTATTTATGACTCCAAAATATACGTTCCTTTTTTGTTTTTCCAAGGAGTATATGCATGTTGAATATTCAAATTATGTCGAACTTTAGGGACGGAGGACGTAATATCATCCTCCCCTTTTATATAAAAGTATTGTTTTCATGTAGATGAAGATGAGAGTTGGATTCAAAGCTGATATGACCCTCTCACTGGGAGGTCTTTCCTCTGAATGCTTGACATTTGTATACTGATTATGGTGAAAGCTGAAGTCTCATGTAGCTAAGTTATTAATAACATAGAACTGCACTTTATTCTTTTCCAATATCTTGTCTTGTATGGTACATTATCTGTAAATCCCAATTTAATAAACGCCTTAAGCACATTTTTTTTGTATAAAATTTTTTGAAGTGAGCAATACAATAGGGGAAGTGCTCCAATCTGGGAACATCTGAATATCCATAATTAAAAAAATAATCAAAACTATTTATAGTGATAGTATATTATATAAGATCACAAGGTGTGTTCTATTATTGTATTCTATTAATGTATATCCATAAATTCACTGCTCTCCAACAATATATTGACTCCACCTAACATTCCATTTCCCTTCTTCCCTTGCCTTTTGACTACATGAAAAAATTAGGTATAATCACCTTAACTTTCTATATTTTTAGTTAATTTCAAAAATGTTTTATTCTTTGTTTTCAGATAGCACACAAGACAAAATAAGTTTAATTGATTATAACTAGGGTCACCCTAAATCAAAAAAGCAATACAGTTAACAAATGCAAGAATTCACAGTCCAAATTATGCTTATTGTGATGTTTATTCAGCCATAAAGTTGACCTGACAACATTTTGACCTCTGGGATGTCTTTGTCCAGCTTGGCAAAACTCTAATTTCAGCACAATTTGGACTAAGGATTCTGCAATTTGCTTTCTGCAGTTTGGCGACCTAAAGGTTGAGGCCTCCACCTGAGAATCCAAAAGGGCAATCCAGACGTGGACCTTTTTTCTCACTGTGTGTCAAGTTGTATCAGTTCTACCTCTCTTATAAGGCCCAACAAAGATCAAAAAGAGAGTCAGACAAACTGCCAACACTTTGCTTGTGGAGGAATAGGTTCCCTCTGTGAAGACACAAGTTAACTTAAACTTGTTTGTGACATGAGAGGGGACTAACGGAAAGACAAGTTATTTGAGTTTTTGTCCATCCTCCCTGTTCTTCTATAACCTGTTTTAGGTTTGTTGCAAGAAAAAAAGAATAAGGTAGATAAAATATGAACTAATTTAAAAGGACTCTCCACATACCATAACCACTAAAACTTATCACAGTAGTCATGGCTCAATGAAGGTTTAGGTGCAGTCGCTCTGGTTTTTCTCAAACCAATTTCCAGAGATTTGGTAAAACCAAAAATTTCCCTGACACCCAAAGCGTTCCCATCCTGCTTCGCACATCCTAACAAGGAGGTTCATTTTCCCATTATCTGTCCAGAATATTTCTACTCTACGGGTACACATTAAATACTCGTACTGTGCAATGAATTGCTTTGAGCAGTGAGGAATAGGAGTTCACTTGATCGAATCACTGCATTCCTTCCTGTGCATCCACATCACTCGTTCTATTAAACCAGGTCATTATGTCATGCCATACAAATATTATGAAGGATCATAAAGAAATGAACATCTTTGGTAATGTCCCAAGCCAGGGTGGATAGGCGTTGAGAGACCCATATTGTGAAAGTTTCTGACATTTTTAGACCTAAATTGGTTTAAATATCCGGTGTAATCGGCACATAGACAGTCAGTGTGTGGGGAGAGCATATCGAATGCTAATTAAGTAAAAGAAAGAAATTAAAAATATCTCAATAACATAAAATACAGAGAAAAACATAACAAATATTCAGTGAATTCATCCTTGAGCTCCTTAAAGAACAAACAATGGTGTATTTCACCATAACTAATACTCGTTTACGGGAAGCTGGACCTTCTGCATGGTCATAAAGTTATCTTATAGTAGCTCATGGACTTTCTTAACTAGAAACTTGCCAGAGGCTGAAGCTTACAGAGCAAGTTCTATTCTTCTTTTATTGGTGTGTTGATTTATATATCCCCATATACCATAACAATGTTCTTATAAATAATTATAATAACAATAAATTATCTTATTATCCTTCAAGTAACAAAAGTAAGATGGATGTTTGACCTGGACATCTGTGCTACGTTCTCATAAAATGTTGATGGAGCTTTAACACAATGAATAAAATAAATCCATGCTTATAGTCACTGCAAAGTGTAATGATTTAAAGATTTCTATGATAGCTTATAATCTTAAACATGATGGGATATGGCATTAGTGTAATCACAAATCAATATTTTAAGTAAAAGTTTAGAAAATGTCGGGATTTCATCTGAAGGCACCATTGTCATGCTGTGTGTATTAAATGACATGCTTTTAGGAAGATTTCCATTAACAGAACAACATTGTAAAGTTGTAACTGGTCATTAAAGCTGATGGAATCTATTCTTCCAGAGGTTTATTGAGATTAAAAGTCCTTGAGACTAAGTATCAGGCTGTCTAGAAACAGGGGGCATTGAGTTTCTAATTGAAGAAACAGCTGCACTATAAATTATCTTGATATGAGTGATCCTCATTGGGGGGGGGGGTGGCGGAGGGGAGTCTTGTTTATCTTCCGCTGGAAGGTTCTACAGTTGGTGCTATTAATCATCATGAATTATATTATCAATTAATAATCCACTACATGTGAATTAATTAGTTTTTTCATTATAAAATAAACTGTATAAAGCTTTGGAGAATTGACAAGGGAAGTGTAAATATTGGACACAATTATCTCAGACTGGAAAAAACTTTTCCAATTTGTGAATTTTCTACAATTTACATTTTAGTAGCTCAATTCATGATTTATAATCAATAAAGTTTATTGAGGCTCAGCATGTATATTGTGGCTGGATAAGGTCTCTGATAGAAAATGATGGTTGGTATGAACAAATAAAATTTGGAGAGGAGGAAAATATTAGACTTGAAAATTTGTTCCAGGTGAACTCGGTATTCGGCCAATTCTCAGCCGAAATGTACCTGAATTATAGAACCACCTAGTCACGCAATACCAAACATGTTCAGTTTGGGGTCATGATTCTGGATTCCAAAAACCAGATGATTGAGATGATTGATGGGAAAGAAAAATTATTGATGGCCAGGGGACAGTCAAAAACTTAGATTTTCTTCAAAGAGCAAGTAAGAAGTGACCAATAGCCAGGAAACAGAGCAGGAAAAAAAAACTATATTTATGTATTAAATATAAAGAACAAATGACGATGTATTTCATCATAACTGCCACTCCTTTTATTATTATTATTATATAAATAAAAGAATGGTAGATGGTTCTAACTGTCAACAATCTTCTGAACAATGAGAGTTTTTTTCTGTTAAATATAACTAATGAGCCAATAGCTAGCACACCTGTTTTTATGTGACACACTCATACTTGACCTCTGTCCCATACAATAATCTCAAATGATTGATAACTAGTTAACACAGGTGCTGAGCAGGTCACAATGTCACGTATCGCGTCCGATGGGACCATTTTTTAAAAACATTGCTTTCTCCCTCCACCAAAAAAAGAAAGAAACAGTAAAACAGTGCTATTATCTAATTTGCAAATTTTCATCACTTGGCTAAGATAGGCTTGTATTTACCAAGCATGATCTTATTTATTTTGTTTTATTTAATTTTAAAGTTATATTTATAAAAATATAGTGATTTAAGAAATTCAACAATTATTCTAGATTTCTAGATTTTTTTTATTGTATTCTAAGAATTTTTTTTAACATTGAAAAGTAAAATGTGAGCAGCAGGAGTTATTGAATACCTTGATCTAGGAACTATGATTATTCTGTTAGTAGGGGCACTGAAGGCCATCTCTGAGTTGTTTGTGTAGTGAGCACCACTGTTGGGCCCCTTAGCCAATATTATTACATGGTTTTTTTTTTCCCTTGCTGGAAGAGTCTTGCCCTGGGTGTCCATAACGATGACTATCATAGAACAGGTTCCAGGGTGTTTATTCTGATCTCTTTGCTACCCAACTGCCTGTGTGAAGACTTTGTACGCATAAAATTACCATCATATACATTATTTTACCATTTCCCAATAATGCATGATAACAAATGACTCTGGACACTACTGGCCATGAATGGCCAAAATTACGATATGTATATATTTTTTTCTTTCTCGGCTCCTTGAGCTCAAGATGTACAACTCGAATAATCCGTTTTGGTAAAAGAGATATTATGTGACTTAGTGGAAAGTATTTTGTTAATCTCAAAATGAAGCACAATTTATTTCTGTAGAATGCTTCAAATGAATTCCTGAATGTTACATCATATTAATTAAGGTTGTATAGGTACCAATCAGTTAATATCTCCTATCATTCATAGGAGATTCTTGGTGACATGGTCTTGGTTTAATAATTAACCCCAGAGGAGAAAGAAAACAAGCTATGAAACACACCAAACAAGAACTAACTGTTTTACAGCACAAGTGAGTTCCTTATCTTTTGTATGTTTCCAGACAACCAGAGACCTCTGTTGATCTGACAGCTGGGTTGGCTGGTGGGATTGTACCCTAACAGAATACGTGTATTCACATCTTTAAATGGGCGAAGAGGAAAAAAAAGAGAATTGATGTAAGTCAAAAGGAATATGGCCAAAAGGTCTATTAGCACGACTCTTTGAAGAGGCTGTTGTCTTTGTCAGCAAACTATAAACTTTTCTGGGCAGAACATGGACCCTCATTTGTAGAGCCATTATTTTAAATTGATGTTTTCTAAAACGACGTGTAAGAGTCTTGACGAAGATTTATTCCCAGGTTTAACTTCTTTTTATCTCTCCTGTATGACTGTAAAAAAATGCTTCCGGACAATTTTTACTAATTCACTTTAACTTAACCACCACTCTAACACAGTGGTTTATTTATATGTGTATACATTTATTTTGTGTGTGTACATACATATACACAACACATACACATAAATACACACACACACACACACATATATATATATAATATTTACTCATTTACTTGGCCATTCACATGTCTAATATTTATCAATTTATTATAAACGTTCGTTTGTGCAAATTAAGAAGTTTTATAAAAGTGATTTCATTAATATAGTTGCTTGCTGTGATCCTGCTTGAAAAAAAAATTTGTTTTGTGATATCAATATCAAAATACATATTAGTAAAAAGGTTAGACCTGTTTGTGCAAACATTTTATAAGACGTTAACATTTAAACTGCAGAGATTGGATGGTTCTACATATATGTCTGTATTTTTCCTTGTGGACTCCACTTTTGCGTTATATGATTATATGTTTATTGAATTTTTCTATTGTGTGTCTGGTCCCATCGAAAGATGCACCCCGTCCCGTGGGTCGAATTGTTGGCTATACTTGCTGGGATAGTGAAAACACAATACAAAAATAAAAGGCAAGGTGATTTAAACATTACTGGGATAAGAAACAAATGAGGATTATAAACAAAAAAACAGAAAACAGGACATTAATGTTACAAAGTTCTAGAAGCCCATAGTGTCACCTAACCGAAGAGTCAAACAGACAATTGATATAGGCTGTACAATTCATTCAAGCATATGCAGCCACTATAGCTCCACCTACTGTTGGAGTCAGTCAAGTATAAAATAAAGTTGTGGACTAGTTGTTGATGCTCAGGACCATCCTACTCCGGGGAGATCTATCCCTTGGGTGCATTGGATCAGCCATTTCTATAGAAGATGCACTGACTATGGCCATAATGCTGACACTTATTGACACTTATACAATGAACTCCTCTGACAACTACTATACTGCTGATAATAAATGTTGCTAATGGTATCCAATATAACCTTTCTAATGCACCAATCACTAATAGCCTGGATGAATAAACCTAGAATTACGGGATATTTGATAAAAGCATGACAGTATACATAAATCAATATACTACAGTGAGTTAGAATCATAGATGGTAGCGGGTTTAGCAACAGAAAGACCAGGCGAGTGATTATTAAATCAATGTAAATTGACTGCCAGATCTAGCCATTCATGTGTTTTCAAAGCCAAGTAATGTATAATTTATATGCTGCTCAGTTACAAAATGCCTCGTTAACTGTTTAAGTGCCAGTGTGGTGTGTATTGCTCATTTCTTCGTCACGTAAAAGGTTGAATTATTTTCGTGCATACCACCCTTTTCCTGGGCACATCACGTATATCAGTAATCATAATATCTGTATTGCTAAATACAGATACGCATTAGTTGAGCAAAGTGCTTTTAAAATGATCAGATTATTGCAATTGCAGTGTTTCTATTGGTCCATAGTCAGTTAATGTTGATTATGAGGTCGAAGGTATCTACATTGGGATTGTTCGGATTGTTCCTTTTGACTGGAGATACAGAAATAGACATTCTATAAACCTGCATGAGTCCTTGGGAAAATAGAAGATAGACTCCATCTTCAAGGATTTTCTATCCTCAAATAGATTTACCATCTTTAGGTCTGGGATCAACTTTGGGAGCTAGGATATCTGGGGAAGACAATTCCTATTTCTTTTATGCTGATGGAACCTTTCTGACCACTTGCCCTATGAGTAGATTTGACAATCATTGATCTTTACCATCGCGGTGACTTTATGGAGAAATTACTTTGAGCGTAGGTTGTGAATTTTATGTTGAACTCTTTTTGAAGAATTGACAAAACTCACACTTTTGTATTGGAGGCTGGAATGGATAAAAGGGAAAAAAAAACTTGCGTCTACAGAACCCATCACGTTAAATGCACCTTCACAAGGATTTTTATAGCTAAGGACAGAATAAAAAAATGGGGAGACTTGGGTTGGAGAGAACAAGATGGGGGTGGAAGAAGTATATATAGGATTTCATAATTATCTTATTGGTTAAATACTGTTCTATCGGATAAATGGAAGAGCTACCAATACGTGATGCTGCCATGATTAACCGGGAAACAATTTTTTTTTTATTAAATAGATTTGCTCTGCCGAAATAATCAATACACCGTTTATGTTATAGGTCCTTTAAACATTGAAGAGACCACCAAAGAATGTTTATAAAATTAAATATAAAATATTGTGTAGCATTAAGAGCTAAAGGCAGCTGAGGTTTTCAAATATATTGTTACACTATGTCAAGAGGTCTTGCTAATTTCGTGCTACTCTTAATATTACAGCTGCTTTTAACTCAGCCCTGACCGTGTTATATTGGGAATTTGTTTAACATTCTTGTCTCTGTAAGGGAATGAGAACCTAATTAGTCCATCAGTGGAAGAGTTAAATGCATTACTATTCCGATGCAGGTCTGTCCCTAGGGGGTGACAAACAGGGGCGACCTTTGTGAACCTAGCACTTTGGGGGGCATTGTCTTAGAAAATGTCTGCACTTGCAGATTTGGGTCAAGCCTATTAAGCACTGTAGGTTAACATCAGCTGTCTATCACCCTCCACCGACAGATATTTGAGAATTTATGTAAACCTTTCTTCACCAAGTATGACAGTGCTTTCCGAACGACTAAAACCAAAATACTAAATTTCAAAGGACTGAAGTATTAGACTTTATTGTGTGCCACTTAAGCATACCCTTTTCCAACTGTCAGTAGTTTTTAAGCATGTTATTAAATTACTCATTTGGGTGAATTAATGAGCAAGTGGATGAACAAATGCATGGTAGAAGTTGCCACTCGATATCCAGAATTTTCATAGTTTGTTTTCACATTAGCTAAATTGGAGGCTGGGATTGATTAAAATTTCTGACGACATAAATGAGAAAAGCGAGTAGTCATGGATAGTCTGCGACAAAAATCCCCTCCTTTCGTATACACCAAACAAATACAGACCCCTAAATTAACACTGGGTTCCAGAGTAGGGAAGACCTGACAGCGGCACAATTAACTAAAAATCCCCAGTTTCCCTAATTTCTAGGAAATGAGAGAGATTTCACAAAGTAAAAAAAAATATATGAAAACTTCAAATTAAAAAACAAAAAGTTTGAAGAATAAAGGAGGCCCAAACTGGCAACTTCCCTAGGGCCCTGTGTTATCTTAATCCTTCTCTCACTCCCAACGTAGAAATAGAATTCTGTATAACACACAGAAAGTATCATGTAACATAAATAATTAATATAAAGAAGGGAATAAATCAACAAATGTCGGAAAACAAGTTAACATTATAAATAAATCAAACAAGTAGCATCACAATCTGTCTGCTTGGGTAAAGAAGGAACAGGAAGGGGGGGGAGAGAGGAGGCCAGCCACCATTTAATTAGACAGTGTCCAGACCCTTACCCTCATGGACCAGTAGGGGTTATCCTGATCCACTCAGTAGATGTACATTTTGTCCTCTGGTATTCCATGACCTTAGCGTCATCTTCACATATATGACTTTGCAGCCAAGGTATCTGAAAGATTTGACACATGTATTAACTCTAGCTTGATCAAACTTCAGCCTTCTGCAAAAGCCTGAACAATCCTGAAGAGCACTTTTGGGTTGTGCTGGAGGGGCCTGTATACAGTAGATTTGTGCAAAAGTTCATTTGAAGTGATTTGTCCAAACTAAGTTTTTGGTAATCGATTTCAAATTGGTCACACTTGTAGGCACCACAGGAGAACTACAGCTAAAATGATTCAAAATTGATTCATTTGACAATTAACAGGAATTTTATTCTTAAAAAATTGTGCACATGTCTAGCTGACAGCATAACACTAATATTCATATCAAATTAATTTTTAAAAGCGGCTCTGTCATTTGTTCGAAGTCTCCCTGTAGTCCCCAGAACTCCCCCGACAACTATTTTAGACCTTGGGACTGGTGAAAATGACCTTTTCCAGCGTTGTATCTTTTCCACTGAGTTTTTTCTCAGAGCGACGCGACCTTGTTGTTCCTAAGATGGCGGTCCCAGCAATTCCACGTTCTGCCCTTTTTTGGCTGTTCTGTCCTTCCTTATCCCTCTTTGGACCTCTGTGGACTCTCACAATAGCACGAAAGTCAATACAGACAGCCAGTGACGCACCGTTCCTGGAAGTGACACAACACCGAAGGAGTGTGAGTATGTCAATGACAACGTTGGAAAACGCCATGGAGTGTGACTAAAGTGCCACTCTTTGTCAACCTGACGTTATGCATAAGGTTAGAGGGATAACTTTAAATATAAGCTCTGGGCTTTCTTTTTCTTTTTCTTTTTTTAAAAAGGGCAGCAGAGCGGAAATTTAGGACATGCCTAAAGGAAAAAAAGTGAAAGAATGAAAAAGTCATTTTAAGTATGTCTGGAAGTATTGACATTAATCCATTAAGGGTTCTTCCACTTTCCAGCACACTGAAAAGTAGTCTACATAAACAAGCAATAAGTTACACAAACTAGTGCCATTTCTCAGTGATGGCTGACTAAGCATCACAGTGCAGTATTTAAGAAGAGTAAGTATCACAGGTAATAAGTTCTCTAAAAATAATCCATGTTTTTCTAAACAATCTTGTAACAGGAAGATAAAACATAAGCCTGCAGCTATAGTATTGTGCAGATAGTAATTCCAGGGTGCATGCCATATTAAGGCCCCACATTCATTTGAAAACTTTGATATGTTAACCACGCATATTTCGGATCTAATCACTTCCACATTTCTACTGCGTTATAAAACCCACAAACCTACTACCAATTCTGTTATAAATTATTCCTCTCGTTTCCTTCAAGCCTGTCAATCTTCAGGTTCAAAGCTTGACCTCTTCTCCAGGAAACATTTTAACAAGTAGACCGCTTAAAAAAAACTAAGCATAGCTGTCAACTTGATATCTTTTTAGGGCAGTTTTGTGTGCTCGTGCCGGTTCCTCTTTAGAAAGCGATGATCCCTTAAGATATTCTCTGATACCTGAACATCTAAAAATATGGAATCTCAAAACCTTATATGCAAAGGAATGACAAGTATTCACGCCTGAAGGAGATGCACTTAAGTGTGGACAGACGTCACTGAATCCATATTTATAGACAGTTTTTGTTATGAAGTTACCCTTCTATCCCAACACGGCTGTTATACCAAAGGCCTGTTGGTTCAATGCAACCCGAGCCAGTCCCCAGCTACTGAAAGAATGAACGTGGCTGAATATATCCTATTTTTCCATAAATTCCTTCTGGGACTGATTAAGTAAAAACACACCTTCTAAAATGCTTTGCCGGAGTGGGGGCTGGGTAGGGTTGTGCCTCTGTACATTGCAAGGAGGTTAAAACGACTGATCTTTCTTTTCAAATAATTTACAATGGCTCTGTTTTTGGACTGAAACAGAAGTGAGAGTATGGGTGTTTTAGTCTGCGTGTAGATCACCTGGAAAAACAGAGGACCCTTTAATCTCTGCACCGTGCCCTGTGGACTTAACTCAAGAGCTTGTCCCTGCTAGCTTTTGCTGACAATCCTTCTTGTTACCACACTCTTTAAAGAGAAGAGACACTTAGGCAATATGTGTCAAGGAAACAGCGAAGAGCAGATGTTTTCTTATTTTCTATTTCCTTTCGTTTTCTTTTTTTGTGACAGTTAACACACTAATAATAATAACGATAATGCATTTTAAAAAAATATTAAAAAATTCTTCAGTTAAGAATGTATTTACTTGCCTTTTAAGAATATATTTTCCCCAAACCTAATAAATTATTTAGGGAGGTTTATTTTGTAAACAAAGCAGTTTTGTGAGTTTATAGTCGAGTCGCAAGTTTTATTCTTGTGTTTTCTTTTTAACTTGGTTGCTTTGGTATACATGACTGTCTGTACACCTCAGATTGCTGTTTAGCAAATAAACCCCTTAATGTGTATTTTAGTGAAGCAGTGATTCATTTTTAATTTGGTTATTTTTGGTTAAATGGTACACTTCAGTAAGCTCCGCTCACTGTTTAGAAATTAAACTCACTGACACACATTACTCTGACAACTTGTGTTTTTTTTCTCCCAATAATATACACACTTTTTCTTTAAGAAACGAGATCCATTTTGTTTCTTGCTGATATAAGAAATGATGAATACTGTAACAATGTATCTTTGTGTCCTTGGCTATATTAAATTCCCAATTTACCAATACAGAAATTATTTCTGTGCTGATTAATAATCATGACTCCTGATTATAAGAAGTTTAAAAAAATGGATTGTCGTCAACCTATTTTTCCTGCAGTCCCAGATATGTCCACAAGGTCAGTATTATTAGTTATTACTAAGTTATTACTTATTTAAGGCACCATGAATTCAGCATCATGTACCAGGAATTTTTGTATCAGATATGATTCTACTCACCAGCTCACAGTTTAAGAGTGACATTTACCAGCCTTTCTCTGCTCCAGACGTATGGTGAATTAGTGACTTTTGCTACAATCCAGATCAAGGAAATGCCCTGAAGACATATACTAAAAGTCAAATAAGCTGGTATCCCACAAATTAGAGGTCATGTAACCTCCTATCTACCTCCCGTAACCCCATAGCTTGTGGTTTGTACCTTGCACAAACCAAAAAACAGGGTGTGCGTTATTTTGTCTTTAAGATATGCAAATCCGAGACATAAACACTATCAACTTAATCCTTCGGGGTATATTTCAATGTTACCATCTGTGACAGGCAAGTGTTGTAAATACGAAACAGATTGATAAATCGAGTGGCATGTCAGATTTCTCAGATAAGGTGAGTTTAGAGCATTGAACCTGGGAATCCCATGTTGATATTTTAAAAGCTTGGATGGTTAAAGAACCATTTGCCTGTCATCCATTTGAGGTCACTAAAATAAGTTCCATAAGTTAGTCAACAACAATTTCTGTTACATCGGCTGCCCTTCCAATTAAGTCAGAGAAAATACTCCAAGTGCATGGGGTCCCATTGGGAAGAAAACTCTCTATACAATTGTTTTATTAATAGTGCATTCCACTATTCCGAGTAAAATAGCAGTAATTGTGAAAGAGATTAATTTTCGATTATTACAGTAGTGTTAACATACTTTTCACTCCTTTATTTTAATTAATTATTTTTGTGGGAGTAGTTTATAATGCGAATCATTGATTTGCGTCACATCTTTGGTTTTTCCAATTTTATTGGATAGATCTTATACAAGGATCCTCCAGACATCAGTGACCAACTCTCAAGCTATGTAAACAAGCTGTGATAGAGTATACATAGGGAGTGTCATATATAATATATTCGATAGAATGAAAACATGTATTTTATTATTATGCATTTTTTTCATTTGTTAAAAAAATTCTCTTTTATGTAATAAAAAAATAAAAAATAAATTATAAAAATGTTAATAGTATATCAATCCAACATCATGTCAAGTCTTTGTCACTCGGGTTATCCTCACATGGGGCCAGAAGGTGTCACTTATATATGGCACAGTCTTCAGAACCATCTAAAAGGTACATTTCTGGAACCCCGAACGGTATGTCAATGTAATATTTATAAAACCTATGGAGGTCTTGCTCTGTCTATTTAAACTGGACCCCAGAAGATCAAGTCTATTTTGGATAGAACCCGTTTTCTACATCTTTTGTTTTTATCATCTTTCCCCTCACTTTCTTTATGATTCCATAATTTTAAGGAAAATGGAAGGTCCATCTGCCAAGTATTTTGCTTTCTGAGCTTTGAATCTTGGCAAGAACACAGCCTTGAATTTGTGAATATCCATTTGGTTTCGACAAACGTTATACAACCTCCTCCTCCACTTTGTTCCTCTTTCATCCTTGAGCTCATTTCGTTCTTTATTTTTCATCCTTGACTATCAAAATGAAACAGTCATCGCACATGGAGGGCAATCAGTAAATTTGTGTGTCCCTTCTGTTTTCCTTACTAGTTGATCTTTGATAGTTTCTCCCATCTATACAAAAACAAAAAATACATTTTGATGAAACAGTTGTCTCTTTACCATGTTCCACCATTGTCAGCTATATTAGTTAATTTTTTTTTTGTCTACGAAGATTTTTGTTAGAATGAATCTAGCAAGAAAGGATAATTTTACAGGCTTTCTTAGCTAAATCAGGGTTTTGTTTTTCTTGAAAAGGACATTAAAAGCCCCAATAAAAAAATGATATTTCCACTAAGCTATTTCTAAAGCCTAGAAAATGTGAAATGGTTACAGTAGCAGTATGGTGTCTGTTTATCACAGCTCCATATCGTAAAGCTCACTGGGAATTTCAGTCACGTTAATGAACACGGAACATGTGATATATGAGCTGATGTGAGACAACACCATTCTATATATGTAACAAAAAGAAAACATTTGTCAAATAACCTGGAATTGGCTACATAAAAGGACAGGATATGCAGTGATGCCTGATGTGAATTAATCGAGAGATACAATCTCACATTGTAGAGAAAATAAACCAGCATAGTAGAGATTTAATTTATTACAGAATATTATTAAAAAATTATAAAAAGACAAATACTTTTCTGTAAAATGGATTTACTATTAAAAAAAATTGTTTAAACAGTATTTTTTTTTTATCATTCTTTGTCCCATCTACCTTTTTCATTTTTTTTTTTGTTTGTTTAGTTTCCTTGTTTCGTTCCTCCTTTTCTGTTCCTGATTTTTTTTTCCCCACATCATTGATTGTATCCTCGGAATCCTGTTTATACCAATTATATATCAACTTTTATTCTCTACATCAGCTCATCTTCTCTAGAGTACTCCACCAGTCCATGGGGAGTGGTACCCATCAGACCCCAGGTAAGAGATCAAACTGTTCTAAAATGATTTGATTAATTACAATGAGTGGTGGTCACTCCTGGTACCATAACCTCTAAAGCTGTTTGATGTTTGGAGAGTTCCTTAAATACTACGTTTGCCCCTATTTAGCCTCTATCCTCCTATAATCATCTCATTAGCTGTACGTTTTTTGATTGAAAGTCTTGTCCTGTAATGTTGTGTTCCACAAGGAATCGCCCCTTTCTCTTTGCCCTGTAAAATCTTTAAATGGCCCTCAGAACTTATCTCTTCAAATTGGTTTATTAATTATTCCCATCACATCCTATCACACGGGGTTCCATTTTATGCACAGACTAGCTAACACATTTCTCCTGGATTAATTAACACATCCTCATACATACTCGGCTCTCTCCTTGTAGATTGTAACCCTGTCTGCATAACTCCCACAATCTACTCTTTTTTCTGTCAACAGTTCTAAAGTCTTGTGGCCCCATAACTCACTGAAAGCCAACTAACATCGTTCGTGGATTTCCTATCTGGTAATTCAGCTATTGCATTATACTTAGTCATGTAATGATACGTTTATTCACTGAAGGTGATAATGGTATGATGTAATATGAAATAGAAAAAACACGGAAAAACGTCTATGTTCTAAAACAGAATATGTATAAGCACTCACATTTCATTGAGCCTTCCAAAAGCTCAAAGTAAAAATCAAAGTAACGTAGTTATTGACAATTACATCAATGGGCTCTTCCCCAATTAATATCTCTATTTTTAATTTGCAAAGGTTGTCAGCCAGTTCTTGCCCATAGTAAATGAAAATGAGACCACATCCACTTGGAGTATCATGGTAGACTGCTAAATATATTTTATTAGCCAAACATGTCAGACTTTAGTAAATAGAATGTTCAAATTTAGCCTGGTAGCAGATACAGTTGAGTAAAGCAAGCTGTGGAATTTCACAGTACTCTCAAATGTGCCTCTTATATGGGCTAAATTTGTTTTACCAAACAGATGGTTAATTTCAGGCTCTGATTATACTTTTCAAGCAAATGGAGAATGGGACACAGAGTGATTCCCCATTGACCTCATCATGTCTTTCTAATTCAGTTTGTGTAAGCAAAATAACAACTTCTTTAGAGCGCTGAATGTTTGGGGGGGTCATATACAGTTGGCCAACTCTTTTGTAACTGACAGAAAATAGTTTTGTCAAAATGTAACATTACAGACATTTTCAATCAAATTGTTTTTTGACAATCTTTTCAAGTTTGAACACAGATTAGAAAACAAAGTTGTATCAGTGTTGACAGATGAGCAAGGTACCAATAATTCAAGAGTTAAGTATGCTCCAACTGGGTTACACTTAATAACAGTGTGATAGTACATAGGTCTAGTTAGTACAGCTACGACTGTGCATAGAACGTTCAATGTACCTTCGTGAGATACTACACCTTGAGACATTCCATGTGCTGGGACCATAGTAGAGAGGCGAAAGGTACCATAGGTTCGTGCTATAGCCTAGGTAAGTAGTATGCAGGAAAGTTCTCGTGTTGTGTTGAAGTAAAGAGTAATATCAGGAGACAAAGAGAGAAGAAAAATATTTTAAGAGATAAGCTGTATCTCTTAAAAGTATTATAGCTGACTAGACCTAAAATTTAGCGATATTGGCCTATAAAACTAAAGCTTCTATGAAGTTCTCCCAAAATGGTACCCTGCTCTTACAATTTGTCGTACACCCCCATTTGTATGTACTTTTTCTTCTCCTACTTCACCTCTGAATTTTTTTGTGGTTTGAATGGTTGACCAGCCTGTACAACCATTATTATATTGTGTTGCTATTATTATCCACCATACTATTTTTGGATACCTTTTCTGACCTTGAAAATTCAATAATATTTATATAGCTTAAAAAAGCATTATAACAAAAAAAAACACAGACGTACGCTAGACTCAGAACTGCAAATCGTATACGGGAAATTGGCTTTATGGCATTTTGTAAGTATTAGTTCTATTCTCGCCACAACTAAGTAGAAAATATAATTATAATAATTTTAATGATTAATTATCTCTATATTTATAGAGCACAGTATAATTTGTGTAAACTATGGTAGACAAATACACACATATGGGAGTAAATATATTTAAATACAATTCTGGTCAAATGAGCAAGTCTTTATTCACAGAAAGTAAGAGTATTTCCTTAAAAACAAAATACAAAAAAAATCTATTTTTTTCACGTTATTAAACCAGCCAAAAAGAATGTTTTGTTTTTTTTTAAATATCGCTTCCTTCTTGCATATAACACATAATACATTTCAGATGACTGTCATTTAAATATGCAGAATTTTAATGCATATTATATAATAATAGATGTATTATACATATTTAAAACCGATTTTAACACAAAAAAATGTCATTAGTTTAGATTATTTTAGAAACTCTACTCATATCACCCGTTAATGGAATTAAATGATTTTCATTTAGACTAAAGTTGAAAGAAGAAACATTAACGTGCGTGACGCATTTCAAATCTGTGCCACATATTTTATTACACACACACAACTTTCTCTATGACTTCCTTTACCACAATTCCCGTGGGACACATTCCAATCGCCTCTGATAAAAAGTCATGGCAAATGAGGAAAAAAAATCTATTTGCATAAATGTATGGATCAAATAGATCAGACCATTGCATACTAAAATTTATATTTAATTCTGAATTAAATAAGTTTATTATATCTCAGATACATTACGGCAAGACACAGCAACATGTGATTTAGTGGATGCATGAATTGTTTTAAAAAAAATTCCTTAAAAATACCTTTCATAAGTGGTGAAGTAAAAGACTAATATTTCAGTGTTTATTTAATTTGCAGAAGTTGTGCCAAAGGAAATAAATGCAAGCTCTTGATGGTAGTTGTTTCAGTATCAAAACCTGAAAGAAATAAACATAGTGCAATACTTCCAATACTTGCAATATTAATATCTGAACTTATAACATATACATTCACATTTAATAGAGCTACAGTGAGCTTTAGTATGCCTACGTATTTATTCACTGAAGGTGATAATTGTATGATGTAATATGAAACAGAAGAAACACAGAAAAACGTCCATGCTGAAGTATGTCTCCAAAACAGAATATGTATAAGCACTCACATTTTACTGAGCCTTCTAAAAGCTCAAAGTAAACATCAAAGTAACGTAAAAACAGAGTAAAGTAAACTGAGTGGAACTGCTTAGCCCTTTTATTAAGCAGCAAGGTGGCCATGTAAAACAAACAAATACAGAATAAAACCAACGCAAAATTTATTAAAATATAAAAAAGCACAATATTCTCACACTAATATGTTTTGCCATTTGTGGGAGTGACAAAGTGGGGATCTACTGATGGAGTTGCAGAGTGATGAAACGTGTTGGGAGCCAGCAGAGGAATACAGAGATTAATTCCCTTATGGACTGGTGAAAGGTGAAACATTTATTCTTAGTTTTTACATATCAAGAACGTGTTAATGCGGTTTTAAAAGAGGAAAGTTTAATCTGTTTTAAGTAAATACATTTAATGTTAAACAGTATCACACTATGTATATATTTCTTATTTTGTCTTAAACCATATGATGCTTGCATCGTTGCAAAGTACTAAAACTCAATGTCGCTCATTTTTAGGGTGTTTCGTTGGCCTCCAAATTCCTTAGATCTCAATCCGATTGAGCATCTGTGGGATGTGCTGGAATAACAAATCCGATTTATGGAGGCCCACCCTCACAGCTTGAAGGACTTAAAGCATCGGCTGCTATTGTCTTGGTGCCAGGTAACACAGGACACGTTCAGAGGTTTTGTGGAGTCTGTACCTCGATGCATCAGAGCTGTTTTGGCAGCACAAGGGGAACCTACATGATATTAGGCAGGTGGTTTTAATCTAGTGTCTGATCAGTGTGTGCCAGTTTGTTCTACAGTCTCCTGCAGGTTTTTACTATGTTTGTATTTCCTCCCCCCCCTGGTTTTCATGTTCAATTTCTCCGTTGTCACAGCCTTTCCCCTATGTTCCTTTTGTAATCTCAGCTCCCCTTTGGGGTATTTCCCTCTGCTTATTTCCCTGTGGTGTCATTCCTTTCTGATTGTGTGGCAATCCATGGTCCCTTTGTTCGTTATAGCCACTCTCCTCTTTTTGCCCTATACTTACCCCCTCTGTCCCTTTGTGTGATCACATTACCTTCGGTGTTATTCGTTACCTCTTTTTCTTGTGAACCCTCTTCCTTTTTCACAACTCCTTGTCCATTTTTCCTTTTTTATTCCCATTTTATACATGCGATAATAAAAACCAGCTGATATTTATTCCATGGTAAATATTCATTTTGCTCTCTTGGGAATAAAGCAATTAAATTGTTCAATTTATATAACTTCTTTGAAGTTTCTAAAGTGTGTTCCAACAAAATATATTTTTAATGTGAAGCGGATGATTTGGAATTATAAAAAGGAACAACACTTGCCAATAGCGACAGTGTGCAGAATGCCCTGGTCCAAATCCAAAATATATAAAAGGCATGTCTATTGTCCAAATTAAACTTAAAATCTGATGTTAAAAAATGTCATAAATACTCTTATGTACTTGTTTCAACAATAATAAAACACCACGAAGTAAACAAGGATATATGATGCAAATACAATTATTGTAAAAATAATGAAAAAATCTCACTTCCATCAGGCTTAAAACTTTCACACATATCTTTTCCACAAATTACTTCAAGTAATTTGGCCCAATAGCAATTATCATCTAAATATGGTAAAATATAAAGTTAAACAGATGGGAAAGAACAGAAAGGAAAAATATATAAAGAGGACGAGTTGATGATGGCTCCATCATCTGATCAGATTCTAATGTACCTTCCGTAATAATAAAAAAACAGACGTATATAATAACAATGCGTTTTCACTGATTTTTATCAGCATTCAGTAAGAATTAAACAAAAATACACATTCTCTTGGATATGAATCTTTATTATTGCAAAATGGGTGAATAATTTAGATTAGCTTACTTCCAATTAAGGTGATTTTCATGGGGCCATTTTAAACTAATTATGTGTCTTGTTGTGTCTGTCTGTTCATTGTGTCCTTTCATTGATTCTTTATGCAAAGGGGATATGAGAGATTCCCAATTTAAAGCATTGTCGACTTCGGGGCATCCTTCTGTTCAATAAGTGCTCAGGTCAAGAGTTCATTTAGCTAGAGAGATACCTGCATTAAGAGTTGGCCTGTATAATAATTGGTAGACTCGTAAATGTCATTTTTTTAGCTAGCGTGAATTCTTATCTAATTGGTAGTTATATAGACTACTACGTAAAAGAGAAAAATCTTACTAAATGATATGTCTGCATCTTTATATCTTTAGTAGCCATCAGTCCATGACTCCAGGGATTTGTCAAATTTTGGTTTAATGGTTAATGCACACATGACACGTGAGAAATTGACCTAGAACCAACTACTGGGAGATAATACTTGTGTATTTTCCTAAACAGCAGTTTAAAGATTAAGTAATTTTTTTTTTGTCAATCTTTTTTTTTATTGAGGCAAACTTACAGACATTTAGGTTTCACAGAATAAGCTGGGATGAAGCACAAATGTGTGGGTAATAGCAAACCTTCTCATGGATCCAGGTACTAATGCCATCTTGGAGCATGTACTGTGTGAATAGGTTAGACTTAGGTAGTAATAGAGTTACTCAACATTGTTTTAAGGCATGAGAGAGAAGATTAAATAAACGGTAATAATACTGAACAAAAACCCCAGCACTGAATACTGCATGAGGTATTAGGCTAGTCAGGATTTGGGCTTAGTCCCAGTGTTTAAAAGAAATGCTGCAGCATCAGTTATGGAGGTGAGTTTCAGCATTCTGCCATCCGCTGTTGTAACCGTAAGGGATCTCAGTAGAGCCCAGCAATATTCCACTCTGGCTTCTCTTAACTGACCCGTGACTGTGCCGAAGGACTTTCGCTATTGTTGGGTATTGGTAAGATCTTGAAAAAATGTCAGCTTGGAAGCCTCAAAGTCCAATGGGGTTTTGCCCCTTACTGCTGCTAAGATGCAGTTCGTGTCAGACAAGAAATGGCAGCGTACGATTATGTCGCAGGTGGCATCGCACGGGACCAGTCTGGATTTATTGATCCTGTAGCAGCCATCAAACAGGAGTTTTTTAGAGTGAGAATGAGGTAGGAGTAATTCTGTCAGTTGCCTTAAGTAGTGTGGCAGTTCAGCCTGGCCTATGAAGTCCGGGATGCCTCGAATTTTAATGTTGGCGCGTATTTTGCAGTCTTCAGTTAATTCTACCCTCTGAGTCAGGGAAGTATGAGAGTGTTGTAGGCTTTGCATTTGGTCTTTCATCCCTTTTACCTCTCGTTTGAGATCCAGGACTTCTTCCTCTGTAGTTTGCATGCGTGCTTGCACCGTCTGCACCTCGGTGCGCACTGTGTCCAGGTCGTGAAAAAAATGGAAACAATAATGGTGCAGTATGTTCCACATGTGAAATAAAAGATGTTAAAATATAATAGATACACTCACATTCGGTAAAGCTTCTGCTAGCTCTAGTTTTGTAGGCGTACAGCGGTATAATCCCCGCTTGTAGGATATAAGATGAGTGTTCTTGATGGTAGTATCAGGAGCTCGGAGAGAGCACTATCGCTGTTTTATCTTTTCTCCGAGCTCCTGATACTACCATCAAGAACACTCATCTTATATCCTAGAAGGGGGGATTATACCGCTGTACGCCTACAAAACTAGAGCTAGCAGAAGCTATAGGAGCTATTATATTTTAACATCTTTTATTTCACGTGTGGAACATACTGCACCATTATTGTTTCCATTTTTATCTCCCACTTGGCCGTCTGTCACTACATAGAAGAGGATACTCGCCATATATCCTGTAAGCGGGGATAATACCGCTGCAAGCCATTCACACCAGAGCTGGACTAAGCTCTGTCAACTGTAAGTAAGACCTCTCCTATTTTTACTATTTTGGATCATCTTTCTCATCACTCACCACCTTCCTCCACATTTTTTGGATACCGTAACAAGTAGAACCCTACAACTTTGGAGACCACATATAAGATTCAATTGGACTTGTTATTGTTATGTATTTTGTACATTGGCACAGACTCATCCCCTATCTATTTGTTTTTACAAAAATAAATTTACATCAAGTGGTGCTCGTGTCGGGAATTTAAAGTCTGGACCTGTGCTGTTGTCATGTTCAATGAGAGAAACTGTTTGTATTGTTCAGGTGGAACATGAACACTTGCATCATTTTGGCATGCACAGGTAAGTCGTGATGCTCAACTGGCCGTTGCCACCACCAGAGCTTGGAGTTAAAATGATGTCCGTAGGACATGTGGCCATGCATTGCGATGCAACCATGACTGTTGTCCACCGACTTATTATATTTCTATATTTCTATCTATTAGCATGGAAGCAAGACGACAATGACTTTGGCTTCCAAGTGGCTAAGCTATGAGAAAATATAAAGTTGTCCTGCCAATAATTTGTACAGATCCATGCCCAAGAAGTCTAAAGCTTTGCAGAGAGTAATGTGGAATCTAAATAATGCAACCAAGCTATTATCTGGCAGTTCCCTAATGATGTGATCCAATAAGGCAGACTGTTGCTGTGAAGATGTCCTCATTGTAAAGCCTACAATGTTCCATAGGCTATAAAAGGGTCACTTAACACATGAAAGGTGCCTCTTGTGAGGAACTAAAAAGTATGGCACATTTCTACAGGGCAAACATGAAGCTTCTGTCACGTGGTGATTTACGAGCCACTAAGGTCAAAAGTTCTGCTTTACAATCAGAAAGAATAGAGCAGGGAAAATAATGAAGACTTGATTTGTGGTCATTTTTCTCACTTGTCAGAATCATAGATGGCTTCACTTTTTTCTCTTTTTCTTTTGCTCGGAGTAGTTTTTCTTTTCTTTTCAATGTGTGTGTTGTTGAAAAATTTGACTTTTTTTCTCCTTATATATTCTAGCATTTACTTAGTTCAATCTTTGATTGCTCTAGTAATTTTTTTTTATTCTTCCACTAGGAATCCCCATCTCAAAAATAAATAAAACGTACATATTAAGGGGACGGGGGACGGGAGGGATTAAGTAACATTTTATCTCTGTGACCAAAAATGTTTGTTTGGTGGATGGATGTTACAGAATTACTTCGAAAGAGATCTCCACTCCATAAGGGTGTCAGAGTTTCGCAAGAACTTTTGGTTCTCAATTTTGTGTGTTCAATTTGTTAGCTTTTCATACCCCAGAAGTCTGTTACTTTTAAGCATATGGGGAGGTGGAGAGGGGGCTACCATTGGTTAATTATAATAGATGGATATTTGATTAGTGACAAGGAGTTGAATTTCAGCTATATTCTCATTGGCCAGATTGGAATTTAGGATTGATTTAAAATGGGTAATTTAGTATTTTTCTTATGTATCTCCTTTCAGTAATTTGAGAGTAACAAGCAGCAATATAATGGATAAAATTAACGTTTAATGTTTGTTTGTGTGCTTTGTCATGTAAAAACTATTTATTTTCAGTTATCATTGACCAGCGTTATACCTATCACACAGCAAAGTGTTTCAACATAACAACAAGTAATAAAATATTATCAGCTCTCTGTAATCGCTAGATCCAATAAACCCAGTACATTTTGCCATGAGGTCAAAACTGTATAATGCGAATAGTGAAATCATTCTGATCAGACAGAAACATATGGTTACTGAGATTAGTAAAATTACAACTTCACAAGTTCCTTTGAAATCTCTGTCCCTTTCAAAAGTATGTTGTAGATAATTAAACAAATTTAAACCAACCTTCAACGATTACAGCCAGATTGGTTCTGTGTTTATATTAAGAGCTTTTAACTAGTGTCTTAATGTAGTTGAATTAACCTTCTACTGCTCATCTAAACAATTGCTTTGGGCTTTACATAAATCAACTGCGTTCTAGGGTACGTGACTGGTGTTTATTGTTCCTACTGGCAGAGGTATTCAAAACATTTAATGGACGAATGTATTCTCCTGCCAGGAATCTCAATCAATATATAGGATAGAATACTGGGGGAATGTTCTTTTGATGCGTTACACATGGGAAAATAGAATATATATTAGCAGAAATGTCAATAAATAAGAGTCCATATGGGAAAAATGGTAAATGGTAGCTGATAAAATATTAAAATATGTTATAGGAAGTAAATTTTTGCATGTGCAACTAATTAACCAATTAATGCCATATTTAACTGAGCTTATAAATCATTACCAGCTTAGTGCCTTACATTCATATTTCTTTTTATAATGGGGACTTTATAAAAATTAAACAGTCTCCAGGTGTAAAATATTTAGATTTACGTATAACAGAAAGACAAGAAATTATTAGTTTAGCCATGAGAATATATTTGTTCTCATCCTGAATTTCTGTGTTTTTGCATAATTGTTAGTGTGAATGGTTTTAGATTTTCAAACAAATTGTATTAAATGATGAAACATCTTTAAAAGCTACCCAGAAGTCATTTTTTTTAGACTCTGGAACTCCAGGGAACCACATTGAGAGCCATAATCTCCAAATGGAGATAACTTGAGCCAGTGTTGAATCTTCCCAGCAGTGGCTGGCCTACCAAAATTCCTTCCAGGGTACAGAGACAACGACAGGAAGTCACAAAAACACAAAGGAGGATTTCTAAGGAACGGCAAATTTCTCTAACCGGGGCAAGAGAAGTTTGCTGTTCCTTAGATATCAGTCTTTGTGTTTTTGTGACTTCCTGTCATTAGTGTTTATGATTAGACAATAATGAAAGAGACTGTGAATATATAGGAGAAATTGAATTCCAAGGTACAAACCACTGTTATGTAAGAGAAACATCAGTTCGTGTTTCTCATTTGCAATAAAGCACATTGATGAACTCAATGTTCTGTGGACAGATTAGTCAAATGTGGAACTTTTGGTAAGACACAGGTCCATATACATCTGTCATAAAGGAAAAACTGCATTTCATTCTAGACAATCTGTAGGATGGAGTGTAATTGAGTTATACATCAGAAACATTATTCAAAGTCTGCCTCAGAATGCATTATAGGAAACAAAATGTACGTCTTAGAAGACTTTCTTACCAACATCTGCTAGGACAGGACCTTCAAATTTAGTTCATGCTTGAATTCCCTCCAATTTTGTTAAATTACAGTAATTCAGCAAAGAGCAGGTCAAAATGTATCCATCGTAATGTTAAACCTGACTGAATCTCCACCTTTGGTTGCATTTTGTCAACTTGAAGACTATATATTAGGGAAAATAGTTCCAACTTTTCCTTATGTATAACTTTAAAAAAATTGAAGTAGACTGAAGAAAGTATGACCATATGTTATGACCAGAGCCCAGTATTTTCCCTTACGGTAGGCATTTACAGGATGTGAAACCATATACTATGTATGTTCGTTGAACCAGTCCTAGACTTGGGCATGGAATTAATGAGTCAATTAACAAAGTCCCTCATCTTCTTTTAGTCTCTAATGCAAATCTCAATAATCTTTATGTTTAGAGAAGTAATATGAGAGCTGTATCTCGAGTACTGAATTACAACAGTTGCATGTTTTTCTTATTTTCATGAGAGAATTCCCACACATCGACATACGGAATTTCCCACACACTTCGAACATTTTTATACTATCAGTGATATCAAAATAGTGAGTACCATTTCATCTTTTAATGCTTAGAAAAAGAATATATTTCAAGTATACACAAATATTCTCTTTAAAAAATAATAATAATTAAGAGGCAATTAAAAATAACATTAATATAAAATCCCAAATGACTGAAATTGTTCTGGGTGTTTTTCATTTTATTTCATTTTATATATCCATTTTTTAAAAATAATTTTATGTTTATTAAGACTGTTGGTTTTTCGTATGTCACAATTACTAGAGGTGACAGAGATCATATATTTTCTTGGTATCATTTTTCTGCTCCTTACAGATTAGGTACCGTTTTCTTGTTGACTGATTAACTTGAAAATCCCCACAAAGGTTACCTTGAGTCATTTTTCAGGACACCCGAATTTGAGTTGAATGTTGGTTCGGCTCGGCAGAATTTTGGAAACAAATCAGAAGAAGAAAAAAAGGCATAAAAGTGGGCCAATCCCCATACCCCTTACTCACCAGACCAAAGGAGGAGGGTGGACTGGGTCTGCCCGAAGTGGAAACCTACCATAAGGCTATCCTGCTCGCCCGGTGGTCAGAGTCCCCATTTCCACCATTCCCTGGCAAAAATCTGGGTAAGCCCTCTTACACCACCTGGCACACCCGACCATATCCCTGACATTGAAATATTGGGCACATGTGTGAAACCACAAACAGATCTCGCCATTTTCATCGCCTTTATACCCGATAAAACACATTCCCTTATTCACACCAAGGGAAGATGGAAAGACATACCAAGATTACCGCACTACCCCTTACTTGACTTTGGGATCCCTTATAGATGAGTCTGGGGTGAAATAACTGCAAGTCCTCATTCCGACCAAAAGGCACTCCGCTTTGCGGAAATTTCAATACAACCAACTATTACACTTTTTAAGGACAGGATCTGTGGCACAGGGGAGCCCCCCGAGCACACATGTCTTTTGAGCAAAATTGTGTCACTCACTCCATTAAAAGTAAATTGATCTCCTCCATGTACGCTTTGATCACATCCACTCAACCTAAAAACCTCACGGTATTCACTACAAGCTGGAAAAGGAACTTAACGTATTCTTACTGCCAGATATATGGCGTCAACTATTTAAATTCATACACGCATCCTCTCGCAACATAGTGGCCCAAGAGAGTAATTACAAATGAATAGTCAGGTGACACTATACCCCCCGTGAAGCTCCTCACTCTGTTCCCACACTCATTCGCCCAATGCTGGAGATGTCACGACCAAGCTGGCAACGCAACACACATATGGTGGACGTGCCCTGACAAACAGAAGTATTGGTCACGCATAGCTGGGTTAGCGCAATCAATTTTAGAGGTGACACTTCCTCTCGCACTGGAAACCTTCCTATTCCTCCTTCTCCCGAGTAACCTACCCAAGGCCAAAACGTCATTATTCCTACAACTCATAACAGCAGCAAACCAACTGATCACAGTATTTTTTTTGGAGGGGTGGGGGGGAAATCCCTCCATACAAGACTGGATCCTAAAGGTAGAAACAATCAGACACTTAGAGGAAACATGCTACTCTATGTCCAAACAATATCACCATTACACCTCCACTTGGGACCCCTGGTGCAGATACCTCAAAATTAACGCTATCTGATTATATCCCCAAACCCCCAGTTCATATCCTCAGCACCTTCCCCACAGGACACAAATCTGTGTCAGCGCATAACCATGGCTAGTGTCACACTAGGTAGAGAGAAGCCAAGGAGCCCCAAACCGATGATCTTGGTGGAACACCGCAGTATGTTTAATATTTTTATGTCAGAATGGTCTACCAAAACGCTCATAGGATGTAACAACTTGGAGAAGCCTTGCCAAGGGAATAGGTACCTTATCCCCTCACAATATATCTTTGTGTACTTAGACAATGTTGCATCTTGGATTGTTACCCCACTGCTATTTTGCTGAAACTCAAACTCGCATTATTATACTGCTTCTTCTTTTTCTTGTATACTATTGAATTGTTGTATTGTTTGACATTACATGTATGATTTACACAGCTTGTTAATCTTTCGTAAGAACAAGTAAAAGCTTTAAAAACAAAAGTTACAAAAAGTGGGCCTATTGGTATACTGCAAAATAAATACATAAAAATTTGGTTCACAAGTCAAGTGAGAAAAAGTTAACATGTTGGAGCAGTAAAAAAAAAAAAAAATTAATATATTATATGTTAATTAAATATATAATATGTAAATATATTAGTGCTCATTCATGTTTGTTTTCTATTGATCACTACTCTTCAAATAAAATCAACATTTATCTTTTATTATCATTAATCATCTTTTTTTTTTGGTGCCTTTGGCAAAATCCAGAATCACGATCCGAAATGAACATGTTCGGCATTGCTCGGCTCAGGCGGTCTATCATTCGGGACCATGTCTACTTGGTACATTACGGCTCAAATGATCTGTCAAAATCCACCTGAATTGCAGTGCAGCCCGAAATGAATCTCCATGTGTAATGCCCATGGAAATTTGGCAATTACCATGAAAATATTATCCCAAATACACCGTGGAGAATTGCGAAAAACACAAACGCCTGCCAAATAACTAAATCTTTCTTAATTATTCAGGTAACTCTGATAAGTTTAGAAGTGGTGGTAGTTCCAAAATTGGGGAGACTGATTTGTCTTCTGCTTGGTTGGTGGCATTTGTTTTCTTGCAGAGGTTTGTAATTTAATTTAGTCTCTTTTCATTTATGAGGCTTGAGGTATTGCCAGAATTTGCTCAATCGGGATCTTTGCACGAAAAAAATAAATAAAAAAATAAATGTAAGTAAAATGAAGTTGTTATGAGCATAGTGTGAGCTGTCAACGGATAATAGACTGATCATGAGACAACATGTTTCTAGAGAGTTGCATCCTCAGTCTGTCTGCGTCTAAGGAGCCCGGAGGTAGGTGATATGTACTCTAGATATCAGAGTGGATTCTGAGCAGAAACATTTCCTGAGGTTCTACTGAATATTTTTGCAATAAAATATCCAGGAACAATCATATTTTAGCATGCCACAAGGTGTTAATGTAACTCTGTAGCCTGAGGAAAGTGAATAATTTGACAATTTTAACTCTGACAAGACATCAACAAGTATGCGTAAAAGAGTATATATATATCACTATATGTTTGTTTTTAATGTTATGCATTATTTTTATTTAATTTTTTTCTTAGAAATATAATTTTTTATGAAACAGATTTGCACAAAATGTAATTAAACATAATAATGGAAGCCAAGTTAAAAGCTGAGAGTATAGTGATTGTTTTACTAAATGTATCACGTATCACTAGTCTTGATGCTGTGACATGTTTACACCAACTGTCATGTCTGTGGTCTTCCTCCAACTGCAAGCATGCCTCTTCGATATGTTTAATCTAGTTTGGCCACTCTTCAACATCTTCATTTAAGCAGCCTGGATTTTAACTATGGTTCTGACAAACTCATACTTAGACACTATCTCTCTGCCTGGGTCTTTATTGACCCGTTGCAGCTTCTCTGTCAGGACACAGATATCATTCTAAAGTATATTCTTCGCCCCCTCTTATTTGCAGAATCTGCTGGTTCCACTCATCCCTCTTGCTGCACAAATCCTTGACACCTTCGAACATTTTATTGTTGTAGGCCTGTCAGACGGATCCCCGTTGGCTCATATTTAGCTTTCCTCCAGGACAGACAAACGACACAGTTCAATATCTGGCAGTTCAGACTTTTATTTTCATTTCTAACAAATTTTAACTATAAAAAATGTTATGTTCTAGTTATTCTCCTTTGGCAATAAATAATAATAATAACTTCAATCCCTGGATTTTAATATGCATTAATTTATCACAACCTTACTTAACTCACTCCCCCTTTTATCTCAGGGTAGTACGTGTGCAAAGTGCGTATATGCAAGACTTGATGTGGAGTCAATATATTATGTTTTCGGTACGATCTGTAAGAGGGAGAAAAAGGTTGTTTGGTGCATTTACATACAAAGAATTAGTCTTGCCATGAAAATACTAGATACATTATGATAGCTTTGAGGTTATTAGAATAAAGCGATGCTCTGTTACAAGTAAGTCCAACAGATTCCTCTTTGTTGTATTGATGGTTCCACCTTCAGGAGGACGTTCTAGTTGAATGTTACTTTCAAACCAGTTGGGTCGATTCAATATGGAGAGTGATGGAGACATAACAGTGCAGGTCTCATTTGTAGGTCTTTTACGCATTACTGCATTAGTAATGAATTGGTTTTTGTTTTGCACACACCAAATTTAAAGTTTACCATCATGCATTTTGCAATAGTTTCATGTTTTAATGTGTATGTCAATAATTTGAAGGTATTACTGAATGTGCATGTATATCTGACAAAACCTATGAGGGGATTTTAATATGGATGTGAATAATACACAAGTGTTAATGATAATGTGTGTATAGAACCCTACCAATGGTTTTGGTACCTGCCAGAGCGTTTCTACCCTGCTTCACTGTTGGATGCAGTTGTTCAGGAAGATGGGTGGGGGGGAGTATACACACATACACACTCAAAAACAAAGAACAAGCAATCTGTCTTAGAGCTCCAGTCACTTAAGAAATAAATTGCTGCTTGGTATGCATGTTTTTACGATATGCAACCCATGTGTTTTACGACTTTATATACAACTCCTTGGAAAAAGAAAGATTCAGTTGTTTTATAGAATTCCTCCAGCGCACACACTCACCACGGTCTGAGCCAAACTGTTCCTGTGCAAATGTAATTACATCCATTTTAACAATGATTGTATTTGTTGGGGAGAGAGTAAGATTTTTTTTAAGCCGTGGTACCGTTTACTTAGTTTGAAGTCTTCATTCTCAGCCATGGTGCCATTTAATGAGTTTGGGTTCTTCCAAAATTGGATTTGATTCTGAGTTCAAAGAACATTTATGACAAAATATATACTAGCAACTGTCACTATTTCTTTGTATATATTTTCTCTTCAATTAATAAAATCAGTGCAAGCTTTTCAGAATGTTGAAAACTCAGATGTAGATTCCTTGGAGTGGCATGGGATTTCATTATCTTTCATAGTTTTCAACACGTATTAAATATCACCATTTATTTTCTACAATTGCCAATTTCTTAGCTGAGTTTCTTAATACACCAATTGTAAAACAAATTCAAAACTCATATAAGAAGGTTCTGTTCCCAGCAAGCTACACATATTCTTCATAAAATATGTGCTATTAAGTTAGGTAATTATAATATTTATAAAGGCTAACATTGATGCACCATTCATGCTAAAAACAAACAAACAGACAAACAAAAGCTATGCAATCATTTCTCTAAATGGTGAGATGTGGAATTATAGAACGCTCACAATCAATTTCCAAATTTCATGTGTGCTAGCAAATGTTGGGGCTCAAAACTTCAGAAAATAAGATTAGTCATTTTTGTTTATAGTGACTGAGTGTGTGTGTATTCTGTATATTGTGTTATATTGTATGCACTGTATATGTGTATGAATTCAGGGGTGTATTTATACTCTCCTAGCAAAAAGCCCTCTGTTACACTTTTTGGCAAAGTGATGAGAGTTGGATCATGTTTGTGAGCAATGATCTAGTGATGAGAATGGAAAAAAATGACCAGATCCTGGAGGGTAAAAATATAAAGTGCCATGTGATGTAAGTTTATATTCGTATAAGTCCTATATATGTGCTGCAGGGAAATAAAAAATTACAAAATGTATGAAGATGAAAGTTTCATAACTTCAAATTTGGATCCTAATTCTATTTCAGTGGCTGGATGAGGCATGCCATATTAATCAGCTCCCAGACAGCTTAACCAAAAAATCTGATTGCTGTATCGTTCCCTCTGCAATGAGTAGAGTCTAATTAAAGTGTTCCGCAAAATGAATTGTAATTTTAGTTTTCATTCACTTGTAAAATGGGTCACTGAGCTAAGTTTACACTCAAGCAATAGGTCAACATACCAGTGTATACAAATGCAGAAAGATAAGTCCTGCGCTCACTCCCATCACTGGGCGGCAGCAATGGCTACAGTACACATCAGCCCCAATATATAGTAAAAACCAAAGAAAAACAAGTTACCTGCGCTCTCTCCTGAATCCCTATGTATTTTTTTTAGTTACCTCCAATGGCCATGAGAGGATAAGCCCACCTGCCAGCATCAAGGCAGACCTCCCCAGGTGGGTCCTAACTCTAACCATTCACCTTGCTTCCTTGAGCTTCTGGCAAAGATCTCTAATGAGACAATAAGGGGTAATTTTTTTCTATACACCCCTATATATTAACCCTATTAAGGGTTAATATATAGGGGTGTATATAAAAAAAAACAACCTTTTTTTGAGAAAGCTGCAAATCGAGGTAACACGTTAATTATTGGAGATTTTAATTACCCAGACATAAATTGGGATAGAGGGACTAGTACTTCAGCAAGGGGCATCACGTTTTTGAATGTGTTAAATGACACCTTTATGTCACAACTGGTACAAGCACCAACTAGAAAGGATGCTTGTCTGGATCTTGTCATAACAAACAATGTTGATCTTTTAACCAACATTCAAGTAGAGGAGCATTTGGGAAATAGTGATCACAATATGGTAAATTTTTAAATAAACTCAAAAAAGCAAAAGCAAGTGGGGTATACTAAAACATATAATTTAAAAAAAGCCAATTTCAATAAGATTAGGGCAGCTCTTCAACATATCGACTGGCATAAACTCCTTAGTGATAAAAACACTGAGGATAAATGGAAACTATTCAAACAAATATTAGAAAGGTACATTTCTCAGTATGTACCATTGGGTAATAAATATAAAAGAAACAAATTAAAACCAGTGTGGCTTAGTAGAGAGTAAAACAAGAGATTCAAAATAAGAAAAGGGCAATTAAAGCATTTAAATCAGACAAATCAGAGGCATCCTATTTAAGATATAAGGAAGCCAATAACGCTTGCAAAAAGACAATTAAAGTGGCTAAACTAGAAAATGAGAAATTGATAGCTAAAGAATGCAAAACCAACCCCATACATTTTTTCAAGTACATCAATTCTAAAAAAACAAAAAATTAAAGTGTAATTACACTGGAAACAGAGTTGGGTTTATTAGCTAATGAAGACCAGGAAAAAGCAGAAATTTTAAATAACTATTTTTCTTCAGTATATATTAATGAGGATCCTATGGCAAGAGATATGCAAATGGTTGCTGCAAAAAACTTGCAAATAACTTGTGATTGGATAACTCGAGACAAGGTGCTACAGCTATTAAAGAAAATGAATGTAAATAAAGCTCCGGGGCCTGACAGTATTCACCCACGAGTACTTAAGGAGCTATGTGGGGAAACAAGTGAACCTCTGTATTTAATTTTTCAAGATACTTTTGTTTCAGTTGTTGTACCAGAGGATTGTAAGAAGGCAGATGTTGTTCCTATATTTTAAAAGGGTTCAAAATCCTTGCCTGGAAATTATAGACCTGCAAGCTTAACTTCTGTAACTGGGAAAATATTTGAAGGGCTATTAAGGGATAATATTCAGGAATTCATTGGGAAGAACTTTGTTATTAGCAATACTCAGCATGATTTTATGAAACATAGGTCATGTCAAACTAACCTAATTGCATTCTACGAAGAAGTAAGTAGAAGTATAGATCAGGGTGTTACAGTGGATGTGATCTACTTGGATTTTGCCAAGGTATTTGATACGGTTCCTCACAATAGGTTAGTCTTCAAACTAAAAGAATGAATATTCTTGTTCTTGGGTAGAACATTGGCTTAAGGCTAGAGTATAACGAGTTGTCATTAATGGTAAATTTTCAGGCTGGACAAAAGTGGTAAGTGGTGTCCCTCAGGGTTCTGTTTTGGGACCACTTCTATTTAACATATTTATAAATGATCTTGAAATAGGCATTGAAAGCCATGTATCAGTGTTTGCAGATGACACAAAACTTTGTGAAGTAATAAAATGTGATCAAGATATTACTTTGCTGCAGAGGGATTTGGATATATTGGGGGACTGGGCACTAAAATGGCAGATGAAATTTAACGTAGAGAAATGCAAATTTATGCACTTTGGGGTTAAGAATGCACAAGCAACTTACACACTAAATGGTAGTGTACTAGGGATAACCACACACGAGAAGGATTTGGGAATTGTTATAGACAACAAATTAGGCAGCAATATGCAATGTCAATCTGCAGTTGCAAAGACCAGTAAGGTTTTGTCATAGTATAAATTTTGCCTCTTTATAAATCGCTGGTAAGACCACACCTTGAATATGCGGTGCAATTTTGGGCGCCTGTTCTAAAGAAAGATATCATGGAACTAGAAAAAGTCCAGAGACGAGCTACAAAATTGATAAAAGGAATGGAGCATTTTAGTTATGAAGAAAGGTTAAAAAAATTAAATCTGTTTAGTTTGGAAAAAAGGCGCCTGAGAGGGGATATGATAACTTTATACAAATATATTCGGGGCCAGTACAAACCGTTATCTGGAAATCTATTCATAAACAGGGCTATACATAGGACACGAGGTCACATATTTAGGCTGGAAGAAAGGAGATTTCATCTAAGGCAAAGAAAATGTTTTTTTACAGTAAGAGCAATAAGGATATGGAATTATCTGCCTGAAGAGGTGGTTTTGTCAGAGTCATTACAGATGTTTAAACTGCAATTGGATAAATACTTACAATAACATAACATACAGGGATAGAATTTCTAATTAGTGGGGTAATAGCTGCTTGATCCAAGGAGACATCTGACTGCTATTTTGGGATCAAGAAGGATTTTTTTCCTAGTTTGTGGGAAAATTGGAAGCGCTTCAGACTAGGTTTTTTGCCTTCTTTTGGATCAACAGCAAAAACATATGTGAGGAAGGCTGAACTTGATGGACGCAAGTCTCTTTTCAACTGTGTAACTATGTAACTACTATGTAATTGGTTCCAATTTGAGTTGATGAGCGCATTAGACGTGACTAGTAGTTTCTAACTTTGATGTTTCAACAAAGTCTTAATGGATGTGATGTAGGTTTCTTTACAACCATTCTTCACGTATTTATTTACCACTTGAGTCATGAAAGCCACCAGATTGACCAGAGTTACTTTATAAGAGGAGGCTTGTATTAATTATTCAGAAAAGAGCCTTACATGTAAGGGTTACAGGTCAAAACAACCATTAAAGAGATAGTCTTGCAATTTCCAAATCAGTTGTGCCTCAGTGACAAATAGAAACATATTTTAAAACAGAAAACTTTAGTAAGCAGTAGTCCCATCTGTTTTCCATAAGCATTTTAGTTTAGATGGATTATAAAAGTTGTCATTGATTAAAAAAACTAGCTGCCATTTCCCATAACAACAACATATACAATGTTTCGGGAGACAGGCTCCATTATGATGAAGTCCATATGTGCTAAGGCTGCTAGAAAAGCATTCTTAATAGTAAAAATTCAGAATCCACATGAAAAAATGGTGAAACGGGACTGGACGAGAATCTCAAGAGGGCCCACAGTTACGTTGTCAGTAAAACACAGAAGCTTCAGGTATCCTGTCATTTGGCAGCTCAAACATTAACTCAATCTAGTAGAACACTGGTGCTTTTAAAAAATTTGCCAAAGGGGTTTAGTGATAACAATTTGACAAGCAATGTATTTCTACAGCCTGTGGCTGCACAGTCAGTGAACAAGCCATGCATCTTAAGCTGTAACAAATGCTGGGCCTAACATACATTATTATTGTAAAACTACGTTTATCTCAGAAAATGATTTCAAGAACAGCTTCAGTGCAGTTTGTGACTTAATTCTCCCTGCGTTTGTGAGGATAGAAGTCTATATATATCATTATGATTAAGTCAAATAAACATTGTAATCTCGCTCCAATTGAAAATGCCAGGCTTGTAATTGGGGTTTCATGTTGTCACATTACCTCATTTGTAATCTGTAAGATAGTAAGCTCATTTGTGCTAAATTAGTGAGCTTGTAATAACAAAACTATTGTGTCATGCTCACTGTAAAAGGCAATCATACGTTGTGGAATGTTCTGCCAACTGTGGCCTCTTTGTTGAGATAAGGACATTGAATGAATACAATTGAAAATGTAGTGTGTCGTGGATTCCAAGATTATCTATACTTTATTTATTGCGGAATTTTGAAGGGACATTCTAGGACTGATTTGATCTCTGCGCTTCACTATCTTAGTGCATTAACAGTACTGTTATCATTTATTTAGTAAGAGAATCACATGAGTCAGTTTGGCAGAGAGAGATACATACTATGCTCCATGTTGCCTGGCATATCGAATGCTTCATATATTCATAAATATTCAGAAAGTTACCAAAACAAAATTCCATTGACAATTAGTTTCAATCAGATTGATAAGAAAGTTATAACGGTAGCAAGTTACAAGGAATTATCGCAGTACCATCTATCATTATCATTAAACTCCAAAAACAATTACAATATAGTAATATAATAAAAGAAGACATAGAGACTTTTTTGAAAGAATCTGCAAATAGTTAATAAAAAGATTCAACTATCCCAAGGTCCCCCACTTAGCCCTGTTCGACGTGAATTAATGCAGCCAAGCTGCCGATAGATGCATTGATTGTGGAACAATCGATGGATCCACAGACAAGCTGGGATCAAAATTCCAAAGGCAGGTCAATTCTTCATCTCTTCTCAACCACGGATATATAGTGAGTTGTATTGTCTGTCCTTTTCACCACTTCTACAATACTTGTTTCTTAATAATATTAAACGTGTAAATGTTGCATCACAGCAAAGTCCACACGTGGTCCCCTTTCAAAAAAAGTCCAATGGACATTTCCTGATACACAACGACATATCTCACAAAGAGCTGAAACAAGTTTCCAGCTTTAACCTGAAATACATTTTAACGGAGACTGAAAATAATCCAAACAGACGATGGTGACGAATACATTGTAACGCAAACATGAATAGCAAACAGTTTTGCCATTCACCCTTGAACAAAATCGTATTCAGAGCCAATTGGAGATGGCCAATGTATACAACTGAGGGGACAGGTATCATCTTATCCAACAAGTACTGGTGAGAAGCTTACCTCTGCCAAACAACTGTCTTTGAAGGATATCCAGAATAAAATAACTGTTGTGGAGTAGCTCAAAGCCCCGTATTGGGCACATGAGGGTGTTTGGTTGTAAAGCTTACGTCTTCATTCATTACTGTATACTTTGCCAAAGCCAGGACCCAAATCATACAATCCTTAAAAACTCAGAAAGAAAATTGTCAGCTGACCCAGGAAAAGACCCTGAACCCAAAGTGAAGTTAAAAGGGATGAAGAACAAAACTTTTAAGTAAAAAAAAAATAAAAAAATTAGTAACAGCAAAACCCATCGAGCAAACAGTACCTTGACAATTAACTTCGGCATCTAAAGGAGCACCAACCGGAATATTGTCATATGGTGCTAAAACATAGACAAAGCATGAATTCTTATCTCGACTAAAACAGAAAAACAAATAATGGAACAACGCAGCAGAAGGAATAAAAATCAGATTTTCAAGGTTAAATTTAACTGTTAACTGCAGAAGAATGATTTTATAATAATAATATAATGCTGGGCTTGGTCTAGAGAAGGGATATTGGAATGTATATGGACAGTAGAAGGAGCTGTAACAGACTTATATGTTTATTGCTGCATTCACCCTATGGTAGGAGGAGAAACAGTTAGTCATTGTTTTAATTTTGTTTTTCTGTTTTAATTAAATGTTCGTTCATACTCACAAACTGTAATGCTCTGCAGGACATTAAACTTTGCAGGCAATAAGGAACACCAGGGATTAGATCAGAATAACCGAAAGTAACAAACTGTCAGTTGGAACCAACGAGTAAGTTAATCATATGGTCATGTTTAGACAGGGAAAACCAGTGCTTCATTCTATAACCGTGTACTCTGGCAGCAGCTCCTCCTACTGCCCAGTGTGCAAAATACACTTATTGCATATGATAACTGATGTTGATGCTGTTTAAACAATTTTCGCTATGTAAAGGTGCCCCTATAACTAAATTTTTTTTTTAAAAAATAGAAATTTCTGATTTATTGCTTTCATCTTTAAGTTTGACAGGTTGACATTAGCTCTAGGGTACTTTCAGAATTTGCGAGGTTGTTGGAGCAGGGTAATAACTGCCAAGATAACGAACCCCTGGACGTTTCTCAGTATTTCCTACAGTTTTAGTGTCATGTGAGCTTTACTCAGCCAATTTTATAGTTGGATTCCTACTGGTCACTTCCTACTATAAATCATTACGAGGCAGCTGTACCTGGTTCAAGAAGGTAGAAAAATATTTTCGGCTGTTATGTACATTAACCCAGGCGCTAAAATCACTGTGAAACCTTGGGCTGGAAGAGCCATCATGGATCTTGGGTAAACATAGCTCTCTGCTACAATGGGCAATTTATTTGTTCAAGCGCTCATTGACATGCCTTTAACAGATGCAAGAGATAAATGGATTTTCATCTTTGTTTGGATGTTGACTGTCATCACCGCAATTACCTTCTTCCAAGACAAGAGAAGCTAGTAAACTTTTACTTTACCCTAATTCTTTTACCATTCGCAATATGCATTATATACAAGTCACAAAACACAACAAACTCAACAGGGATGTTCTCGCCTATACAAGTGAACAAACATCATCTAGTTAAATGGTTTAACAGCTTTATATGTATATAATTTGAATTAATTTTACTTTTTCATTGAAATATTTAAATATACAAACAGAATTCATTTAACTTTAACAAGGAAGATAGCACTAAAACATTTTGCGTTTTTATTTCCAATTCTATACTCAATCGGAATTTACAACACAAGATCTCTTATTATTTAATTCTGCAAATTACTAAAACAACACCTAATAAAAATGATCTCTCTGTGTTCAACTAAGGACATACCAAAACTATATAGAATCCTCGTCTTAGAGTGAATTGCATAGCAGTTTAATGATGAGGGTGCAAATTTTATACAAGGAAGATGGAAAATAAAAATATCCTCTGCAAAAAAAAAAAAAGACTTTTTTTTCTATAAAAACATTTTTCCAGGGGCAGCTGTGCTTTTCGAGGCACCGAGCACAAACTTTAGAGAGACCTGCCTCTTCCACAAGTGATGGATTCTACTTATTTTCTTAGACAGTATTTGACCAGGAGTCATACATTGAGACTACCTGTTGTGTTTTGGCCAAAGCTCAGAAGGAGGGAGGTAAGAATTCACTCAGTAATCTCGCTTTGTGTACGGGGTTGGGAGGAAAACAGGCGTTCTAAGATGCAGGTAGCAGCCAGGGGGCTTATACTGGACGTAAAATCCCAATAACGAATTCCATAAGCAGAAGAAGATCTGTTCTGGTTGCCAAGGCAGGCGGCCAGTATCGGCAATGAGAAACCTATAAAAGATTTAAGAACCTAGATAAGAGAAAGCACGTCCGAATTATGGCCTCACTTCACATGTATCAGATTGTAAAGTTTATTTGAAAGATACACTATAACAACCATTGTACAGCGCTACAGAATCTGATGGCGCTGTATAAATAATAAAATAATAATAATAACCACTTTATAGAATGTCATTAGTTCACAAAGGTTTCAATTGCACTCCTGCAAGACTGTGTAGGACGATACCCAATAGCGAGTGGAACCTTTTGAAAGATTGCAAGAATTCTATCTAGTTTCTTCATTTTTATTTATTTTTCATAATAGAAACAGATATGTCACTTTCAAGGGCTCTGCAAAAAACATCCCTTCAAATGACAGTACCACTTTGACCAGTTATTTAAGTTATTTAAATTTACAACGTGTTTATTTCACGTTGATTTTGTAATCATCAGAAAAACATATTCAGTTATTTTGCTTATTATTTTATTATTTATATAGCACCATCAGATTCCGTAGCGCTGTACAATGTGCTTAGAAATATCCGCATCATGGGGGAGGTTTTGTAAATATATTACTTAACATTTATTTTTTCTAAATAAATGTATAAAACACAATAAACAAAACTTAGCTAATGCTTTAGTAGGAACCCAACATGCCAATACAAACTTACAAATGTTCTTAATTCTGACAGCACATCTAAATTACACACAGTTGTTGGTTAGTTTGTCTCGGGTATGTTTATGAACATTTTGTGTCTGGTTGTTTTCTTATATACGGTGTAGCTTACATCATCTGCAATTAATGTTTTCATTCATCAGCACAAGCTTAGAGTCAAACCAGCTAATAAATTATTCTTAAAACACTTGTATAATTAGCATCAGGCTGGTTAGTTTCAAAGCCAATACTGTGACCTCGGAACATTGCGCTCTAGAAATACCGTCAGTACCCAGAGAGTATCGCAGCATAATTTGACCAAATGTTGCACTTAGGGGGTTGAGTGTTACATTTACCGTCATTTCAGTTTGATCCCTAGGGATACGATGCCGTCATGGAAATATATACTTATTTAGCACTTTGGCAGCTCCGTTAAGCCATGTTGTTGTGATTGAAGTGGGTCATTCCGTTTGGAAATGGATTCTTAGAGATACATTGATGTGACAACTTAATAGGTAGGACATACAGTACAGACCATCATTTGGACTTAACGAGTTAATAAACACAATACTGAACTATACAGGAACCACATTTAAGACACTTGTTAAATGTGAAAGCTCTGAACAATGGGTAAACAAGACATGGGGGTATTTTTTGAAAAAACATATTTATTCACCAAGGAACAAAAAAAAAAGTTGACTGCTCAAACCACTCTTAGAGTGAACTTGGCATTTGTAAATCAATGTAAGCCATATGTTGTACGTGCAATATTACCAGATTAAAACTCCCTTCTCTTATATCATGGCTTCCACAATTGGAAGTAGTTGCAGGAGATGTAGCTGCCTCCCCCCAATATCTTGCTTGTAGTAAACCGCATCATCACTCGGCATTGGGGATAGTACCAAATCAATCCCACCCCAATTACTGCTAGTATAATTACTTTATGGAAGAAACGATAATTCTTCTAAAGAGACCCATCAATAAGTCTCAGTGTTAGCTGAAATGTATTTGTTCTATGTCGAATAAAAGAGTATTTGGAGATATTTGCTCATTTTGGAACCCTATTTACTGAGCTACATTGTATAACTTGTTATGGCTATCAGTGTAACTAAGATAAACCTTGTGGCTATATCTGGTACTGCAAGTAAAGAAAGTCTCCATTTCAGATAAGCAGGGTTGTAAAATCAGGGTGAAAATATTTAATCACAATGTTGTTAACTTTGTTCTATGTTTAAACTGGTAAGCAAGGGTTAAGTTATCCTGTAAAATAAAAATTAAAAAAAATAAACCTTTATCAACTCCAGAAACTAAAACTATTTCGATTTTGAAGAAAAGAACAAAGTCAGGGGTTTGGCAACAGTACACACGCCTTAATATTGCCTGGCTTTCCTGCATTCTGACTGTTTCTGAATTCAGACCAGAATGGTGTGTTAAAATGTAATGTGACCTGTGCATTGTATTAGATCTCAAATAAAGGCATTCTGTGCGTTGGTGCTGTATGTAAACTTAATTTACAAATTGGCAGACTTTGTAAAGTGCACTTTTTCTGTGAGAAATGAACAAAGAAATAGACAAAAACAGAAAATGTTCATGTTCCAAAAAAAAGGTTAAAAAAACCCTTTTTGTACCAATCATTTCAAACAATTTTTAAGTCAACATGTAACCTCAGATGAATGCGTGGGGATTGGGGGGGGGATAAAACCATCCTTGACCTTTTTTGATCCTAAAGAAAGAATTCTTAGCATGAGTCATTAAAATTCAGAGCAGATTTGGACATCTGGAGATTTCATTTTTATCAAGTCTTTTGGCTGTAGAACTATGGAACATAAAAACCGTATAGGAAATGATTCCAGTTGGAAGTAGTGCAACGTTTCATTCTTGTGGCACTATAAGCAATGCAAGGAACAAAGGTTTTTTTACACAAGTATATTCTCTGTATATTCTGCCTTTGTTTTGTAATTAATCATTTTTATATTGTTATTTATAGAGATCCTATATAATTCACAGCACTTTTACAATAAGTACACACGATAGATCAAGCAAATAGTATATACAGCTCGGAACAAAGCAGTAACCCAGTGAATTCCTAGATAAACTGTCCAACCACTCACTAATAGTTTGCCTACTTACACTTGGAGGGTTCCAGTGCATCCCTGGTACCATAACCACTACAGTTGGTTTTAATGGTTATGGCACTCGAAGTGCTCCTTTAAATATGGCCGTAAACAACCCAAGAGTCAGTGTAAGAATTGGCAAAAGGGGGAGAAAAGTGCTACGTAAGTAAAATCCTGCAGGCAGTAGTGTTCCATTTTAGCGCATCATTCCGTTGGTGACTACCCCCCTTTTTACATTTTTGAACCACCGATCAAAACTGAAAATTTTAATAAATTTCCCCCAATGTGCTTGTGGTATGCTTTTTATGTGGCTTGTGTGAGTGCTACAAGTGTCATAAAGAGAGATAAAAGATAGGAAGTACGATGGCGCATGTATACTGATCGCTAGACTTGCACGAAAATTCGGCCAAACCATTTTTCACGAAAATAGAACATTTATGGAGAAGCTTGAAATTCGTTCAAATGTTGTTGTTTTTCAGCAGAATTTCGGTCTAGAAAAACTGATTCTGGAATCAAATCAGACGAACGTAAGTGGTGTGAAAATGGGTCAATCATTGTATTGCAACATATATACATAACATAATTTTATATGTATTTTGCAGTCCATGGATAAGAGTATTTCCCCCCCTTTGGATCACAGATGAAGTGTGAAAAACTAACCAAACAGGAGGATTCAGAAGGCTTTTGGGGACAATGCAATGAGTGCAGTGACTCACCCCCTCCACCCCTCCACAGCCTATCACATTTGAAAGGGAAGAGATTTTAGACCATTGATGAGATTTATATGACGAAGCAGCTGATGGCGATTCCAACAATGATTTTGCAGAGTGTTTTGGACAGTGGAAGAGATACTGGGAGAACTGAGTGAGGTCCCAAGGTGCTGACTTTGAAGGAGACGGAGGAGTCCTTATCCTATGTACAATATTTCTTGTATCTTATATGTCGTTATTTTTCATATTATATGGCTGGTTACTTTCCATACAGACCTCATATATTTATGGATATTTGTTTCACTGCTTCTAATTTTGTTCCCTCTATTGTTTACTACTCACTTAATCTGTGAATAAAATCAAAATTCTGACTGTCCCCTGGCTATCAATCATCTCTTTTTTTCCCCATCAATCATCTCTTTTTTTTGGAACTACAGACGGAATACAGAAACACAAAGTGAAAGGGACATGCCAGACCATTGCACGTTTGTCACAGATAAGTATATTAAACCAAGTACGTAGAGTATAATCCTAGTAAATATGTGTTTGCGGTCCATAGAGGTGGCCAGGCTTCATGTAAAACAGAATGACAGAAAGGTTAAGACAAGCCAGAATGAAGGGACACCAGAAATCACATAGACGGTAAGACAAAGCCAGGTAAAGGGGCGTCAGAATCCAAAAAAGACAAGTGGACAGCCAGGTCAGTAACAATAATTCAAAACAGTATAAATGTGCTATTGGGTTAAGGAGAAACCACAGCAGGGCACTGTGCACTTGGATAATCTCTGTTATATAGGCTGTGGGTATTATTACAGTAACCACTCCCAAAAAATGTGAGGGTCAATGAATATGACTATTACTAATGTCATGATGCTGGCATGTGTGTGCCGCGTCATAAAAAGGGACATGGATACTGCAGCCTGCAATGGAGAGGATAGGGGGCCAGCACCAACTTGGAAAGTGATCGTCGGATCAGCAAGGTAGGAAAGGGATTCCATTTCAGTTGATTTGTGAAATCGGGTAAATTTCAGCTCAGAGTTCGACCGTCAACCCAATCGGCCCAAATTCATACAAATTGCAATTCGGTTAATGATAATTCCCCAAGTCTACAGATTAATAATTGATTTTTAAAATACGCTATTATAGGTGTGTAATATGCTGGAGAAATAATTCAAGGAATGCCAGTAGTGACTAAGAATAGAACAAGCAATCGTAAACTATGTTTTTACAGAATATAAAACCCACTGTTTATTTATATTTCACATTAGTGTTAATACTGGAGATAAGGCAGCGTAGCAATACGTTTGGTGCACCTTAAAGGTTTCCTATATAAATATAACCTAATGTTATGATATTATTATAATTTATCGCACCTGATGTTCTATATTCTTCATACTCTGTAAGCACAGAAGGTCTAGTTGCTATGGAATTGCTGTGAATCTGCGACCTAATGTGTAAAATCTAAGCTACAATCTTACAGTATCCATCCATCAAAATCAACATCTGTTCATTTTCTAACGCAGCACAGAGTACGCAAGCGTTTCTTATCGGCACTCAACACATCATATAAAGCTGGGCATGAGGAAATGGGTGTTGGGTATCTTATTTTACCCTTGGATGAAGGTCAGCCCACATCAGCAAAAAAGAAAATTACCGCATCCATTTATGGAATATTCAAAACATTTACTAAATATTCTTCACTATTACAGCAACCGGTTTTAATTTACAATTTAGCAAGTTCTCTATTTTTAATGTACGTGATTTTATTATCGGTGTTTGTCAATGAAGTGTATAACTGATTTTAGCAAAATATATTATGGGTGTTGGACATATTAATAAAAGAGAGAAGAGTCTGTAAATACTCTAAAGCTGTGTTCTCTATAACCCAACACTGGTTAAAAAAAGCAAAAGATAGGAATCACATACATTATCAGAGCAAATCATCCCTATTACAGACAATTTGAATCTTCTATTATTGTTGTTTATGTTTTTTAAGGTTTCTTATTATTTAAAATTCAGCTTTTCTGTTTCCCGACAAATACCAGACACGATGGTAACACAGACTCTTGATTTACATAAACAATTCCTGCATAAAGTGTAGAGAAAGTTGCACCTGGCATCGCACAATTAAATACGGCCTTTATTGTCAAACCTGTTTCTGCTATGCCAACCCAGTAGTACATATAACACCAATGTAGTGCTAACCCAAAGTGATTTCTTATAAATTCACATAAATAGTACACTTTATTGTTTAATCACTTGTATTACAGAGAAGTTTCCTACCTTGGGATTACCATTCCTGGTAAGTGGAACACAGTGACAGATGACGGAGATTAAGGTGATCTGATTTTAAAATACTATCGTCATTAACGCCTTTTCCCGCATGCCTGCTGTTTTCCTATGTAGAGCTGTTTCCTTGTTGAATAATTGGGAAAATCAGGTCTCTGATCTGTAAAAACACACATCTGTTTTTTTCAATCAGTCCTTGGTGGTTTGTTGCTGTGTGTCAACATTTGTTGGTGATTTTACTGGCAAAATAAATTATACATATAGAATGATATCACTTACCTAAAAAAAATATGATGGGATAAAAAAATGGCACTGAATAAATCCAATGTGTATCTGAGGTATCCTCGATAGTTACAAATGTGTCTCAACTGGTGGGTGAGGTGTACCTCAACGCAGCCTCCACCCAACTGACCCCATTCTACATTCTGGGATATTAATACAGGACTGATAACGGTTCACGAACAATCGTTTAGACGGGAACCAATTAAAGTGGATCTGTCACCACAATAAACTGTATCTAATCTGCTTCTACATAGCTCCCAGTGACTCTTTGGTAACTTAATAAGAAAAAATGTCCACGCCATCATTATAAGTAAATGAAAAGTTCCGATCTATGATAGTTTGAGTTCTCAATCGACCATAATTGTTTGGGTTGCCAGTCCAGCCATTCATAGTTTCATAGAGGGATTCAGTAACTAATCAATATAATTTGAATAATTGGTTATTTAATGTAAGTAAATATTAAATATTAAATTGTCTCTTGATTCTATTTACAGAGTTTGATATAAAAGGAAAATGGCATATTTGCAGAAAGAGTCAATAATGGTGGAAGTTTGTCTCCAAGTCTTATGAAACCATATTGTATAATGTCTTCAGCCAATATTCTAATCCAGATAAACATAAATGGAAATGGAAGTGCACTCAACCCCTCACTGTGGAATCCAGGGTGCTCCATGGAAAGTCCCAGTACCCAAACAGGACCAAAGATAAGTAAATATAGAGAATAATCCAGGCACTCCAACAGGTTCCAAGATTAAGGCAATTTATTTGAACCAGGAACTACACAGCAACGTTTCAGCCCTATGAGGGCTTTTTCAAGCTAATAAAAGCCCTGATAGGGCTGAAACGTTGCTGTGTAGTTCCTGGTTCAAATAAATTGCCTTAATCTTGGAACCTGTTGGAGTGCCTGGATTATTCTCTATATTTAATATTCTAATCCAGGGCTGGACAAAAGGTAGATTCTCAGATGTTGTAAAACTACAACTGCCATGATGCTTTATCACATTATCATGGAAGTTGCTGCTCCCATTGTAGATCCACCCCGAGGTCTAATCTAAATTGTAATAACTGCGAGAATTAAAGGAGGTTAAAATGAAGAAGTTTCAGAATGTTTCCTTGGGATGAAATTAGACTTTGCCGACCTTACCATTCAGAATATTGTGCCGGGGCAGAACTTAAACCATAGGATGACAAACTCTGAAGCAAAAGTTCAAAACTAAATAAAAGGTTTAACTCTCCAATATTTCCTTTTCAGTGATCAACCCTCTGGTTTAATCAGTAAAAGCACACACAAGGGCAGCGTATCAACTCCCACAGGGGTCTTTGTCAAGCCTTGTGTGTGCTGTTACCCAATAAATCGGATTGTTGATCTCTAAAAAATAATTATTGGAGTGATTAACCGTTTTCTTATGTTCTGGATTTCTGGTTGTTTTTGATGAGACCACGACTTTATGGGTTGCTACAAAGATGTCACATGTCCTTCAATTAAAATGATCAAAACATACACAAACATATATAGACTTTAAAAAATATATAATT
>OW240924.1:87017855-87487855 GCA_933207985.1 Pelobates cultripes | reverse complement strand
CTAAATTCAAGAGGCAGCAATTGCCCAGAGAACCTGCCCTGCAAAGACTTTTAATTGAGCTGCATTGGGAAGTCTGTGATTGGACAGCCACAGAAAGTCTGGGCGGGGTTAGAAGGGGAGGGCTTGCAAAGGCTGCAGACAAGAGATATGCAGGTTTTGCAAGCTGTTTTTAAATATATCCACAATGGAAAAATGTATAATTAAATTCATGTATGTTTTCATTGGTTGATATCTACTAAACAGTGATTTTTATTTATTTTGTATTTGAGCAGTAGAGTGTCTCTTAAATTGTGATGTTTTTTTAAAGGACCACTATAGGCACCCAGACCATTTCAGCTTAATGAAGTGGTCTGGGTGCCTGGTCCAGCTAGGTTTAACCCTTTCTTCTATAAACATAGCAGTTTCAGAGAAACTGCTATGTTTATATTAGGGTTAATTCAGCCTCTAGTGGCTGTCTCGTTGACAGCCGCTAGAGGCGCTTCTGCGCTTCTCACTGTGAAAATCACAGTGAGAAGACGCCAGCATCCATAGGAAAGCATTGTGAATGCGCATTCAGCCGAGGAGGAGGAGAGGAGGCGGAGAGGACCCTCAGGGCACTATAGTGCCAGGAAAACAAGTATGTTTTCCTGGCACTATAGTGGTCCTTTAAAAAAAAAAAAACAAGAATAGAAAAAAAAATGAGCGGGCCATAATTTAGCTGATGAAAAAGATCATCTCATTTTTTTTTTTATTTTTTTTTAAAAGACAGTGATATGCACAAGGTATCTACTAAAAATCTCAGCATTTTCACCAGGTTTACAAAAGGCAAATTTGGACAGTGCAACAAATATCAATCCTCATTTCCCTTAGTGCTTGGGAGGGATTATAGGTTTTGTTTCCATTTAATCCCTCACACCAACGTAAGGGTTAATAACAGAGTGGGTGGCTGTGTGCACCTCTTATATTTAGTTATTTATTTTACTGTATTGAAGACCTGTGGCGCAGTCACTAAGTCTTTAATCCTCCATCGGAGGCCAATAGAATGGATATCATTAAGACGACTTTGGTTTATAAACTCATCACAGTATAACGGATAAAAAATCGTAACATTTTGGAAGCAAAAGTTAACTCGGCACCAAATTTTGGAAAGGAAAATAAAAGTAACGTGATTTAACGGGATAGAAAAAAAAGAATGTAGAGCAGCCGGTTTGACAAAGAATTTGTGAAAAGTAAATAAGTACACAATGTGAAAACAATAGAAAGATATTTATTCACCAGGTTTCTAATTACTAACCAAATCAGTTTGGGCTGCTTACCCATTTTAGTTCTAAACCCGACTTAGATTAGCACGGAACGATGCTCAAATACAGATTAGACCTTTGGATCAGTAGTCCTTTGTAATGCACAGAGGAAAGTGATTCTTAGATAAGAAAATGAAATGGAGAATAATTACTAATTCCAAAGAACCCCTACTAAAAGAGGAAACGGAAGTTAGTCGAAAAAATGTAACAATATATTTTTTTTTTTAACTGATTATTTGACTCCTTGAATACTCCTGATTTCAATTTTTAAAAAAATGTCCAATTTTGAATAAATATTCCTTATCATGTTTTTAGGGACTTGCTCATTTTCATTTTTCCTCTTTTAGTAGGGGTTCTTAGTTATTATTCTCCAATGCTCTGTGGGCTATGCCCATGCAAGCTCCCCAACAAGACCTATTGATCCTCTATAGCAGTGGTTCCCAACCCAGTCCTCAAGTACCCCATAATAGTCCAGTATTCATGGATTACCCAGTTGTGTCTAAGGTGTTTTTAGAAGAAGAAAAAAGCACTTTAGACAGGGTAATCACTAAATCCTGAACTGGTAGGGGGTACTTGAGGACTGGGTTGGGAACCACTGCTCTATAGGGATCAATTTATACATTATAAGAAAATGTAATGCAACAAATATACTGTATCGAATCCGAGCGCTGGTCCTGCTGTGTGCCTTTATGGACCGGTGGGGAGATCAAAGATCTCCCTCACCAGCCCACAGGCACAGACATGCGGCCGCCAACTGGAGGAACTTGCAGCTCCGCCGGGTTCCTCTTGCAAGGTTGGAGCGTTGCCGCGGTTACCACAGCAACGCTCAGATCTCGCAAGAGTGAACTCTAGCCCTGCAGGTTAGCGTTCACTCACCCCTAGGAACACCAGGGATAGCAGAACGGCCCCTTCCCAGGCTACAGGTAAGAAGGTCGGGGGGACATAACATTTTTGTTTTTAATTAACAAAAATACATATTGAATATATTGAAATCTGTCCACCCACACACACAATCACTCCAAACATATTCACACACACACACAGCACACTCAGACTAACAGCACTCTCACAAACACACACAGCACCCTCACACACACACAGCGCCCTGGCACACACACAGAACTCACACACAGCATTACACACACAGCACACCTCTTACATACACACACACTGCACCCCTCACACACACACTGTACCCCTCACACACATACACATGCTGCATCCTTCATACATACACATTGCGCCCCTCACACATACAATACTTCCAAACATTTAAATATACTACAGCACCCCTCACACTGCACCACAACACAAATTACGCTCTAGATCCCTTACCCAACTGGATCATCTAATCTACACACACCCACACACACACTAGATACCTATATACACTCTGAATCCTCTACACACACACTGTCTCCTATACACACTCTGGGTCCTTTACACACTAGATCCCCTACACACACAACCTGCACCACCTACACACACTACATTCCTGACATACAAACTTTGGATCCCCTATGCACACACTACATTCCTTGTAAGAAAACACATACTACATTCCCTAAACACACACTCTCTACAACCCCTACACACACTACGTCACCTATAAACACACTCTCTACCCCCTAGCCACACATATTACACCACAAACACAAATGAAATTGACCTATTTACACAATACCACACCACAATCAGCTCACTCTACACACACGCAATCCCATAAGCAGGCCCCAAACACATGCACCATACGCTTTCCTGGCCCTTTTGTCCTCTGGTATCCCACTTATGGAGACACCAGAGACAAGTTGAAAGCAAACACAGTGCAAGCATGTTATTAAATTTGCTTGCTCTGCGCAGAACAAATACAGGGCATTTTTCTCATGCTAGAGCTCTTCAGCAGGGCTCTGTGCATTGAACCAACATGCTCACTTTGAGAGGGGGCGTGCTTGTCATTAGTGATGACAAAATACACTTTAGCGGAATGGACTTTGCTGCAGTACCTTTATGCCTGCTCTGGGCTGTCCGTGCCAGTTTTCCCCCTCCCCGTGATCCCCTATGTCTGGGGCCTACAGTACATGTGTGAGGCATATCCCCGCCTTATTGAAAACCCCTGGTTTCCCCTGTTTCGCCTGGCCATTCGTTAAATTCCGCTCCCTTAAGTTGTTCCCACGGTTCTGGTCGACAACCGAATAAACTGCCGAATGGCAGGCCACCCAGTTGGGGAGTGTGCAGCTCATTAACACCGTTCACACCTCCACAAACCACAACTACATGAACATTTCAAGCTGTCGGCTGGGTGGTTGCCGTTCGTATGTGCGAACGCATGGTGGTAGCCATCTTAGAACACAAACAGAGACAGCGGTGTTCGGTTGTCGAGTGCATGGAACTAAAATCTGCCACTCGTCAGCGTGAACACCACTGGAACTTCCACCTACTATAATCTCTGTGGAAAACCATACGAATTAAGCGGCATTCAGGGAGAGCAAACTCCTGAACTAGATATTCATACGAACAGATGCACGAACAATCGCTATGCTATTTTGTATGTATTTTGTACTTAAGAAAGAGGCAGACCGCACAGCCTATTTTCATTGAGCTGTTTTGGGCAGGCTCCTCATGTGTGGTCAGTCTAAACTATACCCCGGTGGCGTTTCAGCTACGTTCGTGGGATCTGAGCGCTTTTTGGATATCTTGGGTGCTCAGACCCAAGCTATCCGGGGATGTAGTACTTGAGGCAGGTAATGTAATTATATTGTGTACTTTGCTTCAGTCTACTCTCAGGTCCAGTGGGGAATGCCCCTGAAATATGTTTTTGGAAACCACTTGCATGGGGATTCTCATAAAAGGCCAGCTGTGGCTCCATTAAAATCAGTTATACCCCCAGAGCTTAGTGTCGTCCAGTTGCTGGGGAGGTGTTAGAAGAATCTTGGATTACTTTTCAGGATTTGGCTGTTCCCTTGGAGTAACTTGTTCCTGAATACATCTTGGAGTAACCAGCAAAGGAGAGTCCCTGCTAGGACTAAGGCTCCGCTACACAGACCCTCTCTGGCCCCGCCCCCTTCTCAGGGGGCCGCTGGGATTGAAAAATGCCCGGGACTAATTTTTTTCCCAGTCCAGCCCTGGCCAGGGACATCCATGTACTATAACTATTTCAATTAAATATATCTGCTAGTCAATAAATACAATTATTGGCAGAATCAGGACTCTGTCACGTAATGCATGACAAAGTCCCTTCATTACACATATGATATTCATTGCTGTATGTGTCTCTAAATTCACAAGCACTCAGTAAAGTGCCAAGTTTAATTGCTCTTAGCTTGGATGGCTTTTTACTGTCTGATCCTCTGCCTTAAGACTAAAATATGTGAAAATGTGTACTTTGTCAACAATGGTCTGCGGACATCAACCGACACTGTCCTATGTCTCCACCACTTCAAAACACTTTAAAAGTCTGCACCAGGGGACTGAAAAGATTATCCCAAAGAATTTCAAGACTGATACAATCTGGTCAGCCACATTTTTTGCTTTTATGCATTGGTTTTTTTTGTGGAGTTTTTTTTTTGTGGAGGTAATAAATGGAGATCACTACTAAACTGTAAAACACTATAGAAAATGTTGGTGTCATATAAGTGCAAGTAGGAATAATATATAACTGACTGTTTGCGAGAGTGGTTAGAATGTCCATGTTAAAATGTTTTACTTACACAACAAGTCTAATACTTTGAATTCACACTTTACCAAATAACCCTGCTAGATTCCAGTTTCCATTGGATAGTAATAAAATATGAGGGGTTTATATCTCTTCCTCCTGTTGCTCCATACAGTTGTGAGTGAAAAAAAAAAGAATTATTGCATTGTCACAAAATGTCAGTAAATGGAGCACATTAAGAGATATCTCTACTTCGCTAGGAATATGGGCTACAGGAGGTGGAAATTCAAGGTCCCCTTGCAAACTTACCACCCGATATGAGTCTTTTGGTTGATACTTCAAAATGATGACCCAAAGGGGGCAGCTCTGCTGGAATAAAGCTCTTTCTCTGATTAATCTACCGGCACTCAGGCAGAAAAGTCTGTTAGGAGATTTAGAAAACTTACTTTAAAAAAACAATGCTCTAATGAGGATAATGATCCAATATTTTGATCATTCCCATTGACTTTTTTCTCCTCACCCATAAAAATCTCCATTACATGTAAATCCACTAATTGAATAATGATAACATCATTTAAAAGTATCTTGTAATAATGGCATTTTATATACTGTTTAGATTTAATGCCTTGCAGCAAACATTTTCATCACTCATTAGATTGCCATCCTGAGTTGCCGTAAATCTACTCTTTTTATAGTTCATTAACTTCGTTACACGAGTATATTTGTAAAAAAAAAAAATAAATAAAAAAAAGACTAATGTCTCATAAATCTCATTATAAGCTTTGTGTGTGAATACATGTGTGTCTTTTTTAAGTAGTTACTTTACTTTCCATCATTTTTTTTTTCTGTCTCCATTCATGACAGTAATACATAGACAGACAACATGGCTCCATCCGACAAATCTCTACCTCTACTAGGGCTTTCAGACTCATAAATGTGGCTTCTGTCAGTTAGCAAGTTTAGCTATTAATGATCGTATGTAATGCTGTTAATTTAAGCATAAAACCATCCAATCTTTGAAACATCAGAATGGAAGCTTTTGGTGACTGGGAAGACCTTATCTATACTTCCTGCTCGAAGTCAAGAAGATTAATTGGTAGCATATTTTTAGGGTGAATTTTAGTGTATTTTCTTTCATGTAAGCCACTGGTATGCTGAAAAAAACTATATCTACTTAGAGTTTAGAATGTAATTGAACATTATTACATACTTAAATTATACAGTTGGTAACAAGCATGCAGACATTTTCTGCCGTTATAAACCACATCCATTAGACTGACTTCAATTACTGGCTTTCATTCTCTGCCGACCTAACCTATGGCAAAGTCCCAGAGCTTCGTTATTTAAATCAAAGCATCTTGAGATGGACTAATGAATATCATTGCTCAAGCTTTAAAGTTGAAATAAATACTTTGTGAAGGGTATTTATTACCTCGGTGCCCTGGCAATCCCCAACTAAACCGTAACTCTGGTAAATCTTCATCTTCACTTTGACGTGACATTAGTAATTATTATTATAATTTTTTTGATCCAGCTGATTAACAGGTAGTGATGTATCATGGTTTTGGAATAATTTTCGAATAATAAATTAATGTTTTAGAGACCAAATTCTGAGTTCATATATACTTATATTTATTTAATGGTATACCATTCTTTACATAGTATCACCCCAGATTTGGCCATCGATTGCCAATACAATGGGTGTTTTTGTTTGTTTTTTATCTCTGTATTTTGTTAGTTTGATTGTTTTTTTACTCTGTTTTCTTCACAGTTTCTTCATCCCTTGGTTATTGTAGATCATGCCTTTTTTCCTCTCAGCATTTTACCAATTTGCCAAAGTTGTCCTTATTTTGAAGAACTATCTAACAAAGAAGTCGGTGAGATCGAAAAAAATCAAATTTTTTGAGAAAATCATTAATCTGGGATGTAAATATTAGCACAATGCATACATTGCTTACTAAGATTGATCTCTGAACTTGCACACCTCTTTCCCCAGATCATGACTCAAATTGACATTAATATGTCAGAGCTTAGGAAACCCATACTTACCCACAACCAACAATATAAATGATTTAACTAGTAGAAAAAATAAAATCTTGGAATATACACCCAGCACTAAAAAATAAAGTTACAGTATATATAGTAGATATTGGTCTGAAATGAAAAATAAAAAAATATGGACACTTCACTTGTCTATATGATACAAATGAGGAGAATGATGAAAACATTAAGAAGAAATAAAAACTTGTATCAAAAAGATAAAATGTTGTGTATTGTCATTTCTCTGTTTGAAGTGAGCAAAATGATTGAGTCCACAAATATTGGGAATATCCAACTTAAAGGAGCACTATAGTGCACCATAGGGTAATTAGGTCCCCCAACCCCTGCTCTGGTCCCCCCTCCCACTGGGCTGAAGGGGTTAAAACCCTTCAGCCACTTACCTTAATCCAGCGCTGGGCTCCCTCGGTGCTGGTGACCTCATTATTTTCCTATGGATGTCCAGCGTGTCCTCAATGCAATTTTCGCATTGCTGAATCGGCCTCTAGTGGCTGTCAGCTAGACAGCAACTAGAGACTGAATTAACCCTCAATATAAACATAGCAGTTTCTCTGAGACTGCTATGTTTATAGCAGGCAGGGTTAACCCTAGAGGGACCTGGCACCCAGACCACTTCATTGAGCTGAAGTGGTCTGGGTGACTATAGTGTCCTTTTAAACATAGCAGTTTCTCTGAAACTGCTATGTTTACAGCTGCAGGGTTAAAACTAGGGGGACCTGGCACCCAGACCACTTCATTGAGCTGAAGTGGTCTGAGTGCCTATAGTGGTCCTTTAAAATGAAAACCTTTCAGAAGGAAATGATGACATATTATAACCATATTTTGAAGACCCCATTCTGTGGTCAAGAATGATTTTTCAAACTGGATATTTTTTTTTTTTGCCTTCTTTTGGATCAACAGCAAAAACTGATATGAGAAAGGCTGAACTTGATGGACACATGTCTCCTTTCAGCCTATGTAACTATGTAAGATAAGATCCAATGGAGACAAATTGCTGTGGAATTCTCCTATTATCTCCGTAATAGATGATGATGGGTAAGGCATTGCATAGTAAAGTAGGTAAGGAATACATACTCAACATAAGTATTCTTAATATAACATCCCTGGAATCATATTAGTCTGTCAAGTTAGGATACCAAGTCACGGTCCTTTCACTAAGGATTATATCAATTTATGTAAAGGGAAAATTAAAATTGAATACATACCCAAAGCTACTTAAGTCTGAACTGTGACTTCCCAGAATTTTTAATATTCTGATTACTCATCCTCTATGTACAATAAATTTTTATTTGGGAGGTAACTGAAATCTCCATCTTAGCTGTCAATCATTGTTATAAGTGCTGCCCTCTGCACCTGCCAGTCAGCATGTAGAGCAGACAGAAAAGAAAAGTGAAACAATGTTTCTATTTCTTGTCCTCATTTGCATTGTGTGCCCTGGGTGTGCCAGGACTGAGCTGTATGGTGTGTCATCTACTAAATCTTTAAAATAAATTTTAAAAGAAAGCCGAGCATCTTGTGACATAACACAAACTATGTGTGGCTTTCAATGTTATTTTCAGTTGTATTATTTCCAGAGAAGTGTCAGTTCTCCTTTAAACATTAACTTTTTAACTTTTATGCTTTTTATGATTTAATCATGTTTCTTCACTATTTGTTTTATCTTACATCTTCACCGCTATGCTGTATAATATGTGTATCGTGCTCTGATCTCAAGTTGCAATTCCCATTAAATGTTAAACAAATAAAAGAAAAGCTGTATTTTTCCTGTGCCTACAGATCTTTTCGTTTTATAGTTCCTGAGAATTATAGTTTCAGATTCCCCACATAGAAATTAAATAAAGTAGCATATGTTTTTCAGCAAAATTAGAATATAGATCCAAACTAAACATTTGTCATATTTAAAAGCCCAACCTCTCTTGTAATAACTATCGCTTTTTCTTTTGCCAAAGCAACATAACAAGAAAGGAACTAGCTGAGATCTTGAAGCATGATTGAGAAAATAAAAACAATACGATATAGCAGGCCAAAGTAATATTTCTTGAAATCCTTTAACCAGGTCTCACTGATGTTATCTACAATGGTCCTCAAATGTTGGCCCCCAGGACCAACTAGGTGGTCCTCACGATAATGTGAAGTGTGTGAACTGGTTTTATTAATCAATAGATTTTATATTTGATAGATCTCTTCAGCGTATCTGCTCTCTTAAAGGACCACTCTAGGCACCCAGACCACTTCAGCTTAATGAGGTGGTCTGGGTGCCAGGTCCAGCTAGGGTTAACCCATTGTTTTATAAACATAGCAGTTTCAGAGAAACTGCTATGTTTATGAATGGGTTAAACCTTCCCCCTAATCCTCTAGTGGCTGTCTCATTGACAGCCGCTAGAGGCGCTTGCGTGCTTCTCACTGTGATTTTCACAGTGAGAGCACGCCAGCTTCCATAGGAAAGCATTGATAATGCTTTCCTATGCGACCGGCTGAATGCGCGCAGCTCCTGCCACGCGTGCGCATTCAGCCGACGGGGAGGATCGGAGTCGAAGAGGAGGAGGAGAGCTCCCCGCCCAGCGCTGGAAAAACGAGTATGTTTTCCTGGCACTATAGTGGTCCTTTAAGTAGCCAGACTTTACTTAAAACTTTTAAGTACATAGGGACATTTCTCTCTGGCAGACTTCTTCTGATGAGACAAAATGAAGACTGACCACGTCCACCTCTTCTAAGGACTAATGAGATCTTCATAGACTGAATTCATTGGATGCCTAATCTCTTTACTCAATCTAATTATGAAGCTAACTATATTACACGGAGTTATGGGTTTTATCATACCACAATGTAATTTGCAAATGCACGCTTAAATCATTTAGATGGTTTGCTTTCTTTTTCATCCTTGTGTCGAGTGGTCGGTCAACTTAATCTCTGTATCGATCTCCGCTTACCAATAAAATGTTAGACCTTGTGCAGCCAATGGGTTAAACTAATTTGTATTTTTTTGTTTGTCTAATGTGTTTATTCATTATGTACAAGTTACTGTGAATGTGAATACAATAATTTATACGTCAGTCTTTCTGGTAACACATTGTTTTGTTTTTCTTATCATTTTCAAGATGATCATTTCCCGTATTGAATTGAAGTTTTAGTGCAACCCCTATGCATTCTGCCGGCACATCTGCCTTCAAATCTTGTCTGTTCGGCTTACGGCTGCCTTTTCTCGTCTCATTTGTGAATAAAGAGCACGTTTCTGATTTTAATGAAAACGCAAAGACTGACAAAGCGTTTTGTAGCATTACGTAATGCAGGCTTATCATGAAATGAATTACCCATGAATTTAACACTACAGAAAACTACACGTACAAGATGAAGGGATGCTTTACTCTACACTCAAATACTCTGCAGACTAGAAGCAATCGTAAGACTTGATAAATAAACTCAGGGATACTTGGAATAAAGTATACTACCATAAAAACACTCATTCTTTCACACACACAAAAAAGTCACGTATTAATGTTCTTTAATGTAGAGCATAATTAAACCATGGTAGGTGCACATCATTTGGAATTCTGTCTATATTCGGCTAATAAACTCCACAGTCATAATTCTTATTTCAACTATATTAAAAGTCTTGATAATAATAATAACAAAGTATTTAAGCAAGAAAGGAACATTCTAATTACTCAGGTTTTCAAGTACGTCCTGGGAATGTTACCTTAGCCCAACACCCAACATCCAGGGGTTGTTACTAACAGGTTTATGTCTGATGCTACTTCCACGGATTGGAGGCTTTTGTTGAAAGCAGTTGGCTAATTTCTCAGGCTGTTGATTATGTAAACAATTAGTATTCTAGATAGTAATTTATATAAAATCTTGTTTATAATTCTGATAAAATAAAGTTGTACACATTTGGAGTTCACAAGCATTACATTAGTTCAAATTACTTTTTTGAGTTGGAGAGGGGAAACCAAACATTTTGCTAGATTTCATATAATGGATAAAGTGGTCAAGTAGATGTTTGGTGGACATGGCAACATAACATTATGTAAGTGGTGGGAGACTGGCAGCCAAGTCTATCATGTATGATGTCATAAGGAAGCAATCCGCATGGTAGCCCAATGTGCCGTTCACTGGAATACCCACTCCAGGCCCTCTTATAACAAATGTAAAGGTGTTTCACGTATCCAGGCTTCTTGATACAGAGGGATGTAGTTGAAACCTGGCACTGGTTATTTCACAAAGGATTCTAATTGTTTTATCTGCTGTATTTCACTGTAATCTGCAGAAGACATTGTCTATGTGTCTTCATTGGAAAAACGAACACATTTACCATTTGATTATCTTTACATCTCGTCCTCTCAATTTCTTTATATCAACTGGTTTTCCACTGTCTCACACGGGATTTCGGTGTCTTACTTAAAGCTTAGCTTTCCATAAACAGATCTTTTAATAGTACCCTTTTTACTCTACACTTGAGATTTCCCTGTTTAATGGTAGTGGCACAATCCGGCGTTCAAACAGTCTGCATTGACGTAGGTCAGATTAAACTTTTTTCTTCATTCCACAAGACACTTAGCCCTGATGTCTAAACCTGCACATTACACTTCTTGTTTATGTCAATATTCTCCAAAGAAACATTTTCTTAATTTTATCTGTCAAGTTTAACATTCATTCTCAAGAGCAAACAGTGAAAGGCACAATTTAACACAACAATCTCTCAGCCATTGCATTCATTTTTCCAGCGTCCTCTGAGTTCCATCGGTGACCTACATCTCCCGTCCCCTCTCATTACCTGCTATATCATCAGCCTGTATTAGATTATGTATCTTCATATAATGTGTGCGATTTAACTGTGGTTTACAACATATTAAAACAAAATCAGACCTCCAAAGCTGGGCTTAGACCTCCCAGGTAGTTCCCATGGGGTCTTGGCACGTTCTACTCTAGTTACTATTTAAATATGCATGTCTAATGCATCCGCTAAATCTGATGGGATGTATAACATGAGTATAGAATATGTCTAGATAATGACATGTACATTGTCATTCAGGAGACGAAAATCGATCTTAAAACTAACAGTTTCAAGACGAGAAACGTATTATATAATTTTTCTATAAAGGATTTATAATTTGTAGTTAAATCACAAAATGTGTGCAAAGTAGCTCAATTTGTGTAAAAAACTCTAATTGAACTATACACACAATGTATTTAAGCTTGCATTTTGGCTATTGTCCCAAATGTGTCTATTCAATTTACATATATTTGAGTCGGTGGAAAAATAATCCACGGGAAACCAAGTAATTTGACTATTTATCCAGATCAAATTTGTAAAAGAAAGGACAGAGAGTGATTTAGGGATTCAAGTTTAATATCACCATGAAATGCAAACAGACGCACAGTGAAAAATCATGGAAAGGATTAAATAAATAAATCTTTCCTGAAAAACATAATAATAAGTAATAAGCAAAGATTCATAAAATGAATGGGGTCCTAAGGACCTCATGCTAACAAGGGAGAGCAAGACTCACAATTATTTTCGACTTCATCACTCTCTGTGTGATGGCATAAGGTTACAAATTCTCCCATACCATGGGCTGTTAGATGGGGGATTAATTTGTAAATAAAGGGGTCACCTGAACCTCCAAACAGCCCCCGGGCAGCGTTGTGGGGGTTAACCTAGCAATACAGGAAATCCTGTGGATACAATGTCTCAAATTCTCCTTCCCCCATGTCTCCTGGTTTTGGGGGGTCACAGGGACCCCAGCTATTCATCTCTGGCATGCGAACTGTGGACATAATTGGGATCTGAATATCCGCACATTGTTTGTGTTATTTCACCCTATGTCTGCCGGTTGTTCGTGTAGACAGAACGCCTTTATATTTCTTTTTTTCCCCTTATTACTTGGGAACTGAACAGTCAGGTATTCTGGCCTCGATCAAGGTAAATATGATTGGTTTTTCAATTCTAATTCCGATCAATTCAAATTATTCAAATTGGGTGATAATAATTGTGTAGCAAATTTCAGACAAATTAAGTCACCTCTTATTTTGATAATATTGCCAGTACCAAATTTAGATTAAAACACTCTAAAAGTGCCTGCAAAGGGGGTGGGGGTGAGAGGGGGGGAGAGTTTTAGCAGTTAATAATGGGGTCTGCTTTAATTCTAGATGTCCCATGACAGCTTCCACTAACTAAGGCGCATGTAATGGGAAATTGCAGTACTTTGGGAAAAATCATATATGGAAACGTTTGATCATCACATCTAAAATAAAATTGATTAGATATATTTGTCTTAATAACAGTCTGATTTGATAATCATGCGATCAATATCATGCCATCCAGAAGCTGCTGATGAAGCCATAACATTGAGTAATCAGCTCTTTTAAAAGAACAAAGATCAATTTTTATCTCTGTCTACAGCGATGGTCAGCATATTCAAGGATATTTAATTACTGATAAACTGAATGGACAAATAAAATACAATATGTGGAGAGACACTTAGTATAATTGCTACCACAATTATGGGTGCTATTCCAAGAAGGTACTCCCTTCAATACCAATATAGTAAATATTCAAAAAGAAAGGAATGCACACCAACTAATACAATAAAGTATATCTATATATATTTTATCAAGGCTACCAGGAGGAGCCGAAACGTTGGGGGATTATTTGTGACTCGTGTTTCTGCCCATATAGGCTTGTGGAATTTTGGTAAATATATTGTTAAACTTTTTTGCCTATTTGGTCACTGTTACATTTTTTATGTGAGATTTGGATTTGTAATAAAATATATATAGATATACTTTATTGTATTAGTTGGTGTGCATTCCTTTCTTTTTGAAACTGAATGGACAAAACAGTAAAATTCAATTAGTGGATGATTTGCTGTGTATCTATAAGGCTTCAAAGTGGGCGCAGGAATGACAGACACTTGGAATGCAATGAGACAGAACGCTACAAGGAAAAAACGTCACCATAGGTTGGGCACCTGGGTACGGTATAAATACCTGTAAACTGAATATGTGCTATGTAAGTGGCTCACATGGCTGTCAAAGTCCAATATAGGTCAGCATTTGGTAATCTGTCCAATGGGGTCTTTACTAAACTTTGAATTGTAGCAAATGACAACCTTGATCTAATATTTTTGGTTATCTTTTCGATTGACTTAATATTTTTGGGTAAATTTTTCAAATGATTTAATCATTTTGAAACATATTTTGATATCGTAATATGTAACATGAAACATAAATGGAGATAAACAGCAGACCAGTAGACAGCAAACGCAGCTTCGATTTGCTTGTACAGCAGTTGCAATCATGTATCTTTCTGAATGAACCCATTGTCTATATGTTCCATAAATGTCTGTGACGCAGAATTTAACAGCTTTTCTACTGAAAACAACTGAAAATCTAAGATGACGTAAGTAGTTTCAGCATGGGTTCTGCGTAGGAAGCAGTGTATCCTTAGGATCTGTAGCAGAAGAGGAAGTAAAAAATGTATTTATTTTTTATTTTTTTGCATGTATTTAAAGTAAAACTAAAGGATCCGGAATACTTACATGTATTCCTTACCCTTTTGTGTTAAAACCACCATCTTGCCCACACACTTGAGTGTGCTGGCTCATAAATAAAAAATCCTGTGAGATACATTCATCACAGAAATAATACTCTGAATGTTTCTTATCATTGCATAAATTGGAAAATGATTCCAGTGTTCTTTTAGTCCAATGAGAGAGACGTGCAGACTATGTCATGTAAGTGCACGTACCTTATTGATTTATCTCATTTATTTAGCAATATGAAGATGCCCATCGTATCGAGTGCAGAATCCATTGTTTTGTATGCAATACAAGATGGCGGCCCTCCTACGTAACCATTTATTTATTAAAGTGTAAATTAATAATTTTAGACTAAAATAACTACTAATAAAACAAATGTTTTAAGTTTGGATATTTTAGCCAAAAACTATTCGGAATATGCTTTGAATTTATAAAATGTCCTATTTTAGTAATAAACCCTTTCAGAAGAGTTGTAAAATGGTTGACTGATGATATCTGAATCAGTATGGCTATATTACCCTTTGTTTTAAAATACTATCAAACTATCTAACTGTCTAAGTGAAATTCTCACAGAGTCTCATTTAAATTGACAGTGATCTGCCCCTTTCTATTTCTGCTGGAATGAATGGAAATATTTTTTTTTTCACAAATAATCTTACTGCTCTTTTTGTCCAAGTGCACAATGAAACAAAACATTGATAAATCTTTCAGGCCTGTTTCCTGTTTTCTTTTCTCGCCATCATTTGAGTGTAAAATCTTTTCAGAGTTTGGCTTGATGACCCAGATAAGGGGGGCAGGAAAGTTCCTCTGGATAGAGACGCCATGAAACATGATCCGGTTATGATTTGCCCAGAATGTGTCTCCACTGCACGATATACTTTTCATCAGAGATTGGGAAGCTTCTATGGAGTACAATAACCACCACACTCGGCCAGACAACACGGTAAAGACAGCGGAATAAAGTAACATAGCTTTTACTTCCTGATTCTTTACTATAGTACAGTACAGTGAGGTACTCTACATTTAGAGTATAGTTGCATACAGTATAATTCATATAATATAATCTGTGCAGTCGTGGTTAAATATCATCTTCCCTTCCATACTGGTGTTTTCCAGTTCTGTCCAGCGAAGAGCTTGCTGGGGTTCTTTCAGAGAATTACGAGCTATAGATTGTAAGCTCCCTTGAGCAGGGTCCTCTTTACGTCTTGTCTGTGTTAATAACTGCTCGTCAATTATACCCATTCTATGATTGTAGACTTCTAAACTGTTAGTTGTACTATTTTATATCACAGCACCCAGAAAGATTGCTCATGACTCTGAGCTTGCAATCTGAAGTTGTAAGGTTCATACATTTTGTATTTTTTATTTAAATATTTTTTGAGCCAAGATACAGTCAAACAAATGGCCAGAAACTGCTTAGCATGACTGCACAAAATGTTCCCAATACCGTCCTAAAAATTAATAGGTCATTCTACCATTACTATTACAGCACTTTGAGTAATAATGGTGGTATCAATCTTTTGGGAACTGTTCCTGTTTTTTATTTTAAACCATTTTAGGTACCTTGACCACGAAAGGGTCTTACCTTAACACCGGAAGCCTGACCTCTCTGCAGTCTGTTAAAGCCACACACATGATTTTAATTTTTATTGAGGGTCTTATTCTTGAACCAGAGGCCCCGTGGGACATTTGCTTTGCCTTAAAATGGTGTCAACGTTTGATGTACTGTTCCCCTCTTCCTATATTGTTCTAATCTTATGTGATATTATTGTTTCCCACCATGTGTTATTGACAACATACGTTATAATAAGCAAAGAGATAGATTTATGATTGTTTTCTTTTATAGGCTTTTATCTAAAAGTGTTAACGTTGTGCAATCACCATGGAAACCAGTGGAATCATCAAGCATGTTCCTTAATGACTCCTCCCATTTAAAATGTTTGGACCACCTTGACAAATGTCCCCCAGAGGCTACCTGAGGCAACAACACACATGGAAACTTTCACCACTAGATGGCAGTACTTCAGTAAAAAGTACACTTGGGCATTCATTTATGGAAGAATCGCAATTTGAATGAAAATCATTTTTTTCCCCATTCATTCTAAATGGTGCAATGGAAGAATGAACTAATGAACAAATCACACAAAAATAAATTTTGGTTTAAATTGATTATTAGTTCATTATTGTAAATAATGCATAAAAGTGGTTCCCTTATGTTCGTTTACCTTGTTTAACCCCTTAATGACACATGACATGTGTGACATGTCATGATTCCCTTTTATTCCAGAAGTTTGGTCCTTAAGGGGTTAAGGATACCACTACTAAACTAGGGAGTTGTGTTTTGTCAATAGCTACCTCATTTAGTATCCTTAAATATGGCAATCCCACATAAGGATACCAAGTTAGGGACTTATCTATTTCTAAATCACTGAAAGCTTGTAGTATTCCATAGGCGTGCGCACGGGGTGTGCCGGGTGTGCCTGGGCACACCCTAATCCCCGTGCGCACCCCTATGGTTTGAGTCCTGCAGGAACAGCGTTCCTGCACTCTTTTGAGCAGGAACGCTGTTCCTGCAGGCACTCAGTGTCCCGCGTCTCACCTCTTGCCCCTGTCATGGGAGGGCAAGAGGTGATGATTCCCACCCTGCAGCTCAGCGCGCGGCGAGGGAGCTCTCTGCTCTCTGCTCCCTCTCGCCGCGCGCTGATGCCGGGAGCCGGAATATGACGTCATATTCCGGCTCCCAGCTCCAGCAGACAGCCTGCGCGGCGAGAGGGAGCAGAGAGCAGACAGCAGAGAGCTCCCTCGCCGCGGCTGAGCTGCAGAGAGGCGCCCGCCCCCACTGGACCCCAGGGAAAAGTCCACCAGCACTCCAGGTAGGAGGCTGGGTGGACATTTTTTTTTTAAAATTAAAATATAATAATTTGTGTGTGTGTGTGTCAGTGTGTCTGTGAGTGTGTGAGTATGTCAGTGTGAGTGTGTGTCTGAGTGTGTGAGTATGTCAGTGTGAGTGTGTGTCTGTGAGTGTGTGAGTATGTCAGTGTGAGTGTGTGTCTGTGAGTGTGTGAGTATGTCAGTGTGAGGAGTCTGTGAGTGTGTGAGTATGTGTCTGTGAGTGTGTGAGTATGTGTCAGTGTGAGTGTGTGAGTGTGTGAGTATGTGTCTGAGTGTGTGAGTATGTGTCAGTGTGTGTTTCTGTGAGTGTGTGAGTATGTGTCAGTGTGTGTTTCTGTGAGTGTTAGTATGTGTCAGTGTGAGTGTGTGTCTGTGAGTATGTGTCAGTGTGTGTTTCTGTGAGTGTGTGAGTATGTGTCAGTGTGAGTGTGTGTCTGTGAGTGTGTGAGTGTGTGTCTGTGTGTGTGTGTGTGTGTGTGTGTGTGTGTGTGTGTGTGTGTGTGTGTGTGTGTGTGTGTGTGTGTGTGTGTGTGAGTGTGTGTGTGTCTGTGAGTGTGTGAGTATGTGTCTGTGAGTGTGTGTCAGTGTGTGTCTGTAAGTGTGTGAGTATGTGTCTGTGAGTGTGTGTGTCAGTGAGTGTGTGTGTATGTGTCTGTGTGTGTGTGTGTGTGTGTGTGTGTGTGTGTGTGTGTGTGTGTGTGTGTGTGTGTGTGTGTGTGTGTGTGTGTGTGTGTGTGTGTGTGTGTGTGTTTCTGTGAGTGTGAGTGTGTGTCTGTGAGTGTGTGTGTCTGTGAATATATATATACGTATATATATATATATGTATATATATATATATATATATATACACACACACACACACACACACACACACGCGCGGCGTGTGTTTGTGCTTTAGGGTGCACACCCTAATGCAATAGGCTGCGCACGCCTATGTAGTATTCCATTCATCCAAATAGAAATTCTGAAACAAAAATATCGGACAAATTTCATCCGAAAATGACACAATAGACCGCACGCAGGTTTCTCCTCCGATACCCGCTCATTAACCACTTCTGAGCTCTTTCCCAATGAATCCCACAATCCCAGTCATATCAAGAAAAGAAAGGAAAAAGCTACGCGAAGCAAAGTACAATTGTGAGTATATTTATTGGTAAATACACAATCTCAAATATGCAACATTTTGGTCCAAACAGGCCGTAATCATGCATCATCCGAAATGAAACAACTGGTGGTCGAAGTTTGTTTCAGATGAAACAAAGATTATTTTTTATTGAAATTCGTTTTGACAAACCAAAAATGTCCTCTGTGCACAAGTCTAGTGGTAAGGTAACGTGAGAGCAAAGGTGTGCCGAGAAAAGTGTATTTAGAATGACAGAGTATTCTGTATCCCACATATACCCCATCAGCCACTGCAGAAATGTTGTTACAAGTTACAGTAGGGTGTACTGTAACCAACACAATTTTTATTTATCAACGGATTGCCTTAGAGATCGATTGACCATTAGATAAACCTGGTTGGCTATCGATATTAAATTTGCTGGGTAAAAAATGATTAACTAGATTTTATACATTTAATTTGCTGGGTAAAAAATGATTAGCTAAGTTTTATACATTTGATTTGAGGAATCAATGCATGCTTTGGCATACTGCTGTCTTCTTAAATTCCTTAGAATAGGCCAGAGCACAGACCATATAACAAGATTACCCTGTGCACCGAGCATATCCTTGTTAAATCTGCCAGCGACTGCAGTTTTATTGCTCTCCTGGGGTGTAGAAAGGGTAGTCTCTCAGTAAAAGGTAATGTTTTCATAAAATCACTGGAACTCAAGCCGTAGAAATGTGCAGATAGGACTAAACCACATAATGTGCTTACATCCTAAGGAATTCAGGGGGAAAAAAATTAAATGTTCATACATGTCTTGTAACGAAGGATAATTTAATAGCTCTGGGGAGGGGACGGCTATTTTTAAATCTGTTTTGTTGCAGTAAAAAGTCTGGGAATCAAATGAATGATTGAACATTGATTGCACAAAGCAAGTCTTGAAGGGAAAAAAAATAACCCACAATATTCTGCAGGAGACACATTGTCTCTGTACTCCGATTCAATGGAAGGTAACACTACGGCAAAATGGCAGCCAAGACGCACTTCTAGAACTTTAATAGATATCTAAGAATATATGCGATAAGAACACATAGCTCAGCAGTATATGCAGGATAAATCTAGAATAATCCTGACCCTAGCTTTTCGAAACCCCCAAAAAAGGCATGTAATAAAAACACAGTATGACAGAATGGGATTTTGGAGACATTCGGAAAGCAGCCGACCAGATGTGTGAAGAGGAGAGCTGGTTAAGGAGTTTAAATTGGAGCAATCACTATGGGAATGAGTGAAGGAGGTGTCACTATTGCTGTTTATGTTGGACCATCATATCTTTCTTCCTTTAAAAGGTTCAAAGGGGCAAGAGTTAGCCCAAAGGCTACCTGTCCTGCCAACGCTCAGACTTGATCTGAGGTTAAGTAGGCACCTGTGCTATTGTTCTGAATATTGTGGATAATCATTATGGCTGAACGTGAATTCATACCTGTCAATAATAAGGTTTGCTGGGATAGATCATTGTAGAGATCAGCAAATGGCCTTCTCTATATTTTGTTTTTAAAATATTGTCAGTCTTGAAATAACTAGCAGAAATAAAGCAGTTTAAGCTATAAGTATGTTAACCTCTCGTGTAAAATTAGAGCCACCAATTTTGGGGTACTGTGACATAGTGGTGGGCTTGACACAATATGGTTGAATGGTGGAACTGAGCCCCATATTTGTTTGCTGAGATAGGGGATGTTAAGTAATATTGTAAGATTTAATACTGGGTTTTGCTCTGCGGTTTATTAATCTCAATTCTGGACTCCTGTCTCGCGCTCTTCATTGTTTCTCTGGCGTCCAATGTCTGGTGACATCAGGAAAACATTAATAGACCTACTTAGAAAACAATGTGTAAAATATCCATTCTGCATCTCCGATTCTAGTTACATTGCTCCTACGTAGAATGCAGAAACATTTTCAGAAACTGCATTAGTCAATACATTTATCAACAAAAATATTCCGTTATGGGGAGGGCAGAGCTAACCAATGAACAATCACCACTGTTCTTACTTTGTCTGTATCTAAACATTTCCTATGTATAAAACAAGTAAAATGAGTGTACGATAAGTTGATAACTGAACATCTGCCGAGTAGGTAAAACAAGTTTAAAAAAAAAAACACTTTTCCCTTCCAGACTGCGGCAGTCAGACTAGCCAACAGGACAATTTCTGCTGAATAAGGTAGTTCTATTGCTAAAATAAAAAACAGGCCTTTGAACTGATTGAACGCTGTCTGTGGCTTTCTGGTCTGGGCATTATATCAAATAGTCATTAACACACGGAATAAACAACCCCCGTTAAAATGACAGAGAGGGGGGGACGTGCAAAACTAAGCCTATCCAGAAAATCCTATTTTTCAGCTATTTGCTTATTAAAAGTGTACGTGTGTTTTAAATAAGTATTGCTATTAAAATAAAATTAGCTTTATTAGTCTGCTATTTGTATGTTAAAAATTTAATATTATATACTTTTGTAATTTAATTGGTGTTTTAGATAAAAAAAAAATAGTAATAATAATATGCAGTATAAAATCTTAAATTAATGCCATCTCAGGTTGTCTGTTTATTTTGCTCTCAACCGACTATTATGTTGTATTTAAATGAGTGTTTTAGAGCCTGGTACGTGGGCTGATGGTCTGTTTGGCTGTTTTAAAGGAACACTCTGAGTACCATAACCACTACAGCGCACCATAGTTCTGGTCATTGCTTCTATGGAGAGCTGGGTGCTCCTGTATGGAGGCTTTGTCTAAGACCGTCAGCCGATTGGTCTCAACCAATAAACTAAGCCTTGCATTTCAGGCTCAGATCAGAGCTTTCATCATAGAGGCAATGACCATAGTCCAGTGGAACCCAAGTAAGAAGTCAATACAGTGTTCTTTAGTGGTTATGGTCCTTGGAGTGTTCCTTTAAGGTTCCGCTTGGTTATTGGAGCAGTTATTCAGCTGGAATGCACATAACTTACCTCTCCCTGTGGAGATTTATTCATGCACTTGAAGGTTATGATCGGACATGCAGTCGTAAGTATAAAACTGGTTAAGTGTGACATTCTGGACAGTCATCATGTGAGATGTCGTAACCGTGTGCAGAGAAAGAAAGGCCGCTCAGCAGGAGACAAAGCACTCTCTGCTCTGCAGCACACGGCTACAGCCTCAGATATTACATTCTTCCAACTGCCAAATGTTTTAATTTGCAAAATGCTGAAAGCGGAATTTTAGAATGCTTAGAAAACTTGAGTTAAAACAACAACCAGAATTCCAATGTTTATGCCCTTTATTGAGTTGTTGCAGTTTAAAATAACGTAAACCATGTAAAGTTTCGTACAATAGAAAGATTATTGAGAATTATTTTCCAATCCTTCTGTTTTTATTACTAACAATATTACCTGTTAGCTTACCTGTTGGCTTTGTATTCACGGATTTTCTGCATGACATCGGATACTTGGCCTTTATCACCAATTAGTGGCGGACGAGTCGTTAATAGACCCTCCACGTTTATTCAGTTAATGATTGTAGATTCTAAGCAGTTTTATTTAGAGTGTAAATTGACTAAGGAATAATGAACAGGACACCAGAGAGATGTTTGTACTGCCCTTGCAAAGATTTGTTAAATGATATCATGAAACATTCTGAGAAATTTTTATTCCAAAGTAAGCAAGTGCAACTTTTATAGCCACTCATTACTAAATTCTTCCATTCCCCTTATTAAATTTTTATGCATGTATATGTTTTTCCGTTTTGATAATTTCCTTCCTCTTTTTTTTCTGCACTGTACATCATTATATAAAGTGGTCAGGCTCAATACTGTGTCAGCAGACAGGTAAAACAGCACACCTGTAAACATAGATAAGCATAGTGAGGCTAGTTTTAAACTCAGCCAAGTAATGGATAATCTCACAGCTACTGTTCGAAATAAAATGTCTTCCTGTCACAAAACTCGGGTCATACAAAATTAAGTCACGCGCTCAAACTCCCACTTCACCTGGGCAGCAGCAATGACTATAGTGCACATAATGACCAATTTAGATTTTTACAAAACTTGGGGCTTCTAGGAAGAATATGATGTGTAAGTAGCCGTGGTCTGAAACACCACCCTGGTAGCCTCCTTTACCTCTCCCTTGTCCCCTTCACAGCTTGTTTTTACCATTACGTTAATTTCACATTGTTTAAAATAATGTAATTACTACTGTTTGATTGCACTTTGTATTGTACGTTTCTTGTCCCAACTCTAAACAAAGAACGTTTAAATTTTTTTATTAAACTGTACATACTTTTGATCTCAGGCTTAAACCATGGAGGCCCACGTGCACCAGCAAAGTGTTTAGATATACCTATCTGGTAGTTTGTAAACATTTTTCTATTGTTTTGAAATATTATTATTAGCTATTTTAAGGTAGAAGGTGTGAACTAAGCCATGTAAATTTATATTTTCACTATTTTATTTGGTAAAATAGTCTTGCATCTTTTAAGAAGTGCCTTAGGGCCCATCTCTTTAGGAAGGCTTATGGCCTCCAGGACTGACCTCTACCTCGCATGCCTGTCTTACACCCCACCACCTATAGAATGTAAGCTCGATTGAGCAGGGTCCTCGTCAACCTATTGTTCCCGTAAGTTTTTTTGTAATTGTCCTATTTATAGTTAAATCCCCCATCTCATAATATTGTAAAGCGCTACGGAATCTGTTGGCGCTATATAAATGGCAATAATAATATTAATTATAATAAACTAACTATACAGCTATAACTAACAAACTACTAATTATAAATTGGTTATATGTTCAGTAAGGACCTGCACTTTATGATACTATCCTGGGTTAAAATCAATACAGCAGGGCTCAAAACTTTCACTTACCCACTAGCCATCGATGAGAGAAAATTCATTCCTGACAAGTGTGCCATTGGCACTCCAATGTCTGCGATGTTCCCCAGTGCTCTTGAAAGATGCAGCTTATTAACATTAAAAAAAAAAAATAACACAAATATAAGTGTTAATCACAGAAATGTTAACGGGCTTTTCCAAACACGATAAACACTTTAGTGATTTGAAGTGGACATGGTGCCTGGAATCTGTATGTGCAGTGTTTTGCTACGAAATATTGCACATACGGAGTTCAACCCTTTTGCTGCCGGAGGTATAACTCCACCTACAGTAGCGTCATTGGGGAGTCATTAGCCAGCCTGGAACAAGTGTTTTCGGCCTGCTAATTTAAATTCTGTGTAATGGCTCTCAGTCAATTAATGAACGCACGATCGGTACACAACACTGGCTATAGAGGACACTCGGTGCCTGGCGGAGACCAACGCAAGAAGGAAAACTGTTACAAAATGGTTTGCCCCATTAGCAGGAAATTAGGCCAGCGTACTCCTAACATAGTAACCCCTACACCAGCAGGCCCTTTAATAATAAATTGGTCCCTAAATCACAGTTCATGTTGCAGTTGGGCCTGTTTTTTTTCACTGTGTTGTTCTTGCGTAGGATTTTCATTATAACCTAACCACAGAACTGTGTTCGTTCCCTGCATTAAAGAGAGGGTAGCAGAGAAATTGAGATACGATGCTTATAAAAGAAAGTCTTGTACTGTAGTTGCCGTATTACATTTCACCATCTTTAGGCCATAAATTATAAATGGCAGCTATGTATTTATATGTAACATCTCATCCTCATTAACACCATGTGAATGAGCTACACTCTCCTCCTAGCGCCCTCTCTAAAGCCAAACAAAATACTTTGGTCCTTGGTTACGTTACTTATAAAAGTTCTACATTAAAGAAAGATCTTTTTACAAATAGTATGATTTTACCTTTTTTCCAGTGAATTCATTAATGATGACAGGTGGACAGCGCAATGCCACCACCTCCAATTTATTCTCAACTTAAATTTTCTTTAGCCCTTTATGTCATGAAAACATCATTTATATAGATAGGTACTGGCTGTGATTGTGCCTTTAATGGTTTTCTATGTATAACATTCAGAAGCTTTTTCTTCAAGGAATGTAATTTTGTTCCTTAAAACTTTACTTCTGTTTAAACAAAAGTATGATGCAGACTTAGTAGTTAAACCGTCAAGCTGGAAAGGTGGTAACGGCAAAACTCGTTTAGGGTTTCCTTGCTAATTATTGAATATAAACCATGTCTCTTAAGACTCAGACACATTACTGGGAGTATTATTACTGTGGAGCTCCGTTATACACTCAGACACATTACTGGGAGTATTATTGCTGTGGAGCTCTGTTATACACGCAGACACATTACTGGGAGTATTATTGCTGTGGAGCTCTGTTATACACAGACACATTACTGGGAGTATTATTACTGTGGAGCTGTGTTATACACTCAGACACATTACTGGGAGTATTATTGCTGTGGAGCTCTGTTATACACTCAGACACATTACTGGGAGTATTACTGCTGTGAAGCTCTGTTATACGCTTAGACACATTACTGGGAGTATTAATGCCATGGAGCTCTGTTATACACTCAGACACATTACTGGGAGTATTATTGCTGTAGAGCTCTGTTATACACTCAGACACATTACTGGGAGTATTATTGCTGTGGAGCTCTGTTATACACTCAGACACATTACTGGGAGTATTATTGCTGTGGAGCTCTGTTATACACTCACACACATTACTGGGAGTATTATTGCTGTGGAGCTCTGTTATACACTCAGACACATTACTGGGAATATTATTGCTGTGGAGCTCCGTTATACACTCAGACACATTACTGGGAGTATTATTGCTGTGGACCTCTGTTATACACTCAGACACATTACTGGGAGTATTATTGCTGTGGAGCTCTGTTATACACTCAGACACATTACTAGGAGTATTATTGCTGTGGGCTCTGTTATACACTCAGACACATTACTGGGAGTATTATTGCTGTGGAGCTCTGTTATACACTCAGACACATTACTGGGAGTATTACTGCTGTGAAGCTCTGTTATACGCTCAGACACATTACTGGGAGTATTAATGCCATGGAGTTCTGTTATACACTCAGACACATTACTGGGAGTATTATTGCTGTGGAGCTCTGTTATACGCTCAGACACATTACTGGGAGTATTATTGCTGTGGAGCTCTGTTATACACTCAGACACATTACTGGGAGTATTATTGCTGTGGGTCTGTGTTATACACTCAGACACATTACTGGGAGTATTATTGCTGTGGGGCTGTGTTATACTCTCAGACACATTGCTGAGAGTATTATTGCTGTGGAGCTCTGTTATACACTCTGACACATTACTGGGAGTATTATTGCTGTGGAGCTCTGTTATACACTCAGACACATTACTGGGAGTATTATTGCTGTGGAGCTCTGTTATACACTCAGACACATTACTGGGAGTATTATTGCTGTGGAGCTCTGTTATAAACTCAGACACATTACTGGGAGTATTATTGCTGTGGAGCTCTGTTATACACTCAGACACATTACTGGGAGTATTATTGCTGTGGAGCTCTGTTACACACTCAGACATTACTGGGAGTATTATTGCTGTGGAGCTCTGTTATACACTCAGACACATTACTGGGAGTATTATTGCTGTGGGTCTGTGTTATACACTCAGACACATTACTGGGAGTATTATTGCTGTGGGGCTGTGTTATACTCTCAGACACATTGCTGAGAGTATTATTGCTGTGGAGCTCTGTTATATACTCAGACACATTACTGGGATTAATATTGATGTGGAGCTCTGTTACACACTCAGACACATTACTGGGAGTATTATTACTGTGGAGCTCTGTTATACACTCAGACACATTACTGGGAGTAATATTGCTGTGGAGCTCTGTTATACACTCAGACAAATTACCAGGAGTATTATTACTGTGGAGCTCTGTTATACGCTCAGACAAATTACCAGGAGTATTATTACTGTGGAGCTCTGTTACACACTCAGACACATTACTGGGAGTATTATTGCTGTGGAGCTCTGTCATATATTCAGACACATTATTGGGGGTATTATTGCTGTAGAGCTCTGTTATACACTCAGACACATTACTGGGAGTATTATTACTGTGGAGCTCTGTTATACACTCAGACACATTACTGGGAGTATTCTTGCTGTGGAGCTCTGTTATACATTCAGTCACATTACTGGGAGTATTATTGCTGTGGAGACACATTACTGGGAGTATTATTGCTGTGGGGCTCTGTCATACATTCAGACACATTACTGGGAGTATTATTGCTGTGGGGCTCTGTCATACACTCAGACACATTACTGGGAGTATTATTGCTATGGAGATCTGTTATACACTCAGACACATTACAGGGAGTATTATTGCTGTGGAGCTCTGTTATACGCTCAGACACATTACTGGGAGTATTATTGCTGTGGAGCTCTGTTATATACTCAGACACATTACTGGGAGTATTATTGCTGTGGAGCTCTGTTATACACTCAGACACATTACTGGGAGTATTATTGCTGTGGAGCTCTGTTATACACTCAGACACATTACTGGGAGTATTATTGCTGTGGAGCTCTGTTATACACTCAGACACATTACTGGGAGTATTATTGCTGTGGGGCTCTGTTATACACTCAGACACATTACTGGGAGTATTATTGCTGTGGAGCTCTGTTATACACTCAGACACATTACTGGGAGTATTATTGCTGTGGAGCTCTGTTATACACTCAGACACATTACTGGGAGTATTATTGCTGTGGAGCTCTGTTATACACTCAGACACATTACTGGGAGTATTATTGCTGTGGAGCTCTGTTATACACTCAGACACATTACTGAGAGTATTATTGCTGTGGAGCTCTGTGATATACTCAGACATATTACTGGGAGAATTATTACTGTGGAGCTCTGTTATACAATCAGACACACCAACTATATGGAGCTCCTAGAAAAGAGGGACATTAGAATAGAAAAGATGAACAGAGGGATTTGGGCCCAAAATAGTGACTCTCCCTCCTAAATAGATACACTTGGGTGGTATGCCTTACCATGATTAGAGTTTAGTTAATTTTACAGTTAGATAAATGATTCATCAACAGTCATTTCTAGTGGTGTTTTCTGAACCAACAGGATTAAAGGGACTCTCTTACCTCAAAACACTAGAGCCTTACAGCGTTAAACTGTTTTTGCACGGTTCAACACCTATGATGCTCCCCTGTGCGTTTGTAAAAGAATGTAACCTTTCTTTCATAAATGGAATTTATTACCTTCACACTGAACTCTTGAGTTTGTTTGACTTTGATACGGAACATCGTCAAAAACCAGTGCTTACACAAAACGCACCGATATTCTTAGAGAGAATCCATCAGGTAACTGAAGCCAAGCCAGGTTGTGAGGGTTTACTTTTAAGTAAAGCTACAATTAGTCTACAACGTGTCTAAAATAGAGTACAGCTCTTCAATTACCCTGTTTGACAGCTGGTTATTGTAACAATCTCTGCCAATGCTTGGATGCTGTACATCTAGCCAGGTTTCACAACACTCAAAAAAACACTTAGGTAAAACCTTCTACATTTAAAGGAACACTATAGGGTCAGGCACACAAACTTGTATTCCTGTCCCTATAGTGTAAAACCACATTCTATCCCCCTGATCTCCCTTGCCCTCCTTAACATAGTAAAATCTTACTTGTATTCAATTCTGCAGCTGCTCCCTCTGTCCCTGATCTGCCTGCCAGACTGCCATCATCAGAAGTGGTAGCCTGATCCAATCACAGTGCTACCCCATAGGACTGGCTGAGACTGACAAGGAGGCAGATCAGGGGCAGAGCCAGCACAATTCAAACACAGCCCTGGCCAATCAGCATCTCCTCATAGAGATGAATTGAATCAATGTAACTCTATAAGGAAGGTTCAGAGTCTGCATGAAGATTGTGGAGACACTGAATTATTCTGCAGCACTGCCCCAGGAATCCCCTCTAGCAGCCATCTGAGGAGTGGCCAGTGGAGATATCATTAGGCTGTAATGTAAACACTGAATTTTCTCTGACAAGACAGTGTTTACTGCAAAAAGCCTGAATGAACTAATACTACTCACCAGAACAAATACAATAAGCTGTATACTATACAATACGCTGTAGTTGTTCTGGTGACTAGAGTGTCCCTTTAATGTAGGTTTTATCAAATGTTTCCACTCACATTCAGTGGAGTCTGAACTTAACAGAATACACACTGTGCGATATGGAAGACATTTTAGTCTGTGAAGGCTGCGTCCCGGATTGATACACAACCAATGCAAGCGACTCTTGTTCTGACTGATGGATATTTTTTTAATATATACAAACAAAGAGGAGCAGGCGAAATGAAAAAGCTGTTTTATTCAATTTATCAATTCATGCTAAAAAATATCATATGAAAACACAAAAGTGAGTCAAGAAATACAGTACAAACAATCTATCTGTGAAACACATTTTATATAGAACATTTAAGCAGAACCCTATCCCACCTCTTATATAAAGGTTAAACAGCAAAATGAAATGATATATAAAGGAATGAAGTTGAAGAAAAAAATAGATAACACACCAAGGAATACTGGTAAACCAGTAATAAAGAATAGAGAGCAGACCCCAACAGAGTCGAGCTCTGTGTCACACAGTGCAAGCGTCACCTACAGATACATTATTACATTATTGTTATTATTTATAAAGCGCCAACACATTCTGTAGCGCTGTACAATAGATTAGCTACACACAGAAAATATGTATCAATTAATCTCGCATTGCTGGAAGTCACCTTTACTTAGATCAATGTTACAATCTTATGAAACAAAATATAGTACCAATACTTTGCATATACCTTTCCTTTACATTTAAACAAAATGATTTAGAAATATTCATTAAAAGCATAGCTTTGGCGTCCAATCAAAACCTTTCACAGGTCAACATCCAGTTATGTTTCGCCACAAGGCAGGATACGCCGGATCCTGCAAAGATTCTGCCAAGCAGTGACTCCTCTGTAATGGCCTCGTACAGACACTGTGGAGTCTTTAAATAATTCTGTTCAGCCTTTTTTACTGGACCACAAATCAAACCTCTCATTTGAAATGTTGTAATCCAGCCTTTCGAGGTAATTTTTAATAGTTTCCATAATGAGCTCGGACTATCCAGTTCTGCAAACCTGGTCATTAGGTCATGTTTAAAAAACCCAGTAATGTCTCAGATAACCACAAATGGGAAAGATTTTATTCATTCAGAGCTTGTACATAAATGCATACATAGATAATATTTTTTAAAAATGCATCAATGTATATCTGTTGTTGTCAATAAAGTTTAGTGATACAAATGTTTGGCCTGCATTTTGATCCTTTCTGAAGATAAATTCGAAACAGATACTCTGTATTTCAGTCACATTAGAGGATTGGGAGTTCAATGGAAAATACACAAATCGACAGAGAAAGCAACGGATAAAAATAAAGTATTTTTAAAACTCAGGATGTACAGCAGACAACAAAACACATTCCTCTGGAAGCGAATCCTTATATCTTCCATCTGATTTTATTTTTTTTTATTTATTTTTTTAGAGAAGGCTCACAAATCACTGTGATCACTTTATGTTGGTTGTAACAAAGTGAAGATGTGCAGAATTAATGGACCCCTTATCGTCCAGAGCAGGCAATGCAGCCTCCTGGTACTTGGCCCATAATCAATCTCAAATTGCTGCGCTGGAGAGTTCTGGAGACACCATTTTAATCTTTGCAATGTCACGAATCCTGGGTGTTCCAAAATGGAATCCAGCTGTGAATTCCTGAGGCTCATGGGAGGATCCAAAACACGATCTGTTAGTGTTACAAAATGAACCAGTCAATATGCTGGCCTCCCTATACAGCGCTAACAGCACAGGGAAAAGGTGAGGAATGTCAGGAATAGTTAAAGAGCAGCAATCGTACCAAACACGGAGGGTAAGTTATTAAATATACACGCTGTACTATATGTATATTATAAGATATAGCACTTCTTGTCTAAAATGGCATTTATTTAATTTAGGAAACAAAGTTACATACACCACCTGAGGGAACAAGCTACCATAATAAAAAACACTATGCAAATACGAAAATATTTCAGTAGCCATCTTCGCATTTCTTATTCCATGTGACACAATTTAAAAGCCTTTCTTACTCAGAATCAAGTTTCTTTACAAAAAGCTTTATTTATTACACGTAGCTTGTATTACTTGTATGGAGTCTGGTTGAAATTCCGTTAGAGTATTGCTCGAATTTGATTATTTTGGCCTCTATTCTAATTGTAATAAAACAAAAGACAGACTCTATAATGTAAGTATAGTGAGCAGCGCCCTCAATGCATCAAGCTCGTTCCTGTGCATCCGGCTCGTCTTGTTGCAAATACCTGTCCGTTAATCCACCTATTGTACAGCGCTATAGAATCTGTTGGCGCTTTATAAATAGTTATAATAATAAAACCCTTACAGTCTGAGCATTTCATTCTTGCCTTGTTGAACTATTGGTGACTCAGTAGTTGGACACACCAGGTTCCAACATGTGAATATATTTTCTGTTGTTTGGGCTCAGCATGTGCTATGCAGGGTTTCTTTCTGAGATGTTGGACCTAGTTTTTCAGCTCAGTAAATCTGACTTATTCCTCCAGCTGTAGCAGATCCAGTGGATACAGCCAGGGTTTAATTTAGGATCCGTGCTGCCCTAAGACTGCTGTCAGCAATTGTTATACTCTAGATTGCATTAATTGCTTATCATTACTTTTATTTCTTCCAAATCCCCCAGCATTAGGAGGGATGAGATGGGAACGGGTGGACGGGCCATGGGGGGTTGTTTCCAATGATGCAACCTGTGTCACTGACAATACCTACAATGGGTGGGGCTGTCCATAAAAGGAGAGGGACTGCCCACTGAATGGGCTGTCTGGTTGACCCGCAGCCTACTGGACCCTGCAAATAGTGCTGTTTAAGTGCACTCTGTAGACACATTTGTTCTGTGATGCCTAAGGACAGAAAAAATCAGGACAGCAAGACAGGACTTCAAAGTCAGGACTGTCTCACCAATATTAGGACTTTTGGAAGGGCTGGTTTCTTCACACATCACGTCCATTTAACTCCCTCCAGAGCCATTATGTGTCTGTTCCTCTCCCCCTTTCAATCATCATGTCTATATTTATCCACATTTTTCACCCCCTCCCAATTAAAATGCCTACATTCAAAATTTCCTTCCCCTCCACAGTCATCATATTAATTTCCAGATCTCCTTCTCTCCCACCTGTTTTTAGGCCCATATCACTTCCTTTCCTCTTTCCTATTAGGTGTGCGCCTTTTATGACAGCCGAGAGCTTCTGTCACCTGTTTTTTTACATTCTCGTACTGAGATGCAAGCCTCTCTTGCATTGCACCACAGCCATATTGACCTTGAGCATTAGTCTCATGATTCCAGTGTCTAAGTGTCTGTGTAATTTGAGGATCATTGGCCGTTTGTGCACCTTAGGATGATACCACTTCATCCAGAGGAGATAATTGTCTCCAAGGATGCATTTAAAATTCAAATGTTACGCCAAATAAATATCGAAACAGAAAATGTAGCGGTTTTGCTATTCAGCTAAGGTGGCCTAATATTTGAAATTCTCTTTCAATTCCCTGAATAACCCTGGCTGCCACCAAGCACTTATCCTATCACTGCCCATTCCCACTACTCAGCAATTACATCCATATTTCTATTAATGTCTAAAATCTCCATTCTCGCATAAATTTACTCCACAGCCATCATGTCACTCCCTTACCATGAGAAATGCAATACTTCCAGAGAAGGAGTAAGATCCTACAGATTACCAGTTTGGGGCTCTGCCTTCATTCTTCACCTATGGATGGTTATTGGGGCCAAGCAAACTCATGGTTCTGGGACCCCTGTCTAACCCAACCTTGGCTCAACGTATGGTTACTCTTGCTCTGAACACGTCATACTTTCAAAATGAACCTAATCTTCCCGTCCAGCTCCCCAGCCATTAGGTCCATGTCCAATAAGGCCAGATTACCATAGGAGGTGTCACAAGTGACACACGTTGCTCATTCGCCACTTTGGACTATCAGAGATGTTCCCTTGACAGTAAAGGCAGAGGAGTGTGAGGAGATTGGGAAAAAAAGATGGCACTTCTATTTTTTTACTTCATATTTCGTCAGCAAATTCTTTACTGTTTCACAATGACACATTTCATTTACACCAAAAATGTGTGTGACGTTTGTGTTGCCTTGGTGAGACGGGAGCTGTGTACATGGCTCTGTTAAATGTTAGATACAGCACATAGATTGCTGACATTGGCACACATAAACACACGGGTTTATACCAAAACATTCGCTTCTCTCTCAGCTATCAGAGTTCATGCTGTCTTTTCTCAAGAATTCTTCACCTGATTAGAAATGACCCAACTACCAAATTATAACTCATCACCTAATGACGTATTTCTAACTTATTTCACACCACAAAGCTAGCAACACATTAATGTAGCAGTTAATACTGATAAACCATGGACTCTATCTTCTACATATGTTCTGTCGAATACTCCCCCTCGACTCTGTCAATAAGATCATTTTTCTGACTTATTCTGTTTGTCTAACGCCATATGTAGACTATATATCATGGGCCATGCTTGTTATTTTATATCATTAGACTCCATATATTATATGTTTCTCACACAAAGTGTTAACTTCGAAATCCCAATGTGTTAGTTTGTTTAAGCTTATTTAACATGAAATGCCTGGATTCCAGCCTCCCCTGGTGTTACTCACTGTAATGTATCACGTCTGCCATAGGAGTTCATTGTTTGATCTCAGCTCTTGGTGATACAGGATGTTAAATCCAGGAAATTTCTCTTTCCTTTAATTCCAAACCATTGCTGGGCATCTCCAGCATTTTGATCATCTCTCTCTTAAATTAATGCGTATTCTTTTTTAAGGTCTCTCAGGCTGACAGCAAGTTTTTTTCTTGACATCAACTTAATGTTTACCACACAATAATTCAAATAAATGGGTCAAAATAAATATTGTGTGGACAGTGATGATTCTAAAATGTAAAGATTTGAGGGGACACAACACAGGTTCCCCCACTCATGCATATCCACATAAATACACAATCCCAGGAAACCACACATATACTGCCAGGCACAAACATACCTAATGCCAAACACACATATACACACAGTCACATACCCACTACCAGACACAAACATACCCACTCCCAAACACACATAAACAAACATACCCACTACCAGACACAAACATACCCACTCCCAAACACACATATACATCATACCCACTACCAGACACAAACATACACACTCCCAAACACACATATACACACAGTCACATACCCACTACCAGACACAAACATACCCACTCCCAAACACACATATACATCATACCCACTACCAGACACAAACATACCCACTACCTAACACACATATACACACGGTCACATACCCACTACCAGACACAAACATACCCACTACCAAACACACATATACATCATACCCACTACCAGACACAAACATACCCACTCCCAAACACACATATACATCATACCCACTACCAGACACAAACATACCCACTCCCAAACACACATATACACACGGTCACATACCCACTACCAGACACAAACATACCCACTACCTAACACACATACAAATGCACCCACTTCCAGACAGAAACATACCCACTACCAAACACACATACAAATGCACCCACTTCCAGACAGAAACATACCCACTCACACTCGCACATACAAACACACATCAGACAAACACATGGAAACATACCCATTTGTGATCATTTTTTTTTAATGTATATTATTTTAATCGTTATAGTCCATCTGTGAAATAAAACAAGACTCACATAACCAAAGTTATATTTTGCAAGATGTTTTCTAGATTTCCTGTAAATGTGAATAAAATATACAGATGCCTTTGAACATCCATCTTTCTGTCTACATCTAAGGACCGGAGAGGTTTACGGTGCCCTAGATACAATGGAATCTTTTTTATGTAACCAGCTTCAGAGGAAGTCTATTTTATACAAATCTAAGCACTTCTGTGTTGTTGAACATAGACTGGATATTATCAAGACATCTTTCCACTTTGTTTATAGAGAAACATTTTTAAGGTTTGGTTTAAGTGCTTTTGCAGGCGAAGGAAAGGATAGAGTAGGTTGGAAGGGCCAGTTAAAAGCAATCCGCTCAGATTTGTACGGTCAGAACTATGCTTTAACATTATTTCTCATTACTTGGGTGGTTGTTTCCACACCACGCCTGCCAAAATCAAGATCCCCTGTTTGTCCATGTCTGCAGGTGCTGGTTTTGGGGAGGGATAGATTATTGCAGTTACCCAGAGCATGAAAAGATCCTGATTTGGATAAACAATGTGATAAATACCACAATCCAGAAGGCCAAAGGATTAGATCTCTGCATTCCAAAATGTTTCAGAGAAATCACCTGATATTACTCCGTGCTCAAATAGAGTCATGCAAAGGATGGGATTGTGATGAGCAGTTAAAATCAAATTCTATCTTTACATTTTTGATGAGGAGATCGTAGCAGCCCCAAGTTGCAGCAAATGAAAATATGAAAAATATTAGACGTGCAATTTGTTTGGTTCCGAATGAACATTTAGACGAATTTCATGCAATTCGGACATTTGGATGCTTACGAATGTCCGAAGTGCCGAAGTTCCGATGTGGTGTGGATTTCTGAACAGTGGCAAAACAAGAGAGAGGGAGGAAAATTACGTGAATGATGACATGAATCTTGACCAATAAGCTAATTCCTGGCACTGGGAGCCCTATAGATGTGTAAGTGGTTGTGGTGGCAGTCTGGGCACTGAGATCCATATAGATGTGTAAGTGGCATAATGGGCAGGGGGCTCCCAGTGCCAGGACTGCCACCACAACCACTTACACATCTATAGGTCTCCCAGTGCCCGAACTGCCACCACAACCCCCAGTGCCAGGATTGCCCCCACAACCACTTACACATCTATCGGGCTCCCAGTGCCGGACTGCCACCACAACCACTTACACATCTATCTGGCTCCCAGTACCGGACTGCCACCATAACCACTTGCACATCTATCGTGCTCCCAGTGCCCGGAATGCCACCACAACCACTTACACATCTATAGGACTCCCAATGCCAAGAATTAACTTATTGGTCAAGATTCCTGTTAGGCATGTACAATTTGTTTCATGCAATTCAGACATTCGGATGGTTACACAATTCCTAAGTGCGGAAGTTCCAAATTGCCGAAGTTACGAATTGCCATTGATCCGAATTGCCAAAGCAGAAAAATGTTTCTACTTACCCGAATTTCCGAACCGAATTTCTTGCCCATGCACATCCCTAAAAAAATATTGCAGTCTGTATTATACAAAAGTGTGCTTCACAGAACAAGAGTTGTTGGCTGGCTAATGTTAAATCTGTGCATATTTGGCATCTGTCATCAGCTGGGAACAGATGAGCAATGGCGGCATGGTTTCAGAGAGTGAAGTCACAGAGTCTAGGGGTAAAGGCTGGTGTTATAGTCAAATAACGTTAAACTAGCGTGACTTCAATGCATGCTTACATTTCTCTACAGCACCATATGTAAGAAATGTTTGTGAAATCAGATACATTAACACAGAATGTTTAAAGAGAGAGATTACCTAGTAACAATTAAAACTGAATACATAAGGTAGACAATGTTTTAGTATGCGGTTCTTGTCTTCTGTATGTTGTATATATTAATTTATAAAGAACCATCATATTAAACGTGCAATACAGGGATGCAGTGGATGGAATTATTATTTATCTTCTGGGGTAAAATACATTATCTTGTATTAAAAGATATACAAGGGTATTCAGTCACTAGTGTGAGAATTCAAACAAATAAATAGTGAATTTCAAATTTAAGGTCAAAGCAGCCGAGTAACAGTAATTATAGTTGACTTCAAGAATTTTTCCAGTTCAGTTTTTTTCCCTTAAATTTGAAATTCACTTTAGTATATAAGTACTGTGATTGTAAGAATCACTGATCACTGGAAAGCAAGGTAGCCATGTGAAAAACCGAGGCTCAGTTTGATCATGTTATGGTAGGTTCACGTTCACCCTAACCGGTTTGAATTGTTCAACTCTCCTAACATTACAAAATGTCCATTAAAATGTACAGGGTAGAGATGTGTATACAACATAGCCCCCTGGGGTTATGCAATAACCCTTTAGATTGTAAGCTCATGGGCTATCTAACTAAGGACTTTGTATAAAAGAGCTTCAATGGTTATATCTCAGCTCACTGCAGGACCCTCTTTACCTTTTTTATTTGTCTGTTTATATTGTACTATTTCCCTAATTGTACAGCGCTGTGGAATATGTTGGTGCTTTATAAATGCCAGTAATAAATAAGACCCCGACAGTAAGACATAAAGAGCCAATTGATTATCCAATAGGTGCCAATTTGATTAAAAAAACAAACATCACGTTAGGACAACCAAACCTTAACTTTTAACTCCTCTCACAGATACGCCAGAGACCTTTCAAATGAATAAAGCAATTATCCAATCACATAATTAAGCATCTTCAATTTCCCCCCCGGGTCCTTATCAGACAGGATGCAGCTATCCTGTGCGAGATATGCTGGAATTAAAAAAGAAACCCAGATGCCTTATGAATTTATATCAATGCCCCATTGAATTGTGATTAAAAAGCTGTCAAGTGTTTCGTGGTGTTACTTTTTCTATTCCGCAAGAAATCCTCGGCTATCCAAATATGTAAAGACGTGTATTGTATGTGAAATGGAAAATGAAGCGTGTGTATTATACTGAATACTAATGAGCAGCACCATCACAATGCAATGCATTCACACATGGCAGGCGAGGACTGACCTGCTTCTCAAGTTCAACAGAAGGAGTTGTGACAGTGACAACAAATAGATGTCTCTGACTGTGGATCTCCTTCCTCCCGACCTCTCCTGGGACAGTCAGACCCATTTAGAATGAGATTAAACCATTCATTTTTCAAATTGCCTGAAAAGGCCCATCTTATTCTCTTTTTACAAAAAGGACGGAAGATGCGGGAACGTATCTGGGCTTTTCATCTTTTTTTCAAAGAAAATGCATTTTTGAAAAAATATATACATTTAAACACTTGCACACATCTCTCTCTTTTTTTTTGTAATATACAAGGTATATATATTTTAAATAAATATATAAAAACACAAGGTACACAAACTATAAATACTATATTTATGTGTAATATAAAAATGTAAATCAACCACGGAAACGTCATTGTTTTTTGCACACACCATGTGGCACTGGATTGATTATAATGCAGTTCATGAATAATCATTAAACAGTGTCAGATCCCCCTTGGCAGTAATTCCCTTGCAGCAAACACTGGGAGTTGGTAGTTTAACCCCTTAAGGACACATGACATGTGTGACATGTCATGATTCCCTTTTATTCCAGAAGTTTAGTCCTTAAGGGGTTAATCTCAGGTCAGGTTGAACATCAGAAATCATGGTCCCAATACAACATACTGTCATTGGCTTTCTTTTGCCTGGGTAAATAATTAATAAGTAAAAAGGTTTAAAAATATTATATATATATATGAAGTGGCCAGTGGGCTTGTGTTTTTTTTATGTGAGGTGGTGTTTTATTTATTTTTGCTGAATAAAGTATATATTTTTCTTTCCCTATTTTCCTGCATCCTGGATTGCTATATGGTGTAAGACGGAGAAATTAAGATTGGCACAAGGATTACCTAGACCCACTACCTACATCCACTGGGTCCTCTGTTGAAAGCTTCTGGGTTGACCCAACTTTACTAAGTGGCTCAGAACCATGTGAGTTGGACCAGTAGAGTACATGTATATATAACTGTGCTTACTATATTACTCTATGGTCTTCTCTTTAATTTTATGTTTTTAGATTCCACATTATCAAAGTATTTGTGGTATTTATTTACATTTGTGTGCTCTCACCTTCCTATTTTATATGTTCACTGTATTTGTGGGTTTTAGAGTGATTCACACAGGTGATTGAGCACCTGTGAACAAGAAGTTGCAACATTCTTACTTCTGTATTTTTTTCAATATATTAATTATTATTGTTTTATTTTATTTATATAGCACCAGCAAATTCCATAGCGCTGTACAATGGGTGGACTAACAGACACGTAATTGTAACCAGACAAATGGACGCACAGGAACAGAGGGGTTGAGGGCCCTGCTCACTGAGCTTACATGCTAGAGGGAGTGGGGTAAAATGACACAAAGGGTATACGTAGGGGTAATGAAATAGGTTGATAGAAAAGTATTCATTGAGAACTTGGTAGGTTATTTTTGACAGTTGCAGGAGAGGAGTCATGAGGGGGTGGAGGGGGATGAAAACCCACTTACAGTTTAGATGATATGCTTTCCTGAAGAAGTGTGTTTTCAAAGATTTTTTGCAGGAGTGGAGACTGGGTGAAAGTCTAACGGAGAAGGGAGTTCCACAGAAAAGGTGCATTAAATAGATTATTTAATAATATAAAGAAGACAAACAATATCTGTTTAAAAATAACTTTATTTAGTAGCTGCTGATAACACATCTGTTTAGATACGAAGCACGTCCAGCTCGTTTTTGTATGTGGTCATTTATTTTTTTTACTTTTCTTTTTCCGATATGTCTAGTCAGTATTATTGTGAATAGATTGGAAACTTGTTTGAACAGGGCCTTCTTCCCCTCTTGTCTTGGGTAATTTTTGCATACCAATTACTTGTTGTCAAATATTATTATTATTTATAAAGCCCCAACAACACAGAAAGCCCCAATGGGGCCCCTGGCAGGTAATTGGTTTGGGGCCCCCAATTCATTCTTCACATAGGAATTGTTAATAGGGCCAAGCAAGTACATGGTTCCGGGGCTCCTGTCTAACCACTGGACCCTACAATGTCGCCTATGGTCACCTCTGGCCAACAAATTCCGCAGCATTGTACAATGGGTGGACTAACAAACAAGAAGTTGCAGCAAGACGAGTTGGATGCACAGGAACAGTGCTGAGGGTCCAGCTCAAACCAGCTTACATTATAAGGGGAGTGGGGTAAAATGACATGAAGAGGTAAGGGTACAATACATTTCATGTATGGGAAAAGTAGGTTACTAGGGCAGTTTACAATGAGGGAGGGAAAGCTGTTAACAGTTTAATTGATATGACTATTTAAAGAAGTGGGTTTTGAAGGAACTGAGACTGGGGGAGTCTAATGGAGCAGGGGAGAGAGTCCCAAAGGAACGGTACAGTCTTGGCAAAATCTTGCCGGCAAGAGTCAGAGGTGTGAGTATGAACAGAAGATATAATTGTAACGCAATGCAGAAAATGTTGGCGCTATATAATTGCCAATAGTAATGATACATTTGTTCTACTGATCTGCAACATATTTTTTATGTATTGATATTTTTTTATGGAATATAATTAAAGAGGAGCGTTTTTTTTGTTTTTTCTATTACAACTCCGGCTATTGCTTCCCATATTGGAGTACTTTGATTTGGAATATGGATTTATTCTATCCACTTATCTCAGCATCCTATGCTTGCGATCTCAGTTTTCCTCCGCCATTAATTTCACGCCACCCAATGTGTCTCCCCTCTCTCAGCTCAGTCAGCCTTGTTTCTTAAGATTAGATCCACTTAACACCACCTGGAGACCCCCATCTATATATGACGATATATGTTCACGAAATGGTGAACCGAAAGCTATCCAAATGTACTGGTTTTCTAAACTGACCATTTTTGGCCTAAATCTTGCATTTTGGTAGTTCACCACAGGTCACATTTCAGCGAATTACCCATTAGTCATAAGTTCAAGGTGATGTGAATCTGGTGGGTTCACATATAGAAATCCAATTAATACAAACTGGAAAATTAACTCTAGCCTTCTACGCAATTTGTGTGTCAATGATTTTGTAAAGCGCTATTGGCTAAACCGTAAACTTGTGAATTTCAAATGTTAGGCCAAAAAACAGAGCTGACAATTTAGCCCGACTAGAGAAATGTTTTTATTTGGCTACTTGCGTCTGGAATGTGTAATCCTGTGGTCAATTTAGTAAAGAAATCTAAAGCTGGCATCAAAATGCTATGAAATGAAAATAGCTCATGCAGACTTTTATCAGAGACCGCTTAGCTGAGTTAAATGAGATCAGTGATGCTTTTTAACTGCTGAGACCAGCTCTCTTTGAGTATTATTAACAGCACAATAAATCAGTCCTATGACTTTTTCTGTTTATTTTAGCCCCGAAGTATAAACATGTCTTCTATACATATTTTGTCATGTGTATTTTGTATCAGATAAGCAGCCAGTATAAGCTATTAAAGATCAGTAGGTTGGGTTTGGGTCATGGGTAAACACAAAATATATATGTTTTTCTTCATTTTTTGTGTGTGTTTGAATACTTCTTATACAGTTGAGAAAATATTCAAAGTAAACAAAGAATTCATTCTTTCTCATTATATAAGAACATTTGTTTCCTAAATAGAAAATCCTAGGGACAAAATTTAAAAAATGATATTTATTGGGAAAGTTTCATGCAAAATATACTTTTTTTAAATAAATGTATTGTTCAGAAAATGTGATTAGATCCTCATAATGTAAATGATCAAATATAAGCCTTGAGTTGATATTTTTGTATAAACTTTTAAAATCATTTAAACATTTGAAAATGTTAAAGGACCACTTCAGGCACCATAACAACCTAAATGCAATGGTGTTATAATGTGAGGAGATTACCTGTTAAATCGTTAACAAATGAGTTAACCCTAAAAAGCCCGTCCTTTTTCTCTCACTTTTCACAATGAAATGTGATAAAGTTGTTATGGTGCTTAAGTGCCCCTTTAACCTTTTTCATGGGATTTTCCTTTTTATTTTAAATTGATACTATTATTATTAAAGACATCAAATTACAATTGAAAATGTATCAAATGACATAATCCAGTTTAGACAAGGCACAGGCAGGGCATACAATGCAAATGAGGAGAAAGAATACAAACATTGTTTCATTTCTCATCTTCTCTGTATGTTTTCTTTATGATGACTGCCAGGTGCAAAGGGCGGAGCTCATCACAATGATTGACAGGAAGCTAAGATGGCGGCGCCCAGTTAAAGAATAAAAAGGTACGGATTTCTACCTTAATTTTGTTTTTCACACCTCACAAATAGTTACAATGCTAAATATAGGGATGAACAAACACAAAATTAAGAAGTGACATTTGATGCTTTCTTAATTCACGTACGATTTACCATTGTTTTTTGTAGTAACAGAGTTGCCTTTACATTTGTAATATATATGTTTAACTTTACATTTAAAGGGAACATTTTTCCTGGCTTCCCAAACAATTTTTACATTTTAGCACAATATATCATTGAGATCCTAGTGACCTTTGCTCCTGGATTACTTTACTTGTCTTAAAAATTTATAATTATTGTCTCAGTGGAGCTCTGTGTTTGGAATGTCTCCAGATCCCTCCGAATTCCTTTTTTCACACTGTGAAAAAGCTAAAAAAATAAATAAATTTAAAAAACTGATCTCAACACAGGTACCTTTGTGAAGGGTTTATTTAATCCCTTTTCTACAAAATTATTTCAATTTAAAAAACAAGCATAACATTTATTGGAAACATGGCTGGCACATGTATGTAGAATAAACCAGCAACTGTGTGTTTTGTTCTTCAGGGATACGTGAAATATAAAATGATGTACATTTACACTATTTACATTTTTTATTGATTTTTTTTCATTTTATATCGAAATATTAAGGGTATAAAATGTTTTTGAGATCATGCAGGATGTTTCATCTTACAATATGCAATACAGAATCAGAAATATTGGGGTAAAAGTAAACTTTATTTTTAAAGTAAGCCTAAAAAAAATGTAGAATAAAATGAATAAAAATGATCAAAGTGATATGTGGGTATTTGTAAACAATCTTACGGAATACTTGGGGATATAACTTAAAAAAATGTGAATATAGTATGTGCATTTGAGCTTACTATACATAAAGTAAGTACAATAATTTATGTTATTTATAATATTTTAACAGAATGGATACATTGAGATTTCTCTTGTTTTTAAGTATGTCCTGGGTAGGTATGCGTCATAGAAGGCATTGCAGACTGCTGTTGTAGCCCATAGTGTGCTCAGTACATTCAGAGCCCATATGGCTTTTAGAATGTTGCCAAAAACAAAAATGTGATGTAACACCTCACTGTTTGGCACCACTAAGCTGTCACACCTTCTACTGGTCTTGTAAGCATGCAAAAAAATAAAGGCAATTGCTGATTCGAACAAGGCAGACCACCAAATGTGCTTGATCAGTAATGATGAGAATGTTGAGAAGAGTAGCTTGAAGCTGAAGGAGAGACACAGTGTCACCAGACTAATTAGTGATTTAAGGTGCACTCTAAGTTTTGTAACCACTACTGCTAGTGGTAGAGGCCCAGTGATAGTGAGTGGTTTGACGCAAGCCAAGGGTCCCGCAGGCACCTACCACCCTGCCCCTCACTCAGCAGATTTGCACTTCAAAAGTAACTCTTTCATGTTACCAATATCTCATCCAATCAATTCTGTCCAAATTTGTAGAAGATTGGCATTTATAAAGTGGAATCTCCAAAGTAGCAATTCAATGGCTGTGGGCACCTGCAGGACCCTCAATTTGTGTCAAACATGTTTGAAACACAACCAGGAGACAGCACACACAGTACCTGAGCACCATAGCCATTGAACCAGGATGCAGTGGCTATGGTGCTTAGAGTTTAATGATTATGCTATTTTGTGGAAACTGCAAGCAAAGCATTATAGTTGGCATAATTTATTCGAGCACGATAAGAAAGAGTGAATTGAAGAACTGAGGTAGCAGCATTACACATGAGCTGATAGCAGTGTTGGCTTTAGGCAGATGTTTTACATTTCCACATAGACACTATCTGAGCTTGAGTTTAGCATCGCTTCACTTCACATAAGGAGTTAAAAAAAAAAGAAGCATCCTAGTGAAAATGGCTGGGAGTAGGAGACAGACTGTTTCAGATTAGCTTGACAGAAAATATTAATGGCTGCAGAAGTATCTTGCCCAAAGCCCATCTTGGAGTGAACGAGAACAGCTGTCGAGGACAACTTGCCAAAGACGAGGAGCCTTGGAGAGACCTTTCAGGCTGACACTTAACAGCTTGAAACCCTACATTAACTTAAATGATACATTTCTAAAGCATTAGACAAGGAAATTACACTGAAAGTGAAAGAAATTGTATATTTTTAAGACTAAATGACTTACACGATGACAGGGGATATTTAGTAAATGCTTTATATGAAAGATACTTTGTTATAATGTTGAAAATACATGATACGGAACTTTCTGTAGCAAAGAATTATCTTTTCTCAGAATGCTCATCTTTATTTTAGATCCATAAGTAATTACACGCTGTATCCGAGCTATCCAGACAGATCTTATCGCTTTGATTCGTTTTTTATTGCTAGGCGTTTCCTGGCTTATTTCGGATGCAAACATATATGTTCATTTAATTCATGTAGATCATTATACTAAATGTTTTTCACAAAAAATGTTTACTTTTTATCTTTAAATTTATTCTGTTATTCTATCGGTAACACACTATAAATCTCAATCAATATGATGTTTCTTGAACTACATAAACCAAAACAACACAGTTCATCCCCTTCTCCCCCCCCCAAATATTGTATTATTTTCAATGACAGAAAAGGACGTGATGGGTGTCTGGGTTAAAGTATCGAGCATCCTAATAAGTGCCATTCTATTAACTTGTAAGAAACGAGTAATAAAAATTAGCACAAGACAAAATCTTAAAAGTGACATGTCAGTTCCAAATAACTAAATAACTATTGTCGATAAAGCAAATAAAAGGGGTATGAACTATTCCAAGAAGAGGTCTCCCGCGAAGGATTCACAGAGAGTGCCGGTCAGTGAATTGTAAGGTTTTGTGAAATAGAGCCTTATGACAGAGACCCAGAAAGTGGATATAGGGCTCCCAGATACTAAACAACTGAGAAACCCCGATATTACCCACATTGGAGGCCTCCATCCAGTCCATTTAATTTAACTTGGAGTAACAAGGCACTGAGAACAGTTAATTTTAGTAATTAGGGATGTTACATAAAAACTAAATTCAAATTACAGTATTTGAGAAAAACATGATTTACTGGTTCACTTTGTAACACACAATGAAAAGAAGGGCTTAGGTAGTTTAGAAGATGTTTATTAACAAATATATCTGTACACAAAATTCCATTAGATTGTAAGCTTCCTTGAGTAGAGCCCTCAAACAAACTAGCTAAGACTTACAGTTTCCAGCAGTCATAAAAACTCACATCAATACACAGACATGATGGCACAGCTGGTAAGACTGGTGGATGCTGGCAAGGCTGGTAAGACTGGTGGATGATGGCAAGGCTGGTAAGACTGGTAGATGTGGCATGGCTGGTAATACTGGTGGATGATGGCACAGCTGGTAAGATTGGTAGATGTGGCATGGCTGGTAATACTGGTGGATGATGTCATGGTTGGTGATACTGGTAGATGTGGCATGGCTGGTAAGTTTGGTGTATGATGGCATGGCTGGTAATACTGGTGGATGATGGCATGGCTGGTGATACTGGTAGATTTGGCATGGCTGGTAACACTGGTGGATGATGTCATGGCTGGTGATACTGGTGTATGATGGCATGGCTGGTAATACTGGTGGATGATGGCATGGATGGTGATACTGGTAGATGTGGAATGGCTGGTAAGACTGGTGAATGATGGCGTGATTGGTAATACCGGTTGATGATGGCATGGCTGGTAATACCAGTGGATGATGGCAAGTCTGGTAAGACTGGTGGATGTGGCATGCCTGGTAAGACTGGTGGATGATGTCATGGTTGGTAATACTTATACTGGTGGATGCTGGAATGGCTAGTAAGTTTGGTGGATGATGGCATGGCTTGTAAGACTGGTAGATGTGGCATGGCTGGTAATACTGGTGGATGATGGCATGGCTGGTGATACTGGTAGATGTGGCATGGCTGGTAAGACTGGAGAATGATGGCATGGTTGGTAATACTGGTTGATGATGGCATGGCTGGTAAGACTGCTGGATGTGGCATGGCTGGTAAGACTGGTGGATGATGTCATGGTTGATAATACTGGTGGGTGATGGCATGGCTGGTAAGACTGGTGGATGCTGGAATGGCTGGTAAATTTGGTGGATGATGGCATGGCTCGTAAGACTGGTAAATGTGGCATGGCTGGTAAGACTGGTAGATGTGGCATGGCTGGTAATACTGGTGGATGATGGCAAGGCTGGTAAGACTGGTAGATGTGGCATGGCTGGTAAGACTGGTGGATGCTGGAATGGCTGGTAAAACTGGTAGATGAGGACATGGCTGGTAATACTGGTGGATGCTGACATGGCTGGTAAGTTTGGTGCATGATGGCATGGCTGGTAATACCGGATGGATGCTGGCATGGCTGGTAATAATGCTGGATGGTGGCAAGTCTGGTACGACTGGTGGATGGTGGCAAGATGATGAGTTGCCAACATAATATCTCCACAATGGTACATAATGATTCACCTGAGTAAAATGTAGAACTTTACTCTATAATTATTTTACCTTATTCCTAAAATGTCCATTACTTTAAAATATTGGCAAGATCGCAATGGATATACAATTAATAAGTGTATTTTCTACATTGTTCCTTTAATTGTGAGCTAAACTCACATGCATTTTTTGTTAAATGTGATTGTATTGTCTGTACCGCTAAGGACACTCCATGTTTTCAGACTAAGCTTTCTTTCATACCATGTGTTTTTATTTCTTACATACAAATAAACTATTCTTTGGGGGAAAGAAAAATAGTCTCCAGTATCCACTTGAGGTTAAATTACGATGAAATGCACAAACAAGCTCTTATTCAGAGAGTCGTGTAAGTGCTAACAGCTCTGTGTTAGCATAAAGTTTAATGAACCTATATATTTGTGGTATATGAAAAGTAGACCTTTAATCTAAGAAGCCTTTCTCCCTTGTTTTAAAGAATGCAGAGCTATATTGTACCCAAGGACCTTCCTCTGGAAATAGATATCCTTTAATAATAAATGCAGAGATTCCCCGGAGTACTTTTCAACGTTCTGTTTATTTTCCATCCTAATTATGTCATGGAGTGCCATAGTGGTTCGAAACACTGGGAGGAAAAAAAACCAGGCCAAGACTCTGCTTTAAAATAAAAACAGACAATATGTACTATAATCAATGCCGATTGTGTGCAGAAGTTTGCTGAGAATTTATCGCTCAGATTGCAAGGCAGGTGACACAAATCACAGTGAAAGGTTCATTTTAAAATGCCAGATTTAATACATGAAACACAACTCAGCATACCCTGCAATATCGGCATGCCAATGGGCGGGAATAAAAGGGGGCGGCAGGCCAGTGATCCAAATCAGATCACTGGCGACGCATAAAGGGGGGGACATACCCAGAATGAGGAAGGATCGCCGCAAAGACCTAGCAGGTCATCCTGGCGTTAATGATTGTCAGTAAGCCTGCCAATTGCACAGACCAGCCCACTGAAGGCAGACCTTGCAGGGAGCAGATACAATGTTACTGTTATTAAGCAGGGCGGTTAATTTTATGGAATGTGCTTAGCTTTCTTCATGTTCTTTAATTTGTATCCATTCAAATCTGTGCCTCTTCTTCATTGTTTGTATATTTTGTATTTTTATTTTATGTATTATTACATATAGTATTACAATATAGTATGTACTACAGTGCACATATGAAGCCAGTTGTACTGGTGATGGTGCCAGCCGATTATGATAAACAATGTAATATTTTTGGATAAAAATAATTAAATGATTTAAATAACTGTTTCAACAATATTAAATTGAGGCCATGCCACCATAGCATCGTCAGACCCCTCATCTCCAACAGTTGGGAAATAATATTGGACTTATTTAACTTACCAACATGGGATGGGAGTTGGTGGATGATGTCATGGCTCGTAATCAAATCCATCAAATGCAAAGTTAGTTTTTTAAAGGATCGCTATAGTGTCAGGATCACAAACCTGTATTGACGTCAGACCTATTATCCAGGCAGACCAGCCCCTAGAGTGTTAAAACCACCATTTAGGTGGCTTGTCCCCTTCCCACCATAGCTCCGTTTAAAGTTAATAAAACTTACCTTATTTCCAGTGCCACGCGGGCCTGTCTCGATCTGACTCCTTCCTGACATCATCAGGATTTATGATTTCAGCCAATCCAATGCTTTCCCATTGGATTGGCTGAAGTCGGCAAGGAGGCGGGATGGGACAGGGCCAAACACTGGCTTGGCCAATCAGCACCTAGAAACATAGAATGTGACGGCAGATAAGAACCATTCGGCCCATCTAGTCTGCCCAATTTTCTAAATACTTTCATTAGTCCCTGGCCTTATCTTATAGTTAGGATAGCCTTATGACTATCCCACGGATGCTTAGACTCCTTTACTGTGTTAACCTCTACCACTTCAGCTGGAAGGCTATTCCATGCATCCACTACCCTCTCAGTAAAGTAATACTTCCCTCATTCTTGTTCCCTTACTCCGAAGCAACATTGGTATGTCAAACTTTAAAGCTTCATTCTAGCAGCCAGGGAGGGCTCAGAGAATACTCAGTATGCTACAGTGATTCTATGTTCACAGTAAACATGAATTGTATTTGTCAGGGTACCTTATGTGTGGACACAGGCTGTGCCACACCCTTATGTCATTTTGCAAGAGGTTGGGGACCTGTCCAGAAGTCTTCCTAAGGTTTCCATTGATTCTCTCGCCGGTTGCGATTGCCCCGCCCCTTTTTATGACACCGCGTATGCGCGCCGACATCATGACGCTGATGACGCCATGGCCCGCCAAGACATTCAAATTCGATGGTTTTGGGGGCGTGGCTACCAATTAAAGGAACACAGTATAAAAGAGGACTTCAGGACATGACTCATTGCCCTGTTGTGGTTCTTATAGTCCCAATAGCGCTTTATTATTATTATTTTATTATTTATATAGCACCATCAGATTATGTAGCGCTGTACAATGAGTATTGTACTCTAGTATTGGATTCTTGGTTTTGGCTTTGGATTGTTTGACTACCCTTCATTCTATTACCTTTTGACTCAGCTTTTTTGTACCCTTGTTGTTCTTGATTTCTGGCTCCACTGACCTCGGCTTGTACCTGTTTATTTTCCATTCTAAAGTCCGGTACACATTACTTTTGTATTACACTCTGCGTGTAGGGTTGCAGTATTACCTGACAGTATAACAGACACTTGGCATAACTGTACTTACTTTATTTTGGCATTTTAGATATATACAAACATTATTTTTACATTCAGGGGGCATTTGTACGAAAATGCATCCTGACAAATACCCAGAAACAAGGTATTTTAATAGTTTTTTTATCTACCTACAGTACATAACAGAAATATTATTTTTGTTTCTTTGGGAATATTGACACTATATGAAACAATGCCCCTACCCATTGAAGCCTCCTCTCCACCCCCATCTCCTGCACATGGGAAGAGGGAATGCTATTAGCCTGATCTCCCCAGGTAATAGAAATGTTTAAAGGAATCTACATTTTAAAAATATATATGTAAATGTTTGAGACTCTCTCTTCTAACATGCTGTTAGTGTTCTGGTTGTAAACAGTGAAAACATTTTGTCACAATGTTTTTTTCTGGTATGATGCAAATATTGCTCTTACACAAGGAAAAACTCCACTGAAAGTGCTAATTTACAGTTATAAGCCAGCCCGCAAGACATACTAGCAAAATCATTAATCTCTATTCTGACTCTCCAGAGTACATTTTTTCACCGATGACAGTGTTTACACTTTTAATAAATCTAGGGCCATAATTCAAGTCTTTAACGTAAAGCTGAAGCCATAGACTATGTAGGTCAAATCTATACAGTGTCATAACGTTTAATCTATGCAAGCATTGGGAATATGAACAGCTCAACGTGCAAATGAAATTGTATACTCTGCAAAGTGACGCCATGCCTTATTTAATATGACAAGGTGCCCTTGAAGTATATCACGAGTTTAGAGATTATTTTAACATGTAAATGTTATTAATAATAATACAAGCTTCAGATATCTGGGAAGAATAGTGTTCACTAATATTTAACCATTGGCTTCACGGATGTTTGTGAATTCCTTCATGATGCTCTTGCATTTGCTGTGGTGTAGATATTATTATTATTATTATTGTCATTTATATAGCACCAACAGATTCCGTAGCGCTTTACAATATTATAAGAGGGGGGATTTAACTATAAATAGGACAATTACAAGAAAACTTACAGAAACGATAGGTTGAAGAGGACCCTGCTCAAACGAGCCTACCGTCTATAGAGGTGGGGTATAAAAACACAATGTAACAAGCTGTTACTATCATTTATTTGTTGTTTGTTGGAGTTGGTATTTCTGTTTGTTAGCTTGTTTGTTTGTTTTTGTACTGCAGATTTACTCATTGACTCCAGGAAAAAAAAAAGCCAAAAACATGATTTTATGTAAACATTCGCCCACGTAAATAGAAACATAAAACAAAATTATAACTTTACATTGTTAAATTGTCACCCAAAGGAAAGTTTGCAGTATAGGCATTTATAGACTGGCTCTTGGACGAGGAAAGAATGCAACAAACTTTACGGCACAATTTAGAAAATCACATTTTAAGTGGAACGACTAAAAAAGTATTATGTTTAAAATGAAAAACTCCTGGAAAAATTTACAAGGTGTGTATGTTCCAGAAGAGTCATTAAAACAGAAAAGTAGAGTTATAAAATGTAATTTGTCAAAGTTGTTACAGATTCGTAATCAAAATATTGCTCAGGCTCAATTCTGCTACTTAATACTTCCAAATTGTGTCTAAACAATTTAGTTAAATGCGAAGAAACATCGAGCAGCATATAAAACGAGAGCCGTGCACAGTGTGAAAACACGTTCTTTGCGTGGCTAGGTAATGGAAAGTTTTCACATGGCATAACATTTCCTGAACCAAATGTCTGAAGACAAGGCTCTCTTTTAGCTGCATGGGTTTAAAAATAAACCCCAGGAAGAAAGAAGCTGTTAGCATAGGTTGTAAGAATTTAAGGTGAAGTGATCAGTGTGACTATGTATATTCCTTTGGGAAATTTTTTCATAGAAAAGCAATTTAATCGAACTTCAGCCAAAACAACCCTTTTTTTCAGTCTGCAAACAGAGATATGTGTTTTCGCTTGCCAGGGAAATGATGGTCGTATAGCGCACCACCTCCCCACTAAAATAGGCTGTTAGACTCCCTAATATAGTCCTTTTACTGTGTATCAGTTTTAACTGCAGTAGAAACAGACACAATGTACAATATCTTTAACAAATAGCAGCCATAGCCCTAACATCGGAGTACTGTAAAGCGGGACGCCGATGGGAAGGGCAATAGGGGGCGAACAGTGTCACTGGTGCAGTCCACAGAGGAAAGACCCACCCAGAGAAGGGGCTGGTCTGCCTGGATAATAGGTCTGACGTCAGTCTGACTGCCAATCACGTAGGCTGGTTCACTAAGGGCAGCCCATGCAGAGAGCAGTATTATATCGCTCCGTGACGTGTCCTAGTGCCCTCAGCATAGTGTGAGCACATCTAATGACGCACTCGAGCTGTGTTTTGTCTGGTCAGTTCCCTGGTGTCCCCAAAATTGGGAAATCAGGGAACTACTCTGGACTGTAGCTCAGGACCCCAAAATAGAAGCTGTCCCACTGAAATTGAGACAGTTGGGAGGCCTATGCAGCAGTCTCTTTATCTAAAATTGCTGGGAATCTGCTACCCAACAAAATGTGTGTCAGCTCTTTGGGTTAGGACAGGGATAGCATACTTCAGCCCCCTCTCCCTCCACCCCTCCCCCTCAAATGTTGTTGGATTGTAACTCTCATAATTGTCTGTCTGTTGCATAAAATAAAGTTGAGTTGCTGCCAATCAACATGGGCCAGGAGGGATGGTGGGGTGTGTGGGGGGTAGGGATTAAAGTGGTATTTGAGCTGCAGGAAGGCCGAATAACTGTTACTAGAAATAATTTAAATGTAGGAGCTGTTGGACTGACACGGTTTTGTTACAAAGTGTGAATTCACACCAATTTTAAGTTTTAAACCAAAATAAACAATATAACTAAATTCCCAAGATACATTGACATTCCACTTCCCCTTCCCCCCTTTATATGGTACTAACAAAACGAATCTTAAAGTACTATATACGTATATACTCCAATAAGGCTGTTATACTTTCTTTGTCTTTTTAATTATTTATACATATGTGCATGATACATAGTTACAATATAACTTACAAAATAGTATAGCACTTATTGTTAGATAAACATACACATTCTAAAACCATGCAACAATACCTAGAAACATAAACATTATTAAAATAACACCGATGGCAACAAATCACCACATAAGGAGTGACTCGCTGTCTGTGTCTGTTTTAAATCTAAAAATATGCAACACTCAAACTATCTGCTTCTCCCTGAACAGGAAAAACATGGAGGATGTAATTCACTAAGCAGTCAGTTGTGGCGAATTAAACACCAAATTGCAAATCGTGGGCTAAAATAGCTCATTCGTAAAATTCTTCAACTGAGGTGTAGCAATGACTGGATTATTTTAGCCATGTTTTGCAATTCCATAATTCAGTATCATTACACTTTTAGTGAATAATCTACCTGATGTCACTTCCTATTTACCCAGGGAAAGCCAAAATAAAGGACAGGTGTACAGTAACCAAAAAGTAAGAGACGGGTCAATTGTGATCCTATTTCACAAAATATTTCAGGTTAAATTCAAAGAGACTCTTATTAACCTTTCACACACACGGATTTATTTAATGAAAGGCAAATGCATCTCAGATACAATGAAATTAATAGCAGATCCTTGCGGTTGTAGAACTTAACTCCATCCATCCACTTTCTTTATGTAACCAGTCCTTCCTAAGCCGCTCTTCAAACCCTCCAGTCATTCCTTCACTGTTGTCTTGCTCTGAGTATCTGTCTATTTCCTATTTGTTAAAGAGTTACTCCAACCAAAGAACAGTGATTTAAGAAAACCCTGTTTTTTGTTGTTGTAGTTACTCCTTCTAGCATGCCCCCCCCCAAATCCCTCCCCCCCCCTCCGCCTCTGAAATAAATAAAAAAAAGCTCAAATGTACCTCCATGCAGTGTGACAAGACCTAGTTCTCGGCTGAGGCCCACTCTGCTCATGTCACTCGCCTCGCGGGAGGTGGAGGGAGGTCAGGGAGGGTAGACTGAGGACATGGGTAGCATGGGTAGAGGGGGGGACATACCACCATTGGCTGTCTTGCTGCACAGGATTGAAATTAGCCAACCTGCAACTCTTGTTCCGGCTGGACAATGACGCTGACAGAGGTGTAGTTACATATTTTGGAGCAGATAAATTAATTTTATTATGTACAGCATTTCTTTTGACCTTAGTGTGTTTTATTTTTTGGATTTTAAATTCAGAATCCCCCCCCCCCCTCCTCCAGCCTCCCCTTAAATTAAAAAAGGCCAAAAAAAAAGCATTTAAACTCATCTGTAATCCGGGATTGAGATGGACTCTGCCAGACAGCCTCTGCACCTCTTCTCAGATAATCCTGACAGATTATTTTAATTCAATCCAATGCTTCTTTTATATATGCATTGTGGGGCCCTGGTATATGGGCAACAATTGGATGCATTGACTCCAATCATAGAGAAGCATTAACTCCAATACACCTCCATTAGAGTCATTCATGGCATTCGGAGGCATCATGCTGCGTCATGCTGCTTCGAATATAAAGACCTTTGATTTTCAAAGGTCTTCAATGATGAAGTACCTAGAGTCTGATAGCCAATAGAGCAGTGGTACCCAAACCACTCCTTCCCCCATCACCAGTCCAGGATTTAGGGATAACCCATTGTGTCTATGGTGTTTTTGTTTTTTTTCTAAAAACATGTTAGACACAACTGGGTAATCCCTAAATCCTGGACTGTTAGGTGGAGCGTGAGGACGGTTTCGGGAAGCACTGCAGTAGAGGAATGTTTATGTAAACATCATGAAACAGTAACATTCCACATTACCTGACTGCAGGGACAAAGTCTATACACCAAACCCTCTCTATTCAGATGAAGTGGCTTTGGTGATTAAAATATTGTTGTATGCAAATAATATTAAACCCATCAATAAAGCAAACGGTGTGGTAGTAGATTAGTTTTTCTGTCATGAACATCGATGTTTGAGACAATAACAACGTTCGTTAATTAGAAAACAAAATAAACAAAGGACTGGACTATAGGGCAGGGCTGTGAACACTGTCTGCAAAGTATTGTGATATTACGCCATCTAGTGGCAGCTGTGCAATAGTGCGTTTCTAAACTTCTCTGTAATATTAAACTGTATAGACAAAGGTGACCCCAAGGATAAATATGACAAGTTCTAGAATGAAGTGGGATTCAGCCAGGATTGACATAAAGTCACTAGCAACAGACTTAACCTTCAGTAAAATCATAAAAATGGTTATTGCTTTTATAACTGAAACACATTGTAATTCCCCTCCTAGTATGTATTCTGTATCCGAGTCCATGACTTTGTGAATAATAATAACATTTTAAAAATATATATATTTATAATTACGTTAAACATGTTTTACAAAATAACATTTTATTTTCATTCACTTTAGTGAAATGTTTGCACTAATACTTAAATACTTAAAATGTATACTTAATCTATCATTACTAGATATTTTAATATCTGATTTCCTTAACAATCATAATAAGATGCCTATTTGATAGTGATTCTCTCTGAGATTAGCTCTAACTGCTTATTATAGCTGGTGTTCCATGATATAAACATGTGTAATATTTAGTACTTTGTCACTGTGTCTTGTATAGCGACAAAAACAGAGGATATAAGAACTCTGACAATGGGCAGAAGCTTAGGTCCTTCGGTTAATCCCTGCTCAGGTCTCAAAATAGTTTTTGCTCATTTGATACAGCAGCCCCCATGCCATCATTTCAGCCTTCTTTAGGTCTCATCAGTGAGGTGTAGCTGATACCCTTCTAGGCACTCTCCTTACTGCCACGTCCATCGGTCCTTCCTTTCATCACCTTCCTTAGCCTTTTCTGAATATTTCCTCCGAATCCCTTTTTTCTATGCTTTTTTTTCCAAATCTCATTATCTATCTCCCCCAGTCTTCTCTCCTAGTCTCGTTTTTTTAAATTCCTGGTATTTTGTTCTCCTATTTTACTCCCAATCTTTACCTCCTTTCTAACACTCCTGTTAGAAACGTAGAATGTTAAACTTATTGTCAAACACACCGGATACAGGTACAAAGCAATTTTCCACTGTCTTTTTCCAGACTGTCTTTCCCCTCTCCCCTAGAATTATTACTCTTCTCAGGACAACTTGTCTTTCATCTATTCACCTGATAATATCCCCCAGCCTTTACCAATAGACATTGTAACATCACCATTTAAACCAAGCTCAAAAATCAAAATCAATTGTGTTTAATGTATTTTATTATACCCTCATTGAGTTCATCCAGAAAAACATTTAACTGTTGCATTGCTCTTCCCTATGTTCTTCTTTTTCTTATCTTTATTTATCAAAATTTTCCAGTAAGATTCAACAAGCAGTCAAAACAAAAGGAACAAATCATTGCAAAAAAGAATGAGTACTCCCAAAGAATGTAGTATATATTTGGCACACAAGGAGAAAGGGATGCCTCAGTCCCAAAGAAAAAGTGGGGACCAAAAGAAGAGGAAAACGAGAAAGAGGGGAAGTGGAATAGAAAATAGAAGGAGGGGAGAGCCTGACCTTGAGCTGGAGCAGATGCCATTTCATATCGTTCCTTTAGAAAACTCGCTTTAAAACTTGAATTTTGGGGGCCACTCTGTCCATCCACATGGCTACCCCATAGAATTCACCGCAGAATACTTCACCGCAATACGCAATACGTTTTTTCAAGCTGCAAAGGCGAAACTGCTAAAACGCAGATCTAGGGCCCACCACCCACCCCTGGACCTCAACAGGGCTGGACTGCTGGGCAACCTTGTGCTCTCCGGGGTGCCTGAGCCTTACGCTCCACAACCCGATCGTAACACAGCCATGGGACGGAGGTCTCAGAAGCGGTAGCCTGACATACCCACAGGGTCGTTGGACATCGGGGTCCTTCTCCAGCAGCAATCACAGCCAGCACAGGGGAGCCGCGCTGTATCAATGGTGGCGTAGGAGAGCCGTGCTGTATCAGACGCCCGGCAGGGACTCACGCCGCCTGAGTCACTCCCATGTTCTGAGCTGACAAGAATGCGCACCAACAGACACACAAGGTGGGTCAGCACCTGTAACATAACAAGACTTCCACAACCAACCTTTTAGTGGAGATAAAGAAGTTGCTTGCGTCAGATGTGGCACTCCTTAACCCCTTAAGGACACATGACGTGTGACATGTCATGATTCCCTTTTATTCCAGAAGTTTGGTCCTTAAGGAGTTAAGGGAGAAATGCAGTCACTGATCGGGTGAAGACCTCTGAAGAGGATATTGAGGCCCTTAAACAGAGACTGTCATCATGCTCTATACTACACTGAGCGACAGATCTAGACACAACCACTTAAAAGTCAGAGGCATACCTGACGCTGTCACACCAGAAGAGCTCCCACACTATGTAAGGCGTCTCATAGCTTCAGTCTTACAACCAAGCCAGGCCAAGAGGTTTTCCTTGGACGGAACGTATCGTCTCCCAAAATCTGTAAGAGCGCCTACCTCTGCAATACGCGACGTCATCGTCCGCTGCTCTCTAGCCCAAGATAAAAGAATTCTACTAACAGCACTGAAGGGCAAGACACCTCTTACCTTTGAAGGCTCTGAGCTTACATTCTATCAAGACCTCACCCGGTCCACCCTACAGTGGAGGTGGTCTTTGAATCCTGTTACAAGCCAATTGAGAGGATGGATGGATGTCGACAAGGTTCCCTGTGGTCACACATAGCGGAACGGTATATAAGATTTCCAAGCATGCTGAATCTTCGACCCTTCTTAGGGCTCTGGGCCTATCCATTCCATCGACTGAATCTGATGGACAGCCGGCGACTCATGTTTGGGACCCATCTCAAATTGTCACTTTTCTACCCTCAAATCATTTGGCCCAGACACCCGAGACTTGAGTTGCAATGTTTTAAAAGCGGTTCGAGTATATATGTTTAGTTAGCTATTTGAGTTCACACCTTTTCGTTTTAAGCTTCCCACACTAAATGTATCCTCCTACACTGGAGCTCTGATGACATGGGCATAGCCCATTTTGGTAGGTGTCCTGCTCCACATCTACTCTTTCCCGCCCCCACCCGCGACCCTCACGGGTGGGGTTACCCCGCAGCCAGCCTGCTCATGTAACTATAGCTAAGGATATCTCTGAATCTTCCCATACCTATCGTAGTTCCACTCATAACTGCATGGTTCCCAACTCAAGCCGTCCTCACACCACAGTAGAATCTTCTTGCATTTAAATATTAATGATTGGTTCTCATGACCCCATACAAATTGCTATCTTGAATATTATCTAAGGTTATACTTTGTATCGATGTATATGATATACTACTGTTTATTGTCTTACCGAACAAGCATTGATAATAAAAAAAATAAAAAGTGATTGACAAAAAAAAGAAAGAAAATAGAAAAGACAAATGACCTAAGGGAGACCAGCCTCGCACCCCCATCCCTAGTAAAATATCATGAACATAGCAGACTGAAAAGGTAAACCCTTCCCAACGTGGCTAGGTCTCTACCCCACACCAACCCAAAAGATAAGGACTAATAAATGCACAACGAGCAGATTTAGAAGAACGACCAAATAAAGAAGCAGTTAGCACTTCCATGCTGTAAATTTTCTCAACCAATATCCACTGCTGGAGAGTGGACAAGTTGGCAGACCACCAATAAAAAGGAACAAGAACTTTTGCCACATTAAGTAAGTACTTTGTGAGGAACATTTTATACTGGGAAATAAAAATGAGAGACAAATGGAGCAATATAAACTCCGGTTGAAATGAAACCCCAAGCCCAAAAACCTCCACAATTGCTGCATCAATCACCTCCCAGTAGGGGACTATTCTCGGACATGACTACCAGCTGGGGAGTTCGATATCACTGGCTAAGGGGCTTGTATTTTGTCTCCAGAATTTTGAAGTTAGTAAAGCTCCGATCAGCAAAAACAAAAGTATTTTTCCATTGCTCACCAGATTGGGTTTTTTCTTTGTCCTCCACCTGAACTTTGCATCCAACACTTTTCTAGCCCATCGCTATTTCACATCATAGAACTTTTGAGTTGCACAATATCTACAGACAAAATGATTCACCGAGGCTCAGACATTTTAATCTTTGTTTTGGTGGAAGGAAAAAGGCTTCTTTTGCCTGCTTTCAAATGGTCTAATTAGCTTGGTCCTGTATGATTCATAGATTACCAGAGATAATATATAGCTCCAGAGACCAGAAATACATGTTATACATTTTTTTTTCTGGCCTTCTACCCACACATAGTTTTACTGACTCTAAAACATGAACTCGAAACTGCGTAAGCATGCATTCATTGTTATGCGTATTCCTGTCCTGTTACATAAAACCTTTATAAGGCTGTATCCAAACATTTGTCACTAAAGATACTCTACCACATTTTTCAAATATTCAGGAGGAAAATTCTCGAACTCAAAAATGTAGACTGCATCGTAATAATTAAAAATTGCACATCATCGTCTTTATTGAAATTCTTCAACTTGAAGTGGTTACAAAACACATACACAATTATGGCAGGCAGTAAAAAAATTATAAAAAGTAAGTTTTACTATATTTTTACTGCCTGTCATATATTTGTATGTTTTTGCAACCATTTTAATATTTGGATTTTAAATAAAGAAGATGATGCGCTCTTTTCAGTTATGACAATGCCGTCTCTATTTTCGAGTTCAAGGATCTTCAACGTGAATATTTGGTTCATTTGACGGGGTCCTCTTGCGTGCACCGTAGACACAATCAACTGGGACACTTAATTTTTTGGAATTTTATTCACGTACGTCAAAACTATGCTGCACTTGCTGTTGTACCAATTGACAGCTTTTTGGTTTTTTTTGTGCTAATCACATTTTCCCAACCAGTTCTATGATACGTTGGATGTGGCGAAGGATATGCATGTGGTCTCATGTGGTAGAATTGTCTGCAGAAACCAGGGCAAGTTTGCTAGCCTCTGGTTTCTTTTTTATACCTGGCATATCTCTTCATCTTGAACACCAGATTCATCATTCAAAGAATCCTAGGTGGGGATTGTTCCACCCATGCTTGGCAGATAGAGCAGTCTCTTAAAATTGTTAGTATATTTCATATTTCCTTAAGTACTTACTTATATAGAGAGCACTATGGGCCTTTTTATTTTATTTTATTGTATATGATCTACATTGCAACTACCGTCAGAGGGATATCCTAAAAGTGGGGAGTTTAAATACCACTGCACGCAGTTTTACTTGGAGCTGGTCATAGCTCTTACAAATGTGAGTTGGCACTTTTTACCTCAGTGCTGTCTGTAGCCATTGTTTCTACAATATTGCACTATAGGTTCCTTCTGTTTCTGCTCTTTTTATATATGCTGCTGACACTTTGAGCTACACCTAAGACATCACCTGAACACTTGAAGACATTATAGACTAAATAGACTTTTTATCACTTATATTTGGTACCTTTTTGTATTTTTATATTATTTTACTTTTTATCTATTCTATCTGGTGCATCCTGTATTTCTTGTCCTGTTCCCAGTGTGTGTGTGTGTCTGCTTGAGTCAGTGTGTGTGTGTGTGTGTGTGTGTGTGTGTGTGTATGTATCAGTGTGGACACAATTTGAGGTTTGATGGATACAATAAGCTGTGCCAGGACACAATTTGAGGTTCGATGGATACAATAACCTATGTTAGGTACAGAATACAGGATGATTTAACAGCCAACAATAAACGTGCTGCATGGTTAATATCTCTAATCTCTGTCTACACATTACAAATATCTCCTCTGTTCACTCAACTGAATAATTACTTAATAAACACACTTCCCGTGTAGTATCAAGTGAATCAGTATTATAATTAAGGTTTTATCTGATAAACAAATTATGTTTATTTAGATCAATGAAAGCTTGGCACTACATACCTGTGTGAACTCCACGTGCCCCAATGCTCAGCCAAAAGGCGGTGTGCCACGGTTAGCCATCAGTGTCCTATAGTGTATTGTAACTTCTGTAATATTAATAATATAGCCACTACACAAAATTAACACTACTAATCACTACATTTACCAAATACTAATCAATTATAACTACACTTAACTAAAATTATTAACTGCTACACTTCACTAATAGTAACCAAAAATACCTACACTAAACTAACACTATTAACCGCTATACTTAACTAATACTAACCAATAATATCTACACTAACCTAACACTACTAACTGCTATACTTCTCTAATACTTACCAATAATACCTACACTAAACTAATACTATTTACTGCTATACTTAACTAATACTAACCAATAATATCTACACTAAATTAACACTACTAATCGCTATACTTCACTAATACTAACCAATAATACTTACACTAAACTAACACTACTAACCACTACACTTCACTAATACTAACCAATAATACACACACTAAACTAACACTACCAATCGCTATACTTCACTAATACTAACCAGTAATACCTACACTAAAATAACACTACTAACCACTATACTTCACTAATACTAACCAATAATACCTACACTAAACTAAAACTATTAACCACTATACTTCACTAATATTAACCAATAGTACGTATACTTCACTAATACTAACTAATAATACCTACACTAAACTAACACTACTAACTACTATTCTTCACTAATACTAACCAATAATACCTACACTAAACTAAAACTATTAACCACTATACTTCACTGATATTAACCAATAATACCTATACTTCACTAATACTAACCAGTAATACCTGCACTAAACTAACACTACTAATCGCTACACTTCATTAATATAATCCAATAATACCTACACTAAACTAAACTACTAATCGCTATACTTTAGTAATACTAACCAATAATACCTACACTAAACAAACACTACTAACTACTATTCTTCACTAATACTAAACAATAATACCTACACTAAACTAACACTACTAACAGCTACACTTCACTAATACTAACCAATAATACCTACACTAAACTAAAACTATTAACCACTATACTTCACTAATATTAACCAATAATACCTATACTTCACTAATACTTACTAATAATACCTACACTAAACTAACACTACTAACTACTATTCTTCACTAATACTAACCAATAATACCTACACTAAACTAAAACAATTAAACAATATACTTCAGTAATATTAACGAATAATACCTACACTTCACTAATACTAACCAATAATACATATATATTTCACTAATACTAACCAGTAATACCTACACTAAACTAACACTACTAACCACTATACTTCACTAATACTAACCAATAATACCTACACTAAACTAACACTACTAACCGCTATACTTCACTAATACTAACCAACAATACCTACACTAAACTAACACTACTAACTGCTATACTTCACTAATACTAACCAACAATACCTACACTATTAATAACACTACTAACTACCATTCTTCACTAATACTAAACAATAATACCTACACTAAACTAACACTACTAACCGCTACACTTCACTAATACTAACCAATAATACCTACACTAAACTAAAACTATTAACCACTATACTTCACTAATATTAACCAATAATACCTATACTTCACTAATACTTACTAATAATACCTACACTAAACTAACACTACTAACTACTATTCTTCACTAATACTAACCAGTAATACCTACACTAAACTAACACTACTAACCACTATACGTCACTAATACTAACCAATAATACCTACACTAAACTAACACTACTAACCGCTATACTTCACTAATACTAACCAACAATACCTACACTAAACTAACACTACTAACTGCTAGACTTCACTAATACTAACCAACAATACCTACACTAAACTAACACTACTAATCGCTATACTTTATTAATACTAACCAATAATATCTACTCTAAACTAACACTACTAACTACTATTCTTCACTAATACTAACCAATAATACCTACACTAAACTAACACTACTAACCGCTACACTTTACTAATACTAACCAATAATACCTACACTAAACTAAAACTATTAACCACTATACTTCACTAATATTAACCCATAATACATATACTTCACTAATACTAACCAATAATACCCACACTAAACTAACACTATTAATCGCTACACTTCACTAATATTAACCAATAATACCTACACTAAACTAACACTACTAATCGCTACACTTCATTAATATAATCCAATAATACCTACACTAAACTAACACTACCAATCGCTATACTTCACTAATATTAACCAATAATACCTACACTAAACTAACACTACTAACCACTATACTTCACTATTACTAGCCAATAATACTTACACTAAACTAACACTATTAACCACTATACTTCACTAATATTAACCAATAATACCTACACTAAAATAACACCACTAGCCACTATACTTCACTATTACTAGCCAATAATACCTACACTAAACTAAAACTATTAACCACTATACTTCACTAATATTAACCAATAATACCTATACTTCACTAATACTAACTAATAATACCTACACTAAACTAACACTACTAACTCCTATTCTTCACTAATACTAACCAATAATACCTACACTAAACTAACACTACTAACCGCTATACTTCACTAATACTAACCAACAATACCTACACTAAACTAACAGTACTAATCGCTATACTTTAGTAATACTAACCAATAATACCTACACTAAACTAACACTACTAACTACTATTCTTCACTAATACTAACCAATAATACCTACACTAAACTAACACTACTAACCGCTACACTTTACTAATACTAACCAATAATACCTACACTAAACTAACACTACTAATCGCTACACTTCACTAATATTAACCCATAATACATATACTTCACTAATACTAACCAATAATACCCACACTAAACTAACACTATTAATCGCTACACTTCACTAATATTAACCCATAATACATATACTTCACTAATACTAACCAATAATACCCACACTAAACTAACACTATTAATCGCTACACTTCACTAATATTAACCAATAATACCTACACTAAACTAACACTACTAATCGCTACACTTCATTAATATAATCCAATAATACCTACACTAAACTAACACTATTAACCACTATACTTCACTAATATTAACCAATAATACCTATACTTCACTAATACTAACTAATAATACCTACACTAAACTAAAAATATTAACCACTATACTTCACTAATATTAACCAATAATACCTATACTTCATAATACTAACTAATAATACCTACACTAAACTAACACTAGTAACCGCTACACTTCACTAATACTAACCAATAATACCTACACTAAACTAAAACTATTAACCACTATACTTCACTAATATTAACCAATAATAACTATACTTCACTAATACTTACTAATAATACCTACACTAAACTAACACTACTAACTACTATTCTTCACTAATACTAACCAATAATACCTACACTAAACTAACACTACTAACTGCTATACTTCACTAATACTAACCAACAATACCTACACTAAACTAACACTACTAATCGCTATACTTTAGTAATACTAACCAATAATACCTACACTAAACTAACACTACTAACCGCTACACTTTACTAATACTAACCAATAATACCTACACTAAACTAAAACTATTAACCACTATACTTCACTAATATTAACCTATAATACATATACTTCACTAATACTAACCAATAATACCCACACTAAACTAACACTATTAATCGCTACACTTCACTAATATTAACCAATAATACCTACACTAAACTAACACTACTAATCGCTACACTTCATTAATATAATCCAATAATACCTACACTAAACTAACACTACCAATCGATATACTTCACTAATATTAACCAATAATACCTACACTAAACTAACACTACTAACCACTATACTTATTATTATTGCCATTTATATAGCGCCAACAGATTCACTTTTACTAGCCAATAATACTTACACTAAACTAACACTATTAACCACTATACTTCACTAATATTAACCAATAATACCTACACTAAAATAACACCACTAGCCACTATACTTCACTATTACTAGCCAATAATACCTACACTAAACTAAAACTATTAACCAGTATACTTCACTAATATTAACCAATAATACCTATACTTCACTAATACTAACTAGTAATACCTACACTTAACTAACACTACTAACTCCTATTCTTCACTAATACTAACCAATAATACCTGCACTAAACTAAAACTATTAGCCACTATACTTCACTAATATTAACCAATAATACCTATACTTCACTAATACTAACCACTAATACCTACACTAAACTAACACTACTAATCACTACACTTCATTAATATAATCCAATAATACCTACACTAAACTAACACTACCAATCGCTATACTTCACTAATATTAACCAATAATACCTACACTAAAATAACACTACTAACCACTATACTTCACTATTACTAGCCAATAATACTTACACTAAACTAACACTACTAACTGCAATACGTGACTAATATTAACCAATAATACCTACACCAAACTAACACTACTAACTGCTATACTTCACTAATACTAACTATTAACACCTACACTAAACTAACATTATTAACTACTATTTTTCACTAATACTAACCAATAATAACTTCACTAAACTAACACTACTAACACGCTACACTACCCTAACACTAGCTTTTTGGTTTTTTTTGTGCTAATCACATTTTCCCAACCAGTTCTATGATACGTTGGATGTGGCGAAGGATATGCATGTGGTCTCATGTGGTAGAATTGTCTGCAGAAACCAGGGCAAGTTTGCTAGCCTCTGGTTTCTTTTTTATACCTGGCATATCTCTTCATCTTGAACACCAGATTCATCATTCAAAGAATCCTAGGTGGGGATTGTTCCACCCATGCTTGGCAGATAGAGCAGTCTCTTAAAATTGTTAGTATATTTCATATTTCCTTAAGTACTTACTTATATAGAGAGCACTATGGGCCTTTTTATTTTCTTTTATTGTATATGATCTACATTGCAACTACCGTCAGAGGGATATCCTAAAAGTGGGGAGTTTAAATACCACAGCACGCAGTTTTACTTGGAGCTGGTCATAGCTCTTACAAATGTGAGTTGGCACTTTTTACCTCAGTGCTGTCTGTAGCCATTGTTTCTACAATATTGCACTATAGGTTCCTTCTGTTTCTGCTCTTTTTATATATGCTGCTGACACTTTGAGCTACACCTAAGACATCACCTGAACACTTGAAGACATTATAGACTAAATAGACTTTTTATCACTTATATTTGGTACCTTTTTGTATTTTTATATTATTTTACTTTTTATCTATTCTATCTGGTGCATCCTGTATTTCTTGTCCTGTTCCCAGTGTGTGTGTGTCTGCTTGAGTCAGTGTGTGTGTGTGTGTGTGTGTATGTATCAGTGTGGACACAATTTGAGGTTTGATGGATACAATAAGCTGTGCCAGGACACAATTTGAGGTTCGATGGATACAATAACCTATGTTAGGTACAGAATACAGGATGATTTAACAGCCAACAATAAACGTGCTGCATGGTTAATATCTCTAATCTCTGTCTACACATTACAAATATCTCCTCTGATCACTCCACTGAATAATTACTTAATAAACACACTTCCCGTGTAGTATCAAGTGAATCAGTATTATAATTAAGGTTTTATCTGATAAACAAATTATGTTTATTTAGATCAATGAAAGCTTGGCACTACATACCTGTGTGAACTCCACGTGCCCCAATGCTCAGCCAAAAGGCGGTGTGCCACGGTTAGCCATCAGTGTCCTATAGTGTATTGTAACTTCTGTAATATTAATAATATAGCCACTACACAAAATTAACACTACTAATCACTACATTTACCAAATACTAATCAATTATAACTACACTTAACTAAAATTATTAACTGCTACACTTCACTAATAGTAACCAAAAATACCTACACTAAACTAACACTATTAACCGCTATACTTAACTAATACTAACCAATAATATCTACACTAACCTAACACTACTAACTGCTATACTTCTCTAATACTTACCAATAATACCTACACTAAACTAATACTATTTACTGCTATACTTAACTAATACTAACCAATAATATCTACACTAAATTAACACTACTAATCGCTATACTTCACTAATACTAACCAATAATACACACACTAAACTAACACTACCAATCACTATACTTCACTAATACTAACCAGTAATACCTACACTAAAATAACACTACTAACCACTATACTTCACTAATACTAACCAATAATACCTACACTAAACTAAAACTATTAACCACTATACTTCAATAATATTAACCAATAGTACGTATACTTCACTAATACTAACTAATAATACCTACACTAAACTAACACTACTAACTACTATTCTTCACTAATACTAACCAATAATACCTACACTAAACTAAAACTATTAACCACTATACTTCACTGATATTAACCAATAATACCTATACTTCACTAATACTAACCAGTAATACCTGCACTAAACTAACACTACTAATCGCTACACTTCATTAATATAATCCAATAATACCTACACTAAACTAAACTACTAATCGCTATACTTTAGTAATACTAACCAATAATACCTACACTAAACAAACACTACTAACTACTATTCTTCACTAATACTAAACAATAATACCTACACTAAACTAACACTACTAACAGCTACACTTCACTAATACTAACCAATAATACCTACACTAAACTAAAACTATTAACCACTATACTTCACTAATATTAACCAATAATACCTATACTTCACTAATACTTACTAATAATACCTACACTAAACTAACACTACTAACTACTATTCTTCACTAATACTAACCAATAATACCTACACTAAACTAAAACAATTAAACAATATACTTCAGTAATATTAACGAATAATACCTACACTTCACTAATACTAACCAATAATACATATATATTTCACTAATACTAACCAGTAATACCTACACTAAACTAACACTACTAACCACTATACTTCACTAATACTAACCAATAATACCTACACTAAACTAACACTACTAACCGCTATACTTCACTAATACTAACCAACAATACCTACACTAAACTAACACTACTAACTGCTATACTTCACTAATACTAACCAACAATACCTACACTATTAATAACACTACTAACTACTATTCTTCACTAATACTAAACAATAATACCTACACTAAACTAACACTACTAACAGCTACACTTCACTAATACTAACCAATAATACCTACACTAAACTAACACTATTAACCACTATACTTCACTAATATTAACCAATAATACATATACTTCACTAATACTTACTACTAATACCTACACTAAACTAACACTACTAACTACTATTCTTCACTAATACTAACAAATAATACCTACACTAAACTAAAACAATTAAACAATATACTTCAGTAATATTAACGAATAATACCTACACTTCACTAATACTAACCAATAATACATATATATTTCACTAATACTAACCAGTAATACCTACACTAAACTAACACTACTAACCACTATACTTCACTAATACTAACCAATAATACCTACACTAAACTAACACTACTAACCACTATACTTCACTAATACTAACCAACAATACCTACACTAAACTAACACTACTAACTGCTAGACTTCACTAATACTAACCAACAATACCTACACTAAACTAACACTACTAATCGCTATACTTTATTAATACTAACCAATAATATCTACTCTAAACTAACACTACTAACTACTATTCTTCACTAATACTAACCAATAATACCTACACTAAACTAACACTACTAACCGCTACACTTTACTAATACTAACCAATAATACCTACACTAAACTAAAACTATTAACCACTATACTTCACTAATATTAACCCATAATACATATACTTCACTAATACTAACCAATAATACCCACACTAAACTAACACTATTAATCGCTACACTTCACTAATATTAACCAATAATACCTACACTAAACTAACATACTAATCGCTACACTTCATTAATATAATCCAATAATACCTACACTAAACTAATACTACCAACACTTCACTAATATTAACCAATAATACCTACACTAAACTAACCACTACTTAATCACTAGCCAATAATACCTACACTTCATTAACCACTATATACTAATTAACCAATAATACCTATACTTCACTAATACTAACTAGTAATACCTACACTAAACTAACACTACTAATCGCTACACTTCATTAATATAATCCAATAATACCTACACTAAACTAAACTACTAATCGCTATACTTTAGTAATACTAACCAATAATACCTACACTAAACTAACACTACTAACTACTATTCTTCACTAAAACTAACCAATAATACCTACACTAAACTAACACTACTAACCGCTACACTTCACTAATACTAACCAATAATACCTACACTAAACTAAAACTATTAACCACTATACTTCACTAATATTAACCAATAATACCTATACTTCACTAATACTTACTAATAATACCTACACTAAACTAACACTACTAACTACTATTCTTCACTAATACTAACCAGTAATACCTACACTAAACTAACACTACTAACCACTATACATCACTAATACTAACCAATAATACCTACACTAAACTAACACTACTAACCGCTATACTTCACTAATACTAACCAACAATACCTACACTAAACTAACACTACTAACTGCTAGACTTCACTAATACTAACCAACAATACCTACACTAAACTAACACTACTAATCGCTATACTTTATTAATACTAACCAATAATATCTACTCTAAACTAACACTACTAACTACTATTCTTCACTAATACTAACCAATAATACCTACACTAAACTAACACTACTAACCGCTACACTTTACTAATACTAACCAATAATACCTACACTAAACTAAAACTATTAACCACTATACTTCACTAATATTAACCCATAATACATATACTTCACTAATACTAACCAATAATACCCACACTAAACTAACACTATTAATCGCTACATTTCACTAATATTAACCAATAATACCTACACTAAACTAACACTACTAATCGCTACACTTCATTAATATAATCCAATAATACCTACACTAAACTAACACTACCAATCGCTATACTTCACTAATATTAACCAATAATACCTACACTAAACTAACACTACTAACCACTATACTTCACTATTACTAGCCAATAATACTTACACTAAACTAACACTATTAACCACTATACTTCACTAATATTAACCAATAATACCTACACTAAAATAACACCACTAGCCACTATACTTCACTATTACTAGCCAATAATACCTACACTAAACTAAAACTATTAACCACTATACTTCACTAATATTAACCAATAATACCTATACTTCACTAATACTAACTAATAATACCTACACTAAACTAACACTACTAACTCCTATTCTTCACTAATACTAACCAATAATACCTACACTAAACTAACACTACTAACCGCTATACTTCACTAATACTAACCAACAATACCTACACTAAACTAACACTACTAATCGCTATACTTTAGTAATACTATCCAATAATACCTACACTAAACTAACACTACTAACTACTATTCTTCACTAATACTAACCAATAATACCTACACTAAACTAACACTACTAACCGCTACACTTTACTAATACTAACCAATAATACCTACACTAAACTAACACTACTAATCGCTACACTTCACTAATATTAACCCATAATACATATACTTCACTACTACTAACCAATAATACCCACACTAAACTAACACTATTAATCGCTACACTTCACTAATATTAACCCATAATACATATACTTCACTAATACTAACCAATAATACCCACACTAAACTAACACTATTAATCGCTACACTTCACTAATATTAACCAATAATACCTACACTAAACTAACACTACTAATCGCTACACTTCATTAATATAATCCAATAATACCTACACTAAACTAACACTATTAACCACTATACTTCACTAATATTAACCAATAATACCTATACTTCACTAATACTAACTAATAATACCTACACTAAACTAAAAATATTAACCACTATACTTCACTAATATTAACCAATAATACCTATACTTCATAATACTAACTAATAATACCTACACTAAACTAACACTAGTAACCGCTACACTTCACTAATACTAACCAATAATACCTACACTAAACTAAAACTATTAACCACTATACTTCACTAATATTAACCAATAATAACTATACTTCACTAATACTTACTAATAATACCTACACTAAACTAACACTACTAACTACTATTCTTCACTAATACTAACCAATAATACCTACACTAAACTAACACTACTAACTGCTATACTTCACTAATACTAACCAACAATACCTACACTAAACTAACACTACTAATCGCTATACTTTAGTAATACTAACCAATAATACCTACACTAAACTAACACTACTAACCGCTACACTTTACTAATACTAACCAATAATACCTACACTAAACTAAAACTATTAACCACTATACTTCACTAATATTAACCTATAATACATATACTTCACTAATACTAACCAATAATACCCACACTAAACTAACACTATTAATCGCTACACTTCACTAATATTAACCAATAATACCTACACTAAACTAACACTACTAATCGCTACACTTCATTAATATAATCCAATAATACCTACACTAAACTAACACTACCAATCGATATACTTCACTAATATTAACCAATAATACCTACACTAAACTAACACTACTAACCACTATACTTATTATTATTGCCATTTATATAGCGCCAACAGATTCACTTTTACTAGCCAATAATACTTACACTAAACTAACACTATTAACCACTATACTTCACTAATATTAACCAATAATACCTACACTAAAATAACACCACTAGCCACTATACTTCACTATTACTAGCCAATAATACCTACACTAAACTAAAACTATTAACCAGTATACTTCACTAATATTAACCAATAATACCTATACTTCACTAATACTAACTAGTAATACCTACACTTAACTAACACTACTAACTCCTATTCTTCACTAATACTAACCAATAATACCTGCACTAAACTAAAACTATTAGCCACTATACTTCACTAATATTAACCAATAATACCTATACTTCACTAATACTAACCACTAATACCTACACTAAACTAACACTACTAATCACTACACTTCATTAATATAATCCAATAATACCTACACTAAACTATCACTACCAATCGCTATACTTCACTAATATTAACCAATAATACCTACACTAAAATAACACTACTAACCACTATACTTCACTATTACTAGCCAATAATACTTACACTAAACTAACACTACTAACTGCAATACGTGACTAATATTAACCAATAATACCTACACCAAACTAACACTACTAACTGCTATACTTCACTAATACTAACTATTAACACCTACACTAAACTAACACTATTAACTACTATTTTTCACTAATACTAACCAATAATAACTTCACTAAACTAACACTACTAACACGCTACACTACCCTAACACTAGCCAATAACCCCAACACTACCCTATCACTATCCATTAACCCCACACTACTACCATATCACTAACCATTAACCCCAACACTAACCTATCACTAATCATTAACCCCTACACTACCCTATCACTAACCATTAACCCCTACACTACTACCCTATCACTAACTATTAACCCCAACACTAACCTATCACTAACCATTAACGCATACACTACTACCCTATCACTAACCAGTAACCCAACACTACCATATCACTAAGCATTAACCCCTACACTCCCCCATCACTAACCGTTAACCCCTACACTACTAACCTATCACTAATCATTAACCCCTACACTGCCCTATCACTAACCATTAACCCCTACACTCCCCTATCACTAACCGTTAACCCCTACACTACTACCCTGTCACTAACCAGTAACCCCAACACTAACCTATCACTAATCATTAAGCCCTACACTACCCTATCACTAATCATTAACCCCAACACTAACCTTTCACTTATCATTAACCCCTACACTACCCTATCACTAACCATTAACCCCTACACTACTACCCTATCACGAACCATTAACCCAACACTCCCATATCACTAACCATTAACCCCTACACTACCCTATCACTATGCATTAACCCCTACACTGCCCTATCACTAACCATTAACCCCTACACTACTACCATATCACTAACCAGTAACCTCAACACGAACCTATCACTAATCATTAACCCCTACACTACCCAATCACTAACCATTAACCCCAACACTAACCTATCACTTATCATTAACCCCTACACTACCCTAGCACTAACCATTAACCCCTACACTACTACTCTATCATTACCATTAACCCCTACACTACCCTATCACTAACCATTAACCCAAACACTACTCTATCACCAACCATTAACCCCAACACTAACCTATCACTAATCATTAACCCCTACACTGCCCTATCACTAACCATTAACCCCTACACTACTCTATCACTAACCATTAACCCCTACACTACTACCCTATCACTAACCAGTAACCCCAACACTAACCTATCACTAATCATTAACCCCTACACTACCCTATCACTAACCATTAACCCCAACACACTAACCTAATACTTATCATAACCTCCCTACACTACCCTAATACTAACCATAACCCTACACTACTATCCTATCACGAACCATTAACCCAACACTACCATATCACTAACCATTAACCCCTACACTACCCTATCACTAACCATTAACCCCTACACTGCCCTATCACTAACCATTAACCCCTACACTACTACCATATCACTAACCAGTAACCCCAACACTAACCTATCACTAATCATTAACCCCTACACTACCCTATCACTAACCATTAACCCCAACACTAACCTATCACTTATCATTAACCCCTACACTACCCTATCACTAACCATTAACCCCTACACTACTACCCTATCACTATTAACCCAACACTACCATATCACTAACTATTAACCCCTACACTACCCTATCACTAACCATTAACCCCTACACTACCCTAGCACTAACCATTAACCCCTACACTACTACCATATCACTAACCATTAACCCCTACACTACTACCCTATCACTAACCATTAACCCCAACACTAACCTATCACTAACCATTAACCCCTACACTACCCTAGCACTAACCATTAACCCCTACACTACCATATCACTAACCATGAACCCCTACACTACTACCCTATCACTAACCATTAACCCCTACACTACTCTATCACTAACCATTAACCCCAACACTACTCTATCACTAACCATTAACCCCAACACTAACCTATCACTAATCATTAACCCCTACACTGCCCTATCACTAACCATTAACCCCTACACTACCCTAGCACTAACCATTAACCCCTACACTACTACCCTATCATTAACCATTAACCCCTACACTACCCTATCACTAACCATTAACCCCAACACTACTCTATCACTAACCATTAACCCCAACACTAACCTATCACTAATCATTAACCCCTACACTGCCCTATCACTAACCATTAACCCCTACACTACCCTAGCACTAACCATTAACCCCTACACTACTACCCTATCATTAACCATTAACCCCTACACTACCCTATCACTAACCATTAACCCCAACACTACTCTATCACTAACCATTAACCCCAACACTAACCTATCACTAATCATTAACCCCTACACTGCCCTATCACTAACCATTAACCCCTACACTACTCTATCACTAACCATTAACCCCTACACTACTACCATATCACTAACCATTAACCCCTACACTGCTACCCTACCGCTCTAACTATTAATCCCTGCCATAGATTTGCGAATTGGGTGTACCACATGTGCCCAGACACCCTAATGCGGTCAGTTTGTTCTCATTGTCCCCTGCTAAGCGTTCTGTGGTCAATGTTGTATGAGCTTTGTTTCCCATGTTATGTTGTTTATGAAAACAAAGCCTGGCTATTTCTGTATGAATGTGGTTATCACACCCTTGGAACCCAAAAGCAGTATTTAATCCTTGGGGAGAGGGCCTCTTATGTACTATTGTGTTTATTCTATTTATCAATCACCACCATACGCTGGCAGCTTCCTTGTGATTTTGCTTTAATGTTTGTATTGTATTTCGATGAACAATTCTCTAAAAATATACAAAATAAAGACTGACAAAAAAAAGCTATCGAGAAAAAGAAAAAATATTGTATTTATTAAAATAGTACGTTTTCCTAAAAGTTTAGGTGGTCATTTTCTCTGAGTGCACAGCCGAATACATGGGTAGGCAACCTCTGGCACTTTATATGTTGTGAACTACACCTCCCAATGAGCATTATGGGAGATGTAGTGTACAACATTTGGAGTGCCAAAGGTTGCCTACATTTTTCACAAAGATAGAACTGTTTTCGGGATAGCAGAAATTCGGATGGATATCAGTTCCAATGTTGGATGTCAGAGAGCAAACCAAAAAAGGAGTGAAATTTGGGGAAACCATTTACATAATATAAATATAACAATATCATATAAATTTGATGTATATTTTTTGCAGTACACTGATAAGAGCATTTTCCATATTTATATATATATATAATATTGTCCAATGCTTGCACTCCAGTACAGTAATATGTATAGCCCGGTGCTTGTCGGCACAAATAATAGATAAGAAAATATGAAAAGCACTCCAGGGACTTCATATAAGGTGAAAAAATAAACTTAGCTTTATTCAGCAACTGCCAAAAGTGATCAACGTTTCAGTCCCATGTCGGGACTTTCGTCAGGATCCTGACGAAAGTCCCGACATGGGACTGAAACGTTAATCACTTTTGGCAGTTGCTGAATAAAGCTAAGTTTATTTTTTCACCTTATATGAAGTCCCTGGAGTGCTTTTCATATTTTCTTATCTATATATATATATACATACACAGACACACATACACACACACACACATATATATAAACATTTTAAAAATAATCTATATATTGGAATATACAACATTTAGTGATGGCCCCCCTAGCCATCTCATTTTTGGCGTCACATGCTGAATTGAGTACCGTATATACTCGAGTATAAGCCGAGTTTTTCGCCACATTTTTTGTGCTGAAAAAGCCCTCCTCGGCTAATACTCGAGTCGCTGTCTGTATTATGGCAACTTACATTGCCATAATACAGACCAGGACCGCCAGGCTCATTACAAGCCCAGCGGTCCTCGGGGGGCCGGGAGCAAGCTGTTACTTACCTTTGTAGCAGCTCCGGTCAGCTCCCCGTTCAGCTCACAGTTTAACTCTCGCGAGACCCGCGGCCGTCAGAGTGTTGCCACAAGTTACCGTGGCAACGCTCCACGTGGCATACAGACCGCAAGACTTACACTGTGAGCTGAACAGGGGAGCTGACCGGAGCTGCTACAAAGGTAAGTTACAGCTTGCTCCCGGCCCCCCCTCAGGCACAGCCCATGCCACTGGACCACCAGGAAATGAGATAGCTCCCCTCCCTGGCCAGATAACAAGCAGGGAGGGGGGGCTAAAAAATAAAATGAAACAAATAAATAAAATATTAAAATAATAATAATAAAATATTAAAATAATATTTAAAAAAATATATTAAAATAATAAAAATGCCCTCCCCCACCCAGTTTACACACACACACACTACACTACACACTCACACACTCTGCATTCACACAAACACACACTCTGCATTATACACACACACTGCATTCATTATATACACACTGCATTCATACACACACACTGCATTCATTATATACACACACTGCATTCACACAAACCACACATTCTGCATTCATTATATACACACACACTGCATTCACACAAACACACACATTTTGCATTCATTATATACACACACTGTAAATAAATATCCAATTAATGTAATTTTATTGGGATCTAAAAATTTTATTTAGAAATTTACCAGTAGCTGCTGCATTTCCCACCCTAGGCTTATACATCGAGTCAATAAGTTTTCCCAGTTTTCTGTGCTAAAATTAGGTGCCTCGGCTTATATTCGGGTCGACTTATGCTCGACTATATACGGTATATTGACAAACCACCACCCAAACATGTTCAGCAATGCGTTTTTCAGTTATTCTGTAAATTATGCAGGTCCAGCACTTTCTATAGGGTTGGCCATCTAGGGTGCTGCTTAAAGGGGGCGCCAGCAGGAGCTTTACTGCTCTGCTCATTTGGCTGCCCCTCTATGTTTTAATAATTCTACAAATCGTGCCGCCGACCATGTTACTTGGCGCTAGGGACACTTACATGTCTGCTGACTAGCGCCCGGTGTAACACTGCTCCGGCGGCATCCACTTCGGCCTGCTCAGCCAGGCCCCCAAGAAGCACTCCTATTGCCGCAACAGCACGAGGGCACTTCAATTTCTCGCTCACATGCAGTGAAGGCGGCCAGGTGCAGGGAAGCGGCCAGGAACACATGACAAGCAGTCAAATATTAAGAAAGGTAAGTGGGTTAATAGGGAATGTGTATTTGTGAAGAGTTTCTGTATGTCAGTCTGTATGGGTCAGTGTGTGTGTCTGTATGGGTCAGTGTGTGTCTGCATGCGTCAGTGTGTGTCTGCATGGGTCAGTGTGTGTCTGCATGGGTCAGTGTGTGTGGGCATGAGTTAGTGTGTGTCGACATGGGTCAGTGTGTGTCGGCATGGGTCAGTGTGTGTCGACATGGGTCAGTGTGTGTTGGCATGGGTCAGCTTGTGTCTGCATGTATCAGTGCATGTGTCTGCATGTATCAGTGTGTGTCAGTGTATGTGTCTGCATGGGCCAGTATGTGTGTCTGCAAGAGACAGTGTGTGTGCGCGTCAGTCTGCATTCATAACTGAGTGTATGTCAGTCTGCATGGGTCAGTGTGTGCGTCAGTCTGTGTGTGTCAGTGCGTGTGCATCAGTCTGCATGGGTCAGTGTATGTCAGTCTGCATGAGTGTATGAAGCAAATGGAGGGGCAATTTTTTTTTGCCTAGGGTAGCAAAAATCCTTGCACTGGCCCTGTAATTATGGTATTATTATTATGGTTTTTCCAACCCTACACTCACACTAACCTTGAGCTCCTACACAACCCTAACACCATTAAAGGACCACTCTAGGCACCCAGACCACTTCAGCTTAATGAAGTGGTCTGGGTGCCAGGTCCAGCTAGGGTTAACCCATTTTTTAATAAACATAGCAGTTTCAGAGAAACTGCTATGTTTATTAATGGGTTAAGCCTTCCCCCTAATCCTCTAGTGGCCGTCTCATTGACAGCCACTAGAGGCGCTTGCGTGCTTCTCACTGTGATTTTCACAGTGAGAGCACGCAAGCGTCCATAGGAAAGCATTGCAAATGCTTTCCTATGCGACGGGCTGAATGCGCGCGCAGCTCTTGCCGCGCGTGCGCATTCAGCCCAGGAGGAGGAACGGAGGAGGAGAGAAGGAGGAGAGCTCTCCGCCCAGCGCTGGAAAAAGGTAAGTTTAAACCCCTTTCCCCTTTCCAAAGCCGGGCGGGAGGGGGTCCCTGAGGGTGGGGGCACCCTCAGGGCACTCTAGTGCCAGGAAAACGAGTATGTTTTCTTGGCACTATAGTGGTCCTTTAACCGTATAGTACACTCACACTGGTACCGGAAAAAATGGGTCTAGCAGGGGGCTACATATACATTCTGACCTCAGTTAGTACTTACCCTGCTATGCCGCCGTCGGTGCACCTGGGGATACCTTACACAAGCCTGTTACAGAACTGGATCACCCGGACCAGGGCTTGCGGCCTACTCGAGTTTGAGCTGAGGAGAGACAGCCGCTCTCTCAGCCCTCTGATCATCGCAGTGAGATGAGTATATAGCTGTTCCCCCCTCCCCCTTTGTCCGGTGGGATTTATCCCGGTACCCACTGGTGAGCCTCACTAACCTCTGCTAAACCCAAGCACCTGCACCAGCAATAGCCTTGGGCATTACGGTTTACGTTAAGATTGTAGACGTGCAGCAACCTTGTGTACAAGAGCTTACGAGGATCCTTCTGGGCCAAACTATCTGCTCATCTTGAGGTGATACTGGTTCCAGTTGGAGAGAGAGAATTGAAAGAGGAGAGACAGGAGGTAAGCGGGTCCCCCCTGGGCACTTCCTCCACACCAGCGCTTCAGTCTCCCACCCATGGCCTACCTGGACTGACGAATAACAGGGATTATATTCCGATGCATTGACCACCGGCGCAAAAGAGCCATTTCCGCAGGCATCGACATCCATCAGGAGCCTCTGCCACCCCCCAAAGGGGAAGAACCTGGACTCCCCATCAAGCTCCCAAGTTCGTGATCTCAGGGTGCAGGCCTTCATGATGGCCTGGGGCTGGGGAGTTGTCTTGCTCAGACCCTGTCACACAACACCGCTCAACTATTTCTCCTGCCACAGACACAGGGCATTGGCTGACTCGTGACTTAACAACCCAAGCTCCCTGCTAGCCAGAAATCTGACTCATTTATTTGCCTACCCAAAAGCCTACTACATGCTAACCAGCATCCAATTGTATATTTGTTTTTTTGCTCGCTACTGCTCATATTGATCTCCATTTTCCTTTTATTTTACTATTTTTTTTATTATTCTTTATTTTTGTTGTGCATGTAGTTACAAACATACTTGCAGAGCCACAACAGCTATAGAAAGCAATTCAAAAGACATAGTAGCACAATTGTGTGGCATAGCATTAATAATGCAAATTTTTAACAATTATAGCAAGAAAAGAGACACAGTGCTTGGAATTCAGAGGCGGTCCTCGCACTGTCAGGGGCCTCGCGGCCGCCTGAATCACCTTAGGGCAGACTAAACTGTCGGGTTCTCGGTCTATAACCAAGGACCCGACACATGAGGGGGCCCGGCAGCTTGCCCATTATGCCGCTGGGTGCGAAGCCCCTCCGCTCGGTCTGCCCTGGGGGAGAGCCAGCCTTCAGTCTGCAGCTTCGCCGGGTGTGAGCTGCAGACTGAAGTGTCTCGCGATCTCCAGCCAATCAGAGCGTTACCCCCCTCGGGGGCATAAAACTCTCGTAGCCCCAGAAGCTGCCTGCATAGTAGACTTGAGGATTCTAGCTCAAGGTAAGTGTAACAGTGTGAAAGTCGTCAAGTAGAGGCCAGAACCTTCAGGAGCACTTCTGACATGCGGCCATACGCCATGGCGGCCCAGCTCGCCCCCCTTATTTTACTTTTATCTTGCTGTGACAGCACTTTTATTTTCTGATATGTTACTATGCAATAACGTGAAGCTTCAGTGGTATTATGTTTGTATAGCTTGATAGGATGCACATACACAATGCTGGCTAATGTACCATTACCTAGCCTTGGTTCTTACTCCAAGTATATATTATGTTTTATTGCTTTGAAGTCTGCCCAAAGGCCAACCACACTCCATCCAACCACCCTGTTAAATCTGTTCTTAATTTATTTTATGCTTTATAGGGCCAATCATTTTGTGGATCCAGTGGTACCATAATCTTGTACACCTGGCCTGTAATGAAGCACCTATACTATGCCAGATAATTGCCTTTTGCTTAGTCTAGATTGTTCCTCCAGGCATATATTTTGTCTTTGTTCCAACGCACCTATATAAGCCAATGAATCTATTATAGTCTAGCGTTGATTGTTACCCCAGGCATATATTTTGTTTTCTTTGAGTCACTTTGTGACCTTGACTGAATATTAATGTTATGTATATCCTGCCTCCATGCGGACGCCAGTCCCCGTATGCGTGTTGTCTTAGTATGACTCATCCTGTTTATGTCATGGTTGTACCACTGTATTTCATGTTCAATCTATGCCACAATAAAAAAAAGATTGACAAAAAATATTTATATAAAAATATCTCTGAAGACATTTATAAACCATTTGACCACCAGTCTTGCTGTTTATTTTAACGTCTCCCGAGCTCCTTGTTACCATTATACTATATAATATATTATCGCAGTTGATATGGTAATGATTTTCTACACACAACTAATGCTTTCTGATTTTATTATTTTTATGTTAAGAAGATATATGGCTGTGGACGAAATAAAGACTGTAGAATTCAAGCCAGCGTATCATAGCACTAGTCAAGGACGATGTAAAAATCACACATATAAAAACAGACCTACTAATAAATTAGCTACAAAAGCTACAAAACGTAACGTGTAAACAAAAGCCATAGGACAGTATAGGCATTATTCCGATATATTACAAACGGGATAATATATTCTAAAATTCCATAAAACCATCTAGAAAGGCAGAATGCATATATTTCTTCATATCAGTGATGAAAGTTGTCACTGTCACACAGCAGAGCGCCCGTGAACCGGTGTCAGACCGTTATGGGTAATGGTAACCTATCACGGTGACCTAGACACACATAAAGGGCGTACTCACTAAATATTACATTTCAATGAATGGGAAACTATTTTCAAAATTTATCAAATTAAGCCTACATTTGGTAAATATTGGTCATTTAGGATTTTTTGGGGGAAAGTGAACCTGTCATGACAGGGTTACGTTAACTAATAAAATCTCCTTATGCTTTAAATAAACAACTTATTATAGTAATAAATTGTGTATTTAAAGAGTCCCTCCGAGCACTGATTTGAAGTGGTGATGGTGTAAGCAGTCTAGAGGTACAATGATTCAGTATGAAACAATATATATAGAGGCTATTTGAGGTGTAGGGCCAGATACAGCAGTATCATTAGCGAGCCTGGAACAAGATTCTCTGCCTGGTTAATGCTACAGCCGCTCTGTCACTTAGTTTATAGTATATTAAAAAAAAAAAAAAAAAGACTCATCCAAGGAACCACAGAGTGCTTAACTTGACCAGGGCCAGCGATTCCCCTAGATACAGCACATCCAAAGGCACTCACTGGGTTCAAATATAATGCAGTTTTATTTCATCATATCGCACAAAGTAATGTTTTGACCTTAAATGTAGTGCTGACTGTACTCACCAGAACCACTACAGCTTAATGTATAGCATACAGCTTAATGAAGTGGTTCTGGTGTCTATAGCCTGTACCTGCAGGCTTTTCAATGCAAACACAATGTTTAGATTACCGTAGTTACACCTCTAGTGGCCGTCACTCAGACGGCCACTAGAGCTGCTTCCTGGGTCAGTGCAGCATCTATGAACACTCCCCATAGAGGTGCATTGATTCAATACATCTCCATGAGGAGATGTTGATTGGCGCAGAGTGGCATTTTGCTGTGCATGCACAATAGCTCCTCAATTCTTTCCTGTGGGAAAGCATTGGATTGGCTGAGATCATCCAAATTGATTATCTCAGCCACAGAGACAGAGACAGGTAGAACCCACCACAACAAGACCAACACCAATAGGTCAGTTTCAGAGCAATCTAAGTGGGGGCAGCGATATATATACAATATACAATATACAATATACAATAAAACAATTCGTATTAATAACCACTTACCCTATATTTCCAATTGTGGCAGTCAATAGGAGCAGGCAATAGAGCATGGAGCCAAAATAATAAGCAACAAAGCTGTAGGTGGAACGCAATGTGCAAACGCAAGAGGCGCAATGCCTCAAACAAAGCGTGCATGTGCAAAGTCACGCAACAACATCGCACAAGCGCACAGAACGTCAGAAGAGCGATACTTCATGACATCAACACACTGGCGTTACTGCCGGTATAAGAGCACTGAAGCTGAGTAACATCAGTCACTCCATTCCTATATTCTACCAGTAACAAAGACAAAGATTTTCAGGGGGAATAGCTGAGTCCGAGAGCAAGAAAGCCCACCTGGGTCTTCTGCTGTCCTGTCAATCAGTTCCTCAACATAGAGGTCTATGAGAAAGAATTGATTGAAAGGTTGGGGGAAAGACCATAATTAATTTTTTTTTATAAAATCTATTTGTTCTAGCACCTTTTTACGTGATGTTCAGTAGAAATCTATGGTAACACTAAGGGAGAACTTCTAGTGAGTATATCCCCCAACATGGTCCTCACTCCACCCCCGGCACCATTATCTACCTAACATGTCACATGCAGACACCCCGCAAGTGGCAGGTCCACTTTAATTTTTCAGATATTAATTTTTGTAAATCATATTTCACTGTTTAGTGGAAAACCAAATCACCTAGATTGTACCTACAGACATACTGACCCTGATAACATTCTTCAATCTTTTCCTCTCCCAAGGTGAGATTCATCAACAATGATGTACAGGTAAGGAGATACAATGCAGGAAACCTTACAGTTGTTAAAATAAAATTTCCTGTGAATTGTATTTGGTGTGGAGTTCAGATAAAGAATAGAGATATTTGTTTAAGCTCTACACCTCACTGGTGTCATTGTCACTCATTTTCGATCTCCTGCTGGAACTCTTGCCGTTATCCATTATCAAGACCTTGGCGTCCTCCGGATCTGTGTGGACTGGTTCCAAGTGGGTCTCTTCATGCGCTTTGTGCTGTTTTACCTTTTTGTGAAAATTTTTGACTATCTTCTTTTCTGTATCTTCTAACAATGAAGTTAATAAATTAATGAGAAGTGAAAGCCATGCCAATCCGAACATTATCCAAAAGCACACCAACACACGAAAGAATGGAAACATGCGGTGGCTATTCGACTCTAAAAAAAATAAAAAAAAATAAAAAGATATTGATGTCTTCATATAAAATGTAATGTGTGATTTCTCATGATAGAGTCCCTATCTCATAGCTGGTTTAACCATTTGGTGACCTAAGGTGGCTGCATAGGGACAGAGGGATTTGGGCCCAAAATTCTTTCCCTCCTAATTAAGAACAGTTTTTAAACCCTTTGGGATTTCAATCTTGTATGCACTTTCTATATGACAATTTCCTGTTGGATATTTCTGTGTCATCTGAAATTAGAAACCAAAGTGGCCAACAAAAATATATACAGGGTTAAAGTGACTGAACATTGTACCTGGTTTGAAAAGAATGGTAAGGTGAGTCGGCTCTAATAATGTGACTTTGATCTTACCATTAGCAACATTAGAGACAGATACATACCATAACCAACTACATAGTCACCAAAGCCAATCGTACTGAGTGAAATAAATGCGTAGTAAATGCCTTCCTGGTAACTCCAGCCTTCGGTAAATGAAAAAACAAAAGGAGGTATCGTCATAAAGACAATACTTCCAATCACCAGAAAAAATATTATTGTCAGAATTTTTGCCGTTTTCTGGAGAAGAAAGAAATACACATCATTATACAAAATAGTTTGAGATACAGACAAAAAAACAAAAACAAAAGAAAACAGAATCACTCACAAATAACCACACACATACACATCACATGCAGCTACCCACGCACAGCTGCAATACACACATCTACCACACACAGCTACAGCACTTATATAGCCAACACACACAAAAACAATACACACAAACTAAACACTTTGAGTTATATTTGTTTGTTTGGAAAACGAAAATAGTTCAATTTATTCGGGTAAGGTTTATGAGATAAAATTAGTTTGATCAGCAATTGATATACATTTTTGAGTTGCACTGGGATAATACACAGAATATAGAGTCTGCCACACAATAAAAAAAGTTTTTTATTATTTTATTACATAATTAAAAGTGCAATAAAGAGAACGTGTCACCATACAAGCTAAAAACACATAAGAAAACAATCGATGCCTTTCGCGTTTCCTTATAAGGAATAAAATGTCAGGCTCTAGTAAATTAACCCCATACTTACATAAGACGATTATAGTTCAGTAAATAATTTTAACCACCTAGAAATCTATTTTTAATGATACTTCCATTTAAGGTAAATAAAATTAAAGGAAATAAATTATTCCAATAAATGGTAAAAAAAAATTGAGCTCCCTTACCTTTTTCACTCCTCTACTAAATAAGCACTTTCCCAACTTTTTGCACCACGTGGACAGTTTTTTACCAACTTGACTTAGAACAATTACATTTAATGGAATCCCAAACAAGGCATAAAACACGCAGAAGATTTGTCCGCCTGCCGTTCGGGGGGCTATCGTGCCATATCCTACAAGATGTGAAGACAGTAAATAAAGTGAATGTATTACAATTAATATGTTACGGTTTTGTGATTGGCGTAACACCAACCATTTAAGAAAATAATGTTTGTAATAAATCTGCAATATACACAGTGAGTTAATCTGCACTGCGGGCCTTAGTGTAGCTTTCTATCATTGGTAGTGGAGGCGTGGTGCCACCAGGTAAAGGTGGCTGGGTGCAAGGTAAGAAGTCGGACTGTTCTAAAAGGCTTTTACTATTTAAATTGGGGGGAGCCAGCTCTCCTGGCACCATAACTACAGGACTCTGCTTAGGAGAGCTCTCATTTTCTCCACATTCAATTACTGTGGTAATAAAGTTGCCACCACCTCGCCGAGTCTGAGTGATTCTGTAGCAATAAGAGAAATAGTTGCGCCATTGTATGACAACATTAAGAGGCCGTGTGACGACTGAACACATTGTCCTAAATAAACATGCTTTACTGCCAAGCTTGGCCAATAAAAATAGGGAAATTGCAGTCACACAGTCAATACGTATCTCAATGTTAACTGCTGCCAATGAGCCATTAGCATTACTGGCGTTATCACAATCCCAGCATTCTGATAATTTTCAACATCACTCTAACCATTATCAGATTAATGAAGATGGGTCCTGTATAATATATTGCAGAAAAGCTCCAATGGAAAAATGTTTAACACTATTTAGTAGATAACCACCAAAAGAAAACCTATGCATTTTATTATACATTTTTACATTGTGGATATATCTAAAACCAGCTTTTCCCTTTTTCCCCAGCATAAACTGTCAGTCAGTGCCGGGGCAATGACCAATCCAGAGGCTTCTCGCTGAAAAAATGTCTGATTTTGAGCAACACATTCATAACTTTCAGCCCAACTTCTCTGTGCTGCCACTCAGGGAGTCCCAGACTGGAAGCCTGTGAGGGGCTAAAGTGCAAACGGGCATTTAGGTGGGAGAGAAGGCAGGTGTGCTGTAGCAGAGTGTGTCTGTCACTTCACAAAGAACTAATGGAATAGGGAAAATAGCATCCCCGGCTGTCTGTCTGACTGTGAGTACCTCTTTACAAATGCATGTTTCCTCAATTAGAACCCTGTCACTAAAAGATCAATAAACACTTTCATGCGACCATCAAAAACCTAGAGATATCATGTCCCTGCTGTCTCCCTGCTCAGTTCACTGCCTTTTAGGTGTTAAGTCACTTTCTTTATCCAGCCCTAGTCAAACATCACTGTCTGACACTCACACAGCCAACATCAACAAAGGGGGCTGTTGCAGGTTCTAGCAGGCAATTAACAAAACAAGGGGTAGGAAACTCTAAATTAAACACACTGTGCAAAAAGGGAAGCTAAAAAATAATCAGACCATTTTTAGGAAGTGTGTAAGGAGGTTGTGTAAGCCTCAGCCTGGGAGTTGTGCCTGTGGCTGTATAAACATAGGGAATTAACTCCTAAACAGCAAATAATTGAGTAGTGAGACTGCAGGGGCATGAGCTATACACCAAAACTGCTTCATTAAGCTAAAGTTGTATTGGTGCTTCTAAACTCCCTTTAATTACTCACTTATGAATTAAACTGATTAAAGGACAAATAAGCACTGTAAATAAAATACAAGATAGCAAAAATGAAAACATAAAAATGTCTGTTTAGAGGTACCTTAACGAAACACACAAACTGTGATATTAAACATAATAGGCGTGCCGCCTATTAACATGATTATACACCTGGCAGTTTGAAAACAGTGAAATCATAGTTTAGGTCTAGTTTTAAGATGCTAACTTTTATTACTTAGTCACCACAAAATGTGGAAAAAAAGATTGTTGAAATTGGAATTATGATCTTTGAGGACAATCAGAAGGTCAGGAAGTGTTCCCTACCAGTTACCAAAACCAAATTGTAGTGCGGGCCATAGTGTGCAACTTTCACCTATCTGTGCAGATTACCCCAAATTTAGTTACCTATTGTAGTTACCACAGTGCCAGACAGGAAAAATGAGCTGCTGAAATCCCAGTTCGTGTGACTGTTTTCGGTTGAATTGGCCAATGGGTTTATCCCTTGTTTAACTGCATCTCCAATAACCTGGTCATAAAAATAAATATTTATTAAGGCAAACATAGACCTGGCGTGTACCGATATCCAAACAGTATAATATCATTTTATCTTGTTTATAGGAAGAGATAATACCAGATGGTGTTCCTTACACACAGTCATTTTTTCCCCTTATAAATAGATACATGTCTGTGGGTCGAGCAACAAACTTATTTACATGGAATTAAAGTTGATAAATAAAAACTTTAGTTGATCTAAACAGAGTACATTGAATTTGGTGCAAAGCAAAAACAGGAACCATTTATGACATTAATCTGATACATCACAGAAAATAAACACAGGCAGAATTAATGAATATTTTTAAACTGGTTTAAACTTTAACTTTCATATAAAAGAGAAACCAATAATAGTGTAGTACTGTTCAGTATATATTGATTTTACTTTACAATAGTGCACTGTTAGATGTTTCTTTCCTGGAGATCCTCTTGCCTGTATTTAACAATGCAATGGATCTTTTTGCTGGACTCATTAAAGCACTGTGGAAACAGAAAAAGAAGGAATAGATGGCGCTAATAATAGTGCTGCTACAGTAACACCAAAGTCTACAGTCACAAAGATACACTTAAAGGACCACTCTAGGCACCCAGACCACTTCAGCTTAATGAAGTGGTCTGGATGCCAGGTCCAGCTAGGATTAACCCATTTTTTAATAAACATAGCAGCTGAAACTGCTATGTGTATTAATGGGTTAAGCCTTCCCCCAAAGCCTCTAGTGGCTGTCTCATTGACAGCCGCTAGAGGCACTTGCGTGCTTCTCACTGTGAAAATCACAGTGAGAGCACGCAAGCGTCCATAGGAAAGCATTGTAAATGCTTTCCTATGCGACGGGCTGAATGCGCGCGCAGCTCTTGCCGCGCGTGCGCATTCAGCCCAGGAGGAGGAACGGAGGAGGAGAGAAGGAGGAGAGCTCTCTGCCCAGCGCTGGAAAAAGGTAAGTTTAAACCCCTTTCCCCCTTCCAGAGCCGGGCGGGAGGGGGCACCCTCAGGGCACTATAGTGCCAGGAAAACGAGTATGTTTTCCTGGCACTATAGTGGTCCTTTAAAATGCAATAGAATAATCCAAGAAAAAAGGTGTTCAGTGCAGACGTACCGTTTACCTTACAACACTTGGCAAAGGGTAGTTGCATTAAAACATGAAAACGTGTTTACGCTGAATAGAGCTACAGTTCCAGGGGACTCTCAGACACTATAGCCACTTCAACTAGATAAAGCAGTTACAGTGCCTACAGTGTCCCTTTAGAGACCACTGATATTCCTTTCCTTCAATACCATCTTCTAAAGACTTAATACCAGGTGAAGGACCCCTACCCCTTCTTCCACCCACTGATTTCTGAGAGGGAAATATAATAACAATAGTTGCTAAGTAGGTCCCAAGCCCCAGTGATCAATGAACCAGGAGTACTCCTACTTATAAAATAATCCCCCATCCAGCAGATAACCAAAGCTGTTCAGCCCCTCTTCCCTCTGCATAGGGTGATTTCTAACCACTAGCTCCCCAAAACCTATTAATAACCTCAATTAAAATGGTCTACCACATTGTTACATTTATCACTATTGTTATCAAAAATAGATATGTACTAACTCAACTAGCTTAGAGATCTGTCGCAACCTTAAAAGAACACTCAGGAACCATAACTACTACAGCCCATTTTAGTAATAATGCTCCCAGGGGTGCCCTGGGACCCTCACGAATTATATAATAAAACCTTTTAAGAAAGACTTAACAAGTTACCTGTGTCCCACTGGGCTTCTGACATCACCTCCCCCACTGCCAGAAGCACCTGAAAGAGTTATGCTGTCAGTGGCAGCTTAGGTTAGTGGCAGGGGAGTCAGTAGTGGGCACCCAGTAAGACCGAGGTAAGTAGTTAAACCATTCTTAAATGGTTTGACTACTTATTCTGGGAGGGCTCCAGGACACACCTTGCACCATAAACACTACAGCAAACTGTAGTGGTTATGGTAGGTGGAGTGTTCCTTTAAGTTTAGCCAGTGCAGCCATAAAAATATGTATTTTATGTTTCTCAGATAAAATTAGCAACAAGGTCACAATGTCATTCTAGCTAAGCAAAAACAAATGTCCTGTTTCTATTAAGTAGCCAAAAACAGATGCTTAGTCAATCTCTCTCAACGTCTTAGTATTTGTAAAGGTTTCCAATATATTTTGCATATTGAACATTATGTACATTGTCTCTGCTTTACTTATTACCTACATTGCCGGAGATTTATCTAGGCTAAGTATGTGCTATCCTTAATACAAAGTACCATTCCAGATGCAACGTGCTAAATGTTAAGATACATTTTATTGGTTTCCATGGTGATTGCTGCTTATGTAGCACTTTGCCCAAGTCTAGCTTCTGGCTTTACCTTGATAAATCTCTCACTTTATCTTTTAAACAATGACAGATCCCAACAATAATTCTAATCAGATTCTAGGCTCACTCACACTCAGAAATACAATTTTTAATTTTTTTGCCTTTTTTCTTACGTTAACTAGTTGATCCAAGGCTTCATGGGTTAGACACGTGTAGTTTTTCAGGAAATCCAGTCTGTGTAGATATGTGTTGGACTTTGCAGTATCTTCTGCTTCCTTCTCCAGTCTTTGGAAAACAAATGCCCCAAACACCAGATATATGACAAATATCACAGCCAGAAGGGCACTCTTTAGTATATCCATACACGCCATATTGTTAGCAATAGCTTGCTTCACACTCTCTCTTTGTGAATAGAACACAAATGTCTTGGGAGTGCTTGGGAGCAGGAAATTTTCTTTCTGTGGGGTTGGTCTGTCTGACTTGGAAGATCACTCGACTAAACCAGGCAGGGTGGGACAGAGTGTCTCTCAAACTTTGTACTTTGACAGTTTAAATAGTCCTGCAAGTTAATTGGAGCACTGTACATTGTTACATAATGTTTATACAGTGCAGTGTTTGTTTACCGTAAAAAAAAAAAAAAACTACACTCAGCAAAAGGTTTAATATAACAAGACATTGTGACAGCAAACAATGCTGGAGATATCAATGAATGCAAATCTGGCTCAATGGTTTATTATATCTGGTCTCATAACGTCATGTCATTTAGATATGAGGCATCATGACACTACCTGTTTGCTAACAATGCTTATCATTTAAAGGCTAGCGAGACAGGTAGCTGTACACCTGTCTCAGTGTTTGGATTGAAATATCACGTTACATTTTCCCCAATTTCACATTCCATTCTGCAGTGCCAAGATGCAGATTGCCTGGTACTGATCTGTCTACATGTCAGTGCAGTTTTGCATGTCGTTTTACATTGGGCAGGAAATCAGGAGGTAACGAAGTGTAATTAGTTCCAAGGCAAATTATCTGTCCTTGCCTCACTGTTTGCCTCGTGTGTCACAGAGCAGCTGTGTGGGTAATTCACAGGATCCTGCCATACAATATATTATAGAATAGAGTATAGAAACCAATTTGGTATACTGCGAGGTTAATCAAGCCACTTATCGGCTAATGTTCCTCGTCGCCTCCATTCATGTAGCTAGAGGTGAGCTAGAGGCCTCATTACATATCTGGTATCCTCCCTGTAGTACCAAGTGGCCTCACTACATGGCCACATCTGGTAGCCTCTATACATGAATCTTGTGGCCTCTATACATGTATCTGGTGGCCTCTACACATGTATCTGGTGGCCTCTATACATGTATCTGGTAGCCTCTACACATGTATCTGGTGGCCTCACTACATATCTGGTAGCCTCTACACATGTATCTGGTGGCCTCACTACATATCTGGTAGCCTCTACACATGTATCTGGTGGCCTCACTACATGTATCTGGTAGCCTCTATACATGTATCTGGTGGCCTCTACACATGTATCTGGTAGCCTCTACACATGTATCTGGTGGCCTCTATACATGTATCTGGTGGTCTCTATACATGTATCTGGTGGCCTCTATACATGTATCTGGTGGCCTCTACACATGTATCTGGTGGCCTCTACACATGTATCTGGTAGCCTCTATACATGTATCTGGTGGTCTCTACACATGTATCTGGTAGCCTCTATACATGTATCTGGTAGCCTCTATACATGTATTTGGTAGCCTCTATACATGTATCTGGTGGCCTCTATACATGAATCTTGTGGCCTCTATACAAGTATCTGGTGGCCTCTATACATGTATCTGGTAACCTCTATACATGTATCTGGTAGCCTCTATACATGTATCTGGTGGCCTCTATACATGTATCTGGTGGCCTCTATACATGTATCTGGTAGCCTCTATACATGTATCTGGTGGCCTCTACATATGTATCTGGTGGCCTCTATACATGTATCTGGTGGCCTCTATACATGTATCTGGTAGCCTCTATACATGTATCTGGTGGCCTCTATACATGTATCTGGTGGCCTCTATACATGTATCTGGTGGCCTCTATACATGTATCTGGTAACCTCTATACATGTATCTGGTGGCCTCTATACATGTATCTGGTGGCCTCTACACATGTATCTGGTGGCCTCTATACATGTATCTGGTGGCCTCTATACATGTATCTGGCAGCCTCCTTAAAAGGTATTTTGTGACCGTCCTTCATGTATCTGGTAGCCTCCATACATATATTTGGTGGCCTCCCTAAAAGTTATTCGGTGGCCACCCTACATTTATCTGGTAGCCTCCCTACCTGTATGGAGATCGCCTGGTATATAATAATAATAACAAAGTATTTAACCAGGAAAGGTACATTCAGATTACCCTGGTTTTCAAGTACATGTTTCGGTTGTGTTGTAGACTTTATGTCAGACTACCTGATTGCCACAGTTTCTCCTGCAATGCAATCCATCCACTCTTTCTGTAATTTCATGAATTGTGATTATATAGCGAGAATTATTTAGTAGAATTGTTAGACAATGTGAACCTGATACAGCATATTGTGTGCTAGGAAACCATGGTTAAAATGATGCCACTTCAATGATATAAACATAATATGTGTTCAAATGAAAATAATAAATATGCTTAGTCACGTCTCGCCAAGAAACATACCCTCATATAACCTCAGATAAACGTGTCTCTTCTTTTATCTCGTATCCCTCTGCCACAACATTCGAGTACAGTAACTCATAATATCGAGACTTTAGTTGTAAACACACTACAAGAACAAACTGTAAATAAGTGATATTTAACTGATTCCATTAACATAGATATATCTAAAGATAGAGCAGAATGTTTCGAGTGCAGTGTGATAAGTTTACAGTGATAAAAGTATAAACATAGGAGTATTAAGAGTTTATTTGGTCAATTGCAATTAATGGGTTAAACTTTATACAAATTGGCAAAAACTACACATGGTATACGTCAGAAGTGTGTGTTTTGAAAGATAACTTACTAACCAATGAATGGTTAGTATTATTTTGATTCTGAGCAACTCAAATATCTATTGGAACAATATCTTTATAAACCCTGAACTTTTCAAAATAAATTGCCGAATTGTCAGATTGCACAGAAACTGTATGTAAGAGTCAATCACAGAGCTCCACAACAATAAAACTCACACTAATGTGCAGTCAGTAAGAGTCTATCACAGAGCTCCACAACAATAAAACTCACACTAATGTGCAGTCAGTAAGAGTCTATCACAGAGCTCCACAACAATAAAACTCACACTAATGTGCAGTCAGTAAGAGTCTATCACAGAGCTCCACAACAATAAAACTCACACTAATGTGCAGTCAGTAAGAGTCTATCACAGAGCTCCACAACAATAAAACTCACACTAATGTGCAGTCAGTAAGAGTCTATCACAGAGCTCCACAACAATAAAACTCACAGTAATATGCAGGCTGTAGGCGTATCACAGAGCACCACGGCAATAAAACTGAAAGTAATATGCAGTCTATAAACGTCTATCACAGAGCTCCACAGCAATAAAACTCACAGTAATATGCAGTGTGGAAGAGTATCACAGAGCTCCACAGCAATAAAGCTAAAAGTAATATGCAGTCTATAAGAGTCTATCACAGAGCTCAACAGCAATAAAACTGAAAGCAATATGCAGTCTATAAGAGTCTATCACAGAGCTCCACAGCAATAAAACTCACAGTAATATGCAGTGTGTAAGAGTATCACAGAGCTCCACAGCAATAAAACTGAAAGTAATATGCAGTCTATAAGAGTCTATCACAGAGCTCCACAGCAATAAAACTCACAGTAATATGCAGTGTGTAAGAGTATCACAGAGCTCCACAGCAATAAAACTCACAGTAATGTGCAGTGTGGAAGAGTATCACAGAGCTCCACAGCAATAAAACTGAAAGTAATATGCAGTCTATAAGAGTCTATCACAGAGCTCCACAGCAATAAAACTGAAAGTAATATGCAGTCTATAAGAGTCTATCACAGAGCTCCACAGCAATAAAACTCACAATAATGCGCAGGCTGTAAGAGTATCACAGAGCTCCACAGCAATAAAACTCACATTAATGCGCAGGCTGTAGGAGTATCACAGAGTTCCACAGTAATAAAACGGAAAGTAATATGCAGTCTATAAGAGTCTATCACAGAGCTCCACAGCAATAAAACTCACAGTAACATGCAGTGTGTAAGAGTATCACAGAGCTCCACGGCAATAAAACTGAAAGTAATATGCAGCCTATAAACGTCTATCACAGAGCTCCACAGCAATAAAACTCACAGTAATATGCAGTGTGTAAGAGTATCACAGAGCTCCACAGCAATAAAACTCACAGTAATGTGCAGAGTGGAAGAGTATCACAGAGCTCCACAGCAATAAAACTGAAAGTAATATGCAGTCTATAAGAGTCTATCACAGAGCTCCACAGCAATAAAACTGAAAGTAATATGCAGTCTATAAGAGGCTATCACAGAGCTCCACAGCAATAAAACTGAAAGTAATATGCAGTCTATAAGAGTCTATCACAGAGCTCCACAGCAATAAAACTCACAGTAATATGCAGTGTGTAAGAGTATCACAGAGCTCCACAGCAATAAAACTCACAGTAATGTGCAGAGTGGAAGAGTATCACAGAGCTCCACAGCAATAAAACTGAAAGTAATATGCAGTCTATAAGAGTCTATCACAGAGCTCCACAGCAATAAAACTGAAAGTAATATGCAGTCTATAAGAGTCTATCACAGAGCTCCACAGCAATAAAACTCACAATAATGCGCAGGCTGTAAGAGTATCACAGAGCTCCACAGCAATAAAACTCACATAATGCGCAGGCTGTAGGAGTATCACAGAGTTCCACAGTAATAAAACGGAAAGTAATATGCAGTCTATAAGAGTCTATCACAGAGCTCCACAGCAATAAAACTCACAGTAACATGCAGTGTGTAAGAGTATCACAGAGCTCCACGGCAATAAAACTGAAAGTAATATGCAGTCTATAAATGTCTATCACAGAGCTCCACAGCAATAAAACTCACAGTAATGTGCAGAGTGGAAGAGTATCACAGAGCTCCACAGCAATAAAACTGAAAGTAATATGCAGTCTATAAGAGTCTATCACAGAGCTCCACAGCAATAAAACTGAAAGTAATATGCAGTCTATAAGAGTCTATCACAGAGCTCCACAGCAATAAAACTCACAATAATGCGCAGGCTGTAGGAGTATCACAGAGTTCCACAGTAATAAAACGGAAAGTAATATGCAGTCTATAAGAGGCTATCACAGAGCTCCACAGCAATAAAACTCACAGTAACATGCAGTGTGTAAGAGTATCACAGAGCTCCACAGCAATACAACTCATAGAGCTCTGAGGAAGCCGTCCAGGCGAAACGCGTCATCACGCTATCACGTGACCGCAAGAAGCTCTAAAAACCAGGAAGTGCCTCCTACAGTGCCAGAGATCGGATACCGCTGACAGATTGCGGGTATCATTATCTTCATGGGCATCTGATGGGATATTGGCCTTCAAGGTGAATAAGGAAGCTATTTTTAATTGGAAGAAATAAAGTGTGTACGCTTTTACTGAGCTGGCGTCCTGCTGCATTTACTATCACTCAGTCATGTGTTGTGGGCTACAAGCTGGATAAGTTAGAGCAGGCTTCCACCGCTCTTTCTGTGTGAGTTCCATTCCCATTAGCTTGGTCTCTGTATTAAGTTTTATACAGTATTATGCTATGTTTTTCTATGCTGTAAGTTACTTTTATAATAATTTTTCACGGTATTCCACTTGCAAATTCTTGCACATATTGTATTTTTTGTGCATTTATGTGACACTTTGCACTGTGCACTAAGATTGTAAAGGTATAGCACACCTTTTTTATATTATCTTGTATTTTATGTGGTGTGTTTAGAGCTTGTGGACTTAAACGGTGCAGCTTTACCTTTTATTTGTGGATTCTAGTAAACTTTTACTATATCTTATTATTATTATTATTATCTTATTATCTTTCTTATTATTTTAGCGCCTTTTTATTGCTTGTCTTTTACGGATTTTAAATCACAGAGCTCTAGCAAATACAATTCACAGTAATGTGCAGCAGATGAACACATTACAGAGCTCCAGTGTAATAAAATCCCCAGTTATGTGCAGTGCAGGATCGGTACTAGGTTCCAGAAACCCCTGGGGTTTCAGTCAAAATCTAAATTCAACGATTCCAACAATGACAGAGAGGTGGGGGTAAGCCATGTCTTCCCCTCTCTACCCATGAGGCACCAAAAACATGCACACACTGCACGTCCAGGTAATCCAATGCATCTCGTCACAGATCCTAACTAATAGAGGGGTGAACCCAAAGTTCTGTTCCCAAATACACCCAGCCAGTAGCTACCTGGGGGGCACCGCCTGCTCCCCTGGCAGGGGGGGCACTGTTGGTTTGGCACGGCAGAATTTTGGTAACAAAGCATTGATCCGGAAAGCAAATCAGATGAATAAAAAGGGTGCGAACATGGGCCAATCAGTGTACTACGAAATAATATTAAAATATAATATAAATATTATGTATCATATGTTTTGCAATGCACTAATAGGCGTATTTTCCTCCATTTGGTTTGCAGAGCAAATGAGAAAAAGTAACTAAAAGCAACAAAAAAAAATAATAGCTATATTTCATTATTATAATTTTATTAAATATTTAATATATTTTTTACTGCCACTATTATTTGTCCCTTTTTTGGTCAATTCTCACTTGATCTGTGAATAATATCAACATTTAGTTGCTGTCCATTAACAATCAATCATCTCAGCCATGGACGTAATTCAGAATAATAAATTCAACTACAATCCTCGGCCGTCGAGCGATGCTTTTGGTTCAGATTTGGCTACATTTCGGCTCGAAGTTCAGTAAATCAACTATTCACCCAATGGCCCTAATTTACTACTTTAATCATAAATTTGAAATTCACTTTGAATTCATCTTTAATTCTCAGTTTCGTTAATAAACCTGATCGTCCGACTTGTAATAATGGCCATTTGTGGATAACAACAAGCATTTATTTTACATTAAGATATATTTCTCCTAATATGACCCGTTTTTTTTTTGTCTTTTGTCTCTCTGTTTAAAATCTTACTCAGGATACTTTGTACAACCCTCCAATATAAGGATAATGGGAAAATGGTGAAAAACAACAACAAAATACAGCAAAAAAATTGTGGTGCAAAAAATAAAATAAAAGCAGAACTGTAACTTCAAAGGAAAACACATTCTTACAGAAAATTAAAATATTTAAAAAAAACAACAATAAAACGGTAAATAGCATTTACTGAGGACACGGATGTAATAGGGAAATATAACCAATTCAAAGGAACTCACCAAGCACCATAATCACTGAAGAGCGCTTCAGGGTAAGTAGTAAAACTGTTTGCAAATGGTTTGACAGATAACCTGGGTCTGCTGGGTGCCGGTTGTCTTCTCCATTGGATTGAGAAACTCTGTTATAATCACTGAGCTAATCCCTGGAGTGCTGGACCGGTTCATGGGCTGCGTGCATCAGCTGAGCATTATTCACCACCAGGCTTTGGTCAATGCTGCAGCTACATATGTGGACATTGCAGAACCAAGCAGCGTTGTCTATTCACAAACAGTTTGACTACTAACCTTGGGAGGGCGCCAGAGCACTCCTGACACCACATAACCTACAGCAGGTTATAGTGGCTACGATTCTAGGGAGTTTCTTAAAAGAAAGATACATTTACAGAGACATTAGAGGGCAGCATAACCCCACTTGATATCACAACAGGACCTTTTCTTATTCGTTTGTCTCTCTTTGTTATCTTCTCATTTTATACAAGCTTTCTCTAGCACATAATGCATCATACAAAAGCATACTTTCCAATTCATTAAAGGACCACTATAGGCACCCAGACCACTTCAGCTTAATGAAGTGGTCTGGGTGCCAGGTCCAGCTAGGGTTAACCCTTTTTTTTATAAACATAGCAGTTTCAGAGAAAACTTTGCAAAACCGCTGTCATCCCCTCCTACAAAACCCTTGTCCTGCCCCGCCCCTCCTACAAAACCTCTGTCCTGCTCCTTCTACAAATCCTGTACTGCCCTGTCTACAAAACCCCCGCAACCCCCTTCCACAAATCCCCTGCTTATCCCCCCTTATAAAGACTCCTGTCCCAATACAAAACCCCCGCCCCCTTCTACAAAATCCCTGCAGCCCCACACACGCATTTACAGGCAGACAGTCACACACTCAGTTACAGGCAGACTGCCACACACTCAGTTACAGGCAGACAGTCACACACAGTTACAGGCAGACAGTCACACACACACACAGACACACATGCAGTCACAGACAGTCATATATACTGTACATTGACACACACACATGACAGCAGCAGACAGTCACATGCACACAGTTACAGACAGTCAGACAGTCACACACGGTTACAGGCAACATCAAACAGTCACAGGCAGACAGTCACACATACACTTTTCCTCCATGCGTCCAGTTTATCAGCTGTTTGCTTGTGTGAGCTGTACTGGCCGCACAGCACCCTAACTACCATGGGGCACTGTGCGGCCACAGCTCACACAGCCCCCTCCAGCCAGGGCCGGTGCAAGGATTTTTGCTGCCCTAGGCAAAAGTAAAGTTTGCCGCCCCCCCCATGTGACATCACAATGCCCCACCCATATGATTTGCCATATTAACTAACGCCAGTGCTGCAGTGCCGCCGTGTTTACATTAAAAGGACTGCAGGGACAGGCTATAGACACCAGAACCATTACATTAAGCTGAAGTGGTTCTGGGGACTATAGTGTTTGTTTAATGTGAGGTAAATTAGAGCTTAGTGCCACGAATAATATACTAGATTGCCTACTTACAACCAGATGAGGATGATGATGGGCTCTAGTTGCAGTCTGGCTCCACTGGTCTGGTGTAGAACAGGCTCTCTGGAGGAGGTTTGTAACTGTGGTCAAAAAATCAATGTTCTGGGAGAACGGGAAGCAGCTCCATTTTTTGGGGGCCCTTTACACAGCTCAAGGTCTAGGTCTCAGGGTCCACCTTCATGTTCCACCAATGAGTTTGTTCACAGGGGGTGGAGTGTGTAGGAGATGTCCTGATATGTGTGTAAGGAATGCATTGTGTGAATCTGTGTTTGTATGTGTAAGGGCTGTAAGGTGTGTTTCTGTGTATGTACGGGATGCAGTGTGTGTGTCTGTAAGGGATGCATTGAGTGTGTGTAAGGGGTGCATTGAGTGTGTGTAATATTGTGTGTTTCTGTGTGTGTAAGGGATGCATTGTGTGTAACGGTTGCATTGCTTGTGTATGTGTGTCTGTGTGTGTAATGCATTGTGTGTTTTTCTGTGTGCAAGTGGTGCATTGTGTGTGATGAATGTCAATCTCTCCCCCCCTTCAATTTCCTTCTCTCCCCCATTCCAATTTCCTTCTCCCCCCTCCCAATTTCTTTCTTTATCCCCCCTCCTAATTTCTTTCTTTATCCCCCCAATCTTTCTTTATCCCCCCTCCCAATTTCTTTCTTTATCCCCCCAATCTTTCTTTATCCCCCCTCCCAATTTCTTCTTTATCCCCGCCAATCTTTCTTTATCCCCCCAACCCAATTTCTTTCTTTATCTCCCCCTCCCAATTTCTTTCTTTATCCCCCCATCTTTCTTTATCCCCCAGCTTAGATTTCTTTCTTTATCTCCCCTCCCAATTTCTTTCTTTATCCCCCCCTCCAATTTCTTTATATCCCCTCCCAATTTCCTTCTCCCCCCCCCTTCCAATTTCTTTATCCCCCTCTACCATTGTTGTAGCGTGGCCGAGCCCTCTATGGTCCGCGGGTACAGGGAGCTTTTGTTTCCTGTACCCGGCCGGACTAAAAGGAAGTGCACACTCAGTGCACGGGTACAGGAGACAGATACTACCTGTACCCGCGGACCATACAGAGCTCGACAGTGAGGGAGTGACAGGCGGGAGCGCTGAGCTGTCAGCCCCTCTCCTCATGCTGCGCCCGGGCGGTGCGCCCTCATGGACGCACCAGCCCGGGCAAAGCTGCAGCCGCCTGAGGCTTTCTACAGAGCGCTCGGGCGGCTGCAGCATGAGGGTCATGGCACTCCCCACCCTGGTGGCACCCGGGACGGACCGCCCCCTCTGCCCCCCCCTTAGTCTGCCACTGGTCCTTATTATATCACGTGGAGGAAAAAACTACCACAACAAGAGGACATAGTCTTAAATTAGAGAGGCAAAGATTTAAAAATAATATCAGGAAGCATTACTTTACTGAGAGGGTAGTGGATGCATGGAATAGCCTTCCAACTGAAGTGGTAGAGGTTAACACAGTAAAGGAGTTTAAGCATGCGTGGGATAGGCATAAGGCTATCCTAACTATAAGATAAGGCCAGGGACTAATGAAAGTATTTAGAAAATTGGGCAGTCTAGATGGGCCGAATGGTTCTTATCTGCCGTCACATTATATGTTTCTATGTAGGAACGCCAGTTTATGTAGCTTTACTCTTAAATGGCTCAGGTTTAGGAAGAGTCAAAATATTATCGTTTACGTTGACATAAATAAATTAATTTCAATACACTGAGGAGTGCTGGATTTTCCTACAGGGTGGATAACTGGCAACTCAGTTACTAGTGACACAGTAACAGAGGGATTGAGGGCCCTGCTCAGTGAATTTACATGTTAGAGGGAGTGGGGTGTAGTGACACAGTAACAGAGGGATTGAGGGCCCTGCTCAGTGAGTTTACATGTTAGAGGGAGTGGGGTATAGTGACACAGTAACAGAGGGATTGAGGGCCTGCTCAGTGAGTTACATGTTAGAGGGAGTGGGGTATAGTGACACAGTAACAGAGGGATTGAGGGCCCTGCTCAGTGAGTTTACATGTTAGAGGGAGTGGGGTATAGTGACAGTAACAGTGGGATTGAGGGCCCTGCTCAGTGAGTTTACATGTTAGAGGGAGTGGGGTATAGTGACACAGTAACAGAGGGATTGAGGGCCTGCTCAGTGAGTTTACATGTTAGAGGGAGTGGGGTATAGTGACAGTAACAGAGGGATTGAGGGCCTGCTCAGTGAGTTTACATGTTAGAGGGAGTGGGGTATAGTGACACAGTAACAGAGGGATTGAGGGCCCTGCTCAGTGTGTTTACATGCTAGAGGGAGTGGGGTATAGTGACACAGTAACAGAGGGATTGAGGGCCCTGCTCAATGAGCTTACATGCTAGAGGGAGTGGGGTATAGTGACACAGTAACAGAGGGATTGAGGGCCCTGCTCAATGAGCTTACATGTTAGAGGGAGTGGGGTATAGTGACACAAAAGGTAAGGGTAGGGTAGAAAAGTAGGTTGCATCATCGCTGCCTCCATAATATGAGGAAGCTTAAAGTGGCACTATAGTCACCCAAACAACTTTAGCTTAATGAAGCAGTATAGATTATGCCCCTGCAGTCTAAATGCTCAATTGGGAGTTAAAACCCTTTGTTTACACAGCCTTGTAAAGAGTCATCTATTGTTTACATTCCCTGTATTACGAATTATATTTAAGTTAGAAGCTGTGATCTCCTGCTCTGTTAATAGCTTGCTGGACTCTGCAGGAGTCTCAATTTACAGAGCAGGATATAAACAATATTAAAGTAAGTAACATCTGATTGAAATTGAAAACCCTTTTATTTAATGCAGGCTGTGTCAGTCACCGCCAGGGTAGTGTGGCTAGGGTGATATAAACAGAAACAAAAGTGACAAAAACTCCGAAATGGCAGGGAATTGAGCAGTGTGATTGTAGGGGCATCATCTATACACCAAAACTGCTTTGTTAAGCTAAAGTTGTTGTGGTGACTACAGTGTCCCTTTAAGCTGGGCAGCCAGTGGCAGGCAGAGCTATTTCGGCCAGTTATATAGGTAAGTAGTCAACAATTTGACAGTCACAGTTCAATGAATAATATATCTCCTATTTTATCACTGTTTCTATACCACATTTCATAACGAAAAGGTTTATGGGTTATTTTTTCCCATAAATTATCCTCCAAAAACATTGAATTCGTTATTTACAGCAATAAAATAGATGCAGAGATCGCACAATTTATTCTGTTACAGTAATGGGAATTTAGAAAATATTTCATTAACTGTAACTGATATTTACAATAATGTGTGCTATAATCTATTTCCTGGTAATATGATGCAGCATAACTAATATGAGATAACTTTATTAATTGTAAAGGGGTCTGTATGCTTGAAATCCACCCCTTTTAAAATTAATTACAATAAGATAAATGTTTAACTGTTTGCTGGCAAGCTTATTGCACAGCCTGAGGACATCATTTAATTATAATGGAAGCACATTTCTTGACAGGTGGGTGGACCTATTCAAGGGATGGAGTGTTGGATCACCTCGTTCCTGACCAATCGCACCAAAGAAGTGAACATGGCTGATAACGCTGCACAGGCCTATAAGGTACTGTCGTGTGCCACAAGGATCCTGTCATGGCTTACCTGGGATTGGAGTTCAGAGATAATGCTTACCCTTACAAATGTTACAGCCCATGGTGACTAGTTAGATAAATCATCTGGATAGTGAACGTGTGTGTGGGGCCAGTGAAGGAGGTCATATCTGGAAGCGCAGTTTAGCCAAGGTAAAATCCAAAAACAGAGTATAAGGCAAATCCAAAGTCAGGGCCGGCAGCTAGTATGCAAAGCTGCTATTCTTTCCCTGCTAGTCACTATTCTTTCCCTGCTCGCCCTTGTGACTTCTTTTTTACGGTATCTGACAACGGGGGCTGGCCATACAGCCTGTGAAGAGTCCAGCTCTTCCTCTAATCTAGAATATTGTCTTAGTAGGGGAGACACGTATATCTCCCCAACCAGACAATATAGTACTAGTGGGACCAGTAATGGAAAACCAGATTTACAATATCTACAGGATATATATATTTAATGTCCCCTTTCATCACCTTAGCTCCACACAACCAGCACATGTCTCATGAGCCTCTCGCTCTAGACATCAGAATAGCAGCAGACCATTAATTTTTCGCTTTTTGGAAGAACCTGGAGACATATCTCGTTGATGCTGCCTTCTCCCATTAGCACTTATTTTATTTCACTTCATTTACTTCCCTCCGATTTCAGCCTTCTTCATTTACACCCTTTACCTCTTCAACTGTCAGACAGACAGAAAAAAAGTATGGTGGGATAAATGGATGGATGGTTGTATGGGTAGAGGAATGAAGGCATGACTGGATGGATAGAGGGATGGAGGGATGGATGGAGGCTGGATGGGTAAATGGATGGATGGATAGAGGGATGGAGCGATGAATGGATAGAGGGATGGAGCGATGGATGGAGGCTGGATGGGTAAATGGATGAATGGATAGAGGGATGGAATGATGGATAGAGGGATGGAGCGATTGATGCATAGAGGGATGGAGTGATGGATGGATAGAGGGATGGAACGATGGATGGATAGAGGGATGGAATGATGAATGGATAGAGGGATGAAGGTATTGATGGAGGGATGGAGGGATGGATGGAGGATGGGTAGAAGGATGGATGGATAAAGTGATGGATAGCTGGATGGATAGAGGAATGGAGGGATGGCTGGATGGATAGAGGGATGGAGGGATGGCTGGATGGATAGAGATATAAATGAATGGGTGGCTAGATGGATGGATAGATAGAGGGATGGATGAATATGTAAGAATCCAGGCCCTATAACTTTATGGGCTTAAAGAAACATTGGCCAAGGTGTAATTTTTCTGTAACAAACATTAGTTGTATTTGCTCTAAAGACATAAATAAGCAATATATTTAGGAATGTATTACCCAGAATCTTGGCCTGACAATTGCCCTAGAGAAATGAATTTGGACAGCCAAGAGCTATCTTGTTGGATTTGTTATTGTTAAGTTAGAAGCTGAATAAATCAGAACAATGCCATGTGTCCTGAGTTATGAACACTGAAAGATTATATCTCCATGGGGAAGTTCTCCCGTGGCTGGATCTTCATTCTTGAAAACATGCACCTACTTGCAATTCCAGATAAATCATTTCTGTGCATGACTAGCAGATCCGGATTTGAAGAACTGTTAAAATCTCCATGCATTTTTATAATGAATTAGTCTACGATGATCTATGAGACTAAAACTTCTGACTGTCTTCCAAAACAAAGTTAGCTTTTCAAGATATCTTTTTCTCATGGAAGTGAAATAAATTGGACATGCCAAACATTAATAAGGAAACATGACGTGCCATAAATCAGAAGATAATGACAGGGTGAATATTATGTCTCCACATCCTTAAACCTTCCCATATCAGTGGTGAGGAGCTGGAGATGCATTGTAATTATGTCTTCTTCTGATTAGTAACGCTGTTCCCATCTAGAGTGAAATGCTTCACCAAAGACCGTGGTGACAGAGCAGAAGGTTTTCCTCCAACAAATGTTGAAGACAGGTTGATTGTCCATGACACAAGCTATATTAGTAGACAATGGTTTAGACGGACTACTGAACAAGTTGAATTAAAGAAACGATTATGGACTATGGGATTCTTCATCACTTGTCAGAGTATCATCTTCCTCTCTTACATGTGAACGATGAGCAGAGTGCATATTTTTAGGATAGCTTGAGGACTTGATAAGTGATCTTGGGTCACTGAAACAAAGAAGGGGTTAGCTGAGGGCAGAGTGTATGTTACCAAAAAGTATAGTTAATAAAACAGAAAAAAATGTTTGTTTTAGGAACAAATGTGTTGGGATATCAAATTCCCACTTCTTATAAAGCCCCTGTACAATCCTATTCTGGTTATTACAGATGATGAGGTATCCTAAAACCTTTCCAATGTTTCCCCTTCCAGCTGACATCACAGCGTGCAAACACAATAAATAACACAGCAACACAATGACAAACTGTGAGACTTAATACAAACCCAAGTAAAGAAAGCTTGAGTTATGTTTGTCACCTGACTGTCCTGTTGTCTCTGGATTGTGTCTGCATTCTGGTTCAGGAATACTGTAGATTTTGATTTTAAAGACACAGTGGGTTACTGTCTGGTTCTCTGCGCTTCTAACGTACAATCAGACTGCTTTAAATTTATTAATGCATGTGGTCGTGTAAATATCCTACTTTGTTGAGATTCTAAAGAATAATCTTAAATAAGTCTGAAAGTCACTTAAGATTTACCTGAATAAGGCCAGGTCTACGGCCGCTTTTAATGAAATGACTTTGGGACAAAGATGCTGCAAATGCAAGCAGTGACTTTCCTGTAAATGGCACTGTTTATATTTAACATATTCCACACCTACCTATATACTGTCAAAGAGACAGCAGTAGGGGCTTCCAATACAAATAGATTCAATTATTGATTCCGTTTGACTTCCAATGGTTACAAAGTATTCTGAGAAGGAGTAAATGTGGGCACCTGGTAGTGATGATTAATATAGTGGCACAGCGGTCTTTTATTTCTGTAAAGCATAAATACAATTTTACAAAAATAAATTGAATTAATTTAAAAAAAGTACTTTACCCAACAGTGGCTCTCTACTTTGCGTAGTGGCTTTTCCAACCTATTCTCTCTGTTATCATTCCTCTGTTTTATCTGTGTTTATTATTTTTGTGTGTCTTGCACATCTCTTTGGTTCTTTTTGTACTTCTCTACCGCTCTTGTCTATTTTCTTGTTTATTTTTTTCCCATGCCTACATTTTCCACGTGCTCTTTTTGCTCTTTCCCAGTATATAATAACGTAGCGTCCGTCACTAACTCTATCTGCTTCATTAAATTTGTGTTAAAAAACTCATATTTACAGGAACAAAAGGTGGTGAAGACCCAGCGCAAACAAGCTGACAGCGTAACAGAAATGAGGTGAAAATACACAGAAGGTAAACAGCGGCCTGTCCAAAGTAAACATGGAGTGCTGGCTTCAATATAAAAGCCTGCAAATATGTCATGATTTGGGGAGGGGAGAAGGAAAATTGGATTATTGAAGAAACAGGGGAGATCAGATAGGGGAAATATTAACTCAAACGTTGATGTGTCTTTTTTTTTTTTTTTCAAAAACAAACAAATATGCATAGAGAACTGGAAAAATAAAATATTTTTTTTACATTGTGCTTTGAAGTATTCTTTGCCTAGAGTGTGCCTTCAGCATTGGAATAAAGCACATCTTGCATATCACTGAACAGGTATAAATGAGGCATCTTTAGTTGCACCCATATTTTTGAGTGGTACAGTAAAAGTTCTTACAATACCTGACTTACGGAATCATTAATGCATGGAAGGAACGCTGGGTATGTTTGAATGCGCATGCAAAATGAAAAATTAACCCAATTTAATCTTCGGCCTTAAGGACACATGACATGTGTGACATGTCATGATTCCCTTTTATTCCAGAGGTTTGATCCTTAAGGGGTTAACCTCAAAGTTTGCAATAATTGTTAAATTCCGTGAGTTTTTCTAGCATCAACCTTCAAACTTTTAAGACAAGCCTCTGGCTGGAAAGTTTGTCTCAGTGCAGAGCTAAGTAGGCATTTTGTACTCTGTACTTTGCTTACAATGTATCAGTTTGTGCTGAATCCTCCTCGTTATGGCACTATGCCCGGAATGATTAACAGGAAAAGGTGGCACACTCCCACAGTAAAACCACCAAGGATAAGTCTTGAACTCACAGGAGTACAAATTACCCAAGAAATATTTGATAAAGAACTCTAATAAAACATTAAACATGTCCCGGGAAAAAAAAAGTTTTAATGATTAGCATTGTGCCATCAAATGCCCAGATCAAATGTTAATAAATATGTCTGGGTTTTTTATTACTTGGATATAAATAGCATTCAGTGTGCAGAGGAAGTATTTTTTTTTTGTCAGGTGAGTATACATGAGAACAAACAGGATCGCATGCAGAATGTGCTATCCATTTTTATATAATATATCTAGGAAAAATTCAATGTCAGTAATTCTATAGTCTTGTCAAAAACAGTTTGGTCGCAGCTATGAAATATTGAATCACATGGCACAGGAGTGCCACTCCTCGCACCATAATCACTACTGTAGACCACAGTAGTTATGGTGCGTCAACAGTTTGTTTAAACAATGCAACAAACATAGCATAGAAAAAGAGAGAACTAAGTATTCAACTAATCCACTTTGGTATAATTAGATAGTAGCCAATAGATTTGTGCACAGTGACATAACTTAGTTCTTCCACATCGACTAGTTCTAAAAAGGAATGTTTTTGGTGATCCAGGTTTCATACATGTAGCATTTCGCTTCTGATAAATTTCATCCAGGCCATCAGTTTGGGAAAAACCATTGAGACGAACCAAAAGGGCACAAAGGTTGGCCAATCGGTGTACTACAAAAGATTTCTAGATTTTAATTTTTTTACTAGTTTTATATTTTTTCCTTTATTGGTCACTTTTAACTCAATCTGTGAATAAAATCAATATTTAGAGGCTGCCCTTAGGTTATCAATCATCTTTATTCCCAATCAATTACCTCTTTTTTAGTGCCACAGACAGAACTTACAAATCACAAATCAAAGAAGCGTTGTCCATTTCATTTCCTTTGTGATTTGCCCAAATAGCGTTTTGGAGTTTGGGATTTTGAACAAACTGTTATTCGCCGAAAATTCGGACAAATTACAATTTGTTTGAAACCAAATGCTCAAGTCTAGTAGCCAAATACAGGAAGCTGCTTAAACAGAAGTAACAATATGCCCAGGTCTGGTGACCTCTCCCTCTCCGGGGTCAAATAGGAGCTGATTCTGCACTTACTGGGACTGTGTAGCAAAGTTAGTGTTTATAGTTACTGTACGAAATGTTTAAACAACATCAATATGGTACCCAAGTAAGAAACGTGACAATATCTGAATGTAAAGATTGTGAAAGGTGAGGTAAAATGAATGTGAAAAGCATTCAAAGAAAGAAGTTATAGCAAGAGAAAAATAGAAGGGGGTTAGGAAAAGTAAACAAGGGCACTAAAGTGTTAAAAAAGTTTAGAATTGTTCTATTTTTGTTCATTTCATTAATAGTTTGCTTATACTCCCTCCTTCCAAGAAAGACATGTAGAAAAAGACAGAGAGAACGATTCGGGAGGAAAATGAAAGAAGAGAAGTTAATGGAAGAATGAGTGGGGAGAAGATGAGGGAGTGAGGATTAATGAGTATGGAATGGAATTAAATGAGAGGAGGAGAAGAGAATAGGAGCAATGTATCAGAAGCATATAAACGGAACCTAGAGCAGCGATAATTCATTTTACAATTATTAAACAACATGGAAAAAAAATGTTTCTGTAAACAAAGATTAAAAGCCAGGCCTGGCAACTCTCGGGGTCTCTAATTCCAGTTTTGTCACACATTATTTCAAGTTCACTTTAAAGGTCTCCTGTCATGGTACCTACAACGTATCTCATTTTATAGAGCATGACATTTCATCTGTACATTGTGCTACAGTTTAGCTAGCAAATGTAGAAATGGGGAGAAAAAAATATTTTTAAAAAAGGTCTTTCTCACACTTTTCAGTTAAATCGGTTTGGCTGACAAGGAGGAGCAGAAAGGAACTCCCACAGGTGGTCTCTCTGCTCTGTCAAGCAAGCAACCACAGTGTTTGTGCTATGGTTGCTATGGAAACCCCGATCGGACGCTTCTATTGCTGGCTCAAGTATAGGAACGGTGTTACTAATGTCACTCTATTTGGATGCCGACATGCTGGCAACGAAGTCAGCCTCTCAGCGTCACACAGGAGGCTTGCACTGCCCCCAATTAGAGCAGATGAACTAAGAGACCCATCAGAGCGCTGGCAGACCGGAGGTGGGTGTTATATGAAAAGTAACAACCTCAAAGATGAGTGATGTCATCCTGGGAACCGATGAAAAAATGTCTTCCAATATGCCACCATGTTTGATGAAAAGGAAGAGGAAGGTACCAGCATCCCAGCCTATCACATGACATATTACTGGGAAACCCAGGATGTCCTCTTTACAATACAGCAGGGATTGATAGAGTAGCTCAAAGAATAAAAGGAGATGCATATGAACGAAACGTCCATTACAGAGGAGACAGGTTAATGGGCTGGGTCTCTGGAGGTTATCTCCAATTTTACATTGAATACATTGAGTATCTCTCTGATATATGATATATTCCATGCACTTGGGGCTGATTTGTGTAAACTTAAATATCGCACAACAGGTTCACTTTAATGAGATTAAAATAAAGCTACATTGTTTCCATATTGATTTTGGATTTCAAACAGGTTCATTACATGAATCTATTTTAGTTGGAAGCCCTCGTGGCCGTTTCACTGACAGGCACTTGTAGGTCTGGAAATTCCAAACTGCTGTTTCTCAGAAATGTCACTCTTTTCATTTGCAAGACTGCAGGTTTATCATCTGCACCCCGTAATCACTTCATTTTAATGCAGTTATCTTGGTACATTCACTGTCCCCTTAGCCAACATGTATTTTGCCCAGCGTCCATTGCTGTGTGATGACTATATTGTGTCCAATAACGTCTGCTAACCATCTGTATTAGTCATTCTGAGTTTACTTTTCCTTATATTTAACAAATATGTATTTATAAGATGTTATAAATAACATTAAAGGACCACTATAGGCACCCAGGCCACTTCAGCTTAATGAGAAACTGCTATGTTTACATTAGGGTTAATCCAGCCTCTAGTGGCTGTCTCATTGACAGCCGCTAGAGGCGCTTGCGTGCTTCTCACTGTGATTTTCACAGTGAGAAGACGCCAGCATCCATAGGAAAGCATTGAGAATGCTTTCCTATGGACTGGCTGAATGTGTGCACATTCAGCCGGTGAAGGAAGAAGAGGGAGGAGAGCTCCCCGCCCGGCGCTGGAGAAAGAGGTAAGTTTAACCCCTTCCTCCCCTCAGAGCCCGGCGGGAGGGGGTCCCTGAGGGTGGGGACACCCTCAGGGCACTATAGTGCCAGGAAAACGAGTATGTTTTCCTGGCACTATAGTGGTCCTTTAAATGTAGAAATTCACACCTGTTCATCCTGTAAGTGGGTGCCTCCATCTTAGCTCCCAGTCAATCATTCTTATAAGCTCTGTCCTTTACACCTGGCAGTCTGTGTAGAGAGAGCATACAGAAAGGAGGAGAAATTAAACAATGTTTCTATTTCTCCTCTTCATTTGCATTGTGTGCCCTGACTGTGCCTTTTCTGAAATTAATTATGATGCAATTTGCTAAATCTTTATTATAAATTCAAAAGAAAAAACAGCATCTCATGAAATAAAACCACAAGTTAGAGATGGATTATGGAAACAGAAGGGGACAAATCTTTAGAGCATCAGTACGAAATAGCTATTGTTTGGTTATAAATCCCATTATCCTGAACCACGCCACACGCTACCTATCCTATAGACAATGACGTGGAGGGCTTGGTGTTGCCATGGTAATAAAGAAAAACAGAGTATAACATTGTACACTAATACATCAGAGCTCTGACCTGCTCCTGGCAAAGTTTACATTCTGCAATTATCCAGAGTTTTCAAATACTTTTCCCGTGAATGGACATAACTCGTTCTTTATAGTAAGGGTTGTGTTCACTGTAGCAAACTGAACTCCCCTTGCTGTGACAGAGAATGAATCATGTTATATATACTGATAGGATTTTGATAGATTCCAGAACTCCAGCATTTAGCTTTGCTGCACTGTGCACATTTTATGAGGGTCTGACAAAGGAATGCATTAATTACCAACTAATAAAACAATGTAATGGAAAAAATTTAATTCAAGATCCAAGCTATTAACTGTGTCAGTTATTTACAATAACAACGAAAAGCAGTAAGTTGACTATAAGCACATCCCATGCAGAGTTGTATTTTCTGTCCAGTTATTTCTATACTTGAAATGGGGGAAGAGACATTATCCAAAAATAAACCACTATGGTCAAGAGAACTTGGAAAAAAAGATCTGTGCCTCTAATTTGCTATCTTATCCATGCAATACAATAAAGAATGAGATATCTGTGCCCCAAAGCTCACATTTCTCTCCCACAGCGGCCCCATACTGGACAGCTTCAAGTCCAATTTACAATGTATTTATTTATGATTTATTTTACCAGGAATGATACATTGAGATATCTCTCGTTTTCAAGTATTTCCTGGGCCCACAATGCAGTGACTTATTGTGTATTGTTTGTGTATACAAACATGCAAGTTCCAAGAATATGATAAAAAAAAGAAATAATAGAATAACAATGTATCTTATACCCCCGTGGTCACTTATATAAGCTATAAAAATGTTTTTTAAAATGATATATTTAACTCAGGCTTCCTATAAGGAGGTAAAATTGACAAAACAAAATGTACAGACTGCACCTTGCTTTTATTGTGCGTTATTAGATATTTTCTGAATGTTTTATATGATCATTTTGGAACTATTAAACTTGGAACTATTATTTGTGGAGCTATTAAACTTAAATGAATAACAAAGTAATGCAGGCTTTTAATGACACAGAAATACTCAAAGATGACAGAACAACTTTAAGGATAGGTCCATTTGTTTTTTTTTTGCTAAAAGCTTTCAGTTGGTCGGATCAGCAATTAGCGGGACAAGGTAATCATAACAAAAATAGAGAACCTGCCGTACAAAATGTTTTTGGCGAAGTTCCTGGAACGCAGAAATCAATCCGGCTCTTGTGAAAGGAAAATACTTGATAAAAGCAAAGGTCGTAAGATGGACTTTAATTTGCCCTCCTAAGTCAAGCTAGTTTCATATAAAGTAAAGTTAGACGTGCAGATATCTTCCAACGTTTCAAAGGGACAAAGAATTCAATATAATAATATTAGGGGTGTGACAGGGGTTGTGGCCAGGGGCAGGGCTCTTCTGAGAAAGTTCAGGTGATTTACTAATAAAAGGTTATGCAAATAAAATGTAATTCAGAACAAAAACCAATGTATCTTATTTACACAGACTAATTTCCAAAACACGTTTATTGTAGTTTTATGACACATTTCTATGAAATGTATAAATTCAGACACAACAAGAATAATGAGTTCCTACAAAAGGAGAACATTAGGATAGAAAAGGGAGGCCCAAGAGAGGGACTGCTACTCTAAAACAGGGACACTTTGCAGGTATGTAATGTGGACAATGACTTCTAAGATGTTCAATGGGAATTGTAATAAATTCCATTGCCATACAGTGACCTCAGTACAGTTATGTTCTGTAGTGACCAGTACACTTGAGTATAATTTTGTTAAGCCCAATGATATCCCTTAAACTTCAATTCAGGTAGATATAGTCGGTTCATGTTCCTGTGCTAGATCAAGCCTCCTGACCCATCCCATATCTTACCAACAATTCTAGGCTCTCATTTACACTTGCTACCAGACGGAACCCCACAGGCCACAAAATCTCAATGAGTTAGCCTGCAAATGTCAGTGAATCTTGTAACGGAAGTGCATTTCAATTTTTAGACCAAAATAGTTGATCTGGATCCATAGTTGAGAGATTTGGAGATTTTTTCTAATTTGGCTATGTTGGTCTTAAATATGACACTCACTTTAAATTTACTTTCAATTCCTTACAATGAAAAATGAGCTCTCCAATAGAGATTTATGTTTGTGAAAACCATTCTGCTGGATGAATCTGTGCTATGCAGTTGAACAACATTTTTTTTAACTTAAGCAACTTTTGTTGAGTTGTAAATTTTGTTTGCTCTGCCTTCAGTCTTGCACATTCTGTTCAAAATCCCTGCCCTACCCTTATTTTTTTAAAATTTTATATAAAACCACTTTTCTAACCTTTTGGGTGGTCGACATCATCACATCATTGCACAGCAAGCCCAGAGCCAGCGCACTGTAGTGGTTACGGTGTTAGAGTATCATTTAATGTTTAGATTTATAAGCAGTGTAATGTCTTGTATAGCTGTAGTTTCAAGAATTTTTTTGGGCCTCAACTTGGGGAAAAAAAGATTCCCAGCACTTAACAAAATCCTACAAAATGACTGACATGTTCCAATCAATATTGCCTCTGGGTTGTAAGTGACAAAGATCGTCTAACACTTACTGGAAATTTTTGTTTGTGAGATCAAGTCTACACCTTAAGGCTTTATTGTATTGCTATCGCTTGATCCATTTCTGTCAGCTCCAACTCTTTAGCAAACATTGATTCCAGCTCTTTTATTTCACCTCTCCAGGCTGTGATGTGTGACACCTTTAAAAGTTTGCCAAATAGAATATGTATCACAGGAAATCACTGATCACTTATTGGGGCACAAAAATCACACAAAATAATTGTGCTCTAATGATAACCCCCAAAAAACAATTTTAAATTATAACTGATACTTTCATATTTGTGATCCATTCTAGATCTGAGAGAGAAATAAACACACCAGTGGCTACTATTGGCACGGGCTCTAATCACAACATTTAAGAGAATAACGGACCATTCACTAAAGTGACAATTGCCGGTATTTCAAGGTGAATTTCAAAATTTAGGCCAAATTTTTTGTGTGCTTTTAGTTGGATTATTACGGGGTTTCAGTACACTAAAATTCAGCGTTTAGCGAATAAACTCCACTTTGTTGAATGTGTCATCAGTCGCAATCACAGAGACACATGTGAAATTTCCTGGCAGACCCCCCTTGCTCTGTTTTTCCAGTTATCACTGATGATGTATGTGTGAAGGATTCACGTGATGCATGTGTCAGGAATATTTGTTCTTTGCTAAATGAGTACACTTTAACCGATTTCTGTGAATCACTTCTTTAAATGTCTCTATAACTGAAAATATTAAAATATATTTTTAAAAAAATTAAAAATCTTTTTTAGTTTAATGGTAGAATGATAGTGTTAGATTTTATTTAACAAATGTTCTCTCCAAACACAAGTCTAGGAAGTTATTTTCTGTTTAATGCGGACTACCCGGATTTGGGTAACCATTTAATATTTAAAAATAACTGCAAGATGAATAGATAAAATTATTGTAAGATTGACAAAAAAGGTGGAGTTAAGCATTGTCAAAGCTTATAAAGACGCATGGTACAGGTTCAGGTAAGTATAACTCACCTTCCTCTGCACCCCCAGGTCATTGGACCCCCAGTGGTGATGTCACAGTCGGGGGTCTGTGCAAGTTATTCAGACGCCCCTGTGAGAGAACCACTATAAAATAGAATTATTTTATATTATGCATAGGGATTGGTGACAGTCAGGCTACCCATCTGCCCTACCCCTCCATATGAACGTCATATGGGGGTGCAACATTACAGTATAAGGAAGGACATGATGGACACTTATATGCAATATTATAAGTAAAAAAATAAAATTATACAATTAAAAAAGGTTTAATGAACTGTTAACAGACTAGAACTGTTTAATATATATATTTAACATTTTTGATTGCAGTGTCCAAACACTATTTCTCTTATCCTTTCGATCTAGAAGAAAATTATAGTTTCATAGGTTTTGTGCGCACTGCAATCAATCAAAGGCTTTGATTTGATAAGCTTTTTAAATTATTATTATTATTATTATGATATTTACAGAGCGCCGTCAAATTCTGCAGCGCTTTACAATGGGTGGACGAACAGACAAGTAATTGTAACCAGACAAGTTGGACACACAGGAACAGAGGGGTTGAGGGCCCTGCTCAATGAGCTTACATGCTAGAGGGAGTGGGGTAAAATGACACAAAAAGGTAAGGATAGTATTAGACTAATGACAGTTGCAGAAGAGGAATCACTTGATAGCGTTAGTAAAACATTCCAAATTATTAATTTACAGTACTCATTGTTAAAGTCCATGGGAGTTTTTGTAGACATATAATTTATATATATAGGGGTGTATATAAAAAAAAAATAACCCTTTCTGTCTCATTAGAGATTTTTGCCAGAAGCTCAAAGAAGTAAGGTGAATGGTTAGAGTTAGGACCCACCTGGGGCGGTCTGCCTTGATGTTGGCAGGTGGGTTTATCCTCTCATGGCCATTGGAGGTAACTAAAATACCTCCATTTGTTAAAGGACCACTCTAGGCACCCAGACCACTTCAGCTTAATGAAGTGGTCTGGGTGCCAGGTCCTTCTAGGGTTAACCCATTTTTTTATAAACATAGCAGTTTCAGAGAAACTGCTATGTTTATCAATGGGTTAAGCCTTCCCCTAATCCTCTAGTGGCTGTCTCATTGACAGCCACTAGAGGCGCTTGCGTGCTTCTCACTGTGATTTTTCACAGTGAGAGCACGCCAGCGTCCATAGGAAAGCATTGTAAATGCTTTCCTATGCGACCGGCTGAATGCGCGCGCAGCTCTTGCCGCGCGTGCGCATTCAGCCCAGGAGGAGGAACGGAGGAGGATCGGAGGAGGAGAGCTCTCTGTCCAGCGCTGGAAAAAGGTAAGTTTAAACCCCTTTCCCCTTTCCAGAGCCGGGCGGGAGGGGGACCCTGAAGGTGGGGGCACCCTCAGGGCACTATAGTGCCAGGAAAACGAGTATGTTTCCCTGGCACTATAGTGGTCCTTTAAAAAAATACATAGGGATTAAGGAGAGAGCGCAGGTAACTTACTTTTCTTTGGTATTTACTATATATTGGGGCTGATGTGTACTGTAGCCATTGCTGCAGTCCAGTGATGGGAGTGTGCGCAGGACTTATCTTTCTGCATTTATATAATTTGCAAAGTCTTTCTACCAGTATTGAGTTATTTGGAAAGGTACCTGTGTTTAATCAAAAAACTTGCAATATCTCTGAGACGGCACAAGTGTGTATTAATGGCAGCCTCCGTCCAGTGGGTGCCAATGGGACAATCAATCAACGTATAACTCCAATGTATAACTAAAAATGTAGGTGATCCTCTCAATGTATCCACCACTGCTTGTTGAGTATGTCAACAAATTCCTTTATGTAAAATATCATAAACAATTTACAAAACTGACGTACACTGGTAAGCTCCAAAAGTCTATTATAAGCTCCACCAATCTATGCGTTTCTGTATTGAGAAGATTGCTTATTAACCCCTTAAGGACCAAACTTCTGGAATAAAAGGGAATCATGACATGTCACACATGTCATGTGTCCTTAAGGGGTTAAAGGGACACTCCAAATGCCTAAAGCACTTTAGCTTGCTGAAAAGCTTTATGTGTGAAGAGTGTGTCCTCTTGTTTTCATTTTGGAAATAGTACAGATTTCAAAAGAAATTTACACTTTTCTAAATTATACTGGTTACACCCCTGACATTTCAAGCAGACAAAAGGTCCTGTTACTTCCTGGTCTGGTTAGCGCAGTTGCACTGAACTCAAGGGACAGCAATAGCCCAGAGCACCTGCCTTGCAAAGACTTGTCATTGAGCAGCATTGGGAAGTCTGTGATTGGACAGCCACAGCAAGTCTGGGCGGGGTTTGAAGGGGGGGATTGCGAAGGTTGCAGACAAGAGATCTGCAGTTTTTGTAAGCTGTTTTTAGATATATCCACAATTAACAAAAAATCCACAACTAGATGCATGCAAGTTTTCTTTTGAGTATATCCACTAAAAAGTGATTTTTATTTATTTTGTATTTGGGCAGTGGAGTGTGCCTTTAAGCCAAAGCCTCGCTCTGTTATAAAGATATAAGCACTCGTTTGTGTATATTTTGTCAGAACATGATATTCATAGTATGTGTGTTAAGGATTTTGCTAACCATCTTGCATTCCGCGGTTCAGAAACTCCCTGATGATTTGCAGTTTATTTAACGCGCACGGTATGGGCTAGTATTTCATATATCAATGGATACAGTCATTTCTAGCGTAATCTGAAAATCAACACCTTTAACGCACCAAATCTTACATTTAACCAATTATTAAATTGTAACTTATCTAAGAAAAAGCTGTTCTTAATTCTCCCACTCGAAAATAACTTACGTCTTCATTGGGAATGTGCTGATTATAATATAGTAAGCTTTTAGCAGCAGTAATCAACTCCCCAAACTATAGTTATTAGGTATCTAGTTTAATTAGAATATTTGCTAGATTTGGTGTGTGTGATGATCTGACACAGCTTAACAGTTCAAGGTCGAGGCCACAAGTAACAGCTAAGCATCCTGTCAATTAACAGTTGCTGTTATTCTTTGGCATCTTCCAGGTCAGGACAGACCCACAAAATGTAGCTGTAATTTCCTGTGTCATTTTGAAGCAGAACTCCAGGGTTGTTTTGATATATAGTGGTATAATTAAGAAGGAAGTTGTGCTCTATTTGTTTATTTTATTGACATGGTAATAAATTGCCATACAATCATCTTTCTACATTCCATAGCAACATTGTGTAAATTATAGAATAAAACCCAATTAAAAGAAGACACATCATACACTGAAATATTCCTATTTTTTTTTAGTTTTACACAATATATGTTTTTTTTTTTCTTTTTGCATGTGCAGTATTATGGAAACCATTGTTTATGTAAGTTTTTAAACACAAAGAATTGAGGTGATTGCATTTGAACTTTATTAATACAAGTGTTTTTCTAAAGATCACGCCTAGATTTAAGGCACAGCGCACCTTATACAGTTCATTTTCTACATGATACACCGCCTACTCACTATACAAAGACCCACAAATTGATCAGGAGCTCAAAATAGGGTTGTAAGTCTGTTAATGTATAACATGCAATACAAATAAGTACAAATATTACTCTAAAGCTCAGAACTATGCGTTCGTGAACATCCCTCCTTAAAAGACATTCTATAATAGTAAACAAATATATGATACATAAGGAAATATACCACTGCATTTTACAGGTAGCCTGCTTATAAAAAGAACTGTACACAGGACAAGAGATCAACCTCTCATATTTGATGAAAGGTGATTTATCCTGCAGTGGAAGAAATGTTTCTTCACAGAAAGAACAATAAAAAGGTGGAATTCTGTACAACAGGGAGTTGTTTTATTAGATATGTATCTATGAAAGGTATGAATTGTTTATGTTTTTTATAAAACATTCCATGTATAATACTTATAAGTCTTGGGAACAACTTGTTGGTCCAATGGCAAGTCTGAGTATGAACATTTTAGAGTCAAGAAGGAATGTTTTTTTTCTTTTTGTGCCAAAATTGGCAATTGCTTTAAATTATTTTTTTGGGTGTTTTTGTTTGAACAGATGTGTGAACCTTTTTAACCTATGTAACTATATAGTTACTCTATCTCCGGTGAATGGTGTGGCATGTGTGCTTCACAGACATTGGGAGATGAGACGATTCATTGTAGTTACTCTTCTCTACTATGCTCTAATCTTCCTCCTTGATTCCTACACCACTCACTACTTTGCGTCATTCATGGGCACACCTTCCCCTGCCTTCCCTCTTCAGGGAACTGTTGTGTGATAGTTATGCCCCCACTTGTTACCTGGCCCGGAGTTAAAGTCAGCCCTTGGTACTCTGAGATATTGAGCTCTGGAAGATGCAGGGGGGGGGGGCGCAGCACTGTGCCCTGTCTCCTTTTATTAAGGCCCAGAATATAAGTGAACACAAACTCCAGTAGGATGGCTGGGGTACCCAGGGCCACATCCCTCTAATGCCCAAAATTGCCGCTGTGGTTGTCAAAATATATTTAAAACTGTATATGCAGAATATCTGAATATGCTCTAAATATACAAAAATGGAGAGTTCATAACAGGTTATACATGAGCAAAAAATAAATAATAGAGAAATTAAGATATATTGCTGCTGATTGACCCTGGACAAATACATGAGCTCACCCTACAGCTGTGTATTATTTTATAAAGAACAAATAAAGAATTCCCTGTACGTTTGCGAGACTGCAGTTTACGTGCTTTATTTATATTACATCGATATGTTAAAGTTTAGAGGGAAGATCAGTATATCAAAATGAAATCATAGCACAAGACACAAACTGGGTAAGAGAATGCAGATACTATTTCTGCTTCTTAAACTAGAAGAAAGTAGATTATGAGAAATGAGCTAACGTTGGTTTAGATTAGGATAAAGTTTGCTTTGGGACATACTTGTTTTGTGGCATGGTGACATACTCTTATTAGTCACTGAACGAGACGGATGCATGGGCTCAATACTATTTGGAACATCAGTGGGTCAGTGACCCAGATTCCTCAACTGCTCCACGGCCTCAAGTGAAAATTGGCTTAAAGGGACACTACAGTCAACAGAGCAACTACAGCTTATTGTATTTGTTCTGGTGAGTATAATCATTCCCTTCAGAGAAAATGCAGTGTTTACATTGCAGCCTAGGGATACCTCCACTGGCCACTCCTCAGATGGCTACTAGAGGTGCTTCCTGGGGCAGTGCTGCACAGTGTGACTGACAATCAGTGTCTCCACCCTCTGCATGAAGCTGCTGATTGGCCAGGGTTGTATTTGGCTTCTGCTGGCTCTGCCCCTGATCTGCCTCCTTGACAGCCTTAGCCAATCCTATGGGAAAGCATTGTGATTGGCTCTAAGAATCACTTTTGATGATGTCAGCCAAGCGGGCAGATCAGGGGCAGTGGCGGCAGCAGCAGACTTGGATACAAGTAAGATTATACTATATTTAGGAAGAAAGGGAGGGAGTCAGGGGGGCTAGATGGTGATTTTAATACATTTTAATACATTATAGGGTAAGGTGTTCCTTACCCTATAATGTTCCTTTAATTCACTCACAAAAGGAGTATAAAGGAGTAAATTGCAGCAATCGATAGGCTAGAAAATGAGATAGCAGCTACAAGCAAAAATATGACTCTCAATGGTTACTGTCAGCTGTCAAACCAGGAGCCTCTGGAACAAAGACTCCGCAGGTATATCCTGGACAATTGGTTTGAATTAAAAGCCATTTTATTTCGGACGAACCATCTGCTACGACTGTAGCAGACATACAGTTTCTTAGTTAAGTATCCTATCATAATCCGGTGCATAGACTAACCATTAATTATTGTCAGGAAATGAATTGGGAATTTCATACTTTCAGAAAAAATAACACAAATGGAAAATATCTATTATCCGTCTACACTTTCAGCTCAACTACTTTGGCCTTAAATTTGAAAGGTTACCTGTCATGGTATTTTGAACGTATACTCTTTTAAAGAGATAAATATTATATCTCTGCATTGTGCTGGCAAATGTATAGATTGTGAGAAAAATCTATTTGAAAAGAGTTCTTCCACCCACCTGTCAATCAATTCTTCCGAAAAATTGAGTGACATGGGGAGCAGGAGACTTCCCACAGGCGCAGGCGGTCCTTCTGCTCTCCAATTGTAGCACGCCATTAGCGTTAGGAACACAGGACTGACATCACTCTGTTCAGACTCAAGCAAGTCCCAATGCAGCCAGTGTGTCGACGTCACGGTGGAGATTTTGCCCTGTTTCTGGAAGCAGGACTGCGAGCAGGTTGAGGGGGGTCCAGAGGAGAAACACCTACCCCTGTAAAGGACAAAAAAGCACTGAATTAGTGTGTGAGGTTCATTTTACATTTCACGGTCATTTAAAAAAACATTATTGTGTAGTGATAATCTTGATCCCACTGACAGCTGATTTCTCTGAAGATGATGCAATGCACAAGATTAGAGTGTCATACATTTCCTTATTATTTGTACCCATTGTACAGCGCTGCGAAATTTGTTGGCACTTTATAAAATAATATAAACAATATGTGAACAGATTGAAAGATCTCAAAATGATGCATTTGTTATTAGACTAAATTGTGAAACTTATAGGCTGAAATTGTCAAAATGTTAGAATTAATAGGGAGTTTTTTTTCTATTCTGGCTTTAACTTTATAAATTAGTATTTTCTTCTTAATAATGGTCTCCATTAATTACTCTATTATTTTTCCTCATTGGCAAAAGCTGAATAAATGTGGTGGGCCAGTGGCCATAAAATGACGACTAAGATTAACAGATCTTTGTTTAGAAAAGGTAAGTGAACAGTTGCACAATTTCTGATTTAGATACCACTGAATGTAAACAAAATTAACAATGCAGTCACGTTGATTTAAAAAAGAAAAATTAGAATGGAGGGGTTATGTGATTTGTTTGGATTGCAAGAAATATGTTGATCGTAAGGATTTACAAGATTATGTGGACCCAATCTGACTTCCAGGGCAAAACAAATCAGCTAAGAACATGAGTTGTTTTTTTTGTAAATTGTAAGTTCATTCGAGCAGGCTCTTCATAAACCTATTTTTCCTATCAATTATTGTAAATCCTCTCCTTTAAAAAAAATGTGTAAAGTGAGCGGAATAGGTTGAGACTATATAAATGGCAATAAAACTAATGTAAACTAGATAACTATAAATACAAAGGTTGTTGTTGCATAAGTATAATTATGTTAAGAGTGACTTATCCACATATTTGTTTATTAAAACCTTGCCAAAGTGTACTTTTTGTTCTGAACCCATTGGAGCGCAGTGATAATCTGTACAAAGAATGGGTTTAATAGAAACGTTGTAACTTAATGAATATTGCTTGGAAATTTGTTTAAAAAAAACCATTCTGCTAAAAAAAATTCACTTTAAATGTTTCCTGACAACAACAGCTTTAATACAATCAATGAACGCTCAATGGAAAGAAATGTGGTTAGCAGTTTCAAAGTTAGTCATTATTTTGTGAATTTACAGGTTATTGAAATTCTCTTTGAATTCCCCTGTTAAAGGGAATAATAAAATATTTTACCCAGAGTTAGTTGAATTTGAATATTTTTCCGAGCTGTTTGTATATTTTTCAATATTCTCCCTAAAATCTGAGATACACTGTGAGGCTTATTCACCAAACTCCGAATTGTGATGGAGAAAGTCAGCCATTGTCCCACCTGGATATTTTACCCTCCATTTTACTTATTTGAATTACAACTCGCCACGTTTCGATGTTTAGTAAGTAAGCCCCTCATAATTCTAGACAATTCGCACATTTTTTTAGGTAGTTATCCCTGCTGTGGTTTTTGGAGTCCCCTTTTTAGGAGCCCTCCTCTGAAGGCAATGGCCACCGAGGGGACAGTCCTGGGCAAGCAGCTGGGCTTGTTCTCGCCCCCTATTGTCCGCTGGCCGCACTGTTCGCCTCCTGTAGATAAGAGAAAACAGATAACACGCTCGCTGCTCTGGGAGATGTAGTTCGCGAGCTCGCGCAGCGCAGGCACTGGCTCCACTGCAGAGACTACACTTCCCGGCATTCCCCGTGCGTTATCAGCAGTCCCCACGCGCAGGCACAGCGTTACATTGTATCCTATGATGTCACCTGCACTGTGCCAGCGGCTGGGAAGGAAGCGGGTTCTATAGAGCCTATTGTTACACATTGTATCCTGTGCTGGGACCATGGCTTCTCCCAGGTAAGGCTCCACTAATATGTCCTCTCATGGAAGGTACATAGAGAGCAGGCTCCATGGGGCACCCAGTAACATGCCCTCCCCTGGAAGGTACATAGAGAGCAGGCTCCAGTAACATGTCCTCCCCTGGAAGGTACATAGAGAGCAGGCTGCATGGGGCACCCAGTAACATGCCCTCCCCTGGAAGGTACATAGAGAGCAGGCTCCATGGGGCACCCAGTAACATGCCCTCCCCTGGAAGGTACATAGAGAGCAGGCTCCATGGGGCACCCAGTAACATGTCCTCTCATGGAAGGTACATAGAGAGCAGGCTCCATGGGGCACCCAGTAACATGCCCTCCCATGGAAGGTACATAGAGAGCAGGCTCCATGGGGCACCCAGTAACATGCCCTCCCATGGAAGGTACATAGAGAGCAGGCTCCATGGGGCACCCAGTAACATGCCCTCCCCTGGAAGGTACATAGAGAGCAGGCTGCATGGGGGCTCCATGGGGCACCCAGTAACATGTCCTCCTGGAAGGTACATAGAGAGCAGGCTCCATGGGGCACCCAGTAACATGTCCTCCTCATGGAAGGTACAGAGTGAGAGCAGGCTCCATGGGGCACCCAGTAACATGTCCTCCCATGGAAGGTACATAGAGAGCAGGCTCCATGGGGCACCCAGTAACATGTCCTCCCCTGGAAGGTACATAGAGAGCAGGCTCCATGGGGCACCCAGTAACATGTCCTCCCATGGAAGGTACATAGAGAGCAGGCTCCATGGGGCACCCAGTAACATGCCCTCCCCATGGAAGGTACATAGAGAGCAGGCTCCATGGGGCACCCAGTAACATGTCCTCCCATGGAAGGTACATAGAGAGCAGGCTCCATGGGGCACCCAGTAACATGCCCTCCCCTGGAAGGTACATAGAGAGCAGGCTCCATGGGGCACCCAGTAATAGGTCCTCCCCTGGAAGGTACATAGAGAGCAGGCTCCATGGGGCACCCAGTAACATGTCCTCCCATGGAAGGTACATAGAGAGCAGGCTCCATGGGGCACCCAGTAACATGTCCTCCCATGGAAGGTACATAGAGAGCAGGCTCCATGGGGCACCCAGTAACATGCCCTCCCCTGGAAGGTACATAGAGAGCAGGCTCCATGGGGCACCCAGTAACATGTCCTCCCATGGAAGGTACATAGAAAGCAGGCTCCATGGGGCACCCAGTAATATGTCCTCCCATGGAAGGTACATAGAGAGCAGGCTCCATGGGGCACCCAGTAACTTGTCCTCCCATGGAAGGTTCATAGAGAGCAGGCTCCATGGGGCACCCAGTAATAGGTCCTCCCCTGGAATGTACATAGAGAGCAGGCTCCATGGGGCACCCAGTAACATGTCCTCCCATGGAAGGTACATAGAGAGCAGGCTCCATGGGGCACCCAGTAATAGGTCCTCCCATGGAAGGTACATAGAGAGAAGGCTCCATGGGACACCCAGTAATAGGTCCTCCCATGGAAGTTACATAGAGAGCAGGCTCCATGGGGCACCCAGTAACATGTCCTCTCATGGAAGGTACATAGAGAGCAGGCTCCATGGGGCACCCAGTAACATGTCCTCCCATGGAAGGTACATAGAGAGCAGGCTCCATGGGGCACCCAGTAACATGACCTCCCATGGAAGGTACATAGAGAGCAGGCTCCATGGGGCACCCAGTAACATGTCCTCCCCTGGAAGGTACATAGAGAGCAGGCTCCATGTGGCACCCAGTAACATGTCCTCCCATGGAAGGTACATAGAGAGCAGGCTCCATGTGGCACCCAGTAACATGCCCTCCCCTGGAAGGTACATAGAGAGCAGGCTCCATGGGGCACCCAGTAACATGTCCTCCCATGGAAGGTACATGGAGAGCAGGCTCCATGGGGCACCCAGTAACATGCCCTCCCCTGGAAGGTACATAGAGAGCAGGCTCCATGGGACACCCAGTAATAGGTCCTCCCCTGGAAGGTACACATGGAGAGCAGGCTCCATGGGCACCCAGTAAACATGCCCTCCCCGGAAGGTACATAGGAGAGGCAGGCCCCATGGGACAATCTCCAGTAATAGGTCCTCCCCTGAAGGTACATAGAGAAAGCAGGCCCATGGGCACCCAGTAATATGTCCTCCCAAGTGTGGAAGGTACAGAGTGAGCAGCCCCATAAAAACAGTAACAGGTCCCTCCCGTGCATGCACAGAGAGCAGGCTCCATGGGGAACTGGGGCACAGGGTCCTCCTGAATGTGCACATAGAGAGCAGCCTCCCATGGGGCACCTAGTAACATGTCCTCCCCATGGAAGGGTACATAGAAAGAAGGTCTATGGGGCAACTCCTAGTAATATGTCCTCTCATGGAAGCTGTAATAGGAGATAGCCCCATGGGGCACCCAGTAACTTGTCCTCCCATGGAAGGTTCATAGAGAGCAGGCTCCATGGGGCACCCAGTAATAGGTCCTCCCCTGGAATGTACATAGAGAGCAGGCTCCATGGGGCACCCAGTAACATGTCCTCCCATGGAAGGTACATAGAGAGCAGGCTCCATGGGGCACCCAGTAATAGGTCCTCCCATGGAAGGTACATAGAGAGAAGGCTCCATGGGACACCCAGTAATAGGTCCTCCCATGGAAGTTACATAGAGAGCAGGCTCCATGGGGCACCCAGTAACATGTCCTCTCATGGAAGGTACATAGAGAGCAGGCTCCATGGGGCACCCAGTAACATGTCCTCTCATGGAAGGTACATAGAGAGCAGGCTCCATGGGGCACCCAGTAATAGGTCCTTCCCTGGAAGGTACATAGAGAGCAGGCTCCATGGGACACCCAGTAATATGTCCTCCCCTGGAAGGTACATAGAGAGCAGGCTCCATGGGGCACCCAGTAATAGGTCCTCCCATGGAAGGTACATAGAGAGCAGGCTCCATGGGGCACCCAGTAATAGGTCCTCCCCTGGAAGGTACATAGAGAGCAGGCTCCATCGGGCACCCAGTAACATGTCCTCCCATGGAAGGTACATGGAGAGCAGGCTCCATGGGGCACCCAGTAACATGCCCTCCCATGGAAGGTACATAGAGAGCAGGCTCCATGGGGCACCCAGTAATAGGTCCTCCCCTGGAAGGTACATAGAGAGCAGGCTCCATGGGGCACCCAGTAATATGTCCTCTCATGGAAGGTACATAGAGAGCAGGCTCCATGGGGCACCTAGTAACATGTCCTCCCATGGAAGGTACATAGAGAGCAGGCTCCATGGGGCACCCAGTAACATGTCCTCCCATGGAAGGTACATAGAGAGCAGGCTCCATGGGGCACCCAGTAATAGGTCCTCCCCTGGAATGTACATAGAGAGCAGGCTCCATGGGGCACCCAGTAACATGTCCTATCATGTATAGCGAGACTAGAAGGTACATAGAGAGCCGCCCTGCAGGTTCTGGGTGTCTCCGTAATATGCCCTTAATTGAAGGTATAGAGAGAGCAGGCCTCATGGGGCACCCAGTAATATGTCCTCTCTTGGAAGGTACATAGAGAGCAGCCCTACAGGTTCTGCGTGTCTCAGTAATATGGGCCCCCCATCGAAAGGTATAAAGAGAGCAGGCTCCATGGGGCACCCAGTAACATGTCCTTCCCTGGAAAGGTGGAGACTGGAAGGTACATAGAGAGCAGCCCTGCAGGTTCTGGGTGTGACAGGAAAAGCCCTCACTGTAGCCATTTATTGTCTGTTAAAACCCCAGAGCTATCATACAGCAGGGTATGGGCTGCAATAATGGGGGATTTGCTGCTGGGGTTATCATTGTCCTGTATTTTAAATCACATTTATTCATTCCTTAGTGATTTAAACTGATTTCCTTGAGTCTGAGTTGTGCACACTGTGCAGGGAAGCCCTTCTCATGTGCTGTCCATACATGTATTAAAGTAATGTGTGTGTCTGGGAAATCAGCTCTGCGGTATTATCGGGTTTTAGATATGCCGCTGTTTTCTGTTGAATGGGGGTTAATTGAGCAAATCCTCCTGTTTTGGTGAGCAGATGCCTTTCTGATTCATTTGCCTACTCTGCTTGAATAGTATCAGTGGTCCTGGGGTGATCCCCTCCTTTATTGCTGGGCCATATTGTATAGTGGTTCTGCATTCTGTTCAGTTCTGGATGTAAAGGTTTGGCCTGTGTGGAGTCTTTAGTTGACACACACACATTCATTATAGTTCTATCCAGTCTGTGTTTTTACTACAGGGTTAATCCAATCTGCATGGACTGCAGTGCAAAACTTTAGTGCATAGAACTCACAGTGCGAAACATTGTAATCATAACAAGCAACAAAAGGAACGAATACACTCAAGGACACTCCATCTGTATAGTCAATCTAAATTATTTCAATATTGTATTTTGTTTGTATATTTTTGTACGTATTAAAAACATCAGTTTATAAAGCACTAACTTAACCTGCAGGTTTGCGAAAGTGAATGTATCCGATGCATTTATCTATCAGGATTTAGCCCTATGGTAGGCTTCTGACCCTAAATTCGGTTCTCGTGCTATGTCACTAGGTCCCCAATGGGACATGTCACATTTGTTAGATTCCAGTTACCTGCTGAGACTACTCTACATCTAGAAAGGGCCTAAACTTTTTGGTTACAGTCTAGATTGACGATGGATTACCTTTTACAATATCAGGATAAATGGTTAACTAGCACGATTTGGGACTATTGACCCCTGTTACCAGCCAATTCATGAAGTATTTCTGATTATTTTTTTTTCCACCAGGCCATTCAGTCTGCATATCTGTTTTCTTTAGCAAGTTCTTCACAGGTAGACAAGATCATCCGGTTTTTACTGTAATGGTAAACATCTCTTGAGTAAGCCTTTCCCCACCCCAAGGCTGTGATTATTATCTCTTTTTTTGCCTTCTGCTGGCTTCTATTAGTAACATGGCAATGGAATTTTTGCAGTTTAAGCTCTCAGATTCATGGAACCTTAAATCAGACAAAAAAAAAAAAAATCTTTCAAAGGGAATGTAGGGAGCAATTATTTTTAACGGGTTTCTCCAATGCGTAGACTTCTAGGTATGTGAAGATTGTTTAAGGGCACAAAACAAACATAAATATATTCTTTTCAGCTTTTCAGGACAGAGCATTGATCATGAAATGTGACTTTTTAGGCTTATTCACTAAACAGTGAGTTAGATTGACCCGAAACCCAGATTACCGGGCTAAAAAAGTGACACCATGGCTATGGCTTAGTTGGAGATTTTATTTGTTTCTTATAATGAGGTGTGTTGGCCTAAACTTAGACATTTGTTTTACAAGTCGCTGTTTAGTGACTAGACGTGTTTATGTTGAATGCACGTTGAATTGTTTATTTTTTGCATTATGTTGTTTCAATGCAATCTCTATTAAAAATAGTAAAAAATACTATGCTCTGTGACTGGTAATTGTATTCCATACCCCTGTTTAAAGACTGAGACTGATTTCTAAACTTTAAAAAAAGTCTCAAATTCATCTATTTTTCCAGTTTGAATACTTTTGGCCATAAAAAAATGCTTATTTTTGTAGGATGGTAACTTTATGCAAAGAGCATCTTTAATTTTCCATTTTCATTTAATTCTACATATGTAGTAGATAAATTACTTGTGGCCGAGCTAAACTTGTAGCTAGCTTTGCATCTTATTAGGACGTTTCCAAGATTCCATGCAAGTATACATTGTTTAAATACATATTTATGGGAGTGTTGTCGATTGGGATAAAAGACCCATGATGTCAATATTTAGTGCAGTATACAATGTTGATCCCAAATAAAATGACGTTTTGAATTGAGATCCTTTGACATTAAAGTGCATGTTATCTGGTCTAGCATTGAAAATACAAAAAGTGTCCCAACCTTTAATTTTTTTATTTAAATCTCATTAAGACAACCTTTCTAGACAGAGAATTCTGCAACTGTATTGTGTTTACTGAAAGCAATCATTTCCACTGCTGTAGGCACAATCTCTTTGACCTCTTGGCCTTTGTACAGTCCTGTTAATGAATAGGTCAGAGAGCTGTTTGTACTGGCCCTGATTATATTTATATGCTATCATATCCCTTTACAGATGATCTCTCCTGCCTTCTTCTAAAGTACACAAACTTATGTTTTCTAGCCTTTCTTTATAACCGAATGGCGCTTATTCCACTTAAAAGAGAACTATAGCGTCCCCGCAGGAAGCTGTATTCACTTCTACCCTATGGACTTCCTCTTTACGTGACCAATTTCTTTTTGGCCTGTGCTGCAGAAGTGACTACAGTACCTGTCAGTATGCCAGCTTCTAGAGGTGGATTTAACCCTCAACGTAAACAAAAATTGCATGGTTTTTACATTCCAGGGATAAAACGACAGGGATACTGCACCCAGACCACTTCATTGAGATTAAATGGTCTGAAGGATGTAGTGTCCCTTTAATAATCTTGTAATCCACCTAATTTTCCATTTCCATAAATTCCTTGTTAAAAAACTGGTGCTGACAATTGCTCAGTGTATCCGAGGTAGAGGGTCTCACCATGTATTTATATAGTGGCAATATTATATTTTTATCACACGAATCTGTATATATTATTTTTATACATGAAACTTATCAGCCTATGTAGTCATCCCTGTTGTTTAACCTGATCTGTAACACAACACCATTTACAGTTTATGTAAATTATTCCTCATCCTTAAATTCGTAAATTTGCATTGAACCTTGTGTCCCACTTGCCTGCCCGGCCCCCTGGTTGACAGATCCCTCTGTAAGAAGTAATATCCTGCTCAGTCTTTTACCTTGTTTTTGCATGGGTTTTTGTTGACTTGTAACTTTCAATGCCCATATCCTCAATAAACTCACAGCGGTAGGCAACCTTATTCTCAAAATGCTGTGGACTACATCTCTTCTGGTGTTTTGCCAGCATTACGGCTGTGAGAGCATTATGGGAGATGTAGTACACAACACCTGAGGTGCCAAAGGTTGCCTACCCCTGGTTTACAAAGTAGTGGACACAACTAAGAGAGAGTTGACATTCCAATTTTCTGTAAAATAAAATATTTCATTATGGGCAATCTGTATTTCTAGTCATTTGGGCACCATTAATAAGGGAACCTGGGCTTACCCAGAGAGGGACATACATTACTGGAATATCTTCATATATAGATTAAACAGCATTACTACAAGGTAACATTTCACATTTGGGAATCGCAGCCCCATACTGCCATGCTGGTTGAATGATATCACACTCAGGAATGTGGAACTGAAATTTCTTTACCATCAGTGTAGATAAAAAGGCGGTGGGTTATGGGTGACAGGGCGAGCCAATGTATTTTATTAATTTATTTTGTTAAACCTCTATAAATTGGTTTGGCAAACACTTGGGACAGATTCCACACTCTTTTGTATATATTGTGTATTAATATGGTTGTTGTATTTTATTGTACCCTATTGTATCAATGCCATGTTTTGAGGATCCAGGACATACTTGAAAACGAGAGAAATCTCAATGTATCCTTCCTGGTAAAATATTTTATAAATAAATTGGCTCCATAATCTATTTAATGAGCTGTAATGGCTGTAGTGCTTAGTTTGTCCCTTTTTCAGTGGCGAAACCAGGTTCCCTTTGACCTCTGTTCTCTACTAAAATATAAGATGCTAAATAATAACTACAATCTTTAGACAGACTATATTTATTTTTAAGAGAAAACAAATCTTTCAAAGCCCTGTACTCCGCAGTAGTTTCATTCAAGAAAAAATATGAATGAAACTACTGCTGAGGTTGATTGAAGCTGCAGATTATCTGATAGCTGTCCAACCAGTTTGTAAGAGCTGTGCATGCTGCACAATTTCATGTCGGGGCAGAAGGATGTATAGTCACCCCCAAAATATCACTGAGCGAGAATGTTGGCTTCTAGAATCAATCATTTCTGCAAAGTAAAATTCAGCTTTTTTTTTTTTTTTTTTTTTAGAGACGGTTCCATACAATGTGCAGCTAAAATGATGATGGAGCAGTAGTCACTGGCATAACCTTTCAAAAATAGAATGGGCACCAGGCCCAGCCCAGGTCTGAACTCTATTATTGTTTTTATTATTGTTGGTATTTATATAGTGGCAGCTATTCCGTAACGCTTTATAATATTATAAAAGGGGGAAATTTTACAATAAATGAGACAATTATAAAATGTTACAGGAACAATAGATTGGTAAGGGCCCTGTTCTAAGGAGCTTACAATCTAGATTTATTTATAGATGGTGTTTGGGTGGCACAGTCTGAGAGAATTTATTCTGCAGTATTCCTTTCCACTTTTTTAGATGTGATTTATTGGGGGTGAGGGGGCGATAACATTTAGTATTAGTAGGATGTCATGGAAGAAGATTTGCGTAATGCCCATCATTTTTATTTACTTTTTTTTGTTATGTCAAATCAATCCATCTGTTCAAGAAAAAATACTTTCAGTGAAATGTAATGTTAATTGGAAATAGCAACCATATACATATCTGTGCAACAAAGTTTCCATGTATGTGTTAACAATCACAACCCAACAAAACAATAGCACAGAAAAGGCAGAGAGACAAATGAGCCATCCCATGATTGTCCCCATTGACAGAGGTTGAGCTTGTATTCTGACACAGCTGTGTGATAGCTGAAAGAGAGAGGGGTCTGGCTGACTGCCTATCAGTCTGACAAGGGGGGGAGATAGGGGGCCTTGCTTGTTGCCATAGTAACGTCTCTTGCTACTGGAGTGTTCAATTCTGCTGTCTGCTTGCTATAGAGGTCGGGTTGTGCTGGAGGCTTGAAGGGGTGGGGACAGGGGACATAGGCGGGGACTGAGCACACGCTAGTGAGCCCCTGGTGTGTGATGCAGGCAGTCTGCAGAGAGCCAGGGGACAGGCACAGAAGAGGTGAGAGCTATTTAATTACCTGTATGCAGCCATACTATCTCTCAATCTCGCTGCAGGCATGTCCAGGAAAGCTGAGGCCCCCCACCCCCCTTCTCCCCAAATATTATTGCTTCAGTAAGGGACACCTATAGACACAGAGCTAAATCAATACTACCTGTCCCTTATTGTACTCTGTAACCTGCTCATTATACAGAGTCGCAGGTAATGGGAGGATTGGTCCATGCTCCTGGCTTGGCTGTTGTGTTTAAAACCATTTACTGAACACTGGATACATATATGGATCTGATAACATGTCTTCTCTTCTCATTGAAGCACTTTGCATGTTGCTGTGTCTGCTGCATTTGGGCTATTTAGGTCTCATTTATATTTTCTGTTGATTTTAGCCAAAAGTATTGTTTGCAGTTTAATAAAATCTGAAGGTGGCTATTTGTATAATTGAATTTTTTTAAAGCCTTTCTTAGTACTAAATTGTTTCTCCATTCACCTGTTTATGCTGCATATTAAATTGCACATTACCCCCCTCTAAAATAACAAATAAGACAATCTGAAAGCGGGGTGCAGTTATCCACAGACCAGTAAATGGTGTGCAAGATGCATGGGAATTATTTCACAGAGCACATTGAAATTGCTGTTTGATGACCTCTGGCACTCACAATGCAGTGGAGCGTGATGGGAGTAGTGTTCCGCAATCCCTGCACTGCTCAAGGTTACATATCTTTTTAAGAAGATAAGGTCTGTGAGAGGCATGTGAGGCGCTGGCTGCTTTGAGTGATAATGTGAAGCTGCATGCATAGTTAATAACTTATTTATTTATTAATTTTGTAAATGAGGAAATTCTGTTTATTTATATGTTAAGCTGATATGTGAACTGGGATATTTCCTGCAGAAAAAAAATCTGTTGAACGTAGATAAGGTGTTTTAATCTGACTCGGTGGCTGAGGATGTCAGGAAGATAAAGGAAGGCTTGTCAGTTGTTCTTTTGGCTACATGCACTCAGATGTGTCTGTACCTCTTAGCAACTTAATTTGGCATCTGATCTGCAGTGAGAAAGACGGGGACATTAATAAGTTGCTCTCCCTACCCACGTTGCCCCATCTCTTTCCATGTCACCCTCATTAATCTGTCTCGATCTATAGCTGGTCTTCTGCCCCTGGAGAGACCAGCATTTAAACTGCCACACATCCAGGGCTTCAGGCCCCATAATCAACGTTCCACCCACGTTTATTAGAGTTTAGGAACACCTAGATAAGTCTAGATATCGGTTTGTATGCTGTAGGCCAGAGGTAGATACAATGTAGATTTTCACCCTCCATGACGTTTTGCCAAGACTGATGGCAGCTTTACCTGTTGGCCATGCATGTGATAGTTTAACCCCTTAAGGACCAAACTTCTGGAATAAAAGGGAATCATGACATGTCACACATGGCATGTGTCCTTAAGGGGTTAATCTGTCTTCTAATGATCTCAATAGCCCCATAAATATTCTGTGGTTTTGTCTGTAAGTTTCATTGAACCATTGCTAGTCTGTCTGGTTCTGGGTTTCAGGCCTTTCATGCTGCATATTCACCCTAACCAGTCACTATCGCCTCATCTATCTCCAGATTCCAGGGGAGGGAATGTAGTGTTATCTATGGCCGTCATGCTGATGGAGACGGACTGTGATCAGGGCTGGCTGGCCACCCTACTGTCACCCCTGTAGAAAATGCTGCGGAATATGACTGGCTATCCGTCTGCCTACCCCTAGGTGTGCACACTGCTAACGTGACTGGGATATTAAATGCTGGAGTCTGCTGCCTGCTCGATTTCATGTTGTAAAACATGTCTTGGATAATTCTAATATTGTGTGTTCTGTAGGTTTAATCTGCCATCATTAATTTATCACCAAAACACTCTTCTTCTTGAGTCCTTTTTTTTTTTGCTTTGCATATAAAGATAATATTGTCAGAAAATTGCGCTGGTGTTTGTACTATCAGAGGTATTCAATAAGCTGGGTATTGTTGAGGGACATTTAAAATTTGGACCAAAATAGCCGATTTCGATTAATTCTCAAACTACGTTTTTACAGATCATCTGTTTTGCCCTAAAATTCTGAATTTCCTGGTTGATTTCCCAACTTAGTAAGCATCCTTTAGAACAGGGATAGGCAACCTTCGGCACTCCAGATGTTATGGACTACATCCCCCATAATGCTCTTACACCCATATTGCTGGCAAAGCATCATGGTAGGTGTAGTCCAAAGCATCTGGAGTACTGAAGGTTGATTATGCCTGCTTTAGAATGTGACGTATAGTGGTTGTATGTGTGTTTTTATACTTTGCTCCATTACATTGTGTGCATGATACATAGCTATGCAACAAAACCTGCTTATCACTCCGACACCCTTGGCATTAGAGCATTAGTTTTAATATTGCTTTAATATTTCATGTCTACGGCTTGACGATCCTTGAGACTTCGGTTTTACATGACTTCACAGTATTTAGGGACATTTTGTTCACAACAAGCTTTCTTTTGACCTTGACATATTTATAGATGTTCTCGCTGAAATTTCTTTTTTTTTATTTTTTTCTGTTCCCCCTAATTTAGCACATGTTCTTGTCATTTTGCCTACTGCAACCTGTAGAAGTGAAGTTTACTTTGTATGTGACACGATACTGCATATTGTTTCAGTATTACTGGCCCTGACAGGCCGGCAAGATTCCTGGTATGTTTTGCTTATCAAATGGAATGTACTCACAGAAGTCAGACTATTGTTCTGGTTTAATTTTTTTTTTAAAGAAAACTTTTAAATTGTGTCTATTATATTTCAACTGTCAAGGAGAACAAAGGTTCCTTTAGCACACAAGTTTTTTTAAAAAAAAATTTCAGCTTTTCTCATGTTCTCCTTCACACACCCAAGCAAACATTTTTGTTCAAATATAAACATAAATAGTTTTTTTTTTTCCTTTATTCTGTCCTCGTTTATAATGCTCGAATTTTGTTCAACAGTCAAAAATCCTTATCTGAGGTTGGGGAGGGAGAGAGGGGTTTGATTAAACTATATGTGGGGAAGAGGAAACTACTTTTTTTTGGGGGGGGGGACAGTTGGAGTTATTCCAAAAGCATGAATGGTCGGTTGTAGAATTGGAGATTTTTTGGGGGCAGATTGCCTATCGTATTTTTATACTAGTAAGTGATATGTGAGTTCTGCACAATTCTCTCTTATTGAATAAACCCCATAGTTTACAAATTATTTTGAAATTTATGCGCAGTGCCCTGACACAGATATTCTCAGTCTCTATTGTGGTGGGGCTGACCTCTAAGCTGGCAGTAGAGGTCAATATTTTATGGGAGCAACGTCACAATTCATATTGATGATGCTAACTGATGGCGCATCCACTGTGACATTATTTTGCTCTATTGCTTCCTCAGCTTAATTGGAATGAGTTTAGATGGGTGAAAACCAAAGCTTGACTGGATTACCTATCATCTGAATAACTGGTTCTTCAAGTACCATTCAATTTAGTGCAACACATCACTTGACCAAGTACTTGAATGGACAATCGAGCAGGGGTAGGCAACCTACAGCACTAGAGCCATGCACGGCACTCAAGGTGCCTTTGCACGGCACTCAAGGCTGCTAGAGCCAAACAGGCTCTGGCCTATCAAGTAAAACTTCAGATATCTGCTAATACAAAGAGGTGGTGAAGGACAATCCTCAATTTATGCATTGCAGCACGTAGAGGAAGTGATCTCAGAGCACTTCATTACAGCACTTGTGAATGGGAATCCACACAGTAGTAGAGCAGCTTGCAGTTGTTGTTGCAACTCCTGTCCTTGACCTGTACCTGGCCAACATGGTCCCCACTGGAACACAGGGAAGCCACCCACACTGCTAGATTTACACAGAAATGCAGAAAGACCCTCCCCTCATACAAATAATACGAACAGCCCACACACAAACATACACACCATCCGCACAAACATACACATAATCTGCACAAACGCAACACCACTAACAATCCACATGCAGCCGCTCACATGCAATACCCCAAACAGCCCCCACACATACACACACTACTAAACACACAATGTGACTTATCCATCCACACTGACAATTCCACAAGCAGCCCCCATACACAGCCCACATTCATATGTATCATACACGATACCACAAACTACTCCTGAACATGTACAATATAATAGCTCATATACGCACAAATATTCAACGATACAAAGCAATTACAGTATAAATAACACAAGCAGAATACGGCAGCATACACACCTCAATTAAAAAAAAAAAAAAAAAGGACCGGCACGCTACGGGACATCTCAATCATATATCGGCACAGTGCTGCTAAAAGGTTGCCTACCCCTGATGTAGAGTATTTTTTAATTATAATACACATGGTTTATGTTCTATATAGTGCTGCCCCCTCCTTACCCCCTACCCCCATTCTCATCTTATCGTGAAAAATGTGAGTATAGCGAGGGCACAGGTTGCCAATACTTTTTTCTCCAACAGCTAGGTTAACCGTATGATATACTTCTAGTTATTATTGGACTGCAGCCCAACCAGCTGTAAGGCTTGCTGAGCACCATGGGGGTTGCAAATCTACTACAGCAAAGTATGTACCGTGTGGGTAACCCTCAAGGTTATGAAAGAAACCTGTCTTTGCCCACATTGGTATACAGGCATGGGAGGAGGATGACATTTTTGTCCATTAGTGCCAAGTTTTCTTGGAAACTGCTGACCCTACTGGGTGGTGGGTTTACTTGTGAGAAGGGGTAACTGACATGCCCTCCCTATTTCTTATACTTTATTATTTTAGCTTGTTTTGCCAGCTGTCTGCCCCATGGTCAAACAGTTCAGATTTTCACACTCCGGTCCCTGATTTTTATCATAAGGTTGTGGATTTCAGCTGTTTGGCTGCATCTAGACAAGCTGAAATGGTGACCACTCAAGGTAACTGCCCACATTGTCTTTAAATATTTTATATAATTTTTTTTCCCCCTTGTCCAAACCAGGAGCATTTGGAGATAAATGAATGACCCTGCTGGACAGATACAATTTAGTACAGATGAATCTATGGTACTAGAATGCATTCCATATCCATACGTTCTGTACATGACAGTTATTTTTATGTTCCCAAGGCTGAATGATATGTCCTGCTGATAAACAGCTGCCCATGTTCTGTTTGTTCCAGCAGAAAATGAATATTCCAAAGGGCATCAATAGCCAGTTCAATCCCTCCCGTTCTGCTTTTTCTCCTCTCTCTCCTTAGGGAGTGACATGATGAACCAACTCCGGTTGGAATGTGCAGATCTGTAAACTCATAAACAGGGTTCACTGTTTCTCATAGTTATTTGAAAGTTGGAAGATTAACATATTTTGCTGCTGAGATCAACGTGCAAATATTTCTGTGTATTTCCAATTTGTGGCTATTTTAGTACAATATTCCTTTGCATTTAATGTATATATATTCAGGCCGCCATACTTTACTTTAATAGGTTACTTCAATCATTTTATATTTAAAAATCGCTTCCATATGTCTTGTTTTCTTCTTGTTTGTAAAGATGCTTTTTCGTCCTTGCTGAGCATTGATGGACGCACTGCGCATGCATCATTGAGCTTCTTCACATAGAATAACGTTCAATGCTTCCCCTTCTCAAGCATTGAGCAGACGGAAAGAAGAAAGTGTGGCTTCGCAATGGGTGGACCAGGGAGAGGGCTGTCACTGGTAGCGGCAGAGGTTATTGAATTGGGAGAGGGCTGTCACTGGTGGCGGAAGAGGTTATTGAATTGGGAGAGGGCTGTCACTGGTGGCGGGAGAGGTTATTGAATCGGGAGAGGGCTGTCACTGGTGGCGGGAAGAATTATTGAATCGGGAGAGGGCTGTCACTGGTGGAGGGAAGGATTATTGAATCGGGAGAGGGCTGTCACTGGTGGAGGGAAGGATTATTGAATTGGGAGAGGGCTGTCACTGGTGGCGGGAGAGGTTATTGAATCGGGAGAGGGCTGTCACTGGTGGCGGGAAGAATTATTGAATCGGGAGAGGGCTGTCACTGGTGGAGGGAAGGATGATTGAATCGGGAGAGGGCTGTCACTGGTGGAGGGAAGGATTATTGAATTGGGAGAGGGCTGTCACTGGTGGCGGGAGAGGTTATTGAATCGGGAGAGGGCTGTCACTGGTGGAGGGAAGGATTATTGAATCGGGAGAGGGCTGTCACTGGTGGCGGGAGAGGTTATTGAATCGGGAGAGGGCTGTCACTGGTGGAGGGAAGGATTATTGAATCGGGAGAGGGCTGTCACTGGTGGAGGGAAGGATTATTGAATCGGGAGAGGGCTGTCACTGGTGGAGAGATTATTTAATGTTTGCAAATAACGAAGGTGCTAACAGTTGGAGGGATGGAGTACACTGAGACACATTGTGAGTCTGTGGGTGGGTGCTAACTGTCCTCGGGCCTCACATTGTGCTCGCAGCTTGGCCTGTAAGTGGAGAATCTCATTCTGTCATTCTTGCTTTTTGTCTGGGAACTATGGAAAATGATTTGGGTACAATGATAGGATATAGGTCATGCGCAGTTTATTAAAATTGTGGATAAAAGGACAAGAGTCTTCCAGCTGCTATCAGGTTGTTATCTGAACAATTCCAAGGAATCCAGTCCTGCGTATATCAATGTATAACGCCTCGGGAAAGAACACCATGTAGGATTGCGTTATTATTGCTAGGAGCAGCCATCTTTCTTTGTGTATCAAGTTATAGCTGAAGTAACTAGATTGGTGTTCAATCAAATATGATTTGTTGGGAGAGTTTGCTGAAAGTGCCTTCTTTTTGTTGTTGTTTTTTCCCCTCCAGGCTGTTCTGTGTTTATTGCATTTTGTTCTACAAATGGTCTAAAAACTGTTGGCTTTTCTCTGTGCAAAATGCCTCATTCGCAATGACGCCACGAAGACCGTATCGATGGTGGAGTTACCTCAGGCAGCAATGGGGCACCATCACCACTTCAAATCACTGAAGTGGTCATTGTGCCTGGAGCAACTGTTTTTGAGGGCTCTTCCTTGAAGTGTGTGTAGAAGAGGCTTGCACTTTCTCACCCCTAAGAGTAGAGTGGGAAATATTGGCAAACTGTGTTTGTATAAGAAACATTTCTCAGAACTTGGCAAGCATCATTTGCAATGTCATCCGCCATCATGTGTAGTGACCATGTTAGCCGCCATCACTGCGTTGGGGTCCATGTAACACTTTCATTTCAGCAAGTGCAGCAGCAGAATTACTTTTAATCAAAATCCATCAGTTCTAGTCTGACTTGCGTAAAGTAACAATTTGGTTAGACAAGAAGAACATATCTTTGGTGCCACCAGCTTGGTGAAAAGTTTGTTTTAAGGACATTTGTAGGTTGTGTTTTTTGTTTTGGCTGTTTTTGTTTTCGCATTAATGGGTTTGTGTTGGGAAAAGTAAATTGAAATGCTAACCAGTACTGTGATATAATTATACGTCTCAATTTGACAATCCGTGTTGGTTGTCAAACATCTAACTTGATTTTATCCTGGCTGATACAAGATGGAAAATGTAATAAAATGTGGGTTGTTTTTTTTCTTCTTTAAAATAAAAATACATTTTAAAAAGGCTTGGGAGTGGTGGGAAGAGACCGCTACCCAAAGCCATTCATCTCGTGTGAACGCTGTTTAGGCTTTGGATGCAGTGAAACACCCAGATCTCAGCCCACATGAAGGGAGATGTTTCTGGCTGGTTAATATTCTAGCGTATGACTACAGTTTGCTGGGTTAGTGAGATTTATACACAAAAGAAAGTTTAGTTTGAACCCCATTCTGGCTATGACCTTATATTTCCAATGGGAAGAAGTAATTGGAACAGAAAAGCCAACAAAGTCATAATTCTATATATTGTAGCAATTGTTATAATATATGACAGTATATAGAAATTGACTGGTTGGAGGGTTGTATTCTACTCTGCCAACCAGATAAAACGTACCATTAATGGTTTGACGTGGTTACTACAGGTCCATCCTTGGCATCCCTCTTCAAACATTAAATGCTTTACATCTATCACTCGTGCAAAATTCTTACATCCGTGCCATTTGTACATTGAAGTTTTACAGCAGAATGGGCAGTGTCCATATAGAGTTGCTATATTTAATGTCAACTGTGTTTATCTTCCTGATTGGCTGAGCTGCCTGGGACAGAGCCAAAATGTGACGTTGTACTACAGCTGTGGAGTAGAGGCAGCTCCATGGAGCCGGTGGGGTAGATCCACCCTCGATTGTTGATGCAAATAGAATAAAAATAGAAATATACAGGTTCAATCTTCCCCTTTCTTGGAGATGCTGCTGGTTTTGAACCGGGCATGGCCTCTCAATTTTATTAGACGCTGCGTACGTGGGATTAAAGGGACACTCCAGGCACCCAGACCACTTCTGCCCATTGGAGTGGTCTGGGTGCCAACTCCCACTACCCTTAACCCGGCACCTGTAAATATTGCAGTTTTCATAAACTGAAATAATTACCTTGCAGGGTTAACTCCTCCTCTAGTGACTGTCTACTAGACAGCCACTAGAGGGCACTTCCTGCTACATAGCACAGGTTTTCTGTGCTATAGGGTCGCTGGACGTCCTCACGCTGTGTGAGGACCTCCAGCGTCGCTAAAATCCCCACAGGAAAGCGTTGAAAAGCATTTTCAATGCTTTCCTATGGAGAGGGGGATCAGTCTCCCCCGCCGGCTGATGTAATGAAGGGGAGGAGCGGCGGAGGAAGAAGCACCTCTTCAGCAACTGGGGATGGGAGGGAGAGGGGACCTGCAGTGCCAGGAAAAGGATTGATTTCCTGGCCCTGGAGAGTCCCTTTAAGTGTATAAAACCCAACAAATCAGGGAGGATAGCACCCCGCCATCGTAAAACTTTACCAGCTGCTGCTGTCCCAGGAATAGCCTTTCCATTGGCAAACGCTCCTAAAGTATAGCTTTATGCAGAATGCAAATTATTAAATTTCTCCAGAACAAATAAGTGAATTTGTTAAGTGTTTTTTCTACATTGACAGTCTGGATATATTTGATTTGGGACTGTCTGCTTTTGATAATGTATGGTTCCATTACGGGTATTAGATTTTCAGTAAGATCCATCTTTTGTACGTTTTCAAATTAAAGGGATAGTATCCTATGTCATGCGATTGGTTGTCTGTATTCCAGGCTTGTCTACAAGTGCGGTTTGTCTCTGCAACTTAAGCCCTGGATACAGAGTAATACCTTTTTAATCTGAAATCCGGTTATATGCTATAAATAATAAATAGAATTATATTTACATAACATTATTTCTGGAGATGATGAGAAATGTAATGGTAGAACTTTAGGCACCTGCTTATCAATGTTTATTACTCCAGGAAGGCTGTATTTTACTGCAGACAGGAGCTGCCATTAGTTTGTTCTCATCTCTGCATTTAGGACGAATAGTTCCCTTTTATTACAGTAACCTCTGTCAGCCCCCGTTATCTGTTTAAGCTGATTAAGCTAATACAGTATACTCCCCTTGTTTCCATCACTGAGACATAGCAGTCGCTCACTCCACCTCCTTGTTTGTCTTACATCTTCTTGTCCAATCTAATGCTTCTCATTGATAAGGTTTGAGGACGAGAAGCACATGCGTAGCCAGAGGTGTATTCTGGCATGACAAAACTGAGACCCCCCCCCAATATCTCTTTCTGACAGACACATGGCCTCACTGATACATGCACTGACATGCACTCACTTACAGATACAGTCATTGTCACACACAGACTGTTTAACCAACACACACTTTCACTGAAACATTCACAGAAATACACACGCGCTCATTCACAGTTACACACACACACCGACCGACACGCATTCACCAACAGACACGTACACACTCACTGAAAGAAATGCATACACACTCGGTGTCAGGCACACACACTGACAAACATATATATACACACACACCACTCCCTGACAGGCATATATACACTCTGTGTCAGACTCACACAATGACTGACAGACACACACTGACACGTTGAAACACTTACACTGACAAACAAGTATACACTCTCATTGACACACACTCTCACAGATGCACACTAACACACTCACTAACAGATGCACACTAACAGAGGCTCACTAACACACTCACTAACAGGCGCGCGCAGACACACACTCACTAACAGGCGCGCGCAGACACACACTCACTAACAGGCGCGCGCAGACACACACTCACTAACAGGCACGCGCACACACTCTCACTAACAGACACACACTCACTAACAGACACACTTACAATTTAAATAAAAAAACAAAACAAATTCAAGTTCAATCCACCCAGCCTCCTTACCATTAGGAGTGCTGGAGTGGATTCTTCCCTGTGGTCCAGTGGGGTGGCTGCAGCTCGGGGGGCGGGTGGGCAGGCGCAGAGTGGAGGCAGGCGGAGATGGAGCAGTCATCTTCCCTGCTCAGCTCCCTCGCGTGCCTCTTAGTAATGCCTCGTCCGGAATAAGGTCTCCTCCTGTCAGTCGACGTCGGCAGTGGAGGAGGATGAGTGGAGCTGAGCCAGCACCAAGGGACATCGGTGCTGGACCCAGGTAAGTGACTGCAGAGGTCATTAACCTCTTCTGCAACACTGGGCGGGCCTTGACAAAGGGGGAAGCTATAGTGCCAAGAAAACGAGTTTGTTTCCCTTTAAAGAGGTATATGAACAGAGCTGCCCAACATTCTGCAGAGTTCAAATACATAGAAACCAGCAAGGCTCTGGACTAGTTAGAAATGACTGACTTCTTCTGGTAACATGTGAATGTCTTGACATTTTTTTATTTTTGTGTTATTATGTTTTAATTTATGACCTGGAGGCCCCCTGCGGTCTGTTATGGTGTAAATCATGGCTAGATTCATGTTATTGTGCAATGTATGAAATCTCTGAGTTGCTCGAGGCAATACAGCTGAATAGATTTTATTTACGTCATTGCAAATGAAGCATTGATTTATGTTCAATAGTCCAGCTGTTGGCGTTTCAAACTTTGCTGGGCTGGACCAGCTTCATGAGGAATCTAGTCCACAACTGCGGGAGCATCAAAGCTTGTGTTTTTCCCCTTGTATTTTATGATCCAACCATGATCTGTCAACCACTGTTACAATGCTATTAAGGATTAAAGAAGAGTCATTGTGGGCTGATAAAACATTACCAGTTGGTCCATTAACAGTAAGTAGGTGAACAATAATACTTTCAAAATAAAAATGTAACTGCCGAGAAAGCATTGTTACGGAAACATTTAAATGTCCCATTTGATTATTGTTTCTTCTGAAATCCGTTTTATACATGAAATGAGAAACCTCGTCCTTCAAACATAACTCCCACAGATCTTTCCATTTATTGTTCCTGCAATGACCCAATCCTGGCTGTCACATCTTGTAGTCTTTCTCGAAGACAATTACTCCGATAAATTGGAAGAAGCCTCCTTTAGTTACTTGGTTCGAGAGTTCAGCTTTTGATCTCTCTTGCTGGCTGTCGAGATTCCTTTACCTGAAATTAGTCGACTTTTTCTACATTTTAGTTTTCAGCCATATTTGACAGCGCTGTATACATTGTATCTCTGGATTTTTACATTCCTGACAAATGTATTTAGCATGATGAAAGTATCATCCGAGGTCGAGTGTTGGCAATAACAATTCAATGTTGACCTGCACAGCGTTTTGCATCAATTACTAAACGTTAAATATAAATTGTTAATTTTCTATAAGCGGTATTTAATTATGCAGACAGATAGAAACATAGAAACCTAGAATGTGACGGCAGATAAGAACCATTCTGCCCATCTAGTCTGCCCAATTTTCTAAATACTTTCATTACTCCCTAGTCTTATCTTATAGTTAGGATAGCCTTATGCCTATCCCACGCATGCTTAAACTCCTTTACTGTGTTAACCTCTACCACTTCAGCTGTAAGGCTATTCCATGCATCCACTACCCTCTCAGTAAAGATGTGGGGAAAAAACATCATTTTATTCCAGTGCTTGAGAAATTGAAGGGTTTTGGAAGATAGTTTGTAAACTTGCAGGCAGGACCTCCTGTTCCTTTTGTATCAGTGTGTGTGTTCATTGTTTGTCTGTAGAGCTGGGGACTATGTTGGGATTAATTAAATACATAATAACAGGGGCCATCGGATGGTACCCATAATACATACATTACATACAGCAGACATCTCTCGCCCAATCACGTAAACACTCTGCCCATAACCCATTCCACATTTTAACAACAAGCCCAACCCAGATCTAATGTTGGTTACTGCAGATCTGTGTGTTCCTTGTATACCATGGCCTGGAATACATGTAAAATGGGAGAAGTCACCAATGGAATGTTTCTTCTGGTTTCCATGGTGATTGCCCAAGTTTGATACTTTGCCCCATTTTGCAGAACACAACACTGATCATGGTTCCGCAATGTTCCCCACATCCCTTTATTCTATAAGTGTTAGCAATACACTGCATAAAGACTGTGTAGTATAGCCCTGCTGTACTTATTAGTTCAGGAGCCAATTGCAAAACATCCCAGTATGCCAGATATATGACCCCTTGACTCCCCACCACCAGCAACTTTTCATTGAAAATTTATATCTTCTACGTTGGTGTGACCATCACTGTCCCCACTGCGATAAATATTGTTTGATATGCAATGAATAGAGAGCTTTTACCAGTTTTCTTTTATTCATTTTATAATGGGCATATTACACTGTAAGGACTGCTAGACTTCAGAAAACAAAGGTCTGTTTGCTTTCATGTCTCATCTCTGTGTGTCAAATACTAAGGGTTTGTCCACATTTCCATAATGCACAGCCAGTGGCCAGCCAAGCATTGTGGGAGTTGTAGTTTGCAGCAGGTGAGAGTCCGAGCTTGTCCGGCTGTGTACTTCTAGCATTTATATACGCAAAATAAATAAATAAAATGTATAGTTTTCATTTTTCTAACCCCTCCAAGCCCTTCCTTGGCAATGTCCATGGCACATAGTTAGCATTCTGAGCAGCTGTTACATTGCAAACTTGTTACATTATACCCAGTGCTTGCCTCCCTGGTATTAATGGAATTAAAAGGAAACAACCCAAAGTTATGCAAAGAATTCTTTTAGTTTGTGTTCAGTTTTAACCTTAAAGATTTTCTTGTTTTTGCTGTTTATCATTCCCCATAAACGTCTTCTCTTTTATAAGACATAAAGGGACACGTTACTGTTAGGTATACAAAGATGTTTTCCTAATATTATTGTGCTGGAGTACATGGTTAGGTAGCCGCCGCGCCCCCCCCACCCCACCCCTCAGAGTGGAGTTGAAAGGTGTTAAACTTATTTTATCTCCTTCACCATGTCAGTCTTGCCATGGCTGAGATGACTAAACTTGATTATCTCCGTCAATCCAATGTTTTTCCATAGGAAAGCATTGGGAGGCTATTGTGCATGTGCGGCAAAGCGCTGAAATGCGACAATCAGCATCTCCTTATAGAGACGCTTTGAATCAATGTTCTATGGGGAAAGTACAGCTTCTCCATGCAGGGTGTGGAGGAATGGTATACCATGCAGCACTGACCCAGGAACCACCTCTAGTGGTCGTCTGATTGACTGCCACAAGAGGTGTTACTAGCCAGCAATGTAAACACTTCCTTTTTTCGGAAAAGACAGATTTTACAGTGCTAAGGCTGCAGAGACAGGCTATAGACACCATAACAACTACACTAAGCTGTAGTGGTTCTGGTGACCAAAGTGTTCCTTTAACTCTTTAATGCCTTTTAGGCCCTGGGTAACATGATATTCCCCCAAGGTTAGTGTGTGTACTTCTCCTGAGGCTAATCAAACATAAAGATGACTATTGCTTTGAATTTGTTTTTATTTGCGTGCGTTTGGGATATTAGTTTGTATAAAGGTTTATTGCAGTATATGCACATTATGACTTCTAAACTCCGGCCAAAGCCGATTTAGTAGATACATTTATTTTGGAAGCAGATCATTCCATGTGAACTAAAATTTATTGTATTGTCCAGTGTAACATTAGGACGGATGCGTTATCAGTATAAAATGTGGATAATTTTAGTGGGATCTGATAAATATGGATTAAAGTAGGAGAAAAACCAAACGTTTCTACTGACTTTTACAGAACCTATTTCTTCTTAAAAAAAATATATTAAAAAAAAAATCTATCTTTTGAGAAACTGCAATCTTTAAATTTCAGAGTTCAGTCCAGTTCTAGTGACTGTCGGTAGGACGGCCATTGGAGGGACTTGCACTGACAGAGTAAAACTGGGTTGCGTGACGCGGAAGACCTGCGGTAAAGCATTGATAAATTAACCTCTTCATAAACCTTCCTTCATCCTAATGTTCACAAATTCTATCTTCTACAGCCCTCATCAATACATTTCTTTAGAATTGCTTGAAAACAGGTCTTTTATAAACATTTGTTGTAAATATAAAAAGTTTAGTTAATAGGTATAACTTTATTAGTAGAGTTTATTTAAATGCTCAAAAAGTGTGTTAAGTGGGTTTTTATTTTTTTTATTTTTATATTCAACATTCACAATAGTTACTCTAAAACTGGAAAAGTATTTAATAAATGGGGACAGAATTGTTTTGTGGAATAGTCCAGCGTGGTTTAGCCTAATCCCCTGAATTGTTGCCATCTTGCGTGATGGTTGCGTGCCGCTGCACTTATAGAATGAGAGGCGTGTTCTTCATGCACCGGACCGCTTTGACTGTGGTTCTAGGCTGCTGATTCCTGATTATTCAGCTATCTTGTGGTTGATTGCTAAAGCCAGGAGAGGAATGCAGCATATGAAATGAGCTTTAATCTGAGTAAGGGACAACCTCCACCACTGAAATATTCAGTCATTCTCTCTCTCCCCCGTGATGCTGACTAATCAACCCCATCATCATTAAAGATGGATGAGTTTCCATTACCCAGCGATACAGCAAAGCTTTATTCCTTAGAGTAGCTAAAGATAGTGGTACTAAGGACCCTGTCTACAGGTGGGCCATTCAAACATAGACTGACCCAGCTAATTGACCCATCTGCACTCTTTTATAAATATCCTCAATAAAAACGCCTATTAGTGCTACTGTAAGAATGTAGGAGGGTGATCAATATGAAGCTCCACATCCCATCTGGAAATTGGTCCCAATTGTCAAGAACATGGTGGAGGGAAACATATCTATATTTACATTTTTTTATTTTTTTTTATTAGTTAATGGGAGGTTTAAGGATGTACTTCACCACCTTTAGTATACATTATAAAAAACCTATATTAAAATAAAAAAAACACTTCATGTTCAGATAATCCCAAGAGACACTCTCACAGGGGTGCTCTAAAAGGTACATCCCAGACGTTTTAAAACTATAGCTTCCATGGTGCTTTGTCATTGTAAAAGCATGCAATGCATGATGGGAGTTGTAAGATCTACCTTATAGGCCCCCTTGTTCCACTGGAACGTCTCTCAGCCAATCTCTGTCTTGCTGTACGTCTCTAATAAATTAGCAAAGAATCCATTCACAGACAGAGTCGTCCATTATGTTTTTATTTATTTAAAGGAAAGCATTTTGTGCATGAAAATGGGCGTCTGTGTATATTACTATCTGAATACTAGGCTAATGCCCAGCTATGACTGGCTTACTTTGTCTTTTGGACCTTCAAAATGTTTCGAGCAATTTGTAAAAATGTTATGTCGACGTTTCACGTAATGTTCAGTGTCCTCCTTTTATTGTCCATTTTAACGGTACATTGATCTCTGGGATTTAACACAATTATTAAGTATTCCATATTCTCATTATTTCTGTGCTCTGGGTAACACATGCCATGGCGTGCAGAACCCGGTACAGCAGATTCTTTTTTTTTTTAACCAGATTGCTTGCATTTCTTTTTCCCTGTTTGATATTATATATTTTGTCTTGTGTTTGTGTGTACATGTATGTATAAATATTACTCAAACACCCACAGTAACAGTCCTTTGTTAGATCTCAAGCTTATGCCTTTCCAGCATCTGAAACATTAAAAACCTTTTGTCTTTTTATGCTTTCATTTTGTACGGACATGATTTATTACCTATTTATCCAAAATGGGCCCCATATGAGCCACTCAAAGAAAAGAAAATTACGCTGGCTTTTTTTCCTTTCTTCAGGATAAGATGCTGGTTTATGAATAATTTAAAACTGACAACAATGTGCCTCTTCTGATATTTAGGTAATTTACTCATTTATATTCAATACATTTTGTCAGTCCCCCTGCCCTTCCCCCGCACCTCCCTTACCTCCTATCCCTGATCCAAGTTACATAAATACATAATCCACCAAAAGTCTTTAGATTAGACTCTGAAGGTGGACGGTTCAATGTACAATCTTTTTAATGAATTAAGAGTACTTAACTCCTGAAACAGAGGATTTCTGCCTGATATCCCTGCCTCACTTAAAGGGATATCGTTGGTTGAATTTGAATCCTTTAAAAAATTTTTGGTCATATATATATATTTTTACCCAATACTATACTAGTTTTAAGTTCCTGCATTTGCTGAAAAGTGTTTGGCTCTGCAACAACAATGAACTCTAGCAAAACCAGAAAGTTATTCAGCCAGGCATGCTCACTTAAAGGAACACTATCGAGTTAGGAATAAAAATTTGTATTCATAATGCCATAGTCTATAGTGTTCCTGTCCCTACTAGCATTGGGCCCCCCTCCAACTAACCTGTTTGGCATATAAATGGTTATAAATCCTTTCTTAACTTACCTTGCTTCAGCACAGAGGGCTCTCTCTTTGTTGCTTAGCTCCCCTCCCCCAGTGATGTCACAGAGGAGGTATGGCTTTCTTCGTAATGGTCCAATCCTAATGCGTTTGTGCGGCAGAAGTGACTTAACCGTGCAATGTAAATTTTTATTTCAATTTCTCAAAAATGCCAATGTTTTTTACATTTTTAAGATTTAGCGGACAAGGAGACTGCAGACAGACTATTTCATTTAGATGAAGCGGTCTGGGTGTCTATAGTGCTCCTTTAGCTTTTTAGAACATAGCTAAGCTCCTCCCATATTTTATATTGAGAGCGGTAGTTAAATGGAGACCTTTCTTCTGTAGAATGCTGAGTTACATCTTCCAGAATCCTAACACATTCTGGACAAACGTATTTTTGGAGGAAAAAAAGGCAAACGCTGCAAGTTAAAAGGAAGCGGCAGAAAGGATGGGCTTATGGAGCCAAAGTATTAATGTAAAAACGAAACCCCAGATGGATAAAAAAACAACCTGATGTAACCAAGTGTACATTTCACTTAACCTCTGTGATGAGCTCTGTGTCTCCAGATAACGTTTTAAAAAGGTTCTCCGTACATTCCGTTGGATGCCCAGAGCTGGAGTTCCTCTCTGTATGAATGACTCACATCTGGGAAGCCAAGCTGTCTGAATATTCTTTCTCTTTCATTGGACTTTTTATTTCACTTTACTTATTGCGCCTTTCAGAACGATTCCAAAGGACGTAATCAAAACGTTTATATTTAAAGGAACAGTATAGCATTAGAAATACAAACCTGTCTCTAACTTATTAGGTCCTCATCATCCAATGGGTTACACCCCGTTCTTACTTGCCTTCATTTCAGTGCAGAGAGCCCCCCTGGCGCTGGTAAAGTCTCCTCCTCTTGCGATGTCGTGACCGCATGCAACGCTTTCTCATAAGAAAGCATCATATTAAAACTTTCCTATGGGGCCTTTTAAAGACGTTGGATGTCTTTATGTGAAGCAAGATGAGTCTGGTGTCCCTTTAGCCCCTTAAGGACCAAACTTCTGGAATAAAAGGGAATCATGACATGTCAGACATGTGTCCTTAAGGGGTTAAAAAGGAATTTTTTAAAAAAAAAAATTCCTGACCATTCCCACTTTAGTAAATAAGATTTGGAAAGCTAACCTATTTACTTACTCAAGTACAAATGCTCATTAATTATGTGTCCGGAGTCCGGACAATTTGCAGAGTGTTATACTCTTTCAGACCCTAGCACTTAGGAGATTGACTGTGAGAATAGTCTATTGTTTGATTATCAAACCGATCTCAATTCAGTATTTATTGTAGCAATGAAAGCTGGTGGTGACTGAACCTGTCAAGTAACTCATTACTTTCTTGTCCTGTTGAACGAACCAAGATGTATTTTTCATATTTCGCTCTGAAGCGTTATTAGACTAAGCTGGTGTATTTGAACTTTACAATTTGCGTTGTGAGCAGAGTTCTATGTGAAGTTTAAATTAGACTGACTACAACGTGTGTGAATATATACCCAGACCCATAAGTGGAATATTAATTTATGATAAAAAGTGGGGGATAAACCTTAATGCTTTTAAAAATAAATATTATACAGTTTTGGCACTCTACACCCCCTGGAATTCACCATCATTCTCCTGAAATCATCTGCATTACTGGCTGAGTATTTTGTTTGTTTCGTTAACTGTCCGTTGATGAAATTAAATCAATGGAGCGCAGTTTTCCTAACACTATAGTATTCATTTAAGCTAAAGTTGCTGTTGTGGGGACTACAGTGTCCCTTTAATATTCAGTGAATAATGGAAGGCCCAGGATTTGATATTGGCCATTTCCTGGGCTCTATAGATGCCTCATACCAATGAAATTCCAGGTTTTTTTTTTGCTTCCATTTGCCTCCGATTTGGCGCACAGTAAAGGGATCACCCACAGTATCATAGTATTCTACACACTCTTCAAATTTTATTTCTGATTGACTATGTTATACTGTCAACTGCTAGCTTCATGGGCTCCAACATATTATTTTATTTTTGTTGGGCTGTTAAATATCCTGTTATCCTGGTGTGATAGTGTTCTCTTTATTAATAGAAAAGGCTGTCATTTGCTCAATGCATTCTCTTTAGATGTGTCCTACTGATATGTCTGGGATTTGGGATTGATCTGCGGTAGCTAGCTTTGCGAGTCTATTCTTCGGTTGTCCTGCTCACATGTTGGGAAAAAAAAATAGGTCAGACTTCACAGACAGACACACAATGAAATCTGGGTCACACAAATTGCCTGTGGGCTGTCACAAAGTGTTTGATACAAAAGCAGTCTGCAAGTGTGCCAACCGGTTGCCCATCCTTAATAGTGATTTGGACACAGTGATACTTCACGAGTGTTGTTTTAATTGTCAATTTGTGTAAAGCTGTTAAGGTTACATTGACTTTGTTTATAAAGTGTATGTATTTTTTTGTAGTTATGTGATTTATTTTTCTTTCTTTTCAATGGTCTTTTGATTATTTGTGTCGCAAATCTGAAAAAACAAAACAAAAAACTTGCTTTAAAAATCCATATTAAGCAAGTTGTGTTTATTTGGGGTGGGGGGAGAAAGTGTTGTGCATTTAGTTTTAAACAACCCTGACAATACTTTTTCTTTCCCTGCCCCTCTAATTGACAGCTCGGTACACAGAATGTAAATGGTTTTTAAATTCTAGACTCGGATTTGTGAGTGGAGAATGGAATGTTATGGAACATAAAGACACAAATTCAATCATGGTCATTATTCCATAAATAGTTTTGTTAGAAATCAAATCGCGTTATCTAGAGCAGAATACCCATGTTGCTCAAATGGATAACACTGAGATTTGTGGTGTTTTTTCGGTTTGTTTGTTTGTTTTTCTTGTTTGCACATGTAGTGTACACATGTATGAAGAGTATTGTGTTGGCACAACTAATGGGGTCATATGAGGAGCCAGGATATTGAAAGTAGTTGTCGATTGAGCAGATATCTCTGTATTTACCAATCATGCATAACAGCCTTTAATAAATATTATTCATGTGTCCAAAGTACGATGTTAAATGTGTGCATTCCCAGTACAGAAAAATCCGAAACATTATTGCAACCACGGAGCATAATGCAGAAGCCTTAGTGACCATGTTTGCTTTTTGAAGTGGTCCTGGTGGCAGGAGTCTAGATGTGCAGCGTTTTTGCTTGAAAGAGATATTTTAATTGTGTGCCAGGGAAAATTGCACCTCCAACACACCTGACATGTTAATGGGACACTATAGTCACCCAGACCACTTCAGCTCAATGAAGTGGTCTGGGTGCCAGGTCCCTTGGGTTTAAACCCATCAGATGCAAACATAGCAGTTTCAGAGAAACTGCTATGTTTACATTTGGGGTTAATCCACCGAACAGCCACTAGAGGCGCATCTGCAACGCTGGATGCGAATTTCGCATCCATCGTGCAGAGCGTCCATGCGCATTCGGCTCCACTGACGTCGGACGGGGAAGCTGACGTCTGAGTGGGAGGAGAGGTCACCAGCGCTGAGGGAGCCCAGCACTTGATTAAAGTAAGGTAACTGAAGGGGTTTTAAACCATTCAGCGCCATGGGAGGGCGATCCTGAAGGTGGGGGCACCCTCAGGGCACTATAGTGTCAGGAAATCCGCTTTGTTTTCCTGACACTATAGTGATCCTTTAATTCTGTGTATAATTTACTTCTGTCGTCTGTGCACACTGCACAATGGCATCTGTGCAGACTTATCTGCTTCTTCCTTGCAGGCAGAGCATGCACGGGAGAAGCTCTTGTCTCCACACCCTTCTCCCTATCCCATCCATAATATATATTTTTTTTTTACGCCCCACCTTCTCTCCCTCCCCTCCCTTTGCCGCCTGAGAGCGCGCACATACACCCTAAGCCGATAAAATGGTCCAATCAAAGGTTTCTCTGTGATAAGCCTTTGATTGGATCTCGGCGCGGCTCCTATGACGTGAGATGGGGATGTTCCAAGCAGCGCCAGGTGCTTTGCATGGCGCTGGATTAAGGTAAGTTAAAATTTATTTTTAAAACATTCTTTAAATGTGTTTTTTGTAAGGGAGGGCCAATAGAATGTCAGCAGGGCATTATTCTATCATAAATTAAAAGGGGTTGGAAAACCCCTTTAAACCCTCGGAATTTATAATATATGCAGGGACTGCATACACAATGTGTGTGTCCCTTTTTACTAATTGTATCTGGTTTCTGCCTATTGTTTTTGCAAGGTATTATCAATATAATGCATTAAATGGGATAACTCTTGTCTGGAGTGTTCCTTGTAAGGAGCTGTGGTTCCTGTGTTTGCTTGAATTCCCAGCTATCATGCATTTGTCACATGTTTGTAACACTTGGTTTTGGAAATGAAACTGGATTCACAGAAGTCACAAGTAGCATGAAAAAATTGGAAATGGAAAATTGCTTGAATCCGGGGTGGTCACTGTATTAACAAAAACAAAAATAAAGGGTTACATATTTATTAGATCATGTGTTTTGCTTAGAATACGTGCATGTAAAGTCCAGGACATGAGGGGGTGACTCACAGTCGAGCAACATGCGCAGCAGCCTGGTGGCAGGGGGCATGTCTGGCCTGCAAGTCATCCAAGCAGTGCTGCCCGTACACACAGCAATCTGGAAATGTGTATATGGAGAAATGCATTGGTCTCTCTCTCAATGCAAGTGTGCTTATATGGAGCCCTCATGGCTTTAGCCATCCTCCTGCAGAAAGGATCCTGCTCTGGGATCTGGCTGCACTACTGTGTTACTTCCTGTGTTTATTAAGAACTAGTAATATGCCCTCACATCCTCCCAGTGCTTCTGCGCCAGATAGAAGTGGAAGCAGCGAGGACAGTCCACTAAAGGAGGCGCTATGTGATAGGGTAAGAGGAATTGTGTAACCAGGCCCTTTACCGGAGTATTGGCTGTACTCCTGCTGGTGGGCCTGGCTGCACTTTTAAGGGATTTTTTTTCTACTATCCTAAAATGTGTTGACCCCAGAGAAACATGGTAAACAGACAAGCCAAAGTAGAGCTGGTATCCCTTGTGTGATATTAGAAAAGGGACAAAGTAGCGTGTAAACAAAAGAGGTAGATAAAACAAATGCAATCACATGAGGAGAAACCGAGGGTCTGATTCCAATGTTCAAACAAGGAGCACATGAATGGCCTCGCTTATAAAGGCATGGGGCGAGCTGCAGCCGGGAAGATGAGGCTCCCGGGTGTTGTAGATGGGACACACCGAAATGGGATAGAACAAGTCTCCTAGCAGCCCGGCTCGAATTCAAAGGCAGCGTTGCACATAGGGAAAGTGCAGGACGAGAAAAGCCCAGAGATCAAATTCTACCAAGAGTAAATTTTCTATGAAATTAGAGTGATGGAAGGTGAGACTATACACATAGTATCCTTAGCAGAGATTCTATATCACAGACTCACCCTTCTGGACCAACATTCCATTATGGGAGAACCCGTGCAGCAATATATGGCCATGACTGGATACCAATGATCTAGATCAGGCGTATGCAACCATCATCACTGCGTGTGTGGAGAAAATATCCCCTGATGCTTTTCCAGCATTATGGTTCTAAGTGCAATATGGGAGATGTAGTCCACAATACCTGGAGTGAAGAATGTTTTCATTGCCTTACACCTGATCTAGATAAAGGTGTAGGAAAATTGAGATGGGCATTCTACACCATGCTCGACACGATTAAATCTGCTTCTCTCCATACTGTGTGAACTCTAAGGGTGCGTTTACAATCTATAAATTTGTACTTATTACAATTTTTTAATTTAAGGTAACATTGAGCTTCCTCAGGACTGTTTCCCTATGCTCAAAATCCAACCACAGACAGCTGGCCCCAACAACTATATGGATCCTCCACTTGGTGTTTTTACCCCCATGAAGCCTACACTGGGTATAGAAATGGGAAGCCCAGGCAGAATAAAATGATATAGAAACACAGAGTATGACTGAAACAAGTGACGGAACTGCGGGGGTCAGGAGTGGGTTAATGTACACTCCTTACCTCCTATAAGGGGCATGTGGTGCTGAGGTCACAATCCAAACATCCGGTCACCAAGTCTGGTGTTGGCTTAAAGCACTATTACAGAACTAACATCTGACTAAAAAATCTGGAGTTTTTTTTTCTGTTTGTATGAGCATACAATTATGTGTTATCCCGGTTGAAAGAGACTTTGTTTGCAGTTCGGCATGTGATTCTAATTCTGCAATGTCTAATGAATGTGTTTCCAACTACTTAGAAATGATCATAGTCTAAATTTAGCCAAATGGAGAGCTGTATGTGTGTGCATATTATTCTTTATTGAGACTAACTGTGCAAAGTATGAGCCATAAAGAAAATATACAGAAATTATAGCTGATAATGAACTGTCCTGATTTTATCATATTTAATAAGAAAACATTGTGTGCTGTTGTTTTTGTAAGACGCTTATTCATTAAGCTGCAAGTACCTTATCAATTTTGCACAACTTAACAATTTTTTCAGATTTTCCCTTAAAATGTTTAGAGTTTGAGAATTTAACGTGTCAAAAAGCAAATGCATCACAGAGCTTGATGGTTAGAAGGGGCAATTCCCGAGCTGAAAGGCGTGCCCAACGATGCAATCTGACAAAGTTTATAGTAAGCTTATAAACTTTAATTACCTACTTTTCAAAGTTGTTCTTTCTTTATTTTGGCTTGTATATTTAGTTAGGTGTTTGCTTGCTGGTTTAAAGAAATGATTGTCAAGTAATGCGTGTCCCTTTATGCCTGGGAAAGTAATTTTTTTTTAAATGTTTTACCTTGAAGAGATAAACATATAGGACCACTGCACCCAGATCACTTAATCTCAATGGTGTGGTCTGGGTGACTTTAGTGGAATTGACAGATTTTGTATGAGACTGTGCAGTAGCCGTCTGCTGGAAATAGTGGCCATCTGCTGTCACGTGTGGTTCACACTCCAGGGAAGGATCATATCTAACAACCAAACGGATGGTATTAATACATTACCTGCCAACAGCCAGTCTGTCTGAGACACATGGGCCAAAACGAAATTAATTTGGAATGCTGATGTAATATCAATGTCTCTGTTTTGCCCTTGGGACTTTATTTATCGAACTCTGCAGCTGGAGTTGGCCTGTTATCTGCTGGGGTTTCCTGCTGAGTTCATATATGAACTCAGAACTACATTACTTCATTGTAAATTTAGTGAATTTGCAGTTCATTGTGATTTAAATGAAAATCTGCCAAAAAGATCCTGCTAAAGTGCTTGGTGTCTGTCCTGACAAGTTTACTGATCTCAAAATCTCACTGGTCAATAGATATATATTTTATATAAATGGTCAAAGTATTATTACTTATCGTCTTCCCAGCGCCCCGTGACGGCAGCTCTGTGGGTTTTACATTACTGGAACATCCTCCTCAAGTCTTGACTGTGCTCGGATTTGATTTGACCTGCTATGGGACACCTTTTCCCAAGCAGGGCATACCTCCTCTATTACTCCAACACGCTGGCTTCACTGCCAGTGCTTCAGAGTCTGAACAGAGTGATGAAAAGGAAATTAACACACAAACTTGCATACCATTTCATGGTTGTTCTTGAGGGCAGTGCTGATTGCATGTTATCATTCCAATGCTCCAACTGGTGCATCTTATTCTGATCTATGGGGACAAATCATATCTCCTAAAGTTTAACTAGGGAATCATGGGAGAAGTTGTTTATCTCCAAAGAGTAGTTCTAATCGTCCCATAGTATAACTGGAAGCGCTCCATAAAACGGTAGCCGCAAATACTGTGAGAATTAAATACTTTAGGCGGAGTGAAGAATGGTAGATGGCAAGTCTTGCGCCGATGGCTCTATAGTGTAAATAGAATAGTTTATCTAGATTAGCGGTATGTAAATTTAGAGTAGTTCCCTCTACATTACACTTGGCATTGGGGTATGGGAAAGGCGAGAGTTACTCTGCCACAACTATAATGCGTCCATGTAGCGCCACCAAGATTTAATATTGTGAAATGTGTTAAGTAGTAGTTGGACTTTGTTTTTTGCGATGCTCCTTTCAGATTATACTGAAACTTTTTTAAAAAAATTTTAATTTCATTTTTTTTCCATTTTCCTTTTGCCAAACAAGTTCCTCCCTATAAGGAAACAAGCAACTAAACTGAATAAACACAGGGAAGAGACCGTATCCTGTACACCTGGGTGGGGAAGGAAATGTCTGAATTTTCAGTCTTTAAACCCTATCTCCTGAGGATATAGGCTTGAAAGTAAATCTATCTGCGGCACACAGAACTATATCTAAGCTTTGTGCTGCATGTTTGAAGATGTGGCTAGAGTGGTGGAAACTGTTGGTATAACGCATTGTTAAACCCAGAATGTCGGTGTTCAGGGAGCTGGGATCATGTATGTATGTAAATTTGACAGAGCAGAGAGTTTCTGCCATGATTGATTTATTGGCTTAGAAGCCCATAATAAAATGTTACTGTATTATCAGTGGTTATATATTTTTAATCATACCTTGGATTTGTGGTGACGACTGGGCAGGTCCAGATCCATTATGTATTTTGGCTTTTGTTTTTGGTTGTGTTGTGTCTGTGTGTGCGTTTGTGTGTGTGTGTGTTTTCCAGCGTGTCACAGCATAGGATCTGTGTGATAAGCTATAAAAAAATAAATAAAAAAAAATCAGATTTTGTTGCGTCTCTTGGTCAGCAGCAAATTTGTATGGTTTCCGGTGTAGCGAATGAGTTTACTGCTAATCTAAAGTGCATTGTACCTACGATCTTAAAAACTCCAATAACCGGCACCTTGCCTAAGATTAGTGGGAGTTAATTGATAATACAGAAGTGTTAATAACATATTAAAGGTGATACAACATTAACTGAAAGTAAGTTCCTATAACTGTTTAATAATAATAAAAAGACAGATTTCCCTTTAACCCCTTAAGGACACATGACATGTGTGACATGTACTGATTCCCTTTTATTCCAGAAGTTTGGTCCTTAAGGGGTTAATATGGGTAGGACAATAAACAATTTAACTACACACACAATGCAACTGTTCCATTAAAAATGCTGGGAAAGCAGACTATGACACGATACCCATGGAAGGCCACGGGATATCCTGTGTCATGTTTAGTTCCAGATGCCAGTGTGCATTTCAGTTTTATTCACGTGGTGGCTGGTTCTGATCTGTGTTTGATGTTCTTTGCTCCAAGTGCATGGAGCAATTTCTAATTTTGCATTCCTCCCAAGTGTCCCTATTTAGGAGGGACAGTCCCTATTTCAGGCCCACATTCCTCTGTCTCTCTATATCCGGATGTCCTTTTTATAGGAGCTCCATATTGTTGGTGTGTCTGAGCGCATAAACAGAGCGCCACAGCAATAATACTCCCAGTAATGTGTCTGTGTATCACAGAGCTCCACAGCAATAATACTCCCAGTAATGTGTCTGTGTATCACAGAGCTCCACAGCAATAATACTCCCAGTAATGTGTCTGTGTATCACAGAGCTCCACAGCAATAATACTCCCAGTAATGTGTCTGTGTATCACAGAGCTCCACAGCAATAATACTCCCAGTAATGTGTCTGAGTGTATAACAGAGCTCCACAGCAATAATACTCCCAGTAATGTCTGTGTATCACAGAGCTCCACAGCAATAATACTCCCAGTAATGTGTCTTTAAACTACAATAAATGTGTTTAGAAATCAGTCTGTGTAAACACGATACATTGTTCTTGTTCTAGATTACAATGTAGCTGCATAAATCATTAGCAATTCACATGTCTCAGAGCTGCCCCGCCCCTGGCCACACCCCTACTCATACCCTTAAAATCACTGTGTCCCTTTTTGTCCATTTGAAATGTTGACCTGATATTAAGAGTGTTTCCAGTTAACCACAAATGACAGTTTAGTGAATATACACGTTTGAGTTAATAATTTGTAAGTCTGCCTTCTATGGTGCAATGTATAAGATTTGTATGTATTCGTGAACCATTTCCAACAATGTAACCCCTGCATTGGACAATGATTTGCTATGTTGTCACATTTTTACTGTGTTTGTCTAATAATCACATTTCCTGTAATAAAAGGGCAAAGATATGTCTCCTTAAATGGTGGGCTGCCTATAGCAGTGGTGAAATTATTTTTATATATTATCACCATGTCCATCCCATCCCACATTTATCTGCACTTTTGTTATTCAAATTTTTGAACATAACTTCCCTATTTTTATATCTGTGAATCAAACTTTCATTTGTGGGTTTATACCGTTTCCCGGATTTGTGCAGATCAGTATTTTAGGACACCTAGTGGCACAAACTGTCAGAGCACGTTCTAGTAACCATTTTTTGTGTGTTGTATTCGAAGGATGATAAATAACATGTTTGCCCAGTTTCATTTCACACCTGTAGACCTATAATCACAGCCTGTACATACTCAGACATTACATCACCCTGCTCACAGAACTGCACGGATCTTCACGTCAGGCCGTCACACAGGCTGCCTTGTGTCTTTTTGGGGGTCAATGGTTTGTTTACACACACATCTTTGTTGCTCCAGTTGGGCACCTTACCTAAAGTAGTTTGTTCACTTGAAAAAACAACCCTTTCAGAAATTACTGCTTCGGGAACATTCTATATTGGGGTATTTACTCATTTGAAATGATGGAACAGATTTCAATAATATATTTGCACGTGTATTGTGGTCTCTGTGGTGGGAAGGTGTTGCTTAAAATACATCAAAACCCCTGTTTATTGTTGCTTTTCATTAATCGTTATTATTTCATTTTTTATTTGTACCCAGGTTTGTAACCCGCACAGAAAACTTGAAATAGGAGTGGATTTATGTTGACCCACAATGCCCGTTGTATAATGCATTTCACCGCAGGTAGGCTATAATCTTTTCTAAATATTTTGAGAAATGTTTAACGCTGTATTTATTTTTGTTTGTTAAAAAATGCTCATACTAGGATCTTGCTGTGGCTGTCAAGCAAAACAAAATTATCATGTACTAGGTCTAGGAAGAATTAAAGCTTTTGGGGGCTTTGGTGAAAGGTTGAAGGGGGCCATCTCCAGCATGCTTTCCAAAATTTGAAGGTGTGATAGTCGGGAGGGGGGGATAGAGGGGGTGGAGAGGACATAGATGAAGAATGGGGCATACAAGGGATGGTCATGTGATCCTCCAGGAGCAGAGCCTTTTCCCCTGGGCTTGACAAAAGGTAGCTCCCCATTTTTGTCAAGCATAGGAAAAATCCAAAGCAGCAGTCCTTACTTTGAATTCCAATGCCATGAAACAATACACTAAAACAATGAAATTTCAACATGATCAATGTGAGTATTTCATAAAGAGTTTAATCTTAATGAAATAGAAGTGACTGTGCTGCTTTTATTAAGTCAGAACAATAACTTTTTTTCCTGAGTCACCATTAACGTTGGAGGGAGAAGAAGAATCAGTTTGAGTGAGTCTTAGGGGTTTGAAGCTGCATCTCTGCTCAAAAGGTATGAATCTGCCCAGCCCGCTGGTGTGACTCTCTCTACTTTGAATGAACGTTTTGAGTCCTTATAGTATGATATATCTGCATTCCAAAAACTAAGTTTGTTAACATTGGGCCTTGCTTGACTAAATCTCTCTCCAGTTGTCCGCTGAGAGACCCCCAGTGGTAGTCGAGACCCTTACGGCATCGTTTGCTAATACCATGTCCTTGTGTGTTGATGCGCGGACTGTTTCTCTACGTCAGTAATGGCTAACTTTGTATTCATTATGGATAAGGAAATAGAGCCCTCAAACATAAGCCGTGCCAAAGCTATCTATCATCACTTCCAGCAAAGCTTATTATTGTGTAACAGTGGCTGCACTTCTATTTTCACATCTGTTTTCGGTTTGTTTTTATTTCTATTTATTTCTCTATAAGTATATAGTAAGATGTGGTTTGCTTGGTGTTCCGAAATTAGTCTGACTTGGCAAACTCAGTCGGAAATCTCCTGATTCCAAGCAGATCAGACAGGTAAACATCTTGAAACCGTAGACAGGTTGTCTCTTGTTTCTTTTGATCTGTATTTAGCAGCAGGTCTGTGCCGATACAAAGTCAGAGGAGTGGAATAGACCGTGTGGGTCATGGGCCAATTGCCATCTACTCTAAAACAAAAGGGCCATTCTGGACATCTATGCAAAATTTATGTATATTAAAACTTGTGGTAAAATAGCTGGGTTTAAAGAACATCTCCAGGTCCCCACTAAATTGCTAGGGTACATTTTCTCAGCGAAGTGTGTTCTCTGACCAATGAAACAATCAGGAGCAAGGATGCATGGTGTAGGGCTGTGAGAGGATGTGGTTGTGACTGGTAACTCATGGCCCTTTTCCTCTACTCAATGGAATACGTAATGAGTCCTCTGACAAATGATCCTCAACTTTTCCTACAGCCCTGAGTTGTAGAGGGTTGTGTTGGCTTTTACTGGACTATTGATGGGTTTTTTGTACCAGGAAAAAGTCTGTGAAGGGCATCTTGACATTTAGATTTCCTCACGTCATTTGTGTAAGAAATCCTTGGAAAGAAGGCCGAAGAAATTGCGACTGTACTTTCACAGGTATTGTTTGGCACAGACAGACCTATTCCCTCACGCAAACGGTGTGAGGAGACTGATCTTAGTTTGCTGTGAAAGAACCGTGTGGATCCTTGCTTCAAAATGAGTAAATCATCTGAGTGAGGTGTGTGTGTGCGCACCAGTGACTGTCACATGTCCAACTTCTGTAAAGCAAGTTCTACATCCAGTGCCCTATCTGCAGTGCTGGGTTATACGGCTGGCTGATAGGAACCTCTCATACTGAACCATGCTGTAATGTTTGACCATTTTTATAAAATAAAAAGTTGGATCTCCCTTATTGATTTTGAATTTGATTAGTTTTTTTGCATATTTTTCAACAAATTATATAGACAGTGCATTAAAACTTGGTCCGTCCCACCTGAGTGCCCCTTTAATATAGTGTCCGGCCCGGAGTGCCCCCTGTGATATAGAGTCCGGCCCGGAGTGCCCCCTGTGATATAGAGTCCGGCCCGGAGTGCCCCCTGTGATATAGAGTCCGGCCCGGAGTGCCCCCTGTGATATAGAGTCCGGCCCGGAGTGCCCCCTGTGATATAGAGTCCGGCCCGGAGTGCCCCCTGTGATATAGAGTCCGGCCCGGAGTGCCCCCTGTGATATAGAGTCCGGCCCGGAGTGCCCCCTGTGATATAGAGTCCGGCCCGGAGTGCCCCCTGTGATATAGAGTCCGGCCCGGAGTGCCCCCTGTGATATAGAGTCCGGCCCGGAGTGCCCCCTGTGATATAGTGTTATCTGGTTTGTGAATAGAAGCGATGTATGGCGGCTGAATACACATTACTGTGGGGCAGTACAGGGATCGTAGAGAAATATTGCACACTCCTTCATGGTCAGGAGCCCACATTCCACTTTGTCAGAGAGGAAGCTCCTTACACCAGAAGCTGTTCAAAGATCGGGTGTTTAGAGTTGTGGTTATGGTGCTAAATACTGGAAGCTGCTTTTACGACTCAAATCCCGACTTTATTTTTTCATTTTTTTGTTGCACTCTGAGCCAGGCTGGAGAGAGTGGCATACATAGGTGTGCGCAGCCTATTGCATTAGGGTGTGCACACTAAAGCACAAACACACGCCACATGTATATGTGTGTGTGTGTATATGTATGTGTGTATATATATATATATATATATATATATACATACATATAATATATACACACACACACACACATACATACACTGCTGTGTGTAAGGGTGCTGTTTGAGGGTGCTGTTAGTGTGATGTGTGTGTGTGAGGGTGCTGTGTGTGTGTGTGTGTGGGTGCTCTTTGTGTGATGTGTGTGTGCTGTTAGTGTGATGTGTGTGTGGGTGCTGTTAGTGTGATGTGTGTGTGTGTGGTTTGTGTGTGAGGGTGCTGGTAGTGTGCTATATGTTTGGAGGGATTGTGAAGATGGGGGCAGATTAGTAAATATCCCCCCTCCTTTCTTACCTTATGTAGGGAGGGGGGGATCTTTGTTGCCATGTGCCATCCCTGGTGGTCCAGTGGAGAGTGAACTCTAGCCTCGCTCAGATCTCGCGAGAGGAACCTGGCGGAGCTGCTGTCTCCCTGGGTCCTCTCCTGCCTCCCTCCATGCTGCTGTGGGCCGGTGAGGTAGATGCGTCAGCAGACAGGGGAATAAAGTGTGGGAACTCTCCCAACTCTCCCCCCCCCCCCAAAATAATAATATATATACGTGTGTGTGTGTGTGTGTATGTATGTGTGTGTGTATGTATATGTATATATATATATATATGTGTGTGTGTGTGTATGGATGTGTGTATGTATGTGTGCAGGGACGTTTTAGCCGCGAGGCAAACAAGGCATTTGCCTTAGGCGGCATTTTCCAGGGGGCGGGGCGGGTAGCGTTGGCAGGAGTGAGGCTGGGAGCCGGGTTGATGACGTCATATTCCGGCTCCCAGCCTCACCCGCCCGCCCAGCAGCAACTGGACCCCCAGGGAGATAGAGAACCCCTTCCCCCCCCAAGCACTCCCAAAGGTAAGGAGGCTAAGGGGGGTTAAAAAAATGTGTTAGTGTGTGTGAGTGTGTCTGTTAGTGTGTGTGTCTGACTGTTAGTGTGAGTGTGTTTGCCTGTGAGTGTGTCTGTTAGTGAGTGTGTGTGTCTGTTAGTGAGTGTGTTTGTGTGTGTGTGTGTCTGACTGTGAGTGTGTGTGTCAGTGTGTGTTTCTGTTAGCTAGTGTATGCGTATCTGTCAGTGTGTGTGTATTTAGAAGGCGGGGCGAAGGGATGGGTGGGGGTCGCGCATGCGGGGGGGGCCTAAGTTTTGTCCTGCCTAGGGCAGCACAAAACCAGGATACACCACTGTGTGTGTATGTATGTATATGTATGTATGTATATGTATGTATATGTTTGTATGTATGTATGTATATATATATAATATATACGCGTGCACACAAACACTGACACACAAATTAAAAAATCTCCACCCAGCCTCCCTACCTGGAGAGCTGGCGTGGGTCAGGCGTCTGTCTTCATATCAGACGCGGCGAGGGAGCTGTGTCCTCTCTGCTCCCTCGCGCCGCGCGGGCTGTCTACTGTAGCTGGGAGCTGGAATATGACATCAAATTCCGGCTCCCAGCTACAGCAAACGGCGGGTGGCGAGAGGGAGCAGACAGGCGCCCATCACCTCTTGTGCCCCCCATGACAAGGGGAACACGAGGGGGGCATTTGGGGGCGCTGAGTGCCTGCAGGACCCACAGGCGTGCAGTGGGGATTAGGGTGTGCCCAGGCACACCCCATGCGCACGCCTATGGTGGCGTATATGTTTGGATTCACAGACCAGCTCCTGCAGGTTCAGAAGGTTCACTAAAATGTTCACACCATACTTTACTTGGACAGTGAATGGGGAAGCTGTGCGTAACAAGAACATAACGTAAATGTTGAAGATTTCTAAACTACATTTACAGAGATAACTTCGTAGCACCGTTCCTAGTTCCCCATCCAAGCTGTTCATAGTTATATTTGTTTAGATTTTTTTTCTGTTTGTTTATTTTGGATTTTCCAGCCCACTCTTATTAAAGTGATACCCAGAACATATTGCATGTTGAGTGAAATCTCGTAGCTCACAAGTCTCCCTTCTGGTTCCATTTGATGACTCAAATAACCAACATTACTTTTCTCACTTGGCGTCCATCCATTTGAATTTCTTGGTTGTTTATCCCAAATCTCCAACCGCTGTGTCTGAATCAAGTGTCCTTGATTTCCTCTTTCGAAATGTTGAGAGACATTGTCGCCTTATAGGTGTCTGACCTGAAACTGGAGATTAAATTACAAGGTGACTCAGATCAGATATTCCTCCTGGTATCATGTGTGAAGGTGTCTGGCAAACTATTCAACTTCTCTACAAGATAGAACTAGTTGTATCTGTGCAGGCCAAGTCCCGCCATCAAAGCATACCAAGAATGGAATGTGCTCAATGTTACCTCTCTATTTTGGTCTGCTAAATATTTCAAATATGTATTTCCCACTTTGCCTTTGCCACCATATTTTGTATTCCTGTCACTACATTTGCAATGTCTGCAGTAAGGAGAACAGATAGGTTTGTCTTTGTTTATTACACAAGAGCTTGTGTACTCTAGCAACAGATAATTAGTATCTTCAGATATAGAGCAGAGGTGTAAAAATAAACCGACCCTTGAAAACACAGATCGAACTGTAGGCCTCTGGTTGTTATAGTTTGTATGTATCGTTTTTTAATTTTATTTTTTTATTAATTATTGGTATGGTTTGTTTTGTTATGTGGAAATATGTAATTTTGATGGAACTAGTAAAAACATGTGTGAAAATTAACAAAAAGCTGTACAGAAAAATAAACAATGCATTTTTGCCTATTGAAAAGTGACATAAATACTGAACATTTGTAATTACTTAAATGATATAGTGATCTGTTCACAATCTTATTTGTCAAGCAACTGTGTGGGGGTTTACTGGTATTTTGGGGGAGGGAAGGTGCATTTGTGCCATAAGGCATAATGAGGGCCGACTGACGCATACACCACACCTTCCACTAAAGGAGATATCAAAAAAAACTCCTGGTAGACCTTAGAGAGGTCTGGAAGGCAGACCTTGCAGGAGTGAAGGTGGAGATTGGCAGGCTGCAACAGCGCCTGTGGGTCGTTGAGTCCAGAGAAGGTGGACTCCCTTGAGCAGAAGGTCCAGCCTCTCTCCCGCATGGTGACTTCGCTCGAGGCAAGACATCGCAGAAAAAATATTAGGATCCGCGGAGCTCCAGAAACGGTAGGCCCAGAGGCCTTGCTGGACTTCACCCAAAAAGTGACACGGGCCTTGGAAGTAAAGGGGGACGGGGAATCCTCCCACATAGTATCTGCATTCAGGATTAGGAAGGCACCGACAACCCAGCAGACGCATCCAGACACATAATTGTTGTCACTCAGGACATTGCCACGAAATCAGCAATAATGGCCCGCTCCAGAAAATACCCCAGTGTTGTAATCGAAAACTGCAAGATTAATCTTTGAAAACCTACCCTTCTCCATCACAACCAGATGGTAATTTCAACACAATGAAACGATACGTCATCCAAGTTCTTACATCACCGTTAGATTGTTCTTTTACTTATGTCTATCTGTGTATAATTCTGGCAAAACCAATGACAGCCAGATCCCAAATGCAATTGATGCACATGAAATGATACGAACACCTCATATACCTCCTTTTGGTAACATTTGATCTGTATTGTAACCACAGTGCGGCTTCTGCGTAAGCCATATGACTGCATAGTGCATTACTTTTTTCTCTGTCATTGAAAAATAAAGAATTATAAAAAAAAGAAAACCTACCCTTCTCTGTCTTGCTGGACCAACGCAGGTCATCACTAAGATCCTGAGAGAGCACAACTTCAGGTACAGATGGAGACTCTCAGGGACCCTGGTGGTCACACGCAAGGACAAGGTCTCTGTCCTCTTGGTCACAGAAGACCTAACAGCATTTCTGACATGCCTGCAGCTGCCACCTCTGCCCAGACCTCCCAGGGAACAGCAGAGAGCTTTGTCCCAAAAGGCTCAACCCTCCGCAGTGACACAAGCAGCTAAGCCCCGGACAACAAAAGACATTCAACCCTTGCGGTTACAGGAACCTCCGTAGGACTATGGTGGGGTGCCTTGTTGCTGTAGTTAGGTCGGGACTATCATACCTCAAAACAGCACATATTGTACTCGTCCGCTCTATAGCAGAAGAATCTACAAATCCCAAAGTCTAGTTTTGAATACCTCGTTTGCCTATCCTAGAGTCCTGTCATAGCCAAGTTTGTAGAGGACATAGCACCAACACAGAAATTGCAAGGCTTACTGTCTAAAAATGCCCATTACTGTTATCTGTTTACTGCTTATTATAAAACCTCTTCATACATTTCTTTTTATGTTTCATATATGCCATGTACGATGCAACTAAAAATCTGTGGTTTCATCCACACCAAAATAAAGTATTCCCTCTCCCCCCAACAAACTGACAGCCTTGTTCCAATCACCCACCATTTTTGAGATAAATTCCAGATAGATATGTCGTCTTTCAACCATTGGCCTCTATACAATGGACCCGTTGTACAGCGCTATGGAATTTGTTGGCGCTATATAAATAATATAATATTAATCTGCAGCATCTTAATGGATGTAATAACAAATAAGAACCCCTTTTATTACCATCGGATAGTTCTAGAGCATGTTTCCAAACTTTTAGTGAATGAGGAAACTGCTTCCAGAATTGAATTGTTCTAAATGAAAGGAGCATTCCACATACCTTGCCCAACTCCTTTCCAAACTGCAAGGCTCTGTTGGCTTCGATTTGCTTTCTAAGTATTCTGTCACTGAGGTATTTTCATGATTGCTGATCTACATTTATTTTTATTATTATTATGTTATTATTTATATAGCGCCATCAAATTCCGCAGCGCTTCACAGTGGGTGGACGAACAGACATGTAGTTGTAACCAGACAAGTTGGACACACAGGAACAGAGGGGTTGAGGGCCCTGCTCAATGAGCTTACATGCTAGAGGGAGTGGGGTAAAATGACACAAAAAGGTAAGGATAGTATTAGACTAGTGACAGTTGCAGAAGAGGAATCAGTCAGAGCTATTAACAGTTTAATTGATACGCTTTTATGAAGAAGTGGGTTTTTAACGATTTTTTGAAGGAGTGGAGACTGGGTGAGCATCTAACGGAGGAGGGAAGCGAGTTCCACAGGAACAGTGCAGCCCTCGAGAAATCTTGAAGGCGAGCATCAGAGGTGGGAGTACGGACAGAAGATAGACGTAAGTCTTCAGCAGATCGTAAGGGCCTAGACGGGACATACTTGTGTATAAGGGAGGATAGATAGGTGGGAGCAGCATTATGTAGAGATTTGAAAGCAAGAACCAGAATTTTAAATTGAACCCTATATCTTATAGGAAGCCAATGTAGGGACTAACAGAAGGGTCAGTCATGGGAGGTGCGGGCGGACAGGAAGATGAGCCTCGCCGCCGCATTCATTATGGACTGTAACGGCGCAAGTTGGGAGCACGTAAGACCACTGAGAATATCCAATAAATCAATTGCACATCTTTTGTGAACACGACTGGGATATCTGTAATTTTTTTAAATGTATTAGAACTATAATGATTAATAATCTGAAACTTTCCGCCATGTACTTGTCTAGTCTACTGTATAAGCAAATTCTATTACCTTTACAGTTAATTTACACCTATTGTTTTCAGCAGATAGTGGGTGCATTTTGCACACTAGTGCTCCCTAACCCCACATACAATGGAGAATTGCTTCCCCTTTCTAGAGACGCTATTTTACCATAGGTTGAACATCTGGGGGGATTTCTCTGTTTTTGGCACCAGTGATTGTGTGATATATCTTTTCCTCTGCTAATGCAAACCACTGTCAGGGCCCCCATCCCCCCCCCTTTTTTTTCTACACTAAAATTACAGATGAAATGTCTTGTCTGCACAGGATTCCACGTTTCCTTATTAAAGGCACACTCCCTCTTTTTGAAGTTGCCGCCGCCCTGTGTAAACTGTACGTTCATCTGTTTGAAGAGCTCCTGTTGTAAAAATAAATAGACCCCTGTGAAGACCTGAGTTCTGTTGGTGGGGTCTCTATACAAAGTAACCAAAAATGGCATGATGTTACCATTAAACTTATCAGCACACAGCTGACAGGAGACTTTATTTATTTTTTCCCTCCTGTAAGATGCCATCAAAGGTTCTTTTTTGAGGGGGGGGGGTTCCACTTCATGTTACACAATTTATGACTTTTACAAACATGAAACACGTTTTTACCTTAAAGGAACACTGTAGTGGGAATATATATAAGCCCATTGTCATTTTACCCTCCCCATCAGTACAAAAATAAAAATATCAAAATTAAAGGTATTACTCGTTTTTTTACAGCATCTCCTCGGGTTGCATCATCCTGCGGGTGTTACTCTTGGACCATAGGCCAATCCAGTGCTGCTCACAGTGGAAGATTGGGCAATGTAGGCACATGGCGGCGCTCTCCCCGATTCTATTTAGTTTAATATTGGGCTTTGGGAAGTTATACGGTGGGGTAAGACCACAGGCACTATAGGAGCCTACAGTGTCCTTTTAAATAATAATTTTCCATCTTGGTGTACATGCGCACGCACGCACACACACATACAGGCATCCAGGGAAGATGTGGTCATCTAATTAGCTGTACACACTTGCGGTTAAATTATCAAACGATGCGGATGTTGATGAAGCACAAAATGTGTTTTCCTAGGTGTTTAGAAGGTTGCCCTGGAAACTGGACTTTCCACCCCTCCTCCAGACTTGCCAGCGTGCTTAAAAGGCCAGTCAACCAGTCATAGCACCTTAACCACTACTGCATGAAGTAGTATGCTGCCAGCAGTCCCCTGGCACTGTCCCTAGGAGAGAGCCCAAACTTTTTCTTTTTTTTAACGTTTTAACACTAACCAAGGTTCCTTGGATATTGCTAATGGGCAACTTCTCAGCCAATGATTTCTGTGAAAACAGGAATTAAATTGTTAAATCTGTTGCAGAATGGGAACCTTTGCCAATCATTGCTGGATATGTCAGTCCAGACAAGAAAGGATGGAATAAGGTGAGAACAATCCGATAATACTGATATAGTTTCGACAGGCAGCTCGACAACCAAATCCGATGTCTCCGGTGAATAGAAATGAGGTAGAATTAGGGGGCGGGGGGAGGTGTAGCAACTTGAGTGTCCTTTGTGGTTTATGAAAAGACAAAATCCGCAGAGAATACATGGACTGATAGTGCAGTGAGTCTTTGGTGTAGGAAAATAAAAATAAGAGGAACATGTACACTTTTCCGGAGCTGTAATGCAGCTCCAACCTTAGCTCCTGTGCGGAATGATCCCCAAATATGGATACGGTGTAACTCTTGTATGACAAATGGTTAGTCCTGGTGAGATATGGTAGAATATCTCATAAATCTAGGAGGAGAACAAAATTAAATAATATGGTCCAGTATGTTCAACATAAGATATTCCAAAAGTAAACCAGTAGTCGCTCTTGTATGAGTATATATCTTGTGTTAATGTGTAGACTGATCCTCTCACAGAGATTCCCAACCACAACCAGTGCTGTGCTGATGAGTCCCTTAAGACGGAACCAGCTGTGTGATGTTGGACATGGCTCAGTGGGATCATTACCCGTGAATTGACATTAAAATGTCTTGTTTGTTTTATTAGGTGCAGTATCTAGGTCTGTCGCATTTACTGCATTTAGAACTTAAATTAAAGAAAAAGGATAAATCAGTGGGGTAAGCCAGCCCTCTCTGACTGCATGTTCCATCCCAAGACTGCTGGGGTTAACAAACCCCAAAATACTGGACAGTAGGTGTCACCCTTACATTTGTTGTCATAGCAGTCTGAGGCTCTTGACAAAAAGCATGCATGTGAAACTATGAAAAACTGTCACTCACAGCCCTAACCTGCACTAACCATTGTGTTTCTTCCAGTTTTGGTTGTGGAGTGAGACCGTATCCCAAAAATATTATTTATAAGACGCCAACAGATTCCGTAGTGTTGTCTGTTTATAGTTCACTAAATTCCACATCTAAAATAAATGAAATCTGAAATTTAAGCTAAAGTAGCCACGCTGTGTCTAGAGCAGAGCTGGAGATATAATCCAGATTAGATATTTTTGCCTCAATTTGATAAATTTTAGAATTAGATGTAGACCTGATGATTTATTGGTCTGTGTCTATTGCATGCATTTCCCATAACCCTTCAGGACAAAGGTTTAGGGAAATCCAGTGATATCATGACGGATGTGGCACGTCATTTGCCATGAAGGGGTTAATCCTGTTGGCCGGTTTCCTGGCGCTCTGCCTCTAGTGGTCTTCTCTGTAACTGCAGTCACTGTATCCCAGGATGGGTTTGTACAGCTGTGTGACATGTATTCTGTGCTGTGTGCACACCTTTATTGACTCTGGTATGAGGAAGCTGAGCTCTGGGGCTCGTTAACGCTGGGCCTGCCCTGTGCATTGCCATCCAGTCAGAGCTCAGCCTCTCGTAGGAAGGAGGAGAAGGAGGGTGAGGTCTCTCTGCTGCTTCAGTGAGCAGTCACAGCTGTGACACTCTGTGTGCTGCTGCACAGCCCGGGAGACAGCTAAAAAGGGGGCATATCATCTGTCATGGGAAACCTCTGGTTAATTTGGACTGGTGCCCGGAAACAGATTTGCTGACGGTGGGCTTATATGGCTACCACGAGAAATAAGGCGTAAAATGGATTTATAGAATCTCATTGTGAGCCGTCGTCTTAATAGGTAATACACACAGGGATACCTGCTGTACATGTACATCTTTGTGTGTATATATATATATATATGTGTGTCGGCCACCACTAAAGATCTATGTGTGTGTGTGTGTGTGTGTCTCGTTCATTGCTGAATCGTTAGAATGCGCGTATTCATTCATATGTGATCAGTAAATGGCTTGTGTAGGACATATCGCTCAATATATGTCTGTATCGAGATTTGAATACGCTAATGTGTGTAAGCACGTGTGGTGTATGCTTAATGCTTGTGTATATGTATATGTAATGTGGTGTGTGTATGTGTGTATATATATATATATATATATATATATATATGTGTGTGTGCGTGTATATATAATGTACGCTAAGAACGGTGTTACTTGTGATTCATTCAATGTACATACCTGCCCTACATGATGCATTAATAGATACAATAATCTGTCCCCATTTTTTTATTTTATTAATATTGGCTTACAAGTTGATACAATTTCTTGATTTATTTTTACGGTGGTGTCTCCCCCATCCTCCTCGTTATTTTATTTTAATGAGAGACTGGGGTATTATTAGTCTTCAAGCTAATATATCATGCATCCCTTTCATACATTTGTGTTGACATTTCAGTTCTTGACAATTTTAAACATTCTTGTTAATCACCGTACTATCAATCAATGAAATTCCTTATCGTGGGTTTGACATTGAACAGAAAGTCTGTTACCATGGCGATTATAGTAGATGCGTCTTGCATTGGTGAGCGTAGTAAGTGCTTGGTGCCGTATGATGATTAAAGATTTCTGCGAGACTCCATGCCAAATTAATTAGAGGCTTAACAGGGGGAACTCATTACGCACACCAGCAAAAGCACAGATTGTCTCTCAGGATTAATAGTAAACTGGAGTGCAGTGCAAGCAAAATCCTAGCAACTGGGCACTCTTGTTCAATAAATCTTGGGGGAGAGAATTTTTTTTTTAAATTTATTTAATGAGGAATGTATTCTCAGAAAAATATTTTGTTGAATATTTACTGAATGTTCTACATGAGCACTATTTAGGGAGCAGTCTACTGTCACAAAACATTCTGATTTATAGAACGGCAGCCGATTCCCAGCACGTTCATTTTTATAGTGAGGATATAGAGGAAGCCAATAAATGACAAATTAATCTGGCAGGAAACATGGAGGGGTGATGGCCATGCGCAAACGTGCTTTGATAGCCAAACCGTTTTACCAATAAACAACCACTGCGTGATTAACCTGTTTGGCCCTTTGTTTTCTATTATATCCCAAAATTAACTGTATACAGATGTGTTGCAGATCCTTGCAGCAGCTGGGAAAAAGCAAAGGTTCCATCCTGATCATGACACGCTTTGTTAGTATCTATTTTTTTTAAATTTATGGTAGCCTACCCGTAGCTCTCTTGCCCTGGTCCTGTGCGAGTGGTGCGCCAACAGCTACTGAGCTGCGATGTCTGACCCTGTACTTAACCCTTGAAAGTCTTATGTGATTCCTTGCTGTCCTGGAAGTCTGGTCTCTAAAAACGATATGTCAGAATAGATGATTCTGCTTGTTTTGCATTAACCGCTCTACAGGGCCTGTAGCAAAATGGGGAGAACCTATCCATTTGGAATACAATCTTTTTATGAACCTGATTGTTATAATGGCCAAGATTACTCGTTTAAGGAGTTAAATCTATTTTGAATGACTGTTTGGGTTTTGTTGTATCATCCGGATCAGACAGGGTGTGTATGACATGTTAATGTTCTCTATAAATTTGTCATCCTCAATATTGTGCAATTCTATGGAAAAATGTTTTTAGACTTTATCGCCTATTCCAGCTCCAATATTTGGCAGGGAATGTACTCTCGAAATTAAGAATAAGTTGCCAGTTTTCAGTATTTGGAATAGGGGTCAAGATTCAAGGACACCCTTCGAAGGCCTCAGTAATACTTTAAAGTTCTGGAGAAAGTAGAATGTATTGTAAATGCTATAAGCTGCAATTGATCTACAGATATGTGTACTGAGTGATAAGACGTGTGAATGAAAGACAGTCACATGGACTCATTACTTCAACTACAAAGTCTGTAGGCCAAGTGTTGATGGTGTTTGCACCTTTGAAGAGAGAGCTCCCTTTCAAACTTTTTTAATTCGATCACCCCTTTTGTAAACTTACCTCCAATGATTTCACCTGTAAGTCAGTCAACATTAAAAAATCAGCTCCCGCCCATAAGCTTTAATCTTTCACGTGTTGGTCTCTTGTTGCTCCAAGTAAGGCAAGAAGAATATCTGGCTCTTTGCCAGTTGTGCCACAAGATGTAGTATCTATCATTTCGTCTTAACTAAGATTGTGTATCCCTCATTTGTAATTACTTAGTATCCCTAATATATTATATTATTATTGCACTTGATATTTTAGGTTTGTTCTTGCCATAGATTGTATAAAAAGGCAAAACCACATTTCTGTTTTTATCTTTATGTATTTAAGTTCTCAGAATCTTTATATTATTGTGCTAGTATGTCACACGTGTGTGCGGGAAGACACACATGTATCAACAAAGAGAATACCTGCATGTACATTGGACTGAAAATTGGTTGATTACTCAAGCTGCTAAAATAGTAAAATGCCAATGTTAGAATGTTCTCGTGGCATAGTCTAAAAATATAAAGGAAAATAGTAAATTTAGCCCATTTTATGAGACAAACCTTACAAAATATAACTTGCCGCTTTGACCATGATGGGTTTTAGATGGTTCTATTAAATGAACAGTCTCAAGATTTGAACTAATTCGCAGGGAACTACAAGTCCCACAGGGCTCAGCAATTCTAAAACCAAGTTTACCTGTGGTCCATGAGAGACAGATGGCCGTCTTGGCCACCACATTACCGTATATGCATGATGTTTGCCTATTCAGTTTATCTAACCCTGATTCAAGGTATAATTATTTTCGTGTAGAATAGATAGAATACGCTGGGTGGGGCGAGTTTTTCTTTCTTCTCCCTTATTTTGTAAGCCAGTAATGTCACGAGCGATCAGGAAATCCTTATTGAGGTGACCGGTTTCATTAGCTTTTGTTTGCTGTTTGCATCCTGCAGAAAGTAAACTAATCCCACTGATGCTTCAGAGATATCAGGAGCTGTCTAAAACATTGTTACTCTCCTGTGGGAGCCGCAATCTGTCTAAACAGGAAGGGTGCAACCAGATGAGGGAGCATTTCATTTTCACAAGAGTTGTAAAGTGAGTGCCTTGGGAACCTGACCAAGCCGTCCCATCAGTCACGGAAAAAAACACTTGCTGATAACCGCAGAAGAATGATTTTGATTTATCATTTTTTTCCTTTTATTAAAGGGACAGTTTAAGCACCATAGCCACTACAGTCCTCGACGTCTGCAATGCTCCTGCCACGATCCCTGGTTATGTGCGTAACAGACAGAGCAAATGTATAACAGCAATTTAATTTCTGTATTTGAGGAGCATTTTTTGGGTGATTGTGTCAGCTGCCACTGCAGTCTAAAATGGGGTTTTGCCAATGCAAAAATGTCTGTAATTGCAATATGCCAAGTGAGAGGCTGGACTACAGGTGACTTTCTGTGACAAAGATGGTATGACTCAGAGTCAGGGGATGATGTCCCTTTAAGTGAATGTGTTCTATGAAAATATGCCTTTATCTGACAGTTCATGCTGCTGTAGTATAGTAGATATGATTTTTTCTGTGCAGATACTTCCTGCATTAATGAGATCTCACGGTTCCTACTGTAGAATACTGAGTGTTACTATGGTGGGAGAGATATGATAGAGTTGTATGATGCCGTTTGGAATCTGGCAGCATGTCTCTATGGTTCTTTTTATATTCTCTGGGAGAGATATGATAGTTGTATGATGCCGTTTGGAATCTGGCAGCATGTCTCTATGGTTCTTTTTATATTCTCTGGGAGAGATATGATAGAGTTGTATGATGCCGTTTGGAATCTGGCAGCATGTCTCTATGGTTCTTTTTATATTCTCTGTGAGAGATATGATAGAGTTGTATGATGCCGTTTGGAATCTGGCAGCATGTCTCTATGGTTCTTTTTATATTCTCTGTGAGAGATATGATAGAGTTGTATGATGCCGTTTGGAATCTGGCAGCATGTCTCTATGGTTTCTCTGTATTATCTTTGGGGCAGTGTGTCTTCTCTGGCTGTCTATGCCATGGTAGTAAAAGCACAGGTTCTGTCAAACCATAGCCGCAAAAACAAAAAAATTCTAGTAAAAAAATAAGTAAGAATTCAAAAATATAAAACAGATCACTGTTTCTAGAGTGCCTCTGTTATGCCAGAATTTGGTGGCATTTTATTTTATGTTTGATTTGGAAAGATTTCCATTTACAGATCCCTTTAAAATGCCAAACCCCCAAAAAACGTGCCGGCAGTGATTCTTTTAAAACCTCTCTCTTGCAAATCCTTGCCCTTTATACCAGACATCCAGATGTTAGCTACCATCATTTTGTGTGATCTATGTGCTGATTTTGGCCGGTGGTTGACAAAGATCTGGTTTTAGACCACCACTACCCTATCCACTCCTTGTCTCTACTACTACTACTACATCCTTCACAGAGACTCCGCATAAATGCACGTGTGTGCTACATGCTGTTACTACTGTGGGAACATGTATATGCCTAAATGGTCTCTATCAATCACATTTAATGATTTCATGGAAACTCTGCTTGAGCATTAACATGTGAGCGATTTCATAGCTTCCTTACCAAGCTCCCATTCATATAAAAGATGGGGCGTGGGGTTTAACATAAAGCTAAGCTGTTTATTTGGTTGCTAATTGCTCGTTAAAATACAAGGAAACTGGAGTAAAACAGTAGGAAATCATCTTGTGAAGTTGTGGTGCGGAGGCGCCACTAAGTGTTGGGCATTTTAATGGCTTTAACCATACAAATGCCAGGCAGTATCCTGAGAAAATTGCAAAACACGAAGTACCGAAACCTTGTATGCCAGAATCGCAACCCACAGATCATCAACCGTTCGCTTGCTAAAACAAAATCTAATCTGATATGAGATTAGAGTTATCAGTCATGCTTTCACAGTAATATGGGGAGATGTAATTCTATTTCCATCCAAACACACTTAAGGCAGAGTTACTTACAATTCTCTCTTAAAAATCCGGCAGTTGTGAGTGTGGAGGCGGCCATCTTGTGGGTTTTCATTTTGTTCGTTTTTTCTTTTTTCGTTCTTTGTTTTCAACCTATTACATTGTATGCCCCTTATGCCCAAGAGATCTCCATTAGTTAGAAATCTTCTATTTCCTATTTCTGAAAAAAATACAATAAATAAATACCGGACATTACTAATGACAGAACTTCTTTAATAAATAATGTATAACAGGTGCATAAAATAATTATTTTTAAGGGATTTGTCTGCTAAACAGAGATCACGTTCAATTTCTTTAATGTCGACAGTGAAACATTTTTTTTTCTTTTTTTAGAATAAATATTCCTATTTTTGATATTTTCACAGATCACCCCAGCACACCGCACTCCTTAGTGAGTATGTCACATAGAATCTTGATTTGTTAGCAAACCATTTTTTCCCTCAGAGAATATCTGTATATATCCGGACTCTTCCAGTTTGCATGATGCAGGCTCTGGTTTCTGTCTGGCTCCCATTCTCTCAGCACTGAATGAACACTGTTTGGGTTCAATACCGCATCATTGGAATTAGATTAATAACCAATTTCACATTGTCCCTCTCTTTTTCCATTGTTACTTTCAATTTCTGTCCCATAGCCTATGATTGCCAAGGACATAAGGCAGCAGAACCTTAAAGGGACAGTCACCAACACAACTTTAACTTGATGAAGCAGTTATGGTGTATAGATCATGCCTCTGCAGTCTCACTGCTCAATTTGCTGTCATTTAGGGGTTAAATTACTTTGTTTATAAAGCCCTAGTCACACCTACTTGCATGTGACTAACACAGCCTTTCTAAACACTTCCTGTAAAGAATCATCTAATGTTTATACTTCCTTTATCACAAATTCTGTTTAAAGTACAATTTATTATATCCTGCTCTGTTGATGGCTTGCTAGGCCTTGTTGGAGCCCCATATGTATGATTAAAGTTCAATTTACAGGAGGAGTTAAAAACACGTTTAAAGAAAGTTACATCTGATTGAAAATTAAACTATTTTGCTTTCATGCAGGCTGTGTCAGTCACAGCCGGGGAGGTGTGGCTGGGGCTGCTTAAACAGACATAAAAGTGATTTGACTCCTTAATGGCAGAGACTTGAGTAAGTGAAACTTCAGAGCCATGATCTATACACCCAAACTGCTTAATTAAGCTACATTTGTTCTGGTGACTATAGTGTCCCTTTAACTATAAGAGTTAAAATTAAATAAATACTGTAGATACAAATTAAGTACTTTTCATTGAACTTTATTTTTCGAATGTAATTCTTACGGGATTAAGATCTAACCAAATACTTGCTATAAAGCCCCACATTTAAGTCTAGCAGTACTTTCTTGTTAAACAGAAATGTAGAGCGGATAAAACCATGCTAATAAAACTATATTGGGGCAAAACGTTATTTATTTTATGCAATATCGAACCACTTTTAAGCTGAAAGGGTGTATTTATTTTATAGATAGTTTATGCAATTGGCTCTCTTTTAAAACATAAAGGGTCCATAGTACATCACTATCGCAGCAGCTGATCACACATCAGAAAAGCACATTATTGATCCCTATTGATCTGGACATCAATAGACATTGGCCTATATTTTCCTTCTACCAGGATGTGCTCAGTAAAATGGCTATAACAGACTTTTTTTATTTTATTTGTCTTTTAATGGCATATGATGGGTGACTCATTAACCCTTTGTGAATGGTCTGAGGTTTCAGGATGGTTTTGGGAAGTACATTTTAATGTTGTGTAGACTTGCAAGTAGGCAGTGGGATTATGGGAAAAATAATGTTAAAACCGATTTTAGGCTTTGTTTTGACAAAGATGGTCTATTGGCTGTGAAAGTAAATTTTATGACAGTAGTACAGTGTTACAGCAAACACAGCCAGCAGGATCCGTGGAATGTGATGTTTTAGGATTCCCAAAATAAAGGCCAAATCTTTAACTTTGTTTTTTTTCCGTGGGATGGGGGTCAATCATTGGTCCTCACTATTACTAGGCCATGCCACTGCCCAAACAGAAATTCACCCCTACAATCAGCAAGGATGCACAGCCAGGCATGGGAAGGACATTGCAACAGAATCCAGGCAAACTTCCTTCTTGTTATGTGATCAGCTCTGCAGCCGATGCTATTACATTAAAGCACGTCCAAATTGGCTTAACCTTTTTGGTCATCTGTGATAAGGCTGTGGTGTTCATGGTGCCTAAATGTCCCTTTAATTGAGTCTTGTCTTTAAAATAATTTGCATACAATGAAAGACTGTGTTGGCACAGACTGGCATCTGCTGCAAAAAGCAAAGTATCCCATGATTCCCTAAGCTTTGCCCATGTAAACCAGTGCCTGTGCGAGGATTTCTGGGAAATCGAAGCCACAACTCACGGAATATTTTATTATTATTTTTCATAGTATCTGTTAATATTTAAAACAAATGTTTCATATTTGGAAAACAAGTGATTTGACTCATAACAGTGCCGGTGTAAGACTAAAAATGACTATATGAAAGCAGTCAGTATCCACACACATACACACATTGACTTTACGGAACCTAATTTATAAACAAAACTATTCTGAGCCCTCACACAGGTGATACTATCTGTACCGCTCATAGCAGCATTTATTGAATGGGTCACACAAAATGTATGGCTCTGTTGTCCCTTACATTAATGTGAAATATCATTTTCTGCTGTCCATGGGGTTTGCAGAGAAATGTGGGATATTTTCCATGCAACACCTCTGTGTTATGGAAGGACAAATGTGAAAACCCTTTGCTTTTCATCTGAGAATTATCTTAAGTCCATTTGCCCAAATTTTGAGTTAAGTGGATTAAAAAGTAGATTTTTAATCTAAGAAATGTCATAATTTATCCTCTGTAGGTCCAAAGTCAAGATACTGTAATGTTAGAGAATACTGAATATTTGTAAATAGGTCGGCCATAGTCACCATCTGCTTGTGTGATTGGAGTTGGGTCGATTTCTGAAATACAAAGTAATAGGTACAGATGGAGTTAGCACTCTATAAGAGAGCAATGAAAGTGTTAGGAATAGTTTGTACCTGGTGGTGAAAGGGTTTTTAATGTCTATAGCCCTGAATTCAGGTTATACTTTGTTTTCCAGTAAGTTAATCTATAATGTATGGCTTGTGATGTATAATTTAGTGATCCTTTTCTGTAACAGTCTGCAGAATCGTTCCACATTGTGTAGCAGTTAAACGAGCATGCATTACTATAATGGGACACACTGTGACGGTCACATTGGTGTACACACTGAAATATCTTGTAAGAATGATATGATAGATAAAGTTAATGCTATGGTGAGGCATTTATTAGTTTTTATGGTAAATGTGGTTTAAATATTCCGGGAGGCCTATATTACTACTACAGTCTGTTACCCGGTCATTTAAAAAAAACCTACGTTTTTACTGTTGTAAGTGTCAGGACAGCTAAGACTGTGTTGAATTAAAAAAAAAGGTAGCAGGTTTACATAACCTGTCTTCATGTGGAGTGCGTGAGAGATCTTTTTATTTTTGGATGAGATGCTAAATTTACATTTTTCTTACAAAGTTTTACTGAATTGGGTATTTTTAATATATACATATATATATATATATTTTTTTTTTTGCCATTACCACCTACCACCCATCTATCCTTATCCAGAAACACGTCTTCTTAACCATTTTGTTCTCTCCCCCCACCCCAATATTTATTGTTGTTATCAGGGGTATTACGTGAATCCAGAAACGCCCACCTTTCTATTTTATAAACCGTGTGCTACTGATACGCTGTTAAAGCACCGGCAGGTATTCAATGTCATTCTGCCATACTACTTAATAGAGGGAGTTCACTAATGTTCTCTTCCCTAGTACCACCTCCCAACAGTAACGTGGGGGCCACCAACCCGTACCAACGTACCAGTATCCTCCTGCCCATTCCACCAACAGGAGGGATCCAGGGCTAGTATGCACCACATCGTGAGTTTCAGCCCATGTAGCCCCCGGCAATCCCGCAACAACACATATGATTGTTATTGTCTTTTCCTCCTTTTAAAAAAACGCTGGAATAACAGCTTTTTTCCTCATCCAATATGTGTTTGACGAGGTACCTAACTCTACATTCTCTCTATATGGATCGCAAGTCACAACACGTTTCTTGAGAATTTTTAATTTGACTAGTAGGTCATTGGCTCAGTCTCAGACCCCTGGTTTCATTTTAAGGGCGTTGTCTGTTCTGCAGTCCACAATTCTCATTAAAGAAGTAGGACAATCATATCTGTGGTGGAATACAGTTGTTAAGACCCAAGTCGATATTCACAACACAGAAAACTGGTTCTTAAAGGAACACTATAGTGTTAGCTATATAAAGCTGTATATCGAATACCGCAGTGTTCCTTTGCCCACGCGGCCCCTCTGACAGATAAAGGATTGAACAACCCTTTAAACACTTAACTGATTCCAGCTCCACCTCTTTCAGCGTGAGGGTGAACTTAATGCGCATACGTGGAGAGTGCAATGCACACATTAGGCCTTCCCTAAACTCTGTAATCGTGCAGGAGACCGCCACTAGAGGCAGTCTTAACCCTGCAATATAAACACTGCAGTTTATCTAAAACTGGAATGTTTTACATGGCAGGGGTAAGGGTCAATGTTATGAATTATTCTGAGAGACTATAGTGTCCCTTAAAGAGGTTGAACTGTTGCGCAGTAGCATGTATTAGAATGTGTTTGTATCGTAGTCTATTTACATTGTATTTCTGACTGATAGATTTGTGGACTGAAGTATGTGTCTGTTTGCTGCATTACTCCTAGCAGTCTTTGTCACTTCCTTGTCTGAGAGCATAAAACAATGTGATCTTTACCAGGAACCTTATTCTGCAGATTTTTAGATGCACGAAATAGATCAGGAGTTGTTTGCTATAGACTACAGCTCTGATGATACTCCGCCATACCCAAAGCCACATTACAATCATGGGAAATCGTATTCCGCTGCTGGAGATCCCTGTCCTGTAAATTCTTTGTAGATCCAGTCTAACTCCTCACAATGTGTTAAGTAATCCTTAAGATGAATGGGCTCTCCTGACACTATCCATTTCCAGGCTGCCCTCTGGCTGAGGTAATGCAGATTACCTTTCATTTATCATTCACATTGCACTCTACGCCTGTAAGTAGCTTGCAGGTCAGTTACCTCTCCAAGTTACATAGGTCTTGTGTGTTTAAAGCCCCATTTGCCTTTTGGACAAAACACAACAGATTGTTTAGTATCCTCCCCGACCCCTGTGCTTTCTTATTTTTATACATGGCTTTGTTATAAACCATTAAGGACTTTAAGTCATTTTTATATCAAACTCGAGCGTTGGCATTCTGTCATCGGGGGTCCAATATTTCTGTTGCTGCTGCAAAACACATCAAACCTTTTGCTTTAGATAGATGTCTACAAGGATAACACGTACACGCAAGCCGCACATATTGATCTCCCAAATAATATAAAAAGTACCCATGCAGCATTGTGATAAGAGGAGAGAGAATCTTCCCTAGGTTAACTCTTAAATCACTTCGGCATCAATAGACAGCACACTAACTAGTGCCGGAAGTCGGATTATTCATTTTAATATTTATTTTTTAATAACTTATCTTAGATGAATACCTGTCTAGGGGAACATAAGAGATGAAATATACATTGACTAGAGTAGGTTGTTGTTGTTTTTTTTTTTTAATTTACATTTTTTTAATTAGCCATATTTTCTTAGTGTGTTCTGGCCAATGTAAAGTTTGGTATTGTTTGATCTTAGGATACCGTCCTGTAGTGTATTAAACTGTGAGAGATATGTTTATTATATATTATCCCGCGCTGTTCCTCTCCCTTCATTAATGCTCTTAGATGTGTAGCCAGAAGTTTGATGTTCGCTAATGTAACATGCTAGATTAGTGGGAGTCCTGTATAGCTTTGAATTTATCTGCACTGTACAATAAACCTTCCAAGCTGTGGGACTGATGTATTCATTGTGACATGGGGGGGGGGGGAAACAAAAATCATAATTTCACGTTTCCATGTTACATATAGCTATTTATTAGACCCCCACTCCCTGATGGGTGAAAGGTTCCCCTACAGGACATTAGGTATTTTTGTTAGCTGAGGTTCCCATGTTGGAGAATCCCATGGTGCGTATTGGAATATTGGGAGTGTTCCTGGTTTATATTAACTGTTGCTCCAGTTTTGCAGGCAGTATTTGCATGTGCAATGCCTTCAAGCCAGACGGGTAATGAGGTTAAGCCGTGACATGTATTGTGAGCTGCGGATGAAGGATATTCTATTCCTCGTCGTTTTGTAATTGTACATCATGTCACACTAGGTAATTGTACAACATCTAAAAAGAGGAATATTTACCATTTAAAAGCATCTGGCACTGCGCTGGTCCTTATTGTCCCATATTTGAATATTGCTGCCTCGTGGGCAGACAAATCACTTTCTGTCTTGCTATATAAGCCGTTCCCCTGAGAAGACTTAGTTAGATTTACATGCTTGTGTTTGTCACTCAGCAGCTGCTAGAACATGGGAATACGGAAACATTTGTAGAATAGGCTAAAATTTCCAGAGACTCTTGCCGCTGAGTCTTGCACCAGTATTTGCTGCACTCCACACCTGTACATAGAACTTGATCACTATACTGATTTTAAACCCTTAGACACTAGTGTGGGTCAAATACAAAATAAATCCCTACTTTATGGCTGTATTTGGAAAAAAACATTGAATAGTGTGCTGGGCATTACAAGACAATACATACTGTACGGCTGTTCGATATAAGTGTCTGTGAATTAATAGTGATTGTTTTGGCAACTCTGCTCCAACTTGCCATCACAGATTCATTGTATACCTTGTTGGTTGCCACACACGAGAACGTGGTGGGTTAGTAGCCAGGATTTCATCATTTCCTCTTGTGGAGGCAAGAGATGAATGGAAAATATTTAAGGTTATTCACTATAGAGTGAGTTGACAGAAATTCCAAGAATTTCAGGTTTTTAGACCAAAATAGTCAGATTGGCAAAATTCCCCAAATCATTTTCATGGTTTCATGTATTTAAATTGACACTCTAGTGAGAAACCCTGCTGGACTTTTAGAGTTGAATACAGTAATTCTGTGATCTGTTCCCCATTGTAGCAGCGTACTACTATAAGGTATTCTCAATAAAAGAATTCCAGTATGTTTAATCCTGTCAAAGTGATAGAAGGAACAATTTATTAACTGTTAACATAAAGCGATAAAAGGGAAAGCCTCGATACCGGTTACTGCTTGTATTTTCAGGTCCGATAAAATGTAAAATAATTTAAATGGTTTTCCATTGCCCTATCCCATCATCTTCTGTTTTGTATGTCATTGTGAAAGAGTTGTTTAATTAAAAGCATTATTTGATTATATTGTTATAGTTCCGAGGTGGCTTTGTGTTTATGTACTAATGCTATGCTCTATAGACTGTATTCGATCATTTGTTAACTGACAAATTTGTTCTCGGGGGAAAATATAAAAGTTTAGGAAGCCTTGTTCCATACTTTTTAGATACTGAATGCATAATATGTAGAACATTTTTATACTGTTATTATATACAAATATTATGTAGAATAATACATTGTGCTCACACACTTCTCGTTATGCAAACCACAGATGATTGATATCTAAATTTGAAATATTTTTTTCTGTATCCCCTTTAGAATTTCTTAGGTAGAAACAACTTGCGGACCCTCGGCCATGGCTCCGAGAAAAAGAAACAGTCGTGGGATCTCCTTTATCTTCTGCTGTTTTCGGACCAATGACCACCCGGAGATCACATACCGGTTACGGAATGACAGCAACTTTGCGTTGCAGACGATGGAGCCATCGTTACCGATTCCTCCCCTGGATGAGCTGGACACCATGTTTGCAGAGCTGGTGGTAAGTGTCGTTGGGATAGTTAGCAGCTGTTACATTTTGTAATGGGGTTTGTGACCCGTCCATAGCTATTGTTCTGTCTGCTCTCAATTACTCTGAATGAGCCGGGGTTAAAATACATTTCTACCCAGATATAAACTAGATAATACAGATAGCTGAGCCGCAGGTCGTCATCCTGAGATTGGTGCAGCTTGCAAACCACACAAACCCTCCAACTATAGTATAATTTTATATTTTATAATTGTTTTTCATTACGCTGTACCTGGAACATTAGTCAGTCAATGACCCAGACTCCACCAGGTTTCCGTGAACATAGCTTTATCTAAAGTGGTTGGGAGGTTTGCAGAACTTCCATTTTACAGATTTTTTTTTTTTTAGCTCACTCTACATTAAATGATTAGAGACTGTTTTGCATGGTGTATACAGGTATGTATATATTACCATCACTAGTTTTCGTTAGAGTAAGTAGAGAGTTTGAACTGCAGTGTGTGTAATATTATTAGAATAACAATATTTTGTGGCATGATATGTCTGGCCGTTCGGATGGACTCTGTGATGTAATTGTATATCACCAGCTGGTTTTGAAGAGTAAACTAAAAAAACACGTCTTTCTGAAGCTGAATATGTAAATTGGTTTAATTTTTATCAGTAGTACTGAATATTCTGACTTGGTGCATAGCTGAATCACGATCATTTGCATAGACCTGCAAGGAGCAGAAAATAATCCTGGTTGTGTTGTGTCTTTCGTAGAAAGCTCAAAAGCTTTGTTTAATATTTACATACTTGGTATTTGCATTAACAGTTTGTCCTTAGCATACAATGTTTGTTTTGAGAAGTGTACACGTTAACAGCAGTCCTCTCCCATGGCCCTCTCCTTTAAATGGACACTCTAAACACCAGAACTACTACATTTTATTGGAATTCTGCCGTTTTACATTTAACCAGTTTCACCAAGTCTGGGAAAATATACACAAAACAGGGCTCTCCTAGCACTCAAACCCTGCTACCACCGTTACAGTGGAGATGTGTAATTTCTTTATACTATGTACAAATCTGTACCGATTTAGAAAGCAGGGAGGACCCTCTTTTATGAAATTTCTCCACGCACATCTTACACCATAACCACTGCACAGAACTATTGCGATTATGTGCAAAAGTGTCCCTTAGTAGCAGCGAGCAATGTGGGGAGGTATACACGAACACTGCGATAAAGGTTTGAGCTGATACAATCCACTGCTTTTATAGAAAGATCATTACACTGCGCCAAGTGTACATGTACAAGGACCAAATGCTACATTCTGCTGTCATCACAGTAAGATCTCTGAAGCGTTAGTCAGCATGGAGTATTGTCTGTGTGTTATTGTCAGCACTGCAGTTGTTTATTGAGGGAGTCGTTCAATTTTGGAATAGAATCCTTAAAAAAAACATACTGTTATGATAGTACGGACCATCGTAGATCCTTAAGGGGTTAAATATAAAAACCTTAAAAGACTTATGGCTGTTTTCCTGTTGACTGTAACATTTGGTAATTACAACGTTCAAGTTTAATCCAGTATCTGATTCATGTCTGGGTGTGTAGTTTTTGCCCGGATTCTAAAATGAACCATTAATAACTACAATAATGTTCCTTTAGTGACATCCTGCTTTTGTTTGCCGTTTTATTACAAGGTTAAGGAAAGTCCTCTCTACCACTAATGATTAGCGCAAGGCTGGCTTCAATCAGTGGCGGAGGGATGTGAAAGTTTACTTATATCTGCGATTCTTTATTTTCACACCGTGATTTTTAGATCATTTATATATATATATATATATTTTATTTTTTTTTGTTAATTTTGATGCCATTTAATTACCATTTTACTGTATTTGAGAAAATACACATTCGTGTGTTTAATATCCCAAGAGCTGTCTGCTTGGAAAAATCATTCCATTATTTATTTTTTCTTTATTCTATTATTATTTATTAAGTGCCAACAAGTTCTGTGGCGCTATTCAATAGGTGAACTAACAGACAAGTATTTGCAACTAGGCAATTTGGACGCACAGGAACAGAGGGTCATGAGGTGCATATTTTATTATTTGTCTTTATAATAATAACGGTCACTTTCTCACACAAGGGACTGATAATGATCTAGAAAAAAATGATTCACTAATATGACAGAACCACATAAATTTATATTTTATGGGGGAAAGTTAACTTTGATGTGTATACAGGTTCTATCATGTCTATCCTGTACAATGTTGTAATCTTGTTTCATGCAGTGTATAGAATGTTGACTACATGGGTCTTAGGCCCATAATTTCCTCATTAAAAATACTAAGTACAACCTACAAGTTTATACAATTATGAAGTTTGGGACATAAAAAGAATTTGGCGTCTTAACAAAAACCATTTATTTTCTGACCCTAGCCCAACTGGTTTAATATGAAAGGCAGCGAGACCTGTTAATAAGTTCTATGTAATTGTTTGATGTTGATTTATAGCAACTTGTTTGGCCTGGGAGAGAAAATTATGCCACTCTTTGTACTTCAAAAGGGTCGCCTTGCGCCCATCTGCTTTTAATTTGCATAGAGCAGTGAAAGACAACTGAAAGAGGGTAATGAAATATTAAGCGCAAGCTGTTTAATGTTTGTTTAGCTCATGAGGAGGAGGGAAATAGTCTTTAAAAAAATTCTGGTTAATACCAGAATTAAAAGTGAATAGCCAAAGTAAAAAGGTAAGCACCCAGACTTGCCCTCTGTCACGTTTTCCCAAACGCAACTACTGTTAAAAGAACGTTTTTGAAATATGGACCTGTGTGATAAGCAGGTGTAAACCGCAGACAAAGTTCACACAACCAAATACAGCAGGATCACCACTGTACCCTGAGAAAGGGTGACAAGGACAGCGCTAAATCCATAACAGCAAGACCTGCTTATCTTCTGGAAGTGTCCTTCAAAGCTATCAGCTTGGGATTGGAAAGGTTTAACGCACCACCTAACTATACACATAATTTGTGTCTTTTTAAATTGCAAAAACTAATACATTCACCTAGAACGATATAAAGAAAAATATTTATGTTGTTTACTTCATTGTGTTTCCTGTACTCTGTGTATTACATTACTGAAATTGTGCAGAATCACAGATTTTTATATAATGGTGAGAGAGAAAGATGGATATATATACATCCCTAAAATCGAGAATCTAATCCCACAGTTTTTCGTTTTTTTGGTGTCTGGTGATGAAATTGAAGCATTAATTATGTCCCATAAATCTTTGTAAAATTAAAACAACCACGGTTTTATTCACTAAACTGTGAGCTGCGGTGGGTTGATGGACCACCAAGACTCCCTGTTTAGATCCGGAAACCAGATTATTCCCTAAACTGAAACTTGTGGAGAACTGACACAAGAATTGCACATTTTAGAACAATTGGCAAAATTTTACAACTGGGCTCATTTTACCTAAAATTTTTAACTTTCTGGTCAATTCTGTTTTGGTAAATTCGCTTTTTCGTACAGCCAGTATAAATATAGGAGTCACATCAAGATGTATGTTCAAAGTGCAGCTTCCATAATGGATTCGATAAGTGGCGAGCGTTCAGCCATGGAACATTTGTTACAGATTTCACAGTACATTTCACAGCATTCCTTTTTGTAGGTAAGCAAGGCTAACTGTGAACAGTTGGATAGCACATGTCCTGCAGCCTACATTAATGGATATTTCACTTCTGTTACAGGCTCTCAGCCAGCCCCGCGAGCAGCACTGCAGTTTTGAGTCACAAAATTGCTCTTATGATGTAAAAATGCACAAAACGTTCAGAAGCATGACTCCCATCGGAGTGATGGGCCGCGGCCATGTTGTCCCAGAATTGCACAGATGTACTTAGCTGTTGGTGTGATGCAGTCGCAGAGCATGCACTTCAATGCAGTACAACGCAGAAAAATACACAAAATTACTGCATCCTACATTATGAACTAACAAAAATGTTTATACTAAATATTCAATTTACTTTCTGCACTCACTCATGTGGGTGTATGCACATAAATCGAGTGACATGGCACATTCGCACAGCCGATGTGATGTCATGGATGCATGTGCGTTAAATTTCATGGCTTTTCTAGTGAAAGCTTTTAGAGATGTGCAATAGTGACACAAGCGCTTGTATTTGCTTCTGCCACAGGTGCGTGTGTGGCTTGTGTACTCCGTTCAAGCTTTTAGAATAAAAAAATAATTATATCTCCTTCTTCATTTGCCTTTTACAACTCATGGCATATATACTAATCAGAATATTAGGTCCATTGTTTGTAACTTAACATTCAATTCAAAAAGAACACCCAATGTATGTGTCTCCTGTGAATTCCTTCCGGGGTAATGCCTATGGAGTGGACATCATTTCTATATAAAACGGTTTTATTGTGCATAATGACCTACTGGGAATGCAATTCATGTGAATATAAAGTAGACTGAGAATAAATATTTATATATTATACTTGCTTCCCTTCAGGATGAACTGGACCTCAGTGACAAGCACCGAGAAGCTATGTTTGCCCTCCCAGCTGAGAAGAAATGGCAGATTTACTGCAGCAAGAAAAAAGTAAGATTGTTTTTCAAAAAATGTAAATTCTATCTAAAAATCTGTTTATCTAAAAATTTAAATTTTATTATCAATTGGGAGGTTTGGATTTCTGCTTCAAGATACCTTTTAGTAATGTCATACTCCTTACTTTTGACTATTAGAGCCCCTTAGAAAAATTTGATGGTGTTGGCCACCAGTTGAGGTCTTTCAGAAGAATATTGGCCTGACAGGAGAAGCATAATCCTAATTGTAAGGGGTTAAATTTGTGAATTGGGGTGGACAATGTATACACTTCATTCAAGAGAGACTTATTTTAACCTGGTAATATCCTTCTAAGATGACAAGCTCGTAGGTATGTCCATATAGGATCACTCTTTCCAGTAGGTTTCATCCTATCTTTCGAAACTCTTTGATCTACCTGTAATTAAGTGGCTCCAGTGAGAAGTATGGCATTACTGAAGTTGAACTACTTCTCTAGACGTAGTTATGTTTTCTAATTATATGTGTGGGGTGTATAACCCTTTAACTGCCACTTCCATGTCCACACGACAGGAGCACTTCAGAAGATGAAAGAAGGGCTGAACATACTAAGTCAGGTTTATTTATCCCCATTATCTTAAAGGGACTTTAAAGGGACACTAAAAACACTTAAATCACTTTACTTGAAATGCTTTGTGTGTCAAGAGTGTGTCTTCTTTTCATTTTACAAAAATGATCAGGTTTCAACTGAAAATGGCTGTCAAATACCCGATCCCTGTTACTTCCTAGTTGTTTAGCTAAGTGGAGATAAAATCAAGAGGCAGCAATTGCCCAGAACATTTTCCTTACAAAGATTTCACCTTCTCATTGAGCTGCATTGGAAAGTCTGTGATTGGACAACCACAGAAAGTCTGGGCGGGGTTAGAAGGGAAGGGCTTGCGAAGGCTGCAGACAAGAGATCTGCAGTTTCTACAAACTGTTTTCAAATATAACTCCAATGGGGAAAAAAAATCATAATTAAATTCTTGCATGTTTTCATTGGAGTTATATTTATTAAATTGTGATTAATTTTGTTAGCGTGTTTGCGCAGTGGATTGTCCCCTTTTAAAAGCAGAAATGGTGTATTGAGTGATTTACCACTGTACTACCAATGCACTAGTATTTTAAAATCTGCTGAAAATCATTATATACGTTATAGATATGTTTATAAAACACTTTTTATATATGCTTATATTGATGTGTGTGATTTATAGTCAGAGACTTTGATAGAAGATTTATTTTTTTGCAGTTGAGTTAGGTTGTGGATATTGCCCTAGTTTACTGGATGACCTTGGTATTACTTCAGTAATTTGAATTTGTCATGGTGCCTGATGTCTGTAGGTGCAATGTTGTTAAATCTGTGCAAAAATAGAATCTGATACACAGTTTTTGTTTGGAGTAACCTTTCAATAAAATGTATAGTACCTTAAATTGATACTTTAGGCATCAAAACAACTTTAGCGTAATGAATCAGATTTGGTGCATGCATGAATAAGATTTAGGTCCCTGCAGTTTTACGGGATAAATGCCTGCCATTTGGGAGTTAGATCATTTTTGTTTCTGTTTATGCAGCCCTAGCCACACCTCCCCGGCTGTGACTGACACATCCTGCATGATTATTTCATTTTCAATCTGATGTTAATTTGCTTTCAAAGTTTGTATCTCCTGCTCTGTAAATTAAACTTTATTAACACCTAGGAGGTTCCTGCTGTCTCTAGAGGGCTATTAACAGCACAGGAGATAACAAATTCTAGCCTAAATAGACTGTGCAATAAAGGAAGTGTAAACATTAGATGACTCTTTACAGGAAGTGTTTAGGAAGGCTGCATGAGTCAGATGCAGGGAGGTGTGACTAGGGCTGTGTAAACAAAGTGATTTAACTCCTTGAGCAGTGAGACTGCACAGATGTGATCTATACACCAAAACGGCTTCATTAAGGTTAAGCTGTTTTGGTGACTGTAGTGTCTTTCTAAAGCTTCTGTAATTTGTCAACAATTTAGTTTTTACAATATGCCTGGCCATGCAGCTGTGACTGTTTATAAATGGAAGTAAGGTTTCATACTTTCAATATTCTTTAAATCCTTCAAATATCACATATAGTGGAGCGGTGGAACATATGACAGCCACCATCCAACAAATGTACCCAAAGTTTCACTGTCGTCTCCTTGGCTTAATTAGTTTGCTACCTGATCAGTTATGGCATCTGCTGTCTTTGTGAACATCTCTCTCGACAGTACTATTGAAATTTTGTTGAATCTTTTACCTAAACTCTGAACTTTACTACGGAATCAGACGGCTAATATTCAGGAACCTTTTTGTGGGAATTTTACATTTGTGACCTGAAAGTAATTCCTGGTAAATTTACACTCTTCAGCTTGTAAGTTCCTCTCGAACTGGCTATAATTTGATGCCAGAGAGGATGCAGATCTCCATGAACACGTTGGGCGCAGGTGGAGAACTGGCTGTAGTTTGTAGCTGATTGAATTAATTTGTTGATTGTTGAAACTAATATTCAATGACAACTGACCATGATCATTCTAAGAACAATACATTCTTTTTCACAGAGCACTATAAATGCTATCAGTTCAGAGTAACCGTGTCTGTGTATAGAGGAGCCAGGCTCAGAACTATCCCCTTCCAACTTGTAGAGCAGGATTAGCCAGAAGATGACCCTAGGCAGTGGCCCTCGGAACCTTGGATTTCCTTGGCCCCACTCAACATACCTGTGTGAATGAAAGGGGGCTCTCTGGGATCTTTGCTTTAGCTGAGAAGGTTACGTTGGTATGGCTCACACTGGGATGTTTACTGGGATGCAGATGCAAATGTTACAATAAAGCACATCCGTTTCTCATAATGTCCCTGACCCCAGCGTAGACTGATTGCAAAACCTGCAAATGGATTATCTTTGAATGTCAGCCACGTCTGAACACTTTGATGTCAGTTCTTTCATTGAAATTTGCTGGCACACTCATTGCAGAGCTCAGTGGTGAGGGTTGGGCTGTGCTTGGGACCTTTTTATTAGTGGTCACACTCCCTTTTCTCAGAGCCATGCCATAATATGTTTGCAATCAGGAGCTACTTACTTACTGGCTCCATCTGTTTTACTACAATATATCCGTAATGAGCACATATTACATGACGTAGAAACCTGAAAGGTTATTGGATAGAATGTTTGTTTATTTTTCCTAAAATGTCTATCTCCTTCCACCATTATCTATAACTCATATAGTTGCAGTCTGGATCCCTGATAGTCTGTTTAACATGACATCGGTTATCGCTCACTTTTAAAATCATGTCGGACTGGAGAGGATCATCATGTTGTCTAACAAAATGCAGATCATTGCTACTTTGTTTCTTATTATTCATTAAAGAAATGGATATATATCTGGTATATAACTCCTTTGTGGAAAATAACGTATTCCATCATCCGAAATATGAGACAAAAGCTATAACCCCCCCCCAAATATTTTAGGGGATTCCGAAGTGAAGCAACATGCACATGTTTTATGTTAATTTCCCTTAACATTGCTTTAATACTTCTCTTTGAATCTATAACCTAAAGAAGTTTCTTTAAAACAGGAACAGAACTTGAAACTTTAAGCAAAGTATTATAAATTGTTAGCTCTACAAAGCTGCAGATGCCTTTCAAGGCTAATTAAACATATCTCACAATCTTTGGCCTTGTAGGGCTTCTGCTATAATGGAAAAGGCTAGCATTTTATCTATACATTGTGCTGGCAGAATTACTCGCGTATGCAGATCTCGTAATACAAAGCATGTATGCCAAGAATTGAGTGAAAACTGGAGAACCCTGCTACAGGTGGTTCTCCTGCTCCCCTTGCCAGCAGCTATTCTACCTACACTGTAGTTGCTGTGATTATTCCTCTGGTGAGTGCCTGTCGAGATTGACCAGAGTAATATAGAAATGGAGTTGAAAAACCTCATTCTGTTCAGATGACAATGCTGTGGCAATGAAACCAATATGGAAAGAGGTTTCTACTTTGAAAAAAAAAAAACCCCCAAGTAGGACAATCGAGATATTGGGGAGCCAGGAGTTGGCACATTAAGAGTCTGTAAGTTGTGTGAATTCCCATATAAGTTACAGAGGCTACTTTGCCCTGTTCTGTGTAGATCAAACAAAGCAGCCAACATTGACGTTAATGGAACACTTGGACGGGCATGTAAAGACATAGATTGTCATGGCACTAATTAAGGCTTGGCAGCACAGACGTGAACACCTACACACTCATAACCCATATTAGCATCACAGATCTACATTATGCCCCTGGCTGTTAATGCAACATGCACCAAATAACACATTGAACAGCCATAAACACCGAACTGTAAATCCCCGTAGGGAAACATCATGTTTATGATGATATGAATTAAATATGTTTATTGCCATTATAAGCTGCCTCGTTAGTTTGTGTCTATGATGCCGTTGCAGTTCAACATCAATTATTCAGAACAAAGAACACAATCACAAGCTCTGGGAAAACATCTACCATCTAATTAAAAAAACAACCTTAACAGGGCAATTATCCAATGCATAGCTGTAACATATTTTATTATGAAATTGTATGATAACGTAATGTTTCTCATATTATTCAGAACATCCAGAACTCTTAAAACATTGCAGGATATTGGCCTCGACACTTCTGCTAGACATTTTATCAATACATAAGGGTGTTGGCCAGGTCAGGCATCGACTAGTCCTGGCTCGCGGTCAGCATTCTAGTTTATCCCACAATTATTCGATGAGATGTGGCAGAGCTCAGTGCTATCCAATGCGTTTTTCACATTGATGTTGACAAACCGTTATAATATGGGCTTCTCTCCGGAGTCCAATGAAGCCAGCTGATGCTTACCATTGCATAAAGGGTGGTGTTACCATTGCATAAAGGGTGGTGTTACCATTGCATAAAGGGTGGTGTTACCATTGCATAAAGGGTGGTGTTACCATTGCATAAAGGGTGGTGTTACCATTGCATAAAGGGTGGTGTTACCATTGCATAAAGGGTGGTGTTACCATTGCATAAAGGGTGGTGTTACCATTGCATAAATGGTGGTGTTACCATTGGGTGGTGTTACCATCGCATAAAGGGTGGTGTTACCATCGCATAAAGGGTGGTGTTACCATCGCATAAAGGGTGGTGTTACCATCGCATAAAGGGTGGTGTTACCATTGCATAAAGGGTGGTGTTACCATTGCATAAAGGGTGGTGTTACCATTGCATAAAGGGTGGTGTTACCATTGCATAAAGGGTGGTGTTACCATTGCATAAAGGGTGGTGTTAGACCTGTGAGCATCTGCTGTTTCATGGAGAATTATTTCATAAAACTAACTACAAGGCAATTTTTGGAACATGGCCCAAATAAATCACATTTATAAATGGCTGTGGGTATGTCTGGGGAGCAGGACGTTGGGCCTAGAGTAGAACATGTTGAGAGACGTTATGGCAAATATGTGTGTATAGGACAAGTGTTTCTCAAGAAATATATTTTCAATATAATCCTTTTATGAAGTATTAGCAGGAAATAGACTTTATGTTTAATGTGAAAATATCTGTAAAGTTAGTATAGTCACTATATGTAAGTTGGTCTAGGACAGGATGCTTCAGCCATATGCATGCAAATTGGGTCAGGCAGTGTGGAAACAGACAGTCTCTATGGTCTTCCCTGCTTCACTCCCAGCACAGAAACTTGGAAGGCCATAAAGACTAAATAGATACTCTGTCAATTGACCATGTCATTCCAGGTAGCAATACTTTGATATTTTAATTCTTTTTGTTTATTACATTATTTGGGTTAAGTCCTGGACAGTTTTGGTGTGTCCATCTGGTGCACTGGTTGCATGCAGTGTATGTAACCAGTTAAAGTCTCAATTTCAATTAGAGAAGAGGTTTTCTCCTATTTTTAAATATATGCCACTTAAAAAAAATAACAACAAAACAAAAAGATTTATTTTCAATACTTGATGAAATTATTTTTATACCCAAAAAATATTTTAGAAGAGACAGTTGTCCTTTAAAGGAACACTAAAGTCACCCAGGCCATTTCAACTCAATAAGGTGGTCTGGTTACAGTGGTCTTGTCATATTGGGAAGCCTCAGTGCTGGAAATGGGGGCGTAAAATACTTAACTTTATTATTTTTAAGACAAGGGGGGGAGGGAGGGAAGCTTCTATAACTAGTGATAAGGACAAATAAGCATTTAACATACAGGTTAGTGTTTCTTAAAGGAAAAGGGTGCATTATAGAGCAACACACAATCTATATACATCACTGGTTTAGTACTACAGCTGGTGAGATTCTCAGCCTGCCTCTAAAGCTTACCTGTCCTATGGCTATACCAGATTAAACAGAATATTCAGAACAAAGCCATTTAATGACATGTTTAATTTCTATGCTTGGATCTGTCATTTGTACAACCTTTGGAGGAACTGAAACATTTTATTGATACGCTTCAGCGCTGTGGAACAATTTAATTATCTAGTAGAATGTCAGATATTAGGATTTTCTTAAATATTGGATAAGTGATACAAAGAATCATTTTCTCTGTAAAATCGACTTATTATAAAGTGCCCTCGCTAGAGACATGAGCTCAACAGGAAAACTAACCAGATCCTGTGTTAGCTCTTTCAAGCAACCTTTGTGAAAAACGAACGGAAATTCTCTCATCTAAAAGGAAAACTGAGCAAGAACTCTTGACATTTGACACCTAAAGTTTGCAGTAAACTACAAGGCCCCGAATCTACAAGAGTACAAAAATAGGCATCAGTTTGGATACAAATGAATTCACACACAGGTGGTTGATTTATTGCACCTACAAGATTTCAAACGCTCAAAATAATAGGGACCAATAAATGGGTCTCATTGTATAAACCGCAGTACTGCAGAACTTTACTTTTTACATGTTTTGGATATCAAAAGCAAGTTTATAAAAATAAATAAATCAATATGATGCAAACTTTAGCATTAGTTACTAAAAATAGATGTATAAAAGTAGTGTGAATGGTTCTACAATATCATAATGTATTATGTTGTATTCTAGTATTTAATATATTTTATCATCTTGCCTACCAAAAAAACAAAGATTGTAAAACCGTGATAACAAACAATGGGTAGCAATTTACGTATCAGACTGAACCCACGCATGCTGACACAATGCATGAGAGATACAGCAACCACAGACCATTGTTTTGGCCTGTAAGATTTAGCCCTACAAGAGAAACATTATAGTTTCTTAAAATGTAAACAAACAAACAAAAACTGCAATGTTTTACATTGCAGGGTTAAAAGAACAGGGTTTTGAGCTCCTAAGTCAAGTTTCCATTGATATTAGCTGGTGCATATCCTAAACCGGTAATGTTGCTACAATTTTATGTGATCAAAGATTCAATCACACTTGAGTAGCACTTGACCAGTGTTAATTTTGGCGTCAAATTTCAATTTCGTTTTCGTCCTAGTCTATCGACTAAAAAGCCGTTTTAGTAGTTTTTTTAGTCATCTGAATTGTTTTAGTCGACTAAATCTCCAGTAGATTTTAGACAACACAACTAAAATCTAATGGGTTTAGTTAAAGCCTCTATCTGTCTCTTTTGCCCCTTCCTAAGCCTCTCTGTGTCCTCCAGCCCCTCGAGGTGTCTTTCTCCCAAGCCCTGATCTGTCTCTTTTGCCCCTTCCCCAGGCCTTCTTTGCAGTATTAATTTTGGTGGCAAATCTCAATTTAGTTGTAGTCCTAGTCTTTTGACTAAAAAGCCATTTTAGTCGTATTTTATTTATCTAAATTGTTTTAGTCAAGTAAATCTCCAGTAGATTGTAGTAGTTGACTAAAATTGTTAGTCGGCTAAATTAACACTGCACCTGACTCTCCTATAGTGTTCGGACAAGTTCTGGGTTTACTAAGGAGTATTGCAGCAGTTCTCTAACTTGTATGTTCTCTGTTTTAACCATATTTAACATCTGAAAATGGACATGTTTAGGATCTATGCTAATTTTCTTAACCAGATCTCCTCCATGATATGTCAATCCCTCCCCTCTAATAAAACATATTTGTTGTTTAATGTCTGAACATAGATGTGAAATCTGGGCTTGAGATGTAGTTTGCTGCCTTCAACAGACCACCAAGCATGGGCAATGTGGCAACCATATTCTGCTTTTGTTTTTAAAAATAAATAAATTGTGGATTTAAAAACTAGACTTGCAGCCTAAGATAATTAAACTTTCTTTTCATTTTAAATGTAAACCATTCCTGAAGTCTCATTAAATGAAGCCATTCCCAAAACTTCATTAAAATACTACGCTCTGTCCTGTTTATTTTGCTTGTTTTCCAAGGTCATCGCTACATCTAAAGGCTTCTCTGTATAAATAGATGACTAAAATGATGATCAACTGTGTCTGAAGCGTTTCCAAACTAGTTATTTTTGAAGCTCAGATATATTTCTATGGAAACAAAATTTAGAATCTCATCCAGTATGCGGCTCTACCATGCAATGTTTCTGCAACGCTTTTAAGACCGTGGTTGTACGAGCACTGTCCAAGAGTTTAATGGGGAGAGTATATCATTAGTCACATTCATACAATGATACTTTATACATGAAAAAATAATGTTGTATGGCAGCTTAGTTGTCGTGTTTTTTTTTTTGTTTTTTTTAATGGCCTTATGATTACCTGTCATACAACCAGTGATGTGATTTTTTTTTTTTTGGGGGGGGGTGAGGGGAGTAGGGGGGAGTGGTAGCAAACTCAAAAGTGTACAAAATCTCTTGAAAGATTGTGTCTGCCCTCTGGACCATCTTTTGGGTAGCCTGCATTTGGTAGTCACTCCACATGTTCCACAGGGAATAGAGCTTGGTATGCCATATTAGGGAGTTTTTATAGTACTGAATGAAGTTTGGATAGAACCAGAGCTTGAGCCTCTCACCTAGAACAATAGCATAATGCCACAGAGATGCAACAGATCTGTTAAAAAGGGGGTTACATTGATAGGTTCCCAGATTTTGTGTCACCTGCAAAACACATCCTGTGGAGTTTAGTTAAGAAGACGCAATGTAACATGTTCTCTCCAACACTCTAACATAGCGTGTTAATCTTAACATGCATTTTAGACCACGACCACCAGATATGATCCTCGTTGGAAGCAATGCAATGTTAGATTTTTTTTTTTTTTGATTACTCCTGAAAGTTATAATTTTTTTTATTTTTTTTTAATAAAGATTCTGGGTTTCTGAAAAATCTAAATAATATTTTTTTTCCTTTTGACTAGGATCAGGAAGAAAACAAAGGAGCTACGAGCTGGCCTGAATTCTACATCGATCAGCTGAATTTAATGGCTGCTGTAAGTATTCCTTAACTTTAGCTAAAAAGCGTAAATTCCCTGGAAAAATGAGCATTCTTTATAAAGTACTTACAGGATATTGTACGGAGAGGTCACATAATGCTTTCGGAATCTGTTTATGAAAAACGCTCTCAATTTTCTTTTTATATGAAATGTGTCCAAATGGGATACTAAAACAATTTTCAATAAATCGTGTGCACAGAAAATGAATTGTGTCGGAGATCCGTATTGTCTGTGTTCACGGTTTTGTTTTTGTTGTACTGGGCTATATTTATTCCTGCCCTCAAGCCAATGCTTTAGTTGCATTTGCAATAAATAACTATTTCTTCCAACATTTTATATAATTTTCTTCTTCAGAAATGTCTTGCTGATTTTTTTTCTTCTTTTATTTTTTTTTCTTTCAACTGCACACAAGAAAAGGTCATTGCACTTTGCTTGATAATGTAGGATAAACCAGTCATGGGAGTCATTAGATCACCCAAAACATGTCTTAATATCTGCCATATTTAATAAGACAGAACTGGAGCAAGCCTAGATGAAAATGCTAAAGTGGTAGAGAAACCGGTTTCTAGAATAAGACCGAAGGAAACTTCATAAAAACCATGTATTGTTTAAATGGGAGTGATGGATGAGTGAGTCATAGAGTGAAATAGTATGTGTTCATTAAAATAATAAGTTATGGAGACTTGGAGTACTTTTTAAAAATTTTTTTACTGTGGACTGGAAGGGTCTGGTACCCCCGCAGTAGGCGAAGTGACTAGTCCCCTATAACATACAGATAGGGTCTGTAGATAACAATACAATTATGTGAACATTAGATTTATTTTCTCTAAACCATATGTGCTGAGCTAACTCATCTGTCCTTCTGTCGGCTCCAGGGGTTCGGCCAAACTTAGTATTGCAGATCCATCATGTTTCTGAACGTGTATTGTGTGTACGAATTAATGGACAATACTCTGTACAGATACAGCAGGAGGGCAATTGCATCTATTCTATATACAAGGCAGGGCTTTTCGAGGGGTCCAGCCAACAGTAGCCAACAAACTCCCTTTTAACGCCACACCGCATGTTGTCTTGGTTTATCACATACAAATGCTGGGAGGCGTGGGATGATCTATCCTTTGTAAGAGAAGTGACATAGCTCTAGGTTTATTTAATTGATTGTCTTCGTTTGAGCCCCGGTGTCTGTCCTAGCAGTCTCACTGAGAAGAAAGGCATGAGTGGATGTTGGAGAAAGTTGTTGTTTTCTTGTTTTAATTCTCCCAACAGGGAATTGGCAAATTTTGCACTTTTATACCAAAACGTGCCATTCCTTTGTCTATTCTTGCAGTTCTTAGTTTAGTAAAGACCATTAGACAATTTTAGGAGAGCCTTCAGATTGTAAATTGAGTGTGTTCATCGTTCACACAGTGTGTTCTTGTTTTGCTTATTCCCTTTATCCATGTCTATGAATGGCAATCAGTGATCGCATTTACAAGGGGGCAGTATGTTGGTTATGCTAGAAGCTCGCTGGACGGCACAGCTGTTGAACAACTGCAGTGGGAAGGGGCCAGGCTCATATCCCAGATGGGAGGGACATCTCCAGCCATCATTCTAGATAACTAAACAAGGAGAATCTCATTTCATAAAACAGACAGATGCCCTCTCCCTGCATCTAATACGCACTTTGTTCAAACACATACTATGGACAGCTGGACACGTTCTGGTCATTGACTCCATTACATGGATACCAAGCAGACAGCCATGTATTGATTTTACCATACAGCTCAGGATCACAGGAAATGCTTCCCAAAATATTAATGAAGCCTTTTGCATGATGTTATTCATGGACTAACACCCCTAAAAAGGGTGAGTTACAGGCGATTGTCAATGTTGAATTCAATGGTTTAAATAACTGGAATGAACAATTCTCCCTTTAATATTAAAAAGACATCACATTCTTCCACTTTCCCAGACGAATATTTTTTCTTATTTTACAAGAGGATCAATCCAAATCCTTTCCCTTTCAACTTAATCTTAAAATCTTTGTTTTTAGGTTTCCATCTATGCTCTTTTTCCTGATCATGTGCCATTTTATTGATCCATTCAATAATTATATTTAAAACCTATGATGATGCACTTAACATAGCTGTTTCCATCCCTCTGGGGTAAATTGATTCACTACTTAATATAATGTTGGAACAGCCATACTGCTTTTATGGCAGACTATACGATAATGTAGTTTGAGTGCTACTATCCCACATGTTAATAAACCAGGCTTAAATGTCATGAATGATTGATTCCTAGAATATTTTCAGCACCCAAGACACTCTCTAATCAGCTGGGTCGGTAGAGGTAATTTGCAATCAAACTTAGAAGTTGAAAGGTTATGTATGTTTTATGGAACCATTTATCCTTTTATTGCCCCGCAATGTATTTTACAGGACAACTAAAAAAACATTTATGTGTATGTTCGTGTAATTTCTCGATGTGCTTACATACATACATTGTACATAGTTTCATTTTTGGGAAGTTGCATTCCCAAAAATCTCACCACGTTCCTTTAGATTGCCAGAAGTACAGCATTTTTGGTTGTTTTTTTTTTGCCACCCTAACAGTATGGACAAATGTAGATCTTATGCTGCATTAATATCTCAGACCCTGTCTGTTATAATGCAAGACCATGATATAATATTATCTTTAAACATTTTACCCCCTGATATTACTCTGACGGGTGAACAAATACATTGTAGTGAGAAAAAGGAGGTAATCCAGTTCTTGGATTATACCTATACAGTTCTGACCGGCAGCTCAACAACCGAATATGGGTCTCTCTTCTCCGGTAAATAGAAATACGGTGGATGTAGCGCCTTGAACGTCCTTTGTGGTATATGGTACGACAAAACCAGCAGAGAATACACAGACTGACAGTATACCTTTAGTATTTGGAAGATAAGAATAAAGAGTTACACTTGCACTTTTCTGGAGCTATGGCGTAGCTCCAACTTATGCGCCTGAGTAGTATGATCACCACTTATGAATATAGTTTAGCTCTTGCTTTGCAAGTGGTTAATCCTTATGGGGTATGGTCGAAGGTCTCATGGCTATAGGAGAGCAGAATAAAATGATATAGTGTGTCAGTAGTTAGGTTTTCTATAAGTAGGTAAACACTCCCATTTTTTGGAGTCCTACAATGGTTTCTAACATATTGCGTGGAGTGGTATTATCCCCACTGTAGGATATGTGGGTGGTGCAGGGCCTCTCTAGATATGGAACAAGAAGATAAACCAATATAGTGCACACCATTGTGTCAGAGTATAAAACCAAATAGAAACTTACTTACATGGAGATGACAAAAATATGGTTTGCTCAATCCTCGAAGTGTCCTTGATCCACCACTCCAGCATCTGATAAAGAATTTCAAGCTATTGGCTAAGTATCAACAATTTGCCAACATACCATATTGGCCTCTGTTTCTTGCCAATAGTGCAGGTTAACTGATCGATGTAGAGAGACAGTGGTTTTAAGCTACAATTAATTCTCAGTTCTTGTTGCAATATCACAGTGTGACTCTGCAAATTAGCGGATACATTGTAGACTCATTTGCCTGTTGAGTTTCAGGGTGATTTCATGGGTAGCAATTGCTATCCTACATTGATTCCTAAAATTACCCTTTTGAGTACAGCTATTGCAGCTGTCCTGGGATCATGGTCCATGTATTCAGTACTAATATGAGTCCTCTCATCCAACTAGAATATTAGATTATTTGCTTTTATAAAATAGGTAGGTCACACGTAAACATATCTGAAATGTAATTCTCTTAACACAGGACGAACAGAAAACAGGTCATTGCTGAAAATAAAAATCTCACACCCACCATCCAGGAAAACAGATTTACTAAAACTGTTCAATGTGTATAATGCTCAAAAGCAGGAGAACGGTACAGGAAGAAGTTATAAGTTCCAGCCAGCTGTGTTCATTTAACTGATAAGATTTGCTGGAAAAAATACTAATTACCTTATTAAGATCAGTTAAATGGTATAATCGTTTGATTAGAAGCATAATGGTCATGGCTTGATCTGTGCGGAACGCTGATTCTAGAAACAATTGCTTTTCGGTTAATGAAGGACATCAAGGCTGCAATGTATGCAGACACTTAGATTAATTCACTGAAATAGAATGAACTAAGAGCCAAACTGCCCAATTTTGGCAAAGACGGCTAAGCTGACCATGAATGAGTTAGAGAGGTTTTCCCCTCCCCCCACCTCCTCATCCAATCTTTCCTAAATGTATTTGCCGTTCAGTAGATAACGCCTACTGGAGTCACTTCTGCAACGTTTTTTAATTCTACGAATGATTCAGATTGATTTCCTAATAACATTTGAGGCCGTCTTTATCACACTTTATTTAAAATAATAAAGTAATATAAAAGATGCACAATTCGTTAACAAGTTTACTATGTACTGGGGACTGTGGAAACATTTTATCACCCACTCGACCTTGGGTCTCATGAGTTATGACAATGTCTCTGAGTTAATATATACATTAATTCCGGTATCACAGCTGCATTGACGGATTAAGCATGCCCTCCCCCTTTCAGTGCTGAATGTTGCACGGGGTTGCTGGAGTGAAGGACATCAATAGTCGATATCGCTGCAGGGCAGATTATTGCTTTGTAAAGCTGCCGACAGCTGTACTAATGCATTACCATGGGGCATATCTCTCAAAGACAAAAGGATCAAAGCAAGTGGGGTTTTGTGCTTTTTGTTATCAACCGTTGATCAGTGTTTGTGATGGTTTTTCTGCCAAATATTCTAAGAATAGGTGATCACATACATTTGCGATCTAATTTCCTAAATAAAAGGGTATTCAAGAATTGGTTTGTCTTTTTCTTTTCTGGATAGATTGTCATACAGACATTGAAAGATTGCTGTAGGGTTTTTTCTGCCATTCAGCCCCTTGCACGTTGTTGGAAATAAATAATTGTCAAACAGTATAACTGTATATGGTAGAGTAACAGTGACTCTCAACTGGCACTAAGGAGCGTAGCTGAATATTGCCTCTTACCGTTGGTGCTGTGCATTCAGGTCCATTCTCCTGACATCTGCCTGGCCCACAATCATTTGTAGGATTGTCAGATGATAAATCAGTATTAATTGGCAGCAAATAGTTTTCTGCTGTTCAGAAGAACTTGATATTCACCACTTTGGACACATACACGGCACATGGAGGGCTTCTGTTTGGCGGTGGAAACCACATGAAGCTCGTGATGAAAAGTTCTTGAGCTGAATTTTCTAGAGGTAGTTTGGAACTTGGTAGTGAGTCGCCAACCTTCAACGTACTTGTCGTGAGGTTCTATATTTTTCCTTAGTCCCGTCCTATGTCTCGGGTGCCCAACACGTCTCGGCTCAGCTGTAGGTAGATCTGTGATCCCAAATTACAGCTCTAGACGTTGATTATGCTAGCAGGGCAGATGGTAGGTATGGTAGAAATAGCTGACAAAAATAACAAGAGGGGTTGGAACAATGTTTTTCTGGCATGATTTGTTTCATCAGTTTACAGTTACAAGCTTTAGGCACAAAATAAAAAAACGTTTAATTGCCACAGACCCAAAATACGCGAAACCATCGTTGTGTGTAACTGTCAGCCTTGAGATACTTGTTAAATGCATGCACAAGTCTTGTAGGCACCCTCTGCTCCCCAACCCCAAAAATGGCATATAAATAAATATAATGAATTTATTAACTGGAAATTCCAGGCCTAAAAACAAACTTTTATATTGGACAACTGCATATGTATAAATATGTGTGTGTGTATGTATGTGTGTATAAATGTGTGTGTGTGTGTATAAATGTGTGTGGGTGTGCGCATATTTCTCCTTGTAATGTATTGCGTTTCCCTCTGTCAGTACAGTGAGTGTATGCAGTTGTTAGAGATAAGGGATAATGCAGGGTTAAATATAATGTTAGAAGTAAAACCAAAGAAAAGAAAGTTACCTGTGCTCTCTCCTTAATCCCTATGTATATTTAGACAAATGGAGGTCATTTAGTTGCTCCAATGGCCATTGGAGGGAATGCCCACCTGCCAACGTCAAGGCAGACACCCCTAAAGCGGGTCCTAACACTGACCGTTCAGTCTGCTTCCTTGAGCTTCTGGCAAAGATATCTCTAATGAGACAGAGACGGTTATTTTTTATATACACCCCTATATACTTATTAACCCTTAATAGGGAACACATGGGATGGGCGGCAGCATTGTAACAAGGCTGTGTGATACAAAGTAAATCCAAATACAAAAAGAGAAGTCCTGCGCTCACTCCCATCACTACTGGGCCGGCAGCAATGACTACAGTACACATCAGCCCCAATATATAGTACAATATTACTATATATTGGGGCTGATGTGTACTGTAGTCATTGCTGCTGGCCCAGTATTGATGGGAGTGAGCGCAGGACTTCTCTTTTTATAATGTTAGAAGTGGTTTTATACAGTGTGTCACTCAGTGCTGTCCTATGATATACAGTGTGTCACTCAGTGCTGTCCTATGATATACAGTGGGTATCACTCAGTGCTGACCTATGATATACAGTGTATCGCTCAGTGCTGTCCTATGATATACAGTGTATCACTCAGTGCTATCCTATGATATACAATGTGTATCACTCAGTGTTGACCTATGATATACAGTGTATCACTCAGTGTTGACCTATGATATACAGTGTGTATCACTCAGTGCTGTCCTATGATATACAGTGTATCACCCAGTGCTGACCTATAATATACAGTGTATCGCTCAGTGCTGTCAGCACTGAGCGATACACTGTATATCATAGGACAGCACTGAGTGATACCCACTGTATATCATAGGACAGCACTGAGTGATACACTGTATATCATAGGTCAGCACTGGGCGATACACTGTATATCATAGGACAGCACTATCACCCAGTGCTGACCTATGATATACAGTGTATCGCTCAGTGCTGTCCTAGGACAGCACTGAGCGATACACTGTATATCATAGGTCAGCACTGAGTGACACACACTGTATATCATAGGACAGCACTGAGTGATACCCACTGTATATCATAGGACAGCACTGAGTGATACACTGTATATCATAGGTCAGCACCGGGTGATACACTGTATATCATAGGACAGCACTGAGTGATACGCTGTATATCACCCAGTGCTGTCCTATGATATACAGTGGGTATCACTCAGTGCTGTCCTATGATATACAGTGGGTATCACCCAGTGCTGTCCTATGATATACAGTGTATCGCTCAGTGCTGTCCTATGATATACAGTGTGTATCGCTCAGTGCTGTCCTATGATATACAGTGTATCGCTCAGTGCTGTCCTATGATATACAGTGTGGATCGCTCAGTGCTGTCCTATGATATACAGTGTATCGCTCAGTACTGTCCTATGATATACAGTGCATCACTCAGTGCTGTCCTATGATATACAGTGTGTATCACTCAGTGCTGTCCTGTGATATACAGTGTGTGTCACTCAGTGCTGTCCTATGATATACAGCGTATCACTCAGTGCTGTCCTATGATATACAGCGTATCACTCAGTGCTGTCCTATGATATACAGTGGGTATCACTCAGTGCTGTCCTATGATATACAGTGGGTATCACTCAGTGCTGTCCTATGATATACAGTGTATCACTCAGTGCTGTCCTATGATATACAGTGTGTATCACTCAGTGCTGTCCTATGATATACAGTGTATCGCTCAGTGCTGTCCTATGATATACAGTGTATCACTCAGTGCTGTCCTATGATATACAGTGTATCATTCCCTCTGTCCCTACTCCTCCTGCAAGGCATGGCATGTGTGGAGGGTGTTAGTGACAGATGAGAAGTGATCCCTTCCACTTCCTGTTCAGCCTCACTCACAGATGGTGGAGGAGCCTGCTCTGTCTAATGGGACATCCAGCCCTGCGCATGCATTATGTCCTCCAATACATGATCTGTGTAACGTTGTATATTTTATAGAAGCATTGCATTTTAGGAACAACTGCCGACACCTAAAAGGTTAAGAGCGATCAAAGAATAAAAATCAGAGCTTCAAATCTGTTCTAAAGATCTTACAATCTGTGCATTAGGGCCCCACAAACAGATATTTCCCATGCTCCCATTAGCATTAAAGAAGACTCCGACAGCCCATTATATGGACATTAGAAGTGCTGAGACATCAGTCTTCGCTCTCTGCTCTGTAAAGTACAGGACTATTCTTCGAATACTGCTTTCTCAGGATCTCAGTCTCTTCCCATAATGATTCGGCCCTTACAGAACAGCATCTGCTGAGAGCCGGCTTGTGTTGTATTTATAAGAAAGTTACTTTAAATCTTACTGGAAGCCAGCAGCCGGTCAGACGGTTTTAATGTTCTAAGGAGATGTTGAAAAACATTGATTCAGCATCTCTGTAAAATAAAGGAAGGAACAATGTCAGACTTAAATACTAGCAGAGCACAAAGCAATTCCACAAATAGTGCTGTTTTTTTGTTTGTGTTTTTTTTGTTCCCCCTTTTCAGTATGGAGTGCACATCTCATCACCATCAGCTAGCCAGAATTCAAGCCTGTGTCCTATTGGACCACAATGACTTTGAATGTAAACCGTTTCTCTGAGAGCAGAGGGATTAAGTTTTGCCTTTAGTAATATACACACACAGGGTATTAAGACTTGCTAATGGGAACAAATTCTGATCTTGCTGATATTTACTAAAGTGCGTTCCCGTTCTTGTGAACTCGACCGGTGCAGTTTCCTCGAGGGGCCTATTTCCATGTGAACTTACAATCTCATATTATAGTTTGCCAGATATACACAGCAACTATCATACCTCTCCGAACATACCTCCCAACATCTCAAATTTCCAAAGACACGTTGGGTTTGATGGGTGAAACTAGTGGTGCGGTAAGGGGTCATTCAATAAAAGGGCGTTTTAGGGTAGTTCATGAGCCTCCGATATCGTAACTGAGTAATAATTTAGGACAAGATAAAGTATTTTATTTTCAGTCATTTTTAAACCATTTACTATCGACACATTTCTGAGAAGCTATGTGTACTCATATTCAGCACAAATCATGAATTCCTAAAAAGAGGGACTGTCCGTCATTAAAAGGGACACTTGGGATGTATGATTATGCCTTCAGTAGTTCATTATCTGGTTTGGTAGTTGATTAAAAGAGATCTTTTGGCATGGTACTAAATAAGTCCTTGTATTACAGAGACCATGTGGTCTCTGAGTGCTTGGGACATAGCACTGTATGAGAGCTAGTTAATGAATAAGTGGTTATGGTAGTAAGGCTCTCTGTTTTGAATAAATCTGCTGGTAGGTGACAAGAAATCCCAAATATCATAAAAAGTTCTGTTCTCTTGGCTGTTGCATAAAATAAATTATATAGTGCTTTTATGCTCTGTTAAACTTAATAATTTAAAGTAATTGTGATAAAAAGTAAATTAAAATGAACCCTTTGCCTCTTACAGAGGAGGACATTGCTGGCAATGGAGAAAGAAGACGAAGATGAGAGAAATAAAACCATTGAGAGCTTGAAAACGGCGCTGAGGACAAAGCCAATGAGGTAATCTATTGTGGTTATATGGGATTGTTTAAACTTGTAAAGTGCCACTGAGGCACGAAACGCATAGACATCTTATAAACGGGGTGTAAATCCTCCCCTCCCCACCATCCCCCCTATCCCGCTACCATTTGCTGCTGTCCAGTTTAGAACTGTAAACTACTAAATAAAGGTATATTTAAGTTTTTCACTAATTGCTGCACCGGACACTTTATTTTTATTTATTTTTTCTGGAATCTCTACTTTTGAAATTTTAACTATTAAGTGTTGGCATATCTGTAGGTGTATCTGGGCACAGCAGCATAATAAACAAATCTCAATAGATTGTCCCCACTGACTGTTACTGCCAGAAGGGGCTCTCCCCATCGAGTCTGACTTGGCTGAGAATTTAGTGAAAAGTGTACTTCCTTATTGGCTGAGAATTTCCCTATCATGGCATTAACGGTGGCTGATCATTAATGTGACTCAGTGAGGATCCTGCCACCAGATAATCAGCTGGAAAAGTTTACCAATGCTTTCAACTTGTTTTTTAAATATTTCTTGGCTGTGGTGAAGATTTTCATTGAGTGAGTTTCCGTGTACAGTAGCCACGTGTTTCATTGTAGCGTGGCAACTTTCTCAAGTAGTTCTAAGGATTAATATCCATGGAGAGCAAACATGGGCAGTGCCACAAACCTAGCCACAGTCTGTTTACCTGTATCAGACGTTTGTTAATCCGTTACTATGGGAAACGTCATTGTATTCTTTATCACTATCTCACACTGTCTCAGGCTGTCACTCTAGAATACACTCCTTCAGCTGGTCTTTAACGCCCACTAGAATATATTGAGACCTTCTCAGGCTCTACATTCAAGGAAGTGCCAATAGACAGAAATTCCATTTCTAACATTCTGGAATTTTCACGTGTTGGTGTCACAGCAGTTTTTGTTTTTTCGTGCTCAGCCTGAACATTCAATGCTTTGATTTAAAAAGACAGGGACCATACTGGCAATGCTCATTGCTAAATGCAAGCTACCCAGTCCTATATAACATATAGAGACAGCCCATAGATGAAACCCAGAAAGGATCCAGCCTGAGCAGAAATGCTATGTACTGATTAAACTGTGCCTTCTTGTTGATGTATTTATTTTTATTTATTTATTATTGCCATTTATATAGCGCCAACAGATTCTGTAGCGCTTCACAATATTATGAGAGGGGATTTAACTAGAAATAGGACAATTACAAATAAACTTACAGGAACAATAGGTTGAAGAGGACCCTGCTCAATCGAGCTTACATTCTATAGGAGGTGGGGTGTAAAACACATTAGGACAGGAATTTGCAATCAAATAAGGTGGGCTGCCCTTTAGGAGAGGGCAAGAGACAGGTATGTGAGGTAGGGGTTAGTCTTGGAGGCCATAAGCTTTCTTAAAGAGATGGGTAGACTGCCCTTATAATTTAAAAGGAAATACTTCCATGTTGCAGTTCCTCAGACCAAAAAACACCAGCCATCTCTCCACCAACCAAGGGGTTACATGTGTGTACAGTAGTAATTGGGCTGTTCTTAAATTTGCTGACTTGTTTACTTCTCCGTTATTTTGTGTAGGTTTGTGACCAGATTTATAGATTTGGATGGATTAACATGCATCTTGAACTTCCTAAAAAGCATGGACTATGACATAGCAGAGTCCCAAATACATACCTCTCTCATTGGCTGCATCAAGGCACTAATGAACAATTCCCAGGGACGAGCTCACGTCTTGGCCCATTCAGAGAGCATCAACGTCATCGCACAGAGTCTCGCAACAGAGAACATAAAGACTAAAGTGGCCGTGCTGGAAATTATGGGTGCTGTCTGTTTAGTTCCCGGAGGTCACAAGAAGGTTTTAGAAGCCATGCTGCACTACCAGAAATACGCCAGCGAGAGGACACGCTTTCAGGTAACCTTCGGCCTCGACAGACCAAGAGAACCATTCAACTTCATTACCATTCTCGAAAGACCATGTAATAAGCATGTATCATAGAACTGAAATACCAGCAAAACTGTGTCATTTCTAAAACATTCACTGCCCTAAAAGCTAATGATCTGAAAAGTAGGTGTTGTACGGGAGCTTTATTTCCATGTCCGTGAAGTTCATTGTGACATTTGTGCTGTTCAGGACATCGATAGTAACTAAGATAAAAAGATCCAGTCTACAGACCATGAAAGCTGATTCCTTTATTTGCTCTTTGTGATAACCATACACTGTATACAGGCACAAAGGGTAACATACAAAGAATCCATATTAAGTGATTGATGTTAATTTAAAGCACGTAGTGCATGCGCAAAGAGCTCAAATATATGGTACAGTGAAAGTGCAAAGGGGGCAATTGAAGAGAAACCCTTGGAAAATTTGCTTCTGGATTTTGGTAAATAATTTAAGACACAAAATGTACACGTCTTCATATATATGACAGCAAGAAGGTATACAATTCCTTACTGAATATCCATCAAACTTCAATCTCTTACCTGCATTATCATTAGGCAGTTTGTAGGCAAAATAGTGTCCACCAGGTCTTCTTCACAGGCGTTTCAGTGACTGTTACACAAAATTCTGATTTTATGAATTAAAATGGATGTAGTACACACACCTGTGATAGAGCATACCGAGTGTAGTGGTGTTGTGGAGACAGGCTCAGGCACTGCGTGTAGTGGTGTTGTGGAGACAGGCTCAGGCACTGCGTGTAATGGTGTTGTGGAGACAGGCTCAGGCACTGAGTGTAGTGGTGTTGTGGAGACAAGCTCAGACAATGAGGGTAGTGGTGTTGAGGAGACAGGCTCAGACAATGAGGTGTTGTGGAGACAGGCTCAGACAATGAGGGTAGTGGTGTTGAGGAGACAGGCTCAGGCAAAAATGGTCAGAGTTGTCCAAGTGCAAGATAATGCATCTTGGACGTAAAATCCCAAGGGCAAAGTACAGAATATTTGATAGAGTCCTAACCTCAACATCTGAGGAAAGAGATTTAGGGGTGATTATTTCTGATGACTTAAAGGTAGGCAGACAATGTAATAGAGCAGCAGGAAATGCTAGCAGAATGCTTGGTTGTATAGGGAGAGGTATTAGCAGTAGAAAGAGGAAGTGCTCATGCCATTGTACAGAACACTGGTGAGACCTCACTTGGAGTATTGTACACAGTACTGGAGACCGTATCTTCAGAAGGATATTGATACCTTAGAGAGGGTTCAGAGAAGGGCTACTAAACTGGTTCATGGATTGCAGGATAAAACTTACCAGGAAAGATTAAAGGATCTTAACATGTATAGCTTGGGGGAAAGACGAGGCAGGGGGGATATGATAGAAACATTTAAATACATAAAGGGAATCAACACCGTAAAGGAGGAGACTATATATTTAAAAGAAGAAAAACAAGAGGACATAGTCTTAAATTAGAAGGGCAAAGGTTTAAAAATAATATCAGGAAGTGTTACTTTACTGAGAGGGTAGTGGACGCATAGAATAGCCTTCCAGCTGAAGTGGTAAAGGTTAACACAGTGAGGGAGTTTAAGCATGCGTAGGATAGACGTGAACTATAAGATAAGGCCAGGGACTAATGAAAGTATTTAGAAAATTGGGCAGACGAAATGGGCCGAATGGTTCTTATCTGCCGTCACATCCTATGTTTCTATACACATGGCTCTCAATGTAAGTGTTAAAGCTTCAAACTGAAAATGGCAGAATATGTGACTAATACATTTTTAAAATGTGCTACACAACACGTGATGCACTTATAAAACGTCTGTTTACAAAGCATAAAAATATGAATTGGGTTTAGTATTTTATATTAACGAATGGCTAAATATACCACTGTCTCAAACCTTTGAAACCATGATCTGCAGGGCATGTACCGTTTGTGTGGCATTTGGATAAGATGGGTTTCTGTAGTTCCAGAAGGAAGATTGAACTGGGCAAATTGATATGCAGCCTGCACACAGTTTAACTCTAAGGCAGGTTAGCTGTTTGACACACAAATGTGCAAATACAGACTCTTAATAGTTATATGAATAGGTGCTCTAAATAAAAACACTGTCCATTAAGCATTGCTTACATGTGGCCAACTGGAGGGTTTGCTCCCCTGCAATAAATACTGTATTAAGTAGGTTTAGTTTATTACTCAAGTATAGATCAAAACAAACCCAAGTTGAGATTATCTTTACATATGTAGATGCTCGTTCCTCTCTTTTTCATTCCTTGTTGTAAAGTAATACGTGACTGACCGCATCATGCATCCCCATCATGTATCTAATTTTGGTGTTCCCAGAACAATTATAGCTGTCTGACAATCTCACTTACTAAGGTGAAGCTACATTTACAGCTCCCGTTTAATCTCTAACTCTCCTGATATTAATGTTTCATTGTGCAGAATTATTACACATCTGCCAAATGACCCGTTTATATTCCTATCCCTTATATATCGATATTAAACCGATGAGGAACATTGCGCAATCCAGTGATTTTTGTTTGTTCCCCATTAAGGCAAACCCTAGCCGTGGTTTTAATACATGAATCGTGGATGTCACATTCCTTGTCAGTTAAAGGAGTTGTAAACCAGAGGACACATACAAGTAGATTAAATACACGTCACACATATTTAGATGTTTGTAATACAGCAACATAAACCAAGCTGAGTTGGGGCTAGAAAACCTGAAACGAAACAATTACTGTAACTAGTTTAGCAGCTTTCAATCATACAGTGTAATTTTTACTGTTTTTTGGCTGCTCCGAACATCATTGTTAAAATCTCACTGACTGCCGGCCAGGTCCGTTTGGGGAGCTTTTAGAGTTTAACTCAACTAGAAAGGCGTTTAAACTGTCAAATACCTAACGTGTTTAGTTGAAACGAGCCAAAATTGAAATCATTAGAATTTCAAGTCAACAATGCCAATTTTAATGAATTTTTTTTCCTGTACAGAATTTCCCTTCATTATCCCAAAGTGTCCCCGAGCTGTCCTGATATTTTAATGTTTAGTGAGTAAACTGCTGAGCATTCATTACTAAGTAGGGATTGTTATGTGACAGAGGATTTAATGAAATTAATATATATTTTTTTCTATGTTTCTCAGACCTTGATTAATGATCTAGATCGGAGCACAGGAAGGTACCGGGATGAAGTTAGTTTGAAGACAGCCATCATGTCCTTTATTAATGCAGTTCTTAGTCAAGGTGCTGGAGTGGTATGTATAACATTTCCCCTCTATGTAACGCGTATACATGAACATGTCTGGGAGATAGCTGGTGGGTGGTTTGTGGTTTAGAGATTCCATTCAACTATGGCTGGACAAGCCTTGATAGATGGGTTTCTCCTGGTATCTCCAACACTCTGCTCATCTGTAATGGGATCATTATGTATTAGACATGTGCAAAAATCTATATGAAGTGATTAATCAAAATAAAATGCCTGGCAATTGTCAAACGAATAGCTTCTGAAATTCGATTAGTTCATAAACTGAATCGCCCTAATCACAATCTTTTTTTCATGTATGGATTGAAAGAATCTTAATTCAGACAATTTGGTTCATTTATGAACTAACTGAATTTTGGAATCCCCAATTCCAGGCATTTTACAAGGACGAATCACTAAAATTATGGTTTTTACATATTTTCTGTATCTATATAAAGATTGATAATATCTATATTTTTTACCTTGTTTATTTAAAGGAAAGCTTAGACTTCAGACTTCATCTTCGGTATGAGTTTTTAATGCTTGGAATACAACCGGTTATAGATAAACTGCGAGAACATGATAATTCAACACTCGACAGGTAACTGAATAAAACATGTTTCTTCTGTTATTTACCTTTAAATGTAATACTACTTAACTGGTTTGGACTAAATGCTATTTGTTTTAATTTTGCTTTTCTTTCAAAGTTATAAATGAAAAATAATATAATAAGGTCTATTCTGGGTTCACCAATCCACGTGGGATTTGTCTTTGCAGACATCTAGATTTTTTTGAAATGTTGCGGAATGAAGACGAGCTAGAATTTGCCAAAAGATTTGATTTGGTAAGTCATTCTGACGTTTCTTTCAATTATGTAAATGTACAGATGTTCTTGTTTTTTGTTTTTTTCAATTTCTAAACTTGTGTTGTTGTTTTTTTGTGATTTTACAGGTTCATATAGACACTAAAAGTGCCACTCAGATGTTTGAATTAATAAGGAAAAGATTAACTCATACAGATTCCTATCCGCACTTTACATCTATACTTCACCACTGCCTACAAATGCCTTGTAAGTATTTGATCAAAGACCTCTGAGAATTTGAGTGATCAATGCCAGATTTGCTCGCAAGAACCAAAACACGAAGAGCTCCTCTTCAAAATTTCAGCATTTCATTTCAATGAAGGACAGACCGTGAATACGCCAAATTTTCCGTTGCATCTTGGTAGACAGAACAGGGCTGCAACAAAGCAGAGGATGTGGTAGGGCAATGTGTCTGGATCTAGAACCGGATTATTCCAATTCTAGATCTTCTAGATTCAGCTGCACATATCTTATCTCTGCTTCCTGTAAGGGATGACTCTGTACAGGGCTCACATATGCCCACTGACTGAAACTTAAATTAAATTGGTTCCTGCTTGCAAGGTTAAAGTACAAAGGAAGTAGGAGATAAGTAATATATTGAGATACAGGAGACGATGCAGGACAGTGAAAATCTCTTACTCTGTCTCTATTTGGGCTTCAATATTTCCTGTGAAATAGTCTGTGGCTCGAGAAGGACTACATGATTAGTGTATTTGCTTGTTTCTTTTTTGCTGCTAACTTTTATTTATAATGATCCAATGCAACAACATCACTTCTAGAATCTGGGTGTTTGTTTCACAAGAGTAGAAATATCTTCCCTCGTGACTGCAAACAACTGTTTTATCTAGGATTCAATGTTAAAACATCACTCCTATTAATAGGTCTCGGGTTCTAGCGTCAATTGTTTCTTTTTAAAGAACGAGATAATGTATCCTCGAGGTCACATTGTACAGACATTGTTTTGTGCTCTGTGAATAAAGAAAATCTGTTCAATCCTTTTCTTTTTACAGATAAAAGAAGTGGCAACACTGTGCATTACTGGCTTCTCCTGGACCGAATAGTACAGCAAATAGTTATCCAGAATGACAAAGGACAGGATCCCGACATTTCGCCAATAGAGAATTTTAATGTTAAAAATGTTGTCCGAATGTAAGTAATAATCAGATATTAGATGCCTGTATTTACAGCACAATAATATTTCACACTTGGCTGGGATCCATGGGTGCCTTATAGTTTCTAGACCTTTTCAAAAATTCAACATGTTGTCATTGTGGATTAAGAAAAATATTGTGTTTTAGCTCATTTTCTGTGAATGTCAATGAATACCTGCAGATTGAAGGAGTCCAGTTAAAGAATGGGCTGGGAGGTCTCTGGGCCATGAAATACCCATACGCCATATGGATGGCACAAATTGTTACCCTGACACTCTGACATATTGCTTAATTACCTCGGCACAAAGAGCTTTCTGAAATAAAACCTTAATATCTTTGTAGGTAGGCATGGGTGGGTTTAAATATATAAATATTTTCTTATATTTTCTGAATATATATTTATTTTTAACTTTGGTATGGCATAAAGCTGATTCCAGGAAATCCTGACTAGAGTACTTCAAGCCCATTGGTGCAGGTTTAGATCTCTTCTACGTGTGATCTGATAATGTAACAAAGTATCACTGCAACTTTATAAGCCATCTTTAAAGGTCTTCTTTAATAACCATCTGTATAGAAGGAGAATATGCTATGTGCGTATTTATCAATGGGAATTAATGCCGCATCTCTTGCTTTCCGTCAGGCTGGTTAATGAAAATGAAGTCAAGCAGTGGAAGGAACAAGCGGAGAAAATGAGAAAAGGTGACCTATCTGTTCCAATCTATATGTGTGGTTAGAAAGACTTGGAAATGATTGAAGAGATGCAGTATGGGCAAAAGCGGCAGAGCCATTTAATAAGGCATATCTAGATCACCCCTGTGGCACAAGAGGTTTCATAGAGCAGATTAGTGAAGACCTAGAGCGGTGATGGCTAATCTTTTCTCTGGAGTGCTTTCTGGGTTATTGTTGCCATGAAGCTCAGCCGACTGAAAAGCCCCAGGAACGTGGTTGTAGTTTATAGGACAGGGTAGCCATCCGTGTTCTAGTGTTTGTTACAGGACATCTGGCCATGAGATACATGTCAGTAAAGAGAGAAGTGTGTTACGTGGATATGCTAGCCCCACTAAACCATATTTGGCCAAGGTTGCTACTGAGGTGTGTGATAATCGCCCACCTGATTCATAGCTTATTTAGAACCTTGGAAGCCAGCCGCACCCTTTGTTCCATTTATATTCACATTAGGATATTTTAACCCTGATGTCTGTTTATCCCATTGCAGAACACCAAGAACTGCAACAGAAATTTGAAAAGAAAGAGCGAGAATGCGATGCAAAGACTCAAGAGAAAGAAGAGATGATGGAAACCTTGAATAAAATGAAAGAGAAGCTGGAAAAAGAGTCCACAGAGTACAAGCAAGTAAAGCAGCAGGTGGTGGAGCTCACGGCACAAATCCAGGAGCTGAGCAGTGTAAGGCATGGTTTATTACATTTATTATAGCTGTTCTGAAGGGTATGCTCATTCCGATGGTCTCCACGGTCCTTATGGAGCACTTGGTGTTTGCAGATTCCACCAACTTCTTCTCTCGGCTCTTGTTTTTTGAGATAGAAACATAGAATGTGACGGCAGATAAGAACCATTCGGCCCATCTAGTCTGCCCAATTTTCTAAATACTTTCATTAGTCCCTAGCCTTATCTTATAGTTAGGATAGCCTTATGTCTATCCCATGCATGCTTAAAGGACCACTATAGGCACCCAGACCACTTCAGCTTAATGAGGTGGTCTGGGTGCCAGGTCCATCTAGAGTTAACCCTTTTTTTTAATTTTTATAAAAAACTGCTATGTTCCAGTGGCTCTCTCATTGACAGCCGCTAGAGGCGTTTGCGTGCTTCTCACTGTGAAAATCACAGTGAGAAAACGCCAGCGTCCATAGGAAAGCATTGTGAATGCTTTCCTATGGACTGGCTGATTGCGTGCGCGGCTCTTGCCGCGCATGCGCATTCAGCCGAAGAGGAGGAGAGCTCCCCGCCCTGCGCTGGAGAAAGAGGAAAGTTTAACCCCTTCCTCTCCCCAGAGCCCAGCGGGAGGGGGTCCCTGAGGGTGGGGGTACCCTGAGGGCACTATAGTGCCAGGAAAAAGAGTATAGTGGTCCTTTAAACTCCTTCACTGTGTTAACCTCTACCACTTCAGCTGGAAGGCTATTCCATGCATCCACTACCCTCTCAGTAAAGTAGTACTTCCTGATATTGTTTTTAAACCTTTGCCCCTCTAATTTAAGACTATGTCCTCTTGTTGTGGTAGTTTTTCTTCTTTTAAATATAGTCTCCTCCTTTACTGTGTTGATTTCCTTTATGTATTTAAATGTTTCTATCATATGCCCCCTGTCTCATCTTTCCTGCAAGCTATACATGTTAAGTTCCTTTAACCTTCCTTTAATAGCATTATAAGTTGTTTCTACATTTTGCCTTCTGTTTTAAGATGGAATAACGTAAAACTTACTTTGGATAGCTGTGAGTTATTTATTGTTAATATACCTTGAAAATGCGAATATAAATTTGTGGCATGGCTGAGGATTTGCTTAAGCAAATAAACTGCCATCGCGCACAGGATTTCTGAGGCACACTGCGTGCCTGTGGCTTGATGTGTGCGGACAACAGGTTTATAGATTTCTGTTTGCATCATTTGGAAAATGGAAAGTAGTGATCACCGCTGAAAGTCAACACACAAAATGATCAAAACTCAAGGCTACCTTTTTACTGGCCATTACTAGCAAACTGTGTCAGAATTACTACAGAATCCTTTTTATTCAACAAAACTGCTGCCTGTAACATGTAACAGGATATCAATTGTTTAAATAAAACTGTTTAACTTTATCTTGGTTATTATAAAGTAGGTTTACAGTTACTTACTTATATTTTTCTTTCACATGCACCGACCCCAGGCATATGGAATTCACTGAATGCCCTAAGGGCCGAATCGTTAATATTTATGCAGTGCAAAAATCATCTGATAAATACAAATATTTATTGATTGAAACCAATATCATGTACTTGCAATGAATGTCTGTCAATGTGGTGCTTCAGCTGCAACTTTCTCTAGTAGAATGGCTGATACATTGCATTTTTTGGCTCTCAAGTAAATCTCCTTTTCTGACTGTATTACAGAGGGCTCTCTCTGCTACTGTACCTAGCGGACCTCCTCCTCCCATGCCTGGTGGCTCTGTGCCTTTGCCTCCTGGGAATTTCATGCCACCTCCACCACCACCGCCTTTACCAGGTGGAATGGCCCCACCTCCTCCACCTCCCCCAGGAGGTCTGCCTTTTCCTCCTGGCCCTCCACCTTTAGGGGGTTTGGCAGCACCTCTGGGAGCCCCTCTAGGGCCGTCACTTAAAAAGAAGAATATCCCACAACCAACAAATCCACTCAAGTCTTTCAACTGGTCTAAATTACCAGAGGTAAGTAATGCGTGTGTGTGTGCGTGTTTGTGCATGTAACAGCAAAAAAAAAAAGTTATAATTCTTTATGGGGTTGTTTTTGGAATGTTTCATGAATATGCTGCTGATATTGTAACTGACCATCTAAACATATAACGTGTTATGTCTGGCAAACCTTAATATGTTGGTTTTACTCTAGAACAAGCTGAGCGGTACCTTGTGGGTTGATGTTGATGATACCAAGGTGTTCAAGATCTTGGATCTAGATGACATAGAACGCACATTCTCAGCTTACCAAAGACAGCAGGTAATGTCCCAGTCTAACTTACTGTAGGGTTTTTAGAAAGACAATCACACCTGTAGAAGTATTTATTTTTTAGCCAGAGAGCGATGTTTCTATAGTTGAAATACAGAGTTTGTAAAAGCTTCCATTCATTAAGAGCCAGCTATAATCAGCCCACTCTGGTGATATAGCTCTGTGGTTCAGGTCTAAGTTGCAAGCTTTATTCTGGTGAAATTATTGTAGATTTCCTTTTTTTCTGAAATTGATCAATCGAATATCGTGAATATATAGTTTTATGGAAATATATATTATATTAATACAAATTATGGAATTTAACCAGGAAATAGACATTTTTTGTAAATCTTCAACACCTGAACCACGTTTTATAAAACATATGAAGAACGTGTTTTGCAGGAGATGCAGTCCATGATAATTTATAGTCTGTTATAGGCAATTTATGGTAATGTGAGTAAGATTTCTGAGTCGCTGATCACATCCCTTGGAAAGCCATAGGTTAAACCATAGTGGTTAGAATTCACCAAACAGATAATCTAGAAGGAAAATTCTTTTGAATTCAAGTCTTGTGTCAATATAAAGATACAAGAATTAAAATATAACATTATACAATAAAGCGGGATTGCAATCTCATGTTCCGACTGTTGTTTAGTGAAGTCTGGCAATAATTAATGTTGTTTGTACATATTCATTACTGTGTATCTACTGGATGTCTCTTTAACTGGAGAAGCTTATTGCAAATTTCTGTTGCACTTCTTTATTAAAAGCACAGCTCTAGAGCACACAACAGGCTCTATGATCTGCTAGTTTTAAAGAAATTGGTCAATACTGCATAATCTAATGTCACCTGCATGAGTTTTACATAAAACCATTGTAGAGTCTCTTTAATTTTGCATGCTTTCGCAATTCAGCTTTATCACAAGTGATTTCACCAAGCACCTATTCATTTTATTTTTAAATCTGAATTCTTTGCCGCTGCAAAACGTACTTGATTATATCTGCCTGACTTTGCTTTGGCTACTCTCTATTCTCTTCTTATTTGCTGCGACCGCTGAATTGCACGCAATGATTGCCCTTTACCATGCTTGCGATACGGCTACAGGATTTCTTCATGAACAACGGGATCAAACAGGTGAGTGAGCCGCAGCTTCTACTTCTACAGCAGTACTAACATTTATTGAAATAGCCAAACCTGTTCCTAAGAACAAATGGTCGTTTCAGCAGGGATCTACTCTCCATGTTTAATTGGCGGGGTTAAAATGAGTAACTTGCACAATATACCAGGTTTCACCATATAGCAGCTCTCCCATGATGCTTTGCTAGACACGTAGTGGTTGGGGTCTAAAAACTCTTGGAAGTGTCCTGCTGGTCACCCCTGTGCTGTACATGTCATAAGGAAATAATGGGCATTGTTAATTAAGTGTATCTAAAAATCAGTGCATGTTTCCACATTGCCCAGTGTTCCAATCGTGTTTCTTTTTAATCCTGGTGGTGGTGTAATGTCCATAATGTGGTAAATCTGCACATGATATGTAAAAGTCCATACTAATTAATTTTTTCATTATTATTATTATCCACTTGTGTAAATCCTTATTCCTCCAGGTAAACTAATATACAGGACACACCTAGTATAGTGCTTTGTAGGTTCTCGAACTGAAAAGCATATTCCACCATAAGATATTTCTTGTTGGGGACATTAAGGTACTCTGCACTGTACTGCATTCACCCTGTTTAGGAACCTACCTGGTCTATTACTGGAATTATTAACCCTTGGTTGTATCTGATGAAGGTCTAGTAGCCTTTTGCGTGGATGTAGAAATGGCTGGTTAAGCATGTTTGTTTATTTTAAATACACAGGTGCTCTCAAGAAGAGACACATTTAATGTCCCGGTATTGTATTAGCTGTTTGTATTTTGTTTTGTATTTTATAACAAAGGCTTCTCTTATAATGCATGTATATTAATTTTATTCACTATTGATTGAGCAAAACATTGTGCATCGTGCGACTTACATACTTCACTTTTTGAAGTGTGAGTCATTAACAGGTGTGGTTTTTTTTATTTCTAAAATATTAGAGTTGTGTGCGTATTAAACAGATTGACATTGCTGAAGGTTCGAACAAGTGTTCTGTTTGGTAAAAATAAATTAAAGGAACAGTAACGGCTTGTTCTCTGCTAGAAGAGATCAGCTAAAGCTGTAAAAATGCATGGCATTGTAAATCCAGGTGTACTCTAAATCTAGCTAGTTAACTGATGAAAGTAAATTTACTCCAGGATTTGAGTTACCATAAATAGTTTATTCATAACAAAGTTGCTATATTTTACTTATAGCTGTACTGGTCCTTTAACTGTCAGGGTTTTTCCTATTGTTAAATAACACATCTCTTATTTATTCTTATAGAAAGAAACAGAGACCAATGAAGACACACTTGGATCAAAGAAGGTAAAGGAACTATCTGTGATCGATGGAAGGAGAGCCCAAAACTGTAACATTCTCCTGTCAAGGTAGGTATTAATACAAAGTAGTATTTAAAATTCAGTCCAACCACAATCTGTTACCACTCTTTGGGATAGGTGAATCTGGTGTTTGTTGTTAGTATATTAATTTTTTTTAGTCCAGGTTAATATAAAATGCAAGGAAGAAAGCTAATTGCTAGTGCTCGACAACATAACTTCTCTCTTAATTTATGTTAAAATGACAAAAAAGTGGGACTTCAATTTGGTCAGAGGAGTGACGGATCTCTTCCTGTTCTTTTATATTCTATTGGTTGGATGGATTCAGCTTGTACAGTTTACTGTTACTGTAGGGAATGTCCCGATTCTGTAGGTTTGTCTTTGTCATTTTATTCTGGAATACGATCATCATAGAACAGATTATGGCGGGTAGCTCACTCTGATGTCATCTAGAATTTTATCAGCAGCAGATTGGACTCCAAAGGAACGGTTTTGTTCAATTCTGTTGAGAAATGAGAAAAGTCATTCTTTACTCCAATATGCCACATTTCCCAGTAAGCGGTTATTTATTAACTATTCCATTTTAAATGTAATGGTCTAAAAATAAGTGTTTTCTCAAATTCTTTAGATATCAAAAATAAACAAGAAAAACTTTATGCATAAAATTTCACATATGTACCGTTCTTATTGTAAAGAACCCTTTATTCTGCTTTAGGTGAAATCTGTTTTCTTTAAGAGGAGAGGACTGGCTACTTTTAGTCTGAGGGATAACTACAAACATCTCAATTTAGACCCAATTAGCACATTTCCACAGCCCACGAAACTTCTTTCTTAAACCCTTCCCAATGTTCTATGCCGATCTACACAGAGTGGGTTTAACGCCTGTAGGATGGCATGGAACGCTCTGCAGATATGGTATGTGCAGGGTTAAATCCCTGCTCACACCAGGGAGCCCCATGTATAAATGAATACCTGGGGCTCCCCTCTGTCTGTGGGGGCCAATTTTAGTGGCCCAGGGTGACTGATGAGCTATATGTGCTGCATAGTCTTTTAAATCCATTCATAAAACCATGGCTGAGCGATTGTGCTGGGCTGCAGGCGACTTCAAGGAGATCCCACGGGGTCTGAATTGACCCTGGCTGTCCCCAAGCCAATTGTAAAGCAGCCTCCAATTCTAATTAGAGTGTATTTATTCTAAAAACAGCCAGTTGACAGCCGTCACAGACCATGAACTACTGATTTAACTAGAAAACCCATTTTCTTATATCAAAGTTATTAGCAGAGGGTTTCCTTGGGGTTCGTGTAAGATAAGGGTTAATGTTTTTTTAGGGTAGGTATACATTGTGGTAGGATTGGTATAAGGTTAGCATCAACTACTAAAAACTAAATTAGATCCAAGACGTGAGGCGTTTAACAGTCATGACTGACAAATGAATCTGTTTTGAGTTATTTTTAGTTACACGGGATGTGTAAAAAAAAAAATATATAATAATTTTTGCTCATATTTAACATTTTATTCATGCTTAATGTTGCATTGGATATATATATATATATATATCAGGTAGTATTATCTCAAAATGCCCTACTGGTAATTTCTGGAGAGTCCCCTTGCTAAAATGATTAAAAAGTAGTGTTTTACTTACCTGGAATCCAGCAACAGCACAAAGGGAAGGCTGGAGGAAAATTTAATCTCTCCCACACCAAAAACCCCCAAAACGCTGGCTGTAATGGAGGGAGTGTACAGTGGGAGGTAGAGGTGAGCTCTGCCTGCAATGGGAGAATATCCATGTATCTATCGCCAACATGCCAGGGCTGCAGCTGATCCCCGCCACATAGTGCAAATTTCTCTAAATGTGCAATGTTTCAAGCACATGCACATCCAGACTCCTACCACCATGACCACTTTAAATCACTGAAGTGGTCATGGTGGTTGGAGTAACCCTTTAAAATTACAGGGGAATAAACATAGCAAAAAAATCTAGGTTTTGTCTCAGAATTTGGACAATTACCTTTATCCTTAAAGGGTTAATTCAACATTTTCTGGTTTCTGGTAATACAGAGTAGAATATAATAAAGCATGCCGTTCTATATTTTACTGTAAGGCACCAACCCTAGATCTTCTCTACACTAATTGCCATGGGAGCAACTGAAAATCAAAACAGACCTCAAGAGAACATGGGAAAGCATTGAATCAGCTTGTGGTTAGTCACTCCTCAGGTCTACAGGTTGTTTTAGCTCACTTGTATAATTACAAAAAGAACCTAAACCATTTGTATATTAGACTGAACCCACTGGACAGTCCAGTTCCCAAATGCAAGTTCTCTCTGCATGTGAGTTAAAAACCTGGACTGTTGGTGGTCCCGAAGGACTAGTGTGGGGAACACCGAGATAAAACAACCTCAGAAAATCATGTTGGCCTTGGTGAGCTTCATCAGTGAGCCGTGGGGTAACACCATTAAAGGCTGCCCCCCCCGGGTGATGTCTTGTCCCTTTGTACAGTCCTGTTAACAAATTAAAAGCCCTTTAAGGAAAATAAATGTGTTTCGGTCTAATTACATACACAGCTTTCCTCCAAGTCTGGTTTCTAAATACGTAACGTAATACTTATATTGTCTTGTTTGATAGCCAAGAAGTTTATTAATTCTTTGTTACACATGTGTATAGTTATGCATGCTATTCAATAATGAAACCAGACTCCGCATTTCACACAGACAGACGTATGTTCTTTGGCATTTAACCTTATTTGCTTAACTAAACACAAGTATTTATCTGGAATAATTATACAACACATCACTGGAGAGTGTTCTAATTGTTCCTGTGCCAGTAATGTTTGTTATTTGAGTTAATACAGACGTGGCTTATCGGCGTAGCTTTATTACAGTAGAGTAAATTGGGATACACTTCAGCACATGTTATGTACTTATCTCATAAGAGATGGCCAAATGGTAGATACCCCACCTAAAGTCTAGCACAGGATGAGGCGAGCTGTACAACAACTTCGGATCTACATTTAGTCCATCCTTGAGAACTCCTGTTATGGGAGATTTTGAAACAAAGTCCTTTCCCTAAAACACCACAACAGCTAATTGTGGGTTAATACAAACGTCCAATTTCTAGGAATCCTGTGTTTCAGTCGATATACTTTGAGCGTGTCTGTACGTGTATCACGGTGTGTTAACATTCCTGCGAGGGTTTGTGTCTGTGCAGTACAGACTTGCAGATATGTGATTATAGACTGCGTGCTTTGTGACTAGCAATCTGCCCACACCCTTCATCCACAGCCTAACTCTTAAGATTACATTGCTTCTTGGTTTTTTTACATTTTACCGGTTTTAATGCAAAATCAGTGTATTTAGCCTCAATTTGGTTCTGTGGATTTTGATCATTTCCTATTAAAATAATTTACAATGATTGTTACTGTTGAATAACTTTGTGTATTTTTTTTTTTTTTAAATTTTAAACAAATTGCTGTACTAGGATTTTGTGAAATTCTGTAAAGTCTATTAATATACAGCTTGCCATAGAGTGATCTCCAATAAAATTATATTGTGCTGCAGTCTAATTTAAACAATCGGTACACCATACCAAACTTGCTTTCGAAAGACACTTGGAAAAGGGATTGTCCTTTGTAGCCAACATTAGTACATTGCCAAGTGCTTCGTTTATTATGATGGGATTTGCCGTTTAACAGCTGGCAGAGGTGACTAGTTCGAGTAGCTCAAACAGCCTGGAGATCACATTTAATTCTGACAGCATAATGTTTTCAATCATCACCTGTCTCTCGACCTCTTGGCTCTGACCCCATTATTAATCCTTGACCTGTCATGGAATCTTTCAGACTCAAGCTGTCAAATGATGAAATTAAGCGTGCGATCTTAACAATGGATGAGCAGGAAGATCTTCCAAAGGACATGTTGGAACAGGTGAGGATCTATTACACACGTAGTCTGATTGTCCCTACCCTCTCCTCCAATCTAGGGTCAAAAGAGCTAATGTTACCGCCAAACATGTAACAGGCATGGTATCTCTTGGGCTGTGCGTGTTGACTGATTGGGCAGAGCTAATTAAATAATTAGTGTTCTGTTGTAGCACAATTGAGGTCTATATAATACGGAGAGAATTATCACAATGATCTAATAGTTCTTATAAATGACTCATGGAGGATACGCATTACTGAAAATCTATACGCCACGCCGGCTTTAGTTTAATTCAGATAGGGCATTCCAGATTCAACTCTATATAGGATCAAGATTCCTATCTGATGAGATCATTTTGAAGTCTGATTATTGTAGTTTTTTTATGGTTGTGGCGGCGTTATAATATTCTCAATTCCATAATGTATGATTAGGTTTAAAATTGAAGAAAAAAAAAAAATTATATATATATCTATCCCAACAAGCCCAAACTATCAAAATTCAAGGTGCCGCCAAATAACCAGATCCGTAAAATATGGAAGTTATTGGACCTTTACAAAGCCTTAAAGAGCTAGTAACTGGTCAAAAGTGTATATTGAAACCACCGCAAAATTGCCTGGTGGGGATGTGACCAGGTACCGAGTGCTTTCAGTGGTGCATTTTGTTGCGGGTAATTATGTTCCAAAATCAGTTTAACACAATAATGTCAAACGTGATGTAAAGCCAGTTCAAGGTGGCGTGTTACATGTTTTTGAAACAGCGCCTCCTGGGGGTATTATAGGGTAATACTAAAGTTTGAGAGAGAGAAATTACATCCACTCTTGTTCCTCTTTAATTAAACAAATACCATGCAGCCTCTATAAATGAAATATTCTGATTTCATTTTTTTCAGTACTCTGAAATGTTGCCAATAATTATTGACTTGGAATTTAATCTTCTTTCTCCAGCTGTTGAAATTTATTCCAGAAAAGAGTGACATCGATTTACTGGAAGAGCACAAACATGCGCTAGATCGCATGGCCAAAGCGGACAGATTTCTGTTTGAGATGAGCAGGTATGAAATACTAGAGCGTTTTCCTACTGCTTTGCTAGTTCTGAGGTCCAACCAGTTACATCATTTGAATAGATTAGACTGTGGATACACCTTTCACCAACTGAGAGACTGACTTGTTATCCCGAAGTGAAATACAGAAATTAGCGCAGTCTGCAACATTGAACGATAGTGCTGATTGCTTAGTAGTAGGCACCTTATAACAATATCACAAGATTTTGAATCTGAGAATGGGTCTCATCAGGTCTCCACTCCTTCAATGAAGTAGTTATAGTGCTTAAAGTATTTTAAAAGCAAATTTAGATCTAAACTGACCTGTGTATTTCTCTCACGATTATTACTTTACTTTAAAGGATCACTGTAGGGTCAGGAACACAAACATGTATTCCTGACCCTATAGGGTTACAACCACCATCTAGCCCCCCTGGGCCTCTCATGCCTCCATAAATATAGAAATCTTACTGGAAAAAACTAAAAAAACAAGCAGTCTGCTGACATCATCAGAAGTGGTAGCCTGATCCAATCACAATGCTTCCCCATAGGATTGAATGAGACTGACAAGGAGGCAGATCAGGATGATTCAAACACAGCCCTGGCCAATCAGCATCTCCTCATAGAGATGAATTGAATCAATGAATCTCTATGAGGAAAGTTCAGTGTCTGCATGCAGAGGGTGGATATACTGAATGTTTGGATGCATTTTAGGCAGCCATGACCCAGGAAGGATCTCTGACAGCCATCTAAGGAGTGGCCAGTGAAGTTATCACTAGGCTGCAATGTAAACACTGCATTTTCTCTGAAAAGACAGTGTTTACAGCAAAAAGCCTGAAGGTAATGATTCTACTCACCAGAACAAATTCAATAAGCTGTAGTTGTTCTGGTGACTATTGTGTCCCTTTAATTTATTTCTATTTGTAATTGTTTAATGACATTGACTTCATAGTTGTAATAAGCTAAATGCTGTCCTTAAATGTGTCTTTAAAGAATAGTCAATAACTTTCAAGTTGGGATTACTGTCGGCCCGTTGTAGTGGTTATGGTGCCAGAAGTACTCTGGCCTGTATCCCAGATTAAGGAACAAACCACTTAGTAACATTTTGCCCTCTTATCTGGGTCCCGAGCCTATTTCACGTCCTTGATGACGCACTTCCAGAAACAGATTCAGTCGTCATTCTTTGGGTGAAAGTGTCAGCTGACCGCTCTCAGCCAATGAATGGCACACTATGCAAAACCATTTGCGCAGAATTGACATTAGCAGCACAGAACTCTTGTTCCTGGGTATCTAAGACTGCCCCTATGACGTTGCCAGAGATGGAGTTAGACCACCAGCAGCCAAGGGGTCAAACTCTGTATGTGCAGCATTTGATAGTGAAAGCTGCACTTACAGAATCCAGGCACCATAACCACGTCAAACCATTGAAGTGGTTATGGTGTTCAGAGGAAACCCTTGGGCAACACACAGTTTGAAGGTATGCCTGCCTTTCTCTCCGGTAAATAGACTATGATTGTGGAAATAAGATGTAGGACTGCTTTGGAAACTATTCTCTCCCAGACCGCTGGGATGCACTGTACTAAGCAATGACTTTACAATTTGTATTTTTTAGGATTAATCATTATCAGCAGAGGTTGCAGTCCCTATACTTCAAAAAGAAGTTTGCTGAAAGAGTTGCTGAAGTAAAACCAAAGGTGGAAGGTAAAGCCATTTCTGTGTCTGTTATAAAATTGGATTCTTAGAGAAGAGGTAGAATGTGTCCATCTAATCAAACATTGGATTATAAACCCTTGGGCAGGATGTATTATATTCTCTGTAACCCCTAAACATAGAACAAATTACTAAGCTATAAAAACAACATGCATGACAGCATTTTATAAGAAACGTCCACAAATATTGCAATACGAGCGTGACACTTGGCATTGGGGGTCGGTGCCCATGCCACACATACAGAAAGACTATTCTAGATAGATTTCAGACAAATGATCCAGAGTGTTTCAATGCATTGCTTTGTTACTTGCCGTGATAAAGAACATTGTCAAATTTTAAAGGGTTACTAGAGCACTATGACCACTTAAGTTATTTGAAGTGGTTATGGTACCTGGAGCCTGTATGTGCAGCCTTTCGCTGTGAACGTTGCACATACAGAGTTTAACCCATTGACTGCCAGAGCCCAGTCTCTGGGCTTGCTAATGCCATTCATTGGCTGACTAACGTATTGGCTTCCGCAGCAGCGTGTCACTGAGGAGAGGTCCTTCAGAGACCCAGGTAAGAGGGCAAACCAGTAGTAAACGGTTTGCCCCATTACCAGGGAAGTGGGCCACGTACTCCCAGAATCTTAACTGTACCAAAAAAAAAAAGCAAAGACTGACATGTTATCTCGTTGAAATCATGTGAAGTCCGTGTGATTGTCTGGCTGGGGTACTGACATAAGCCATGTGCTTTTTGTTTTAAACAGCAATTCGTTCGGCCTCAAAGGAAGTTCTGCACAGTAAGAGCCTAAAGCAATTCTTAGAGGTGGTCCTTGCCTTTGGAAACTACATGAACAAAGGCCAGAGAGGGAATGCCTATGGGTTTAAAATCTCCAGCTTAAACAAGATTGCAGACACGAAATCCAGCATTGACAAGTAAGTCATTAAGTGATGTAACAAGGGGCATCTTCTGATTGCTGACCTTTATACAGAGGGGATTGGTGCTAAACCAGAAGTTAAATCAGCCTAAACTCTCTGCTCCACTGGAGAAGGGATTGTGGAAATTCGCCAATTAAATCCCCGTTGTTTTAAGTAAGGAAAGGCCTAAGCAGCTCATTACAAGTAAATTCAGCAGCTCCACGTTAACACATTTAGAGAGTTATTTACTAAAATGAGATTTCAAAGTGAATTACATAATATCTGAAGTGGAACCTTAGAGGACAGAGAGTTGTTCCAGATCGGGAACTTTGACCACAAATTCTCACTTTAGTGACAAACTCTGTTTGCTGATCCCAGGTTGTGAGAGAGAGGTGTTTACTCTGGTTTATAGAACACTGAGGACAATTCTCACAATTCTTCATTCCTGATTGTAATTTTCACCATCTGTTAGTAATCCCTGTAGACGTCACGCATTTTACTTAGTGTAACGCCCTATGTGATGATCCATGTGTATCTCTGGTTAATGGGAGTCTGTGTTCGTGATCAGACTGCTAACACAGCAAATTTAGGATGCCTTTCCAAGCACAATAAAACGACAGAATTCCTCTCTATAAACGTTAGCGGGGTTATTGCTTACAGAATATTATCTACGATATCCATTCATTTCCTTCAAGATTCCTGGTCTATTTTCTGTGCTGCGTTATCACACATTGTAAGTTATGAATGATGGCAGAGGCATCGATTTCTCCTTCTGTGTGTAACAAGGTGGGTCAGTAGACCTGGATTGTACACGATCATACTGCTATAAGAGTACAAACCCCACCTGACCCGCTACCCGGGTGGCAGCTTGGAAAAACTGCAGGAAGAGAATCTATGGCTTTTCTTTTCTAATAAATTGTCCCTTGATATCAGTGTTAACTGGTTAATTTTTACATCATGATATTTTAATACCGGTGTAATGTTTCTAGATTAGCAGGTTGGTTGGTGGACTACTACACCCTGAGTGTGGTCATTAACCAGAGATACCGCCATGCAAACACAATCATTCTATCAATTTGCAGCCGTTGATTCCGAAGGTATCAATATCATTCGTTCTTGTAACACTGATCTATACGGTTTCCTCTATAGAAACATCACCCTGTTGCATTATCTCATAACGGTTGTTGAGAAGAAGTATCCTAAAATCTTAAATTTGCACGAAGAGTTAAAAAGCATCCCTGAAGCCGCAAAAGTAAAGTAAGTTTTCAATAATCTGATTATATCCATAAAACAAAAATAACACCTTGGAAGTTCTGTTTTCTACTTAAAGCATACCTCCCAAGTGTCCCTATTTAAAAGGAGCTCTATATTGTTGGTGTGAATGTATAACAGAGCTCCACAGCAATAATACTCCCAGTAATGTGTCTGAGTGAGTGTATAACAGACACATTACTGGGAGTATTCTCACTGTGGGGCTCTGAGTGTATAACAGAGCTCCACAGCTATAATACTCCCAGTAATGTGTCTTTAAACTAAAATTAAGGTGTGGTTTTTTTTGTCTATTTGAAATGTTGGGAGGCATGTTAAAGGAACATTCCATGTACCATAACCACTACAGTGCACAGTAGTGGGTATATTTACCAGTGTCCGGGCAACCACCAACTCCCATGTTATGTAGTCTAACAGTATGAGAACAGTTTGACTTCTTACCTAGGATTTGCAAAGTGTCATTCCCTGCCTCCACTACTTCCAACACAGAACCAGATATTTTAAACTGTCCCTGCACTGCAGAGATTAGTACAGGAGAGGATACATACACTTCCATCTCTCTGTCAGAGTTAGTGGAGATGAGCAGTGCCAGGGCACATCTGACACCATAACCACTTGGACTGTTCCTTTAAATAGCTGTTAACTGAGTTCTTTGTGGGTCAACGTACATTAACGCTGTCTTATTACCCTCAGTATGACTGAACTGGATAAAGAAATTAGCACGCTTAGAACTGGATTAAAGGCCGTGGAGAGTGTAAGTACACCAGCTTCCTTCAGTAAAGACCAAATATCAATCATTAATAGTAGATGGAGGTAGAAGTTCATAAAAGTTCCTTCTGTATGCAATTAAAATAGCTTGTGTAGTTTAGGACCAGAGTTTCCTGTAATCCGCTTGGATCCCATTGAAATAACAGTATCAGTCGACTTCGACGTCTCTTCGATAGCTTTTGAAGTGAACATTGTCACCCGACAATACAGAGCGCGCTATCTGAGAGACGTCGACGGATATTATTATTTCAATGGGATCCAAGCGGATTACAGGAAACTCGGGTCCTAAACTACACAAGCTATTTTAATTGCATACAGAAGGAACTTTTACGAACCTCTACCTCCAATTAAGGTGACTTTTTTGTATAAGTATGTGATGCAGTATACTGCGAGCTGGGTATACCTGTGGAACTGATGAATGTAGCAGTACATATGGTTTAATATTTTCATTGTTTTTATATGTTAGTAAACTAGTGTGGGTTGTAGAACATGTTTTAAAACTTTGGAATACATTTTTGTCCTTCCAAGACTCCTTATAACTTTATTATTGGGACCTTTTTACTAAGTAACAATCATTAAAAGGACTGTTTTCTTGGACTGATGATTAAAGGTAAAAATGAATTTTTATTAACCAACTCTTGATTGAGTCAATATTAGTTTTGAGATTGTTAAAGACATAATCAAAATCTAGTTGTTATGGTACCAGAAGGTCTCTGGTGCTGGCTTACCTTTTAGGGTTTCAGAATAGTGTAACCACCAAGGTCTCCCTCTTCAGCTCCCTCTGTAGCAACCAAAGTTCTCTTTCTGGAAAGTGTGAAAATGGAAGCCTAGAAGTGCTGTGCGCAGAGACGTCGCTAATTGGCCTAGAGCAGTCAGCTGACTCAATGACTCCCCATTCGCAAAACGGCTTGAGAAACATGTTTTTTTCTAGCCATTTTTATGAACCCTAAAAAGTAAGCCAGCGCCAGGGACCTTTGGGCACCATAACAACTAGATTTTGATTATGTTTTTATGGCAAACAGAGTGTCTTTAACAATCTCAAAACTAATATTGACTCAATCAAGAGTTGGTTAATAAAAATTCCTTTTTACCTTTAATCATCAGGTTTTTTTTCTAGCCATTTTTATGAACCCTAAAAATTAAGCCAGCGCCAGGGACCTTTGGACACCATAACAACTTAATGTTAATTAAGTTATTATGGAGCCTGGAGTGTACCTTTTAAGTATGTTGTATCGGCTATAAAATAGCCCCTAGGATTCAAGTGTGTTTTTAGAGGGGCTACTACATAGCCACACAGTGATATTCACTAATGCATAAAGTGTCGGGTGGAATTCTTGGACATAATTTAAACATTAACCAATACAGAAAGTGCTCTGTGTATAGAAGGCGCTTGGTAGATAAACCAGACAATGGATGCAGGTGAAAAAAAGAGCAGCTCACACACGTGTAAATACCCCCAAATTTTACACACAAAGTAGAATACAAAGAAAACAGATAACCCACGTGGAACAAACCACTATAGGTGTCTCTTAGAGGAGCGCTAAGAAAGGCAAACTTATCTCTTTATACAATAATATAATTCCTATATGATAAAGAGAGATTCACAATCGTGAAGTATATCAAGGTCCAGTAACATAAATGAGAAGATAGTAGGGACCACACTCACATGGTTAAGAGCCACATACGGATAGGCTCAAATCACTTCAGCATTGGTATATTAAAGGTAATACCAAAACCTTCTTATGGTGTCCGGTCAGTATCCTCACCAAAAAAGGAAGAAAGACAAGAGAGAACTTCTGTGTGCAGTATTATCAAGAGATTAAATTGCAAATACCCGTATAATATGAAGTAATTGCAATTTAATCTCTTTTTTGGTGAGGATACTGACCGGACACCATAAGAAGGTTTTGGTTTTACCTTAATATACCGATGCTGAAGTGATTTGAGCCTATCCGTATGTGGCTCTTAACCATGTGAGTTTGGTCCCTACTATCTTCTCATTTATGTTACTGGACCTTGATATACTTCACCATTGTGTATCTCTCTTTATCATATAGGAATTATATTATTGTATAAAGAGATAAGTTTGCCTTTCTTAGCGCTCCACTAAGAGACACCTATAGTGGTTTGTTCCACCTGGGTTATCTGTTTTCTTTGTGTTAAAATTTAAACATTATCCAACTCTGTTCTACAGGTGATTCTCGTTTTGCGACCTGTTTTACAATGGCTCAAACTTAAGACCAGCTCTCTCCCAGGCTGGTAAGTGCGAGCCGTTGTGGGAATTAGAGGGTTTCCCTGATCTGTTGCCTTTATATTTGGGGAAATTTCACAGAACATAGACAGAAAAGCGCACCAGAGCAGGGAATCTCTTAACTCCTCACTTACCGACCAATTCCTTTTACGACCGGGTCGTAGGAACGTAACCCGGTCGGTAAGTGACTACCTGTATTTTTAAATTTAGAATTCCTTGTTCTCCATAATTCTCATTTTTATAAGTAAGCGTGTTACCACTGGCTGTAGGAATGTAAACAACGGAGCCTACATGTGATGGGTGCGAGGACAGTTTGCTGCCATGTCCATACTGTGCCTGGCCTCTGATGGGTGTTTACTAGCTATAACATGAAGGACTGAGCATTATTCCCATCCTACGAATGGGCACTCAGAAATGTAAAATATGGAGTTTTATTATTATAAATTCAGAAACATTCTGTTGCCAGCCTGTATGTGTTTGTTCTAATACTAGTGGTTTCAGATTTAATTAAAGAAACGTATTTTCCAGGAGCTGGATTTCCAGAAGAACCAGTCGTCCCAGCCAGGAGATAAATTTGTGTCTGTTGTCAGTCAGTTCATTACTGTAGCTGGGTTCAGCTTCTCCGACGTGGAGGACCTGCTCACTGAATCCAAAGACCTGGTGAGTAGACCATCACACAAAGTATCAAAATCCAGTTTCCAGTTATGTGTAATTTAGCGAATTCCAGACAGGAACCGAGCAGGTAAAATATAGTGATAAAACTAGTACATGACACAAATCAGTCTATTTCAGAATTGCATTGTTTCACCAGACATTTATTTTCAGAAATTAAAATAAATAGATTTATAATCAAGGACAATATGCAGACAAAATGCCATGAATGTGTGTAGCTGTAGCAATTAATGCTTCTCAGAATGGAACGCATTTGATTGGACAAAAAGTTATCTAGGATGATGACTTCACTGGAATATAAAGGGGATGGGGGATACGCACATGTCATATCATTCGTATTCTTTTAAAATGGATTTTAAAAACAAACCGTCGTTTTTTTTCCACACAGTAGTAGTTTACTCACTAAAATGAGATTTCAGCCAACGTGTGTTACTTGGAGTAGTGCAAACTGTTCCAAGCCAGTTATCTGATCACTCTGTTTCATATATAAATCTCAGAATACATCCACCGTGAGCATCTAGCAATAACTAGTGTGAAAGGCACAGAAACAGGCAGTGTTTCAGGCATACTAAATCCATTTCAGATCCGCTATTTAAGCCTAAACTTTGAATGTTTTCAACTTGAATACCAGAGGCTGCCCCTGCTGGCGTATTATTCACTGCAGGAGAATACAGCTGTTTTAACAGAGCTAAGCAGGGCCAATACAGGACTGCCCATTAAATGAGCATGGTACTGATTAGCGAACTGGAGAATCGGGAAACAGGGCTATGGCCACAGCTAAGATGTTAAACCATTCTAAAATGGTTTGATAAATTCACTCTGGAAGCTAGGACACTCCTGACACCATAACTACTACAACACACTGTAGAGCTTTTGATGCGTGGGATAGATATAAGGCTATCTTAGATATAAGAGACTAATTATTAAAAATTATTTTGGAAAATTGGGCAGACTAGATGGGCCGAATGGTTCTTATCTGCCGTTACATTCTATGTTTCTATGTTTCCTTTAATAAAATTATGAAGTGAGAACAGATTTTGCCCTGTAGCCTTGCCATTTCGTAATGACCACACCCCCAGTGGCGGTCAATCAAACAGCTACTAGAGTCGTTGAACTAACATTTATTCAAGAATTGTATCTATTTTACACCAGCTGTCAGTACATAGAGTGTGCAGGCTCCAGACACCAAGTGTACATTCAATGCTTCTCAGAGAGGCAATGGATTAGTTTAGCGCATCATTAGCTAAGTTTGCACTGTGTCCCCTCAGTGATCATTTATGAGAAACATAATTGGGAAAATGTCATCAAGCTTGTTGACTTCATAGTAGACAGATATGAGGCAACACAGAGGAGTCTCTCTATGGTGGATTAACCCCTTAAGGACACATGTCATGATTCCCTTTTATTCCAGAAGTTTGGTCCTTAAGGGGTTAAAAGGTAAGTCTGACCATTATTTAAAGGAACATTCTAAGCACCACAACCACTGAAGTGGTCATGGCACCAGTATCATTTGTCAAACTGTTTTAGAATGTTTTCACAACTTACCTGAGTCTAGACAGGTGGCCGCAGGCAATATTTACATATTTTATTTGCAGGAGAATCTGAGAATCTGGTTGGCTCCAATGTCCTAAGTAGGACCAGACTCCATGGCAGTGTGCGTCAGTGAAACCCAGACTAGTCGTCAAATAGTTTGACAACTTACAATGGGAGGGCACTCTTGGCACCAAAACTACTACAACAGGTTGTAATGGTTCTGGTGCTCGGAATGTTCTTTTTAAAGGGATGTCTTAAAAATGGCCTAAGTTTGTTACACAACCACATACGATAACCACAACATAAACTGACAATCCTCATAAAATTATATAGAAAAAACAACAACAAAAAAGTTACATAATGCAGTTCTGCAACTGAGAGCGTCTCTTTACAGATGCCCCTGTTAAACGCATTTCATTGGCCTGGCTGCCTAGCACACATTTGGTTTTAATATAAAAAACATATGGTTGTAACGGAGAACAAAACAACTTCAAAGTGAGGTTTGGAGTAAGTTTCATAACTCCTGTGGTGCAAACTATAAATTTTATGTGTAGAAGCTAACCCTTTGCTTTTCCTGATCCTAAATAGATGAAAGAGTAGGAAGTGGTTAACCAGCACCCGTGTTTCAATGATTAAACCAGATTCAGGCCACTTACCAGGAAAAGGGCATAAAAAGGGAAAAGTCAGAAATTGGCCGAAGTGCTGGTCTCTTAGCAGATGTGGATTTCTTTAATGTGCTTGGTTAAGTATGTAAAAAGATATTGATTTCCTGGGGTCGTATTTTATAGGATTAGTAATATTTTTTTAGTATGAAAAAAATAAACGATTTACTCATTTTTAGCAGGTGGTGACCTGGACTTCCTACCGGAGGTTTTGAGAAATATTGCTCATAGCGTTGGTTATAGTGAAAGGAGCCCATTCTCGTTATTGATGACGATTGTCAGAAATGTCCTATACCCATCCTAAACTAAAAATGCGACTATACCCTCTTATTATGTTTAATTGCTTGCTAGGATTGGCGGACACATGTCAGCTACTTCCTAAGGATCACTAGAAAGAAATGACCTTTAAAATTGAGTTATTGCTTATTACAATTAAGTAAAAATGGGTCTCAGCTCCAGCTGGGGTAATAGCACTACAAAGCAGGGGACTGCTAGCGGCCACTCTAAGTGCAAGGAGAAAGCTAGATGACTAACACATGGGTTTTCATATTTACCATTTGTTCTGTTTTTATCTTTTCATTGAGAAGTAATATGTTGAAAATCTTTAATTTTACACAAAATCTCCACTTCCATTATGGTTTTGTTTACACACAATGTATATTCACAAATCACAGCATAAAAAAAACCAGACAGGTAAAGTGAATAACAGTGATTATATTGTTAAACGGGCAACAAGTGAACAGTCAGTCAATTTTTAAATTTCATGTGTTGGAAGCAGGAAAAATGGGCAAGTTAAAAATAAAATCTGACTTTGACAAGGGCCAAGTAATGATGGCTGGGCGACAGGGTCAGAACATCTCCAAAATACGTTCACGCACTGTACAATATTAATATTGCCATTTGAATATGATATAGGGAAACCTTTTTAAAATCGTACTGAGAACGGTCAGATTGTGATGGAAATCTGCGGTAATTTAACATTTCCTGTCCTGTCATTTCAGTTTGTGAAGTCGGCCAAACATTTTGGAGAGGAAGCCAACAAAATGCAGCCAGATGAGTTTTTTGGAATGTTTGATCAGTTTCTTCAGGCACTTTCTGAAGCGAAACAGGAGAATGAAAACATCAGAAAACGAAAGGAAGAGGAAGAACGCAGAGCGCGTATGGAAGCACAGGTTAGTACTAGGATTTCATTCATCCCTCTCCCTTCCTAAACAATGTACAGCCATTTTCTCTGGCGGTCTCACCAATCAATTCCTGAACTCGATACATATTGTAACATTGGGAGTCTCCTCTTCCCATGTGCTGCTTGACCGCCTAGCACTCCGTACACCATGACTTCAGCCGCACATTGACCTCCTGTTGCCATTTCACTGTCTGTGGCACAGGTACTATAAACCAGGGCTGCCCACTCAACAGGTAGATCCCCAGATGTTGGGGAACTACACCTCCTTTGATGCTTTGCATGCCTTTAGAATGACAAAGTATCATGGGAGGTGTAGTTCCCCAAAATCTGGGGATCTACCTGTTGGGCAGCCCTGCTAAACAAACAGAGAGGGTGCCAAACTGTGTGCCTATAATTACAGCCAAATAATGAAAACAGCTTATAAAGCAAACAAGTAGTGATGGTGGAACCCCTCGGACTTCCCTTCACTAAAATTACCACCAATTAAAAGATCATTCTAGATTAGAAGATAATTTGAAACAGTTTTATTAGAAAAATGGTTTACAAACATACACAAGACAGCAAGAGCTGCAAAGAAAAAAGTGGTTTAGGTGTGAAATGTGCGATATAAAAAGATTGGGGAAACCAAATGTAATCCGAATACTTGGAATAGATAGGGCACAAAGTGTCTCACTGATCTTCACTGGTAGCATGTAATGTTAAACTGGATCTAAAAATACATAACCATGTAGCAGGAAATTACTAATTAGAACAAAGATCCATTTAATCAGTCGGATAGATCCTTGAATAATGTGGGGACTGGGGAGCAGTATTCAGGGTCAGCACATGGATTTACCTGAACCATAGAGGAAAGAGCATGACTGAGATAAAAATATATATGATAATGGGGTGATCAAAACCTAGTGGGTGCGAGAATGAAAAGAAACCCTATTGTAATACTTTGCAAACGCATACAGAGTTCTAAATATGTTCATACACACACCACAAAAATGCAGATGATCCCTCTTATTGGAGAATTTTAAAATAAAGTTTGTTCAATATATCATTACCAAGTGGTAGAACCCATGGAATAAAACAGAGGTAGCTTGTGGATAGTTGAAAAAATATATTATACCACTATTAAAGCTCCCTATGTGTTGCCACAGGTCAACATAAGTGCTGACCAAATAAATAAGGATTAAGATTGGAGGTATAGTTTCCTCTATGGTTCAGGTAAATCCATGTGCTGACCCTGAATACTGCTCCCCAGTCCCCACATTATTCAAGGATCTATCCGACTGATTAAATGGATCTTTGTTCTAATTAGTAATTTCCTGCTACATGGTTATGTATTTTAGATCCAGTTTAACATCTACTCCAAGTATTAGGATTTGTCCATTTCAGATTACACTTGGTTTCCCCAATCTTTTTATACCGCACTTTTTTTCTTTGCAGCTCTTGCTGTCTTGTGTATGTTTGGAAACCATTTTTCTACTAAAAGTGTTTCAAATTATCTTCTTATCTAGAATGATCTTTTAATTGGTGGTAATTCTAGTGAAGGGGAGTCTGAGGGGTTCCACCATCACTACTTGTTTGGGTTATGCCCATATTACCTACCTTCCCCTTGTTGTGTCTAACTTCCATCTGCAGCTATCATTTTCCTTTCTCATCATATAGAATTGGAGCACACAGCCAATATTGCAATATGCTTAGAAATAAATGAATACATTTCATGGTGTAATAAGGCAATACAAACATGAAACATCAAATTTATAAATCTAAACACACAAACTGAATCCGCTATAAGAGAACAGTGCTAAAGCTGGATCACACAGTTACTTTTACAATCCTCAAATTGCTCATCCCGTAACATGTTTATATACCAGCTCCCCACTGGTCTCACTAGTGGTATCATGTAATCTCTGCTATATTTAGTGTCTCAAGCAAGTCCCCATAACCAAAAAATTGCATTGTTTCCACATGGGAACACAACAGAGTAATTGTTAAATCCTAGAACAAACAGAAAAATATTCAGAGATTCTACAAACCTAGGACACTCCAACCTGGTACTTTATCCCTTCACATGATTTAGAAAAGGTAGATCAGAAAGATCAAGTGCTGTGAATTAAAAAGTGTAACCACTATTTTGAATAAATAAGCAAAAAACCCTTAAACCATATTACTTTGTAGCCAAGATGTAGCTCACCATCAGGCTTTAATCTGAGGCTGCCTAAATGATAAATTGTACGATTGGGAGGGAGGAGGGTAAATGTAGTAACGTTCAAACTAAACCCTATTTATCCTAGTTCAAGGTCAAAATGGAATACTTAATTACAGTGCAATCGTCCTGTTCCATCTTCAAACAATTTTAGGTTTAGTCCTGGTCTGTGACCTCGGCACTAATATATATATAATGCTTTTTTCCTCTAATTTTTCATTGTTAAATCCGAGTCTGTAGTACTTGGGAACCACAGCTCTAGAATACAGTTATTTAGAGAATTTGTAACTCGTGTTGTCATGGGAGCCCTCTAACCAAACACTTCTGAGAAAAAAGGAAACCAATTTTAGCATGGTGAAGTCATAGCCGATTAGAGTGAAGATCGAGTGCGTCTGAAACGGATACAAGACCCGTATCAGATGTTCAGTTCATGTGATCTTTAGTCACCACATACTGGAGCTAACACACAATCATCATGAGCCGTTTTGAGATGATATGCAGAGATATAGACTATAAAAAAATTAAATTATATTTTCTAAATTCTAAATAACTGAGCAAACCCTGAGAAAGGGGCTCCTGCAAAGGCCCCAAAAAGTGACAGGGAACAAAGAAACAAATCAGATAGCGACTAGTTATTACAGTAAGTCAGTAACATATTACAGTAAAGTCCTGGGTATATTTATCATGTAGTTTGGGGAAGAAAGCCTGGCTTCTTCTAACTGCTGGAGGTATATCCAGGAATACATAAGAATATGTCTTGTCAGTGAGACACACACAACATACAACTTTGTGACTGTCGAACACGGAATGGAGCTTAAGACAAGATCCGGTATATAGACTTGGCAATCACAAAGTTGGGTGTTGTGTGTATCCCACCTACAAGACATATCGCACTGTTAGATTTTCTCTTTTCTTGACATGTACTCCTGGATATAACTCCAGCACCTGGAAAAAGACAGACTTTCTTCCCCAATCTACAAGATAAATATACCCAGGATTGGAATATTTGTTACTGTTTGTTGTATTTGATTCACTGCAAGAATTAGGCTCCACCAGACACAACCGGTTATTGTTTCTTTGCTATATATTGTATTACAGAGAGCGACAGTGCACACGTAGTACAAATCATGCAAGTTCAATGTTATATAACCACTTGTGTGCCTTTGCTTGAATTGTACAAGGTGGGGCCCTTCTAGTTTACATTTACAAGTTTATAAGTGCTCTAACCAAGAACAGGTATGTGTGGATCTTTCACCTTCAGGATTCCTTGTGTATTTTGCAAAGACCCCCGAAGGTGACATCTCCTCTTACGGCCAGGTGGCCGTGCAGTGTAATGGAAGGTAGGTGGTCTTCATCTGCCAGGAGCCACATAAGTGCTGTACTCTCGCGCATGCATAAGAATACAACACTGAAGTCTATGGCGGATCTCAAAACTGTGGAATCCTCCATAGATTATGTTTAGCGCTGAGCGAGACCTTGTCTGGTTCCCACTGCTGGGATTGGACAAAAGAGGACAGCAGAACTCTGCCTTTTGTCAACCTGAGGCTTGCCATGAGACAACGTAGTCCCTATTTTATGTTGGAATTTCCTAAAGAATGTGTTATCAAATACTCAGAAGTGACAGAGCCAACTTTACATCCTTCCAATATATCCGTGCAGTATTATTTATTACACAGATGTCAGAATGGCCAAAGTGCTTCACCGGAAAAGTGTCCTATCTTCATGTTTGTTCTAAAACAGACCTAAAGAGGCTATTTACTAACGTGTAAAATTGTGAGAATTCAAAGTGAAATTTAAGGCAGAACAGCCAAACTGAATACATAGCTTGGAGAACTTTGTTTTTTCCCTTCAATTCTGCTATTTTAAGTAAAATTTTAAAGTCACTTTGAATTCCGAACCGTTCACGCTTTAGTGAAAACCTCTGAAAGTGTGCAATGCCACCAGCACCGGAAATAGACAAAGTCTGTCAGAGAACATACAAAACACTGCCCCAATCATTGAATAAACAGGAAAAATCAAATACAGCAATTAAATCAAATATCACCCGTATATAGAAGGCAATGTGATATCTTGGCAAAAAGTGTATAGAAAATTATCTTCAAGAAATAGTACAACGCCGCTAGCAATCAAAACACATTATTTATATTCCTAACAGTGTAGTGTACCTTTTAAGAACAGCTTCTGGGGCTCCCGTGTAACTGTAGTGGAGGTGGGAGCAGCACCACCGACCCCAGATAAGAAGTCAAACTGTACTAAGACCGTTTCACTGCTTACAATAGGCGCCACTGTGTTTCTGCCACCATAACAACTACAGCTCTCCATAGTAGTCATGGTGCCTGGAGTGTCACCAATAGATTCTGTGTAGAGGTTAACATGCTTAGATCAAATATTCTTCTGTTGCGGTGTGTGACCTACTGCTATTTTTTTTTTCTTTTTCTTTCAGCTTAAGGAGCAACGTGATCGTGAACGTAAAGCGAGGAAGGCGAAGGAAAACGGCGAGGAAGAGGGAGAGTTTGACGACTTGGTTTCAGCTTTACGTTCAGGCGAAGTCTTTGATAAGGATCTTTCCAAATTAAAACGGAACCGCAAGCGCATAATCAGCCAAACTACAGAGAGCAGCCGGGAGCGACCTGTGACCAAACTGAATTATTGATCTGCTATCAGAACCCGCCCTTATAGACTTCTAACAGACTCTATAGAACTTGTCCTCACTTTCCATCACACTGCCTTGGGATCCGTTACTGTAACCACGGGGTTTTATGGGGGAGTGGGAAGATGTTTGTATATATGTACTTTATGTAATATAATGTGTGTGCATATGTATGTGCATAAAGTATATTTATGCACACATATGTATATAGTTTGGAAGAGTTCATGCACATATAAAATGTGTTATTATTGCAGTATTATGTATATATGTGTATAGATGTGGACACATGTATACATACCGACTGTTAAGTTGGGTTTTTTGAGTGTGGGTTCTTCCTATAGTGGAAGATCCCTCTCCCCCCCTTTAATTTAGTGCAAAAGCACAAACCATGTTCTCCAGAATAAAAGCAAAATCATTCCTTAAATATTCCATTTTTTTATTGTATTCTGGAACCGAGAAATGGTGATTTAGATAACATTACCAAAAATATCTGGTGTGGTAGCATCTTCCAAAATGTTAAACCCTTCCTGAATATGACAGGGCTATATTCATGCCCAACTGCTTGTCATGACATCCGCCTGTAGCTTATAGGACCAATAGTACCCTCTCAGAGACTGCACTAAAACCCATAACTCCAAACATCATCTCACTACTACTGAACGCGTTAATCTGTGCTCCAGGGTTTCTACACAATTGACACTTGATCTTTTAGAAGGTTTCGGTTAGAGGTAGAAATCAGATTTATTAACATTTTAAAAAAAGATTGCTCATTGCTGTATAGAAATTTAAAATAAAAATAAATTAAAAATATTTTTTATACCGGAGCATTTTACTGGCTGACTCAAAAAGAATAGAGGGTTTGCTGTAAGAATCTAACCGATTCATAGAATTTTCATTGTTCGGGTTAACAAAAAAAACACCCCGATACAACTGTTTCTGTGCCCTTACCATTGCTCTGTTAACGGCCAATTCTTCGCGCAATGTAAACTGTTACAATTTTACCAGTGAGCACACATCTCAGGGACATAGATCTAACTTCCCTCAAATGAACTGCAAGTTGGTGCTTGCCATGTGTAGCTTAAATAAAAAGACAATACAATACTTTTGCAATATGTTAGTACTGTTTTTAACTTATTTAATTTTCATAAACACTGTTATTTCCTCTCTACAGAGAGACTGAACTATTAAACTGTTGTAGAGAAGATTTTTAATTCATAAACAATTATTCCAAGTTGTGTGTTTTGTTTGTTTTTTTTGTTTTTTAAATTGTACAATAAATTCGCCAAAAGGACATTCACTGGGTGCACCGTCATGTGTTCTAAACATTCAGAAACTATATGCAAATGTAATGTCATTCCACTGGTAGCAGCTGGAAAATGGACATTTTATTTAAGGTTCATTTCTAAATACGCACATCTGTCAAATCAGACACACATTCCATTTCTCTCCAACGATAGATCTTTATAAGATGACTGCTGATATGTACAACACTGCCTACGTTATGATATACAGAACTGGTTTCCCTAACGTTTCATTTAGTAATTTTAATGCACCTTGAAGTCACTAAACCTTTATTTAATTAAGTCTTTATATTTTTTTTATTGACTTTCTACACGAGTGTGCTGTTCACAATACTAAAGATGTTTCGAAGCACACTGAAAATTTTTGTGCTTCTGAAAAACTGTGAAACATTTTTTTAAAAATCCTCCAGGAGAGTTTTTAAGATGTGTTTATTTTCACTAAATTGATGTGGAATAACCCCAAAAAGTTTGCTGTAAGAGGGTCGAACTTCACCCTACTTTGCACCGAAAGGAATCATTCAAATTTAACACAATGTTTTGTGTGGAAATTGCACTAAATTCTGAGGATCTGGCATGAAAACATAACTTAAAATTCTTGATTGATTTTTTAAACTATGCATAGGCAACCATCAGGACTCCAGATGTGGACTTAATCTCCCCTGATGCTTTGCCATAGTTATGCCTGTAAACATTACGGGAGATGTAGTCTATAACATGCGGAGTGCCGAAGGTTGCCTACCCTTGATCTAAATTGTACAACCCAATCTGCTTTGTAATTTTCTAATGGAAGGGGGGCAGGGGGAGAGAGAGCTTAATCAGTCATATCATATGTAGTATAGTACTACCACTGACCTGCTTGGCATTTATTATCAAACATGGCGGAAATAAAACATTTAAAACAAATTCAGGTATAATCAGATTTACTTAATCTCTCCCAGGAAGACTGTTTACACTCCAAGGGAATGTGATTTTTGTATGTAATTTAAATGCTCACTGTTCTACCCTAATTTTGTTTTCTAAGTGCCTCCTATGTTTATGCGATATTAAATTGAGGATGGAGAAGTGTAGAGGTTTGTACATTCCCAGTAAGTTGGTGTGAACTTTTTATTACATGTTACATTTTCATCTCCAATAAACCAATGTAGTGCTAACAGGGCATTTGCAATATGTGGCCACTAGCAGAGTGGACGGTGCAAATACTTAAAGATATGTTTAGATCAGTCCTGACGGGTTGTAGCCATTAAAACAGTGATGGCGCACGTTGGCCTATGATACAGAAACAGCTTGAAATGCAACTCATCAAATGTACACAGCATCAAAGAGAGCCATCACTGCTTAAAGGAGTTTGTTTTAAAACTTTTTTTTTTTCAAATGATTCAAACAAAGGAAAGTTTTCTCATTTGTAATTGTGTGTGTGTCACAAACTACGTATGAGCTAGTAGTGAAATCTAGTTAATATGAACAAGATGTTTTAGTAGAACTGAACGAAAAGACTGTTTTTATGATGATGTACATTTAACAATGGAAATATGCAATAAAAACAAGAATTCCATGTGTTGTCATAAATGTGGATTTTTGTTATATCCAAAGTAGTAATATTTTACTGATCAAACGACAGCTCTGTTACAAAAATCAGCATTTGGTATACATCTACACTACAGTAATATGAATGACCGGGATCTTGTATTTAAGGGGTTAAAAGCATAAATACTACAGTCTACTCTGCTACCATCTAGTGGAATTCCTGAGAAGTTTCATAACCACCTATTTTGCCACTATCCCCATTTTGGGTTTTGACATCAGACAATGAGATGGTGGTACATGTCTGTCTAATCTTTTGAAGCCCATGTGAAATTAACATTATATAGAAATGTGACATTAATGTAACTGAAAGGAAACATTTTTTTTTTTTTTACAGTGAAGCTAATTAAATCCCTCCATTTCTAGCAGAAGAAATACAACAGATGTTACCACCACAAAAAAAAAAAAAAAATTATAGCAAAAACCACTAAGTTGGAACCGCCAACAGAACCAGTTATGTTAAAATAATAAACTGGTTACAAAACCCAAAACCATGTGTTACGTGCCCAGAAAAAAAATGTAATGAAACAGATTTGGGCCAAACTATATAGAATACATATACACCATTGTATGGAGTAAGCTAAATCTTTAAACATTGCTGCAAACACCACCACTCTCAAATAACACTTTATTATACCAATAAAAGTGACATGCTACTTATAGCATATATTCCGTATTAATGTCAAATTCCATATATCTGTAAAACATCATAAAACCTTATAGTGCAGACAATCTGTGAATTTTTTTTTTACATAATACTGAAATCTTTAGGGATCACACTCACATATATGGTGTCTGCCACATACTCCCTCTCAGTTTGGAGCTGTATAAACCCTGAGCCGGGTAAAAGGGGCTCTGGTATATGTGAATGTGATTGCGAAAGATTTTAGATTTTAGTATTATGTTAATTTTTTGTACATATTGTCTGTACTAAAGTTTCATAGATATGGCATAGAACATTAATGTAGAGTATACGCCAAGTATGGTATAATGATTTATAGCGCCTCACTTAAATTAATTTAAAAAAAAGTGTGACAGCACAGCCGGCAATAGTGTCACAAAGTAAGACGGCTGCCATAAACATTATGCGTGGCTCGGCTACAGTTAGAAGTAGGAGAAAAATGGCCATTTGTGAGGGAAACTACTGAATGCTAGATGCCAAGTCATAAATAGCGATCAGTCATGCAATCACTATCACTGAGGCAGAGAACAGACACACTCGCTGAATACAATACCAAGGAAATCATACATTGTTACTGCACTGAATCCACCCCAATGAGTCCCCAAATTGCAAATCCAACAGCTTGCTGCCACCTTGGCTTCCATGATTCGTAAAGGGCCCAGAATACACAAAGCCCCCACTAAAATGGGACCAAAACTAAATCCAGAGTCCTGGAGGTTAAAGCCAGTGACCAGGAATTTGTGGCAATGATTAAAGTGTACGTTTCCAGAAGAAGAATGGAAATAATCAGCAGATAATCTATGGGAATTGTCCCACTGAATTACTCGTATAAAACTCCTAGATTAGATATAGATACAATTCCTAGATGGTACTTAGTACCCGCCAGATTGGCTCATTTGCCCAACTCGTTCAGATAGGTGCTGGCGTAACGTGGCTTCTCTGGTTTGTATAGCCACATTTGGTGGGAATGTCCAAAAATGGGTCCACTTGGAATTTATCTGTTAGAACTACTACCTAATATACCTTCAATAATAAAAATATCTACTCTGGAGATCAATAAAATGTGGGGGAAATGGTCCATTTGGCCAATGAATCTGCTTTAATCCTACCAATTTTATTATCTTTCATTACTGATCATACAAATTCTGATAAACAGATAATGATGTTAATAGCCTAGAAAGGAGAATTTTACCACCACAGTTGAAATTTAAACTGAGCTCTAAAATCACACAAATTCTTATTTTGTTGTTTTGAGAGTTTATAAGCCTTATTTACAAAATAACATCACTTCACAAACAGTGAAAAAATATAAGTAAAATTATTTGTTTCTTATATACTGTCTAATGAAAAAATATTGTCATTATGTTAACATTGAGAGGGTTTGTATTTTCGTCCATCTGTGGAGGAGCTACACAGCTTGATTGCAAATGGAATTAAGGAGATGACATCCTAGATTTGGGGGGAATAAAACGATATCACCTGTACATATTATTATTAATATTAATATAGCACCAACAAATTCCACAGCGCTGTACAATAGATGTCACCTGTACATATTAATATTTATATAGCACCAACAAATTCCACAGCGCTGTACAATAGATGTCACCTGTACATATTATTTATATAGCGCCAACAAATTCCACAGCGCTGTACAATAGATGTCACCTGTACATATTTATATAGCGCCAACAAATTCCACAGCGCTGTACAATAGATGTCACCTGTACATATTTATATAGCGCCAACAAATTCCACAGCGCTGTACAATAGATGTCACCTGTACATATTAATATTTATATAGCACCAACAAATTCCACAGCGCTGTACAATAGATGTCACCTGTACATATTATTTATATAGCGCCAACAAATTCCACAGCGCTGTACAATAGATGTCACCTGTACATATTTATATAGCGCCAACAAATTCCACAGCGCTGTACAATAGATGTCACCTGTACATATTTTTATAGCGCCAACAAATTCCACAGCGCTGTACAATAGATGTCACCTGTACATATTAATATTTATATAGCACCAACAAATTCCGCAGCGCTGTACAATAGATGTCACCTGTACATATTAATATTTACATAGCGCCAACAAATTCCACAGCGCTCTACAATAGATGTCACCTGTACATATTAATATTCACATAGCGCCAAATTCCACAGCGCTGTACAATAGATGTCACCTGTACATATTAATATTTATATAGCGCCAACAAATTCCACAGCGCTGTACAATAGATGTCGCCTGTACATATTATTTATATAGCGCCAACAAATTCCACAGCGCTGTACAATAGATGTCACCTGTACATATTAATATTTACATAGCGCCAACAAATTCCACAGCGCTCTACAATAGATGTCACCTGTACATATTAATATTTACATAGCGCCAACAAATTCCACAGCGCTGTACAATAGATGTAACCTGTACATATTAATATTTACATAGCGCCAACAAATTCCACAGCGCTGTACAATAGAGGTCACCTGTACATATTAATATTTACATAGCGCCAACAAATTCCACAGCGCTGTACAATAGATGTCACCTGTACATATTAATAATTATATAGCGCCAACAAATTCCACAGCGCTCTACAACAGATGTCACCTGTACATATTAATATTTACATAGCGCCAACAAATTCCACAGCGCTCTACAATAGATGTCACCTGTACATATTAATATTTACATAACGCCAACAAATTCCACAGCGCTGTACAATAGATGTCACCTGTACATATTATTTATATAGCGCCAACAAATTCCACAGCGCTGTACAATAATGTCACCTGTACATATTAATATTTACATAGCGCCAACAAATTCCACAGCGCTGTACAATAGAAGTCACCTGTACATATTAATATTTACATAGCGCCAACAAATTCCACAGCGCTGTACAATAGATGTCACCTGTACATATTATTTATATAGCGCCAACAAATTCTACAGCACTGTACAATAGATGTCACCTGTACATATTAACATTTACATAGCGCCAACAAATTCCACAGCGCTGTACAATAATGTCACCTGTACATATTAATATTTACATAGCGCCAACAAATTCCACGGCGCTGTACAATAGATGTCACCTGTACATATTAATATTTACATAGCGCCAACAAATTCCACGGCGCTCTACAATAGATGTCACCTGTACATATTAATATTTATATAGCGCCAAATTCCACAGCGCTGTACAATAGATGTCACCTGTACATATTAATATTTACATAGCGCCAACAAATTCCACAGCGCTGTACAATAGATGTCACCTGTACATATTAATATTTATATAGCGCCAAATTCCACAGCGCTGTACAATAATGTCACCTGTACATATTAATAATTATATAGCGCCAACAAATTCCACAGCGCTCTACAACAGATGTCACCTGTACATATTAATATTTACATAGCGCCAACAAATTCCACAGCGCTGTACAATAGATGTCACCTGTACATATTATTTACATAGCGCCAACAAATTCCACAGCGCTGTACAATAATGTCACCTGTACATATTAATATTTACATAGCGCCAACAAATTCCACAGCGCTGTACAATAGATGTCACCTGTACATATTAATATTTACATAGCGCCAACAAATTCCACAGCGCTGTACAATAGATGTCACCTGTACATATTAATATTTACATAGCGCCAACAAATTCCACAGCGCTGTACAATAGATGTCACCTGTACATATTAATATTTACATAGCGCCAACAAATTCCACGGCGCTGTACAATAGATGTCACCTGTACATATTAATATTTACATAGCACCAACAAATTCAACAGCGCTGTACAATAGATGTCACCTGTACATATTATTTATATAGCGCCAACAAATTCTACAGCGCTGTACAATAGATGTCACCTGTACATATTAATATTTATATAGCGCCAACAAATTCCACAGCGCTGTACAATAGATGTCACCTGTACATATTAATATTTACATAGCGCCAACAAATTCCACAGCGCTGTACAATAGATGTCACCTGTACATATTAATATTTATATAGCGCCAAATTCCACAGCGCTGTACAATAATGTCACCTGTACATATTAATAATTATATAGCGCCAACAAATTCCACAGCGCTCTACAACAGATGTCACCTGTACATATTAATATTTACATAGCGCCAACAAATTCCACAGCGCTCTACAATAGATGTCACCTGTACATATTATTTATATAGCGCCAACAAATTCCACAGCGCTGTACAATAATGTCACCTGTACATATTAATATTTACATAGCGCCAACAAATTCCACAGCGCTGTACAATAGATGTCACCTGTACATATTAATATTTATATAGCGCCAACAAATTCCACAGCGCTCTACAATAGATGCCACCTGTACATATTAATATTTACATAACGCCAACAAATTCCACAGCGCTGTACAATAGATGTCACCTGTACATATTATTTATATAGCGCCAACAAATTCCACAGCGCTGTACAATAATGTCACCTGTACATATTAATATTTACATAGCGCCAACAAATTCCACAGCGCTGTACAATAGAAGTCACCTGTACATATTAATATTTACATAGCGCCAACAAATTCCACAGCGCTGTACAATAGATGTCACCTGTACATATTATTTATATAGCGCCAACAAATTCCACAGCGCTGTACAATAGATGTCACCTGTACATATTAACATTTACATAGCGCCAACAAATTCCACGGCGCTGTACAATAGATGTCACCTGTACATATTAATATTTACATAGCGCCAACAAATTCCACGGCGCTCTACAATAGATGTCACCTGTACATATTAATATTTATATAGCGCCAAATTCCACAGCGCTGTACAATAGAAGTCACCTGTACATATTAATATTTACATAGCGCCAAATTCCACAGCGCTGTACAATAGAAGTCACCTGTACATATTAATATTTACATAGCGCCAACAAATTCCACAGCGCTGTACAATAGATGTCACCTGTACATATTATTTATATAGCGCCAACAAATTCTACAGCGCTGTAAAATAGATGTCACCTGTACATATTAATATTTATATAGCGCCAACAAATTCCACAGTGCTGTACAATAGATGTCACCTGTACATATTAACATTTACATAGCGCCAACAAATTCCACAGCGCTGTACAATAATGTCACCTGTACATATTAATATTTACATAGCGCCAACAAATTCCACGGCGCTGTACAATAGATGTCACCTGTACATATTAATATTTACATAGCGCCAACAAATTCCACGGCGCTGTACAATAGATGTCACCTGTACATATTAATACATAGCGCCAACAAATTCCACAGCGCTGTACAATAATGTCACCTGTACATATTAATATTTACATAGCGCCAACAAATTCCACAGCGCTGTACAATAGAAGTCACCTGTACATATTAATATTTACATAGCGCCAACAAATTCCACAGCGCTGTACAATAGATGTCACCTGTACATATTATTTATATAGCGCCAACAAATTCCACAGCGCTGTACAATAGATGTCACCTGTACATATTAACATTTACATAGCGCCAACAAATTCCACAGCGCTGTACAATAATGTCACCTGTACATATTAATATTTAAATAGCGCCAACAAATTCCACGGCGCTGTACAATAGATGTCACCTGTACATATTATTATTTATATAGCACCAAATTCCACAGCGCTTTACAATAGATGTCACCTGTACATATTATTTATATAGCGCCAACAAATTCTACAGCGCTGTACAATAGATGTCACCTGTACATATTATTTATATAGCGCCAACAAATTCCACAGCGCTGTACAATAATGTCACCTGTACATATTAATATTTACATAGCGCCAACAAATTCCACAGCGCTGTACAATAGATGTCACCTGTACATATTAATATTTATATAGCGCCAAATTCCACAGCGCTGTACAATAGATGTCACCTGTACATATTATTTATATAGCGCCAACAAATTCTACAGCGCTGTAAAATAGATGTCACCTGTACATATTAATATTTATATAGCGCCAACAAATTCCACAGTGCTGTACAATAGATGTCACCTGTACATATTAACATTTACATAGCGCCAACAAATTCCACAGCGCTGTACAATAATGTCACCTGTACATATTAATATTTACATATACCAAATAAATTCCATCTAAGGCCAGGCCAATAGATGTCTGTACATATTAATATTTACATAGCGCCAACAAATTCCACAGCGCTGTACAATAGATGTCACCTGTACATATTAATATTTACATAGCGCCAACAAATTCCACGGCGCTGTACAATAGATGTCACCTGTACATATTAATATTTACATAGCACCAACAAATTCAACAGCGCTGTACAATAGATGTCACCTGTACATATTATTTATATAGCGCCAACAAATTCTACAGCGCTGTACAATAGATGTCACCTGTACATATTAATATTTATATAGCGCCAACAAATTCCACAGCGCTGTACAATAGATGTCACCTGTACATATTAATATTTACATAGCGCCAACAAATTCCACAGCGCTTTACAATAGATGTCACCTGTACATATTAATATTTATATAGCGCCAAATTCCACAGCGCTGTACAATAGATGTCACCTGTACATATTAATATTTATATAGCGCCAACAAATTCCACAGCGCTGTACAATAGATGTCACCTGTACATATTAATATTTACATAGCGCCAACAAATTCCACAGCGCTCTACAATAGATGTCACCTGTACATATTAATATTTACATAGCGCCAAATTCCACAGCGCTGTACAATAGATGTCACCTGTACATATTAATATTTACATAGCGCCAACAAATTCCACAGCTGTACAATAGATGTCACCTGTACATATTAATATTTTGCCTTAAGCCAACTTAAATTCCTGGCTGGCTGTACAATAGATATCACCTGTACATATTAATATTTACATAACACCAACAAATTCAACAGCTTTGTACAATAGATGTCACCTGTACATGTATTTATATGGCGTAACAAATTCCACAGCGCTGTACAATAGATGTCACCTGTACATATTAATATTTACATAGCGCCAACAAATTCCACAGCGCTGTACAATAGATGTCACCTGTACATATTAATATTTACATAGCGCCAACAAATTCCACAGCGCTGTACAATAGATGTCACCTGTACATATTAATATTTATATAGCGCCAAATTCCACGGCGCTGTACAATAATGTCACCTGTACATATTAATAATTATATAGCGCCAACAAATTCCACAGCGCTCTACAACAGATGTCACCTGTACATATTAATATTTACATAGCGCCAACAAATTCCACAGCGCTCTACAATAGATGTCACCTGTACATATTAATATTTACATAGCGCCAACAAATTCCACAGCGCTGTACAATAGATGTCACCTGTACATATTAATATTTACATAGCGCCAACAAATTCCACAGCGCTGTACAATAGATGTCACCTGTACATATTAATATTTACATAGCGCCAAATTCCACAGCGCTGTACAATAGATGTCACCTGTACATATTAATATTTACATAGCGCCAACAAATTCCACAGCGCTGTACAATAATGTCACCTGTACATATTAATATTTATATAGCGCCAACAAATTCCACAGCGCTGTACAATAATGTCACCTGTACATATTAATAATTATATAGCGCCAACAAATTCCACAGCGCTCTACAACAGATGTCACCTGTACATATTAATATTTACATAGCGCCAACAAATTCCACAGCGCTGTACAATAGATGTCACCTGTACATATTAATATTTACATAGCGCAAACAAATTCCACAGCGCTCTACAATAGAAGTCACCTGTACATATTAATATTTACATAGTGCCAACAAATTCCACAGCGCTGTACAATAGATGTCACCTGTACATATTAATATTTACATAGCGCCAACAAATTCCACAGCGCTCTACAATAGATGTCACCTGTACATATTAATATTTACATAGTGCCAACAAATTCCACAGCGCTGTACAATAGATGTCACCTGTACATATTATTTATATAGTGCCAACAAATTCCACAGCGCTGTACAATAGATGTCACCTGTACATATTATTTATATAGCGCCAACAAATTCCACAGCGCTGTACAATAATGTCACCTGTAGATATTAATATTTACATAGCGCCAACAAATTCCACAGTGCTGTACAATAGATGTCACCTGTACATATTAATATTTACATAGCGCCAACAAATTCCACAGCGCTGTACAATAGATGTCACATGTACAGCAATGCATATTGTGCTTTCACATTTACTAAAGATAGGAACAATAAGGTGCAAACTTTTCACTGATCTAGTTACAGAACAGATTAATCAAATTATAATTGGACATTGACAGCAAATCCACTATTAATTAAGGGTGAAGGCTAAATAATGTAAAAATATTTAGCAAAATGTTTTTCATTTCGAAGGAAACAACCAGGTGATACATTAAAGATACACTACAGGTACCATCACAACTTTGATGCATTTTTATTTTTAGAGTTTTAAATAACCAACTGTGTTTAGCAACTGAATGCATCATCTTCTGTTCCACCTTACACATTCGAAACACTTTCTTCTTGCTGGTTATTGGACATGCACGTGTGATGTCATAGCGCCGTCCATATACAGTTATTCATGTCATGTGAGGAAGCACAGCAAAGGTTTCTGGGAATTGCAATTCTGGCAACAGCTTTCATAAGTAAAAAGTCGATAACTGAATTGCAACATCTGGAAAGCCCTGGACTGCCCATATAGCCCTGCTAGATAAGGATTGAAAGGATCAAGTGTGCACCCTGAATGGTTCCATATAAAGTTACTGGAGCATGCCGAATGGCCTACCCCAGATCACTGCCCTGTCTGCCATATCTACTATAAATGCAGGAATGTCAGATAGCCGTAACTTATTCAGGACTGGTGGATTATGGATAATTTTAAAAGCATTATTAATGCAATGAATTAAAATATGTCAAGTCCAAACTGGATTTATTTTACTCAATTTGCAAATGAGGGCATGGACCCTTTAGAGAGGACTGTCTCACCGATCTATTCCAGGGGGTGCCCAGATTGTAGATCCCCAGATATTGTAGAAGTACAACTTCCATACCATGATCATGGAAGCTGTAGGTTTAAAACATCTGGGGGGGGGGTGGGGGGTGTAACCTTTTGGGCTCCCCTGATCTATTCGCTAAAGTTTAGGCTAAAATCTGCCAAATAAAATCCTCCATAACTTTAATAAATAAATGAACTGGTACAAACAACATCCAATTCTAAATTTAAAAGAAATGCCCCATTTGTATTTGTAAAGCACAGAACATATGATGCATTGGAATAAGAATATGAAAAACATTCTAGTTACTCGCTTTTAAAGATTTTTTATTTATTTATTTATTTATTTTAAATCCATGAATAACAGTCTTGTCAATTGGTTGAGCCATTCTAGTCTACAAATTGTGCAAGTTTGGACATATTTAACCCAGCACGTGCCACAATACACACTTTAACCCTCTCTGAAGAGATTGGAAATGTTGCAGTCACATAAGTCTAGACAGAAGAGAAATCTCTCCTAAGAAGCTGTCCCACTGCCTACTGGTCTAACAGTCTGTAGGGTATGAAACAAATTTCAAAGCTCTCTGTGTACATCCTCAGTTCTGCACAAATCAAGGGTTTCTGGGACTTACGGTTCTGTTAAAGAAACACTCCACAGGAAAATTAATCACTATTTAGTAGACATACCCCAGTGAAAACATGCATGCATTTAGTTTTGCATGTTGGCATTGGTGTAAATCTAAGAGGCTTGCAAACATTGCCGTTCTAATTCCTGCGGCCTCTCCTCAGTGGCTTTTCATTGAGCCAACGGAAGGAGGAAGCAGGGGCCAAGAGGACAGGTAAAATCTCAGTGGAGCCAACGGAAGGAGGAAGCAAACCGCTCTGGCTTTTATAATGTAATTATAAACATCATTATTTCTCATAGGAAAAAAAATGGGATTGAAATAGAATACCATTATCTGTTTATCAGAATATGTGTTATCAGTAATGAAAGATAATAAAATTATTAGGATTAGAGCAGATTTGTTGGCCAAATGGACCATTTCCCCCATGTTTTATTGGCCTCCAGAGTAGATATTTTTATTATTGGAGGTATATAGGTAGGAGTTCTAATAGATCAATTCAAAGTGGCTAAGAGGAAATGAAATATTTCCTTCCATAATGGACCTATTTTTGGACATTCCCACCAAATGTGGCTATACAAACCAGAGAAGTCGCAGTTACGCCAGCACCTATCTGAACGAAATGGGCAAGACTGTCTGCTTGTAAACTCCCAGAAGGCTGTGCTGTGCTCTGTGATAACATTGGTGTCGCTATGAACAGAACGGAGGCAGTGGAGTAAAGAGCAGAATAATACAAAACTTTTTTTGCCATTAATATATGAAACTCTGCATGAAACTGGAAAAAAAACTGTCCATTATTTAGCCCATAAGCTACAAACTGCATAAATGTTCCAGTGTCCTTGTGATATGATCAAAATAAATCACCATCATTATGACAAAGTTTTAGAAACTAATTTAGACATCTGCTAGAAGTGGTTCTGGTTTTATTTGGTGCTCTATACTGCATCTTGGTCCTAACCTCAACATATGAGGAAAGGGATTTAGGGGTGATTATTTCTGATGACTTAAAGGTAGGCAGACAATGTAATAGAGGAGACTATATTTAAAAGAAGAAAAACTACCACAACAAGAGGACATAGTCTTAAATTAGAGGGACAAAGGTTTAAAAATAATATCAGGAAGTATTACTTTACTGAGAGGGTAGTGGATGCATGGAATAGCCTTCCAGCTGAAGTGGTAGAGGTTAACACAGTAAAGGAGTTTAAGCATGCATGGGATAGGCATAAGGCTATCCTATCTATAAGATAAGGCCAGGGACTAATGAAAGTATTTAGAAAATTGGGCACTAGATGGGCTTGAATGGTTCTTATCTGTCACATTCTATGTTTCTCATAGAGCAGCAGGAAATGCTAGCAGAATGCATGGTTGTATAGGAGAGGTATTAGCAGTAGAAAGAGGGAAGTGCTCATGCCATTGTACAGAACACTGGTGAGACCTCACTTGGAGTATTGTACGCAGTACTGGAGACCGTATCTTCAGAAGGATATTGATACCTTAGAGAGAGTTCAGAGAAGGGCTACTAAACTGGTTCATGGATTGCGGGATAAAACTTACCAGGAAAGGTTAAAGGATCTTAACATGTATAGCTTGGAGGAAAGACGAGACAGGGGGGATATGATAGAAACATTTAAATATATAAAGGGAATCAACACAGTAAAGGAGGAGACTATATTTAAAAGAAGAAAAACTACCACAACAAGAGGACATAGTCTTAAATTAGAGGGACAAAGGTTTAAAAATAATATCAGGAAGTATTACTTTACTGAGAGGGTAGTGGATGCATGGAATAGCCTTCCAGCTGAAGTGGTAGAGGTTAACACAGTAAAGGAGTTTAAGCATGCATGGGATAGGCATAAGGCTATCCTATCTATAAGATAAGGTCAGGGACTAATGAAAGTATTTAGAAAATTGGGCAGACTAGATGGGCCGAATGGTTCTTATCTGCCGTCACATTCTATGTTTCTATAGAGCAGCAGGAAATGCTAGCAGAATGCATGGTTGTATAGGGAGAGGTATTAGCAGTAGAAAGAGGGAAGTGCTCATGCCATTGTACAGAACACTGGTGAGACCTCACTTGGAGTATTGTACACAGTACTGGAGACCGTATCTTCAGAAGGATATTGATACCTTAGAGAGGGTTCAGAGAAGGGCTACTAAACTGGTTCATGGATTGCGGGATAAAACTTACCAGGAAAGGTTAAAGGATCTTAACATGTATAGCTTGGAGGAAAGACGAGACAGGGGGGATATGATAGAAACATTTAAATACATAAAGGGAATCAACACAGTAAAGGAGGAGACTATATTTAAAAGAAGAAAAACTACCACAACAAGAGGACATAGTCTTAAATTAGAGGGACAAAGGTTTAAAAATAATATCAGGAAGTATTACTTTACTGAGAGGGTAGTGGATGCATGGAATAGCCTTCCTGCTGAAGTGGTAGAGGTTAACACAGTAAAGGAGTTTAAGCATGCGTGGGATAGGCATAAGGCTATCCTAACTATAAGATAAGGCCAGGGACTAATGAAAGTATTTAGAAAATTGGGCAGACTAGATGGGCCGAACGGTTCTTATCTGCCGTCACATTCTATGTTTCTCTATAAATAATATTTCAAAGTATTCAATACTTTCCATACCACAAACAATGCAATACTTCACAAGGGAAATGATTCGGAAACAATTTTTTACCATTCAGGATTTTTATTTTTTTTAAATACCAACATTTGGAATTTTCCGGTAAATCTAGATAATTCACAGTTTAGTAAATAACCCAAAGTATGTGACTGCAAGGCACGGCGGTTATTTACGAATAGGAATTGTACAGAATTTACAAGGGAAATACAGATTTAAGATCAAAAACGCATTTGCTTAAGAAAAGGTCAAATGAAGGCCAAAGCAACAGTGATTTAAGAATATTTCAAATGAAAAGCTCCATGTGGTTTAGACTTTTGGCAAACTGGAAACAGAATTTGCGAAATTTAGGACAGAACAGCGTGAGTGTGGAGATGGATACTTTGTTTCCGTTCTGCATCACAGTTTATTGTTTGATGAATGAACCCGCACTATTTTAATGTGTACCAAGGGATCAAGCAGCATATTTAAAACCTCTAGAATACAATACTAAATAACTGAAGCTTTATTCCAGCGCCGGGATATACTGCTTACTGCAGCCCAATCTAACCTCACTAACGTCATCGAGAACTTTTACCCAATTAAAGGTTTCTCACTGAGAAGCATGGAGGACACGCAGAGTATGCACTGCTATACCATGATTGAATCTTCCCGGTCACAAGCATTGATTCCAGTGCTTTTAAAAAAAAAAAAAAAAACTGGACAAATACCCAGCACACAAACTCTGCCTGCCGACGCTGGACATAAAATACATTCAATGAATGAATCTATTTTAATCCCAAAGCCCTAGTGGCTGTCCAACTGACAGTGGCCATAGGTGTGAGAATTGGAAAATGTAAACAGCGGCGCTTTCCAGAAAATGGCACTGCTTTCAAATGCCCCCAAAATAACTTCATTAAGATGAAGTGGCTTCGGTGCTTAGACTGGCCATTTCAATTTCAAACAAATCTAATTAATACTTGTTTCACAGTGTTTTGCATTAAATATGGCTGTGCATCATAAGAGAACCTCAATAAATCTTCAGGTATAATTTGATTCCCCAAAATTGTGCCATACATTAATACAACGCTTATATCTGAAAGATAAGGCTAAATGCTGACAATGCAAACAGACACCACTTCTTGGGAACAATATTAATAAACAGTTTAGCATTGCTGCCCGATTTGGCTAAATCAGGATTGAAAACATATACACCAGGGTCCAAATGTGATAATGGCAGTGACCGTTCTATGCGGATAATAGTGAAATTTGTAAAGGCCAAACACGCGGAAACACACACGCATACACACACACCCTCATAATATTGTAAAGCGCTACGGAATCTGTTGGCGCTATATAAATGGCAATAATAATAATAATAATTAAAGGGAAAGGTGGCAGATTCTGCATTCATTGAGGGATCTCAGTTTGGACTAAAGCCGCATAAAAATATAAATAAATGAATATATAAGCATTTTAACCCATACGATCCCAAGGTATGCATTATTGATTGGGTGTTATGTTTTTTTTTTGTTTCTATCTGCATAATGTACAATGCGGCCACTGACAGCTCCCCAGTACACGAGCCGCCTCTATTAACTTTAATACCGGAATTACTGAGCATGTCTGTCCGACACACCATACACAGCAAACACTGACTGCTCTAAATGTATTCATACTGGCCGAGATATCTTGTTTTATGAAGTATAAAAAGAGCTGGGTTTGGGTACGAGGCACTGTCTCATAATACATACGTAATCTAAAGACCATGGAAATCAGTATTTAGCCAAATCTCCCGCTTCATCACGGTAATTCTGTGATCTCCGTTTTATTATTTTATGTTAAATAATCTGGATTTTCGTACAGAAGATACTGATACAATTTTTAACTGATAAGGCGTGTTTGTGCCATTTCAGAGTGACACTATTGTGCTATCAATGTTCTGTTATTCCCATTTCTGATTAAGGTAATGGCACACCATCCAACACTTGCATGTATAGGAGGGAGAGAGAGAGATGATCATAGTGAAGTTAGTAGTCAGTGACCACCGGACTAGATTACCAAAGATCACTGGAAAACAGCCAGACAGTATTCGAGCAGCGGTTAATGAGGCCCAACCAAACACCATCACAGAGACCAACAAACCCATAAATGCCACAGCATCAGTGGTTCTCCAAATACTTGACTACAGGCTGAAGGAGAAACAATGCCCACCATGTAGACTAAGACTGGAGGTTGACATAAAGGGAACACGTTTGGTAGTTAAGTAAGCTGAATGATCTTCACAGAGGTGGAAAGATCAAGGATAGATCCGGACTACTGAGGAAATCCAATCATATGACCATTCCAAAGGCATAAGCATAGTCTGACAGTGCTTGGAACCAGACAAGCAGAGGCTAACGGAATAAATGTTCGTTAACACAGAACCATCAGGTGTGCACACAGCTTCAGGGGAACCACAATATATTCACCCAAGACCCACCTAGAGCAGAGACTAAACCGTACTGGAAGAATCTCTGTGAGAAAGAAGGATCACATAACACCAAAGGCCCAGTACCTACTGTCACAGTTGATGAGTTGGTCAGCCCCAGGACCTGACATGATCCACACCTACAGAATAAAGACATAACAGCGCTGCATGAACCCCTAGCAACAAGCTCCCACCCTGCCTGGCCAACATAAGGCAGAACAATACTGGCCATGAAGAACTCTTACAAGGGAACAACAATATCAAACTACCGACCAATCAACCTGCCTCCCCACAACATGGAGGGTCCAGTCAGGCATCATAGCCTCCAAGATTGATGGGCATATGAGTCAGTACACGAGGAATACTCAAAAAAAGGATTGGAAACTACTGGTAGAACAAGCAGTCACACAGGATTCTAAGACCAGACAGACCAATCCGTGCATGGACTGACTACAAGAAATCCTATGACACAATGCCACACACACACACGGATACTGGAACGCTTGGCTCTATACAAGGTCAGCATGACAATAAGAGCCTTTATAGAGAACTTGATGGACAAGTGTAAAACAATTCTAGAAGCCAATTCCAGGACAATAACTCAAATGAAGATCAAATGTGAAATGAAAGAGGGAGAGAGAGGTGTACTAGGGTGTTATTTTTCAAAATATAAGGGAGATTATTTTAAATGAACCTCTAAAGGATGAAGGGTTGAGTTAATTCATTCTGTAGTGGTCTCAGCAAGAACATGATTTAAAATATACAGGTGGCAGGTTTCTACCACTACAGTTGAATACAGAAGGCAGCGCAAGCAACCCAAACCGGGGGGCAAGGGGGGTGCTTAAAGGAATTCTAAGACAGATAAATATGTAAAACCAGAGGAAAAGCACTACAATATACTGTGTAGTATTTCTGTAGCAACGCAATAAAAAAAGCAAGAAATGCACTTACATAGTGTGGAGCTTAGATGCGCCCGGACGGTATTATTCTCGCCTAGGGATATCTGGCATGTTGTGCTTTAATCCAGTAGTAAGTACTGAAATAAATATTTGAAATAAAAAGAATAAAACCAAATCAAGTGCAGTATTTTGTGAAATATTAATTCAGCATCATGAGAAAAATAAAATGAAAAAATACTGCACTACATTTGGTTTTATTCTCTGTTGATTTCACACATTCACTACTGGATCAAAAATAAAACAGCAGGTATCCCTAGGCGAGGTTTATACCGCCCAGGCACAGTAGTTCATTTAAGCTCCACACTCAGTAAGTGGATTTCTCTCTCTCTTATTAAGTTGCACCAGAAATACTACACTATATTAAGTCGTACTCTTCCTCTTGATTTACATGTTTATCTATGTCGTTACATGCTCCCTCCATCTCACACAAGAACATGATTTGCTTTTGGTACTGCTCTCATTGCGTGTTTGTGTCTGTATACAAACACACAAATAACCACAAAGAAAAAAAATACACATGCAGATATTACAAACTGACAAAATTTGCAGTGTGACGCCAACAGGATTAATGTAATCGAACATTATAAACTAACATCATCACACGATGACCAGGCACAATTAGTGAATTCAATGATAACAGATATCACTCGATAAGGATGCCTGGAGAAAGTCACAGAATATTTATGGATTTGCCTCCAGACTAGCAGAGTTGGAGATGCTGGTGTTTATGCATTTCTACAGGGAAAGGAGCAGAATTTACAATATCTGACATTGGGTAAAATAAAAAATACTGATGGAAAAAAAATAAAAAATAAAAAAATAAAAAAAAAATATCAGAGGGCAAGGGGCTGCCCAATCGCTATATTAGCAACATCTCACTCGACACATATCAAGTAAAGGGGAGGAGAGCACTGCTGGGCAGGTAGAGCCCATCCAATGTATTAATGCACCATCAGTGGCTATCCACCTGCTTGTTGGAAAGCCTTTAGTGTGCATGGAGTTACTGGGGACTACAGCTCGTTATTCATGGATGCATTACCCAGGACTTTTGGGGGCACTTTCAAGGCTAATTTGGATGGTCTGATTCTGGAGCAAATGTACTGTGAATTGCCATAAAATGTTGCCACTGAAACGCTACAATATGTCCCAATTAATTCTCATGTGGATTTTAACTTACGTGTGCATTAACTCTATAAGGTCAATTTTTGCCATTTAGTACGAGGACTCTGCCAAAAACCTGGCCTTTACTAGATTAAACTGAATTACTGGTACCTTGACCTGTGCATTTTAAATGCTAAAACTAAAATTCCCTGCTCAACTTTCTGCAATACATGAACTACAAATGAAACAGTTTCACACCAATAACATCATTTCTTCTGTTTCACTGTAGCAATTAAATGTAAACAATATCTCACAGCAAGAGAGTCTATCAGATCTCATTAACCAAATGGCCCTCTGAATTAACCCTGCATTTTCCAGAGCCTGGAAAACATTTGAATATGATTAGCAAGCAAGAACAAAAAAAAAAAACCACATTTTGTACAATTCTGCATCACACATTTCACCAAAAAAATAAATATTTTTACCCGTGATAGAGCCCTGTTAACAGGACAGTTTGCAAAATGTTTTATCCTTTTTTTGTATATAATACACTTTACATAAAAAAGCAACAAAAAACCCCATCAAAAATATTAAGGGAAAGAACGGTATAAAAAGAGCAATCACTGCCATTAACAGCATTTCGGAGTGTCACAGTATGGTCTGGTGTAGGGGTTTACTGACAGAGGGCTGACATTGACTTTTAAAACGGAGATCAAAACAGCCAGGTTGTTAAGATGACCAAAATGGCAAATTTCGACATCTTGGCTATTTTGGCCAAAAATATGCAAGGTGACCGCCAACCCACGTAAACACCATATTTGGCAAATGAATCCCATAACTGACTTCATCGCTCTATTAGGTCATGTTCGGGATTAGATTTCTCCCTTTTCACATTAGGCAGATTTCATTTTTATAGTCCCAGAGCTTTTTATGTCCCAAGCCAGCTACACGTGATGATCCGGCTTTTGTACCATGTGGACAGAGTTATAGTCAGGGTCACTAAAGGCTTGTGTCCACCGTTTCGGACTTCATGAGTGGCGGTTCGGTCACAGTGTCCGGCTGACTTTCTCTGCAAAACAGCACAGTCGGGTTCTTACAAGCCCACATGGCCACGTCGCCACCGTTGGCCGGACTGGAGGACGATACCCGGCTCCCCTGACCGTGACGGTTACCGTAACGGTCACGTATGGGGTCAGCCCGTCCTCTGGCCTCTCTGCTCTGACCCTGTGTACACAGGTAGGCGGCAATATTCCTAGTCCTGTAGCCCTCTTCCCGATTGCGCCCCAGCAGCATGGATATATTGGGGTTGCGGATGGCGTAAATGAGCGGGTTGATGGCGCCGTTGGCCCACGCCATCCAAACGGCCACGGTGTCCATGAGCGGCGTGAAGGGGTAGTCCCCTGCTGCCGCCGCCACCAGGCCTATCACGCAGTAGGGTCCCCAGCAGCAGATGATGAAGACGATCATGATCAGCACGGTGGTGGCCGTCCGCATCTCGCTGTAGAAGCGCAGCAGGTGCGCGTAGGTGGTGACGGGCCGGACGCGGATCTCGGACAGGCGGACGGCCTTGCAGATGTTGTAGTGGCAGAAGCACATTAAGGAGAAGGGCAGCAGGTAGCACAGTACAATCAGGGAGATGCTGTAGGCCGCCCCCAGCCTGGAGCCCCCCGAGTGAAAGACATACATGCAGTGCTGGTAGCCCTGGCTGTGGACCACCCATTGCTCCCGGGCCAGCAGGTACCAGGGGAACGAGAAGCCCAGGGCGGTCAGCCAGGCGGCTAGCAGCAGCTGGGCGGCCCGGGCCCGGCCGATCTTCTCCTGGGGCTGCCGCACGATGGCGTAGTACCGGTCCAGGGAGATGAGGGTCATGGTCAGCGAGGACACGATGCCGAAACACGAGTTGAAGAAGCCGCTGGCTTTGCAGAGCCAGGCCCGGCCCCGGCCCAGCAGGAGCAGCAGGGAGAGCGGCAGGCAGAGCAGGGCGGACAGCAGGGCGGACACGGACAGCGATACGATGAAGGCGTTGGTCACCGTGCGGAGCTGCCGGTGTTTGGCGATCACCGCGATCACAGACAGGTTCCCCAGGCAGGACAGCAGCAGCAGGCCGAGCAGCAGCAGGGCCTGGCAGGCCACCGACACCCCCAGCAGCACCGGGCCGGCCTCCGCCGGGGAGCTACGGTTACTGGGCGGCTCCATGGGGCTCGGCACTGCGGCCCGGCCGGCGGCATCCCGGGAGGGAGACAGCGGGGAGAGAGCGGGCGGCCGGAGGATGCTGGGCCTGGCACGTCACGGCGGTTACCGGGGCAACAGGATCTCTGCTGTGGTCCTCGGAGAGGGAGGGAGGGGGCGGGGCCTGGGGAGAGGGGGCGGGGCCTGAAACATCACCCTCTCCATGCTGGATCACAGCTAGAGTGCCAGAGGGTAACCCTCTCCATGCTGGATCACAGCTAGAGTGCCAGAAGGTAACCCTCTCCATGCTGGATCACAGCTAGAGTGCCAGAAGGTAACCCTCTCCATGCTGGATCAAAGCTAGAGTGCCAGAGGGTAACCCTCTCCATGCTGGATCACAGCTAGAGTGCCAGAGGGTAACCCTCCCCATGCTGGATCACAGCTAGAGTGCCAGAGGGTAACCCTCCCCATGCTGGATCACAGCTAGAGTGCCAGAGGGTAACCCTAACCCTCTCCATGCTGGATCACAGCTAGAGTGCCAGAGGGTAACCCTCTCCATGCTGGATCACAGCTAGAGTGCCAGAGGGTAACCCTCTCCATGCTGGATCACAGCTAGAGTGCCAGAGGGTAACCCTCTCCATGCTGGATCACAGCTAGAGTGCCAGAGGGTAACCCTCTCCATGCTGGATCACAGCTAGAGTGCCAGAGGGTAACCCTCTCCATGCTGGATCACAGCTAGAGTGCCAGAGGGTAACCCTCTCCATGCTGGATCACAGCTAGAGTGCCAGAGGGTAACCCTCTCCATGCTGGATCACAGCTAGAGTGCCAGAGGGTAACCCTCTCCATGCTGGATCACAGCTAGAGTGCCAGAGGGTAACCCTCTCCATGCTGGATCACAGCTAGAGTGCCAGAGGGTAACCCTCTCCATGCTGGATCACAGCTAGAGTGCCAGAGGGTAACCCTCTCCATGCTGGATCACAGCTAGAGTGCCAGAGGGTAACCCTCTCCATGCTGGATCACAGCTAGAGTGCCAGAGGGTAACCCTCTCCATGCTGGATCACAGCTAGAGTGCCAGAGGGTAACCCTCTCCATGCTGGATCACAGCTAGAGTGCCAGAGGGTAACCCTCTCCATGCTGGATCACAGCTAGAGTGCCAGAGGGTAACCCTCTCCATGCTGGATCACAGCTAGAGTGCCAGAGGGTAACCCTCTCCATGCTGGATCACAGCTAGAGTGCCAGAGGGTAACCCTCTCCATGCTGGATCACAGCTAGAGTGCCAGAGGGTAACCCTCTCCATGCTGGATCACAGCTAGAGTGCCAGAGGGTAACCCTCTCCATGCTGGATCACAGCTAGAGTGCCAGAGGGTAACCCTCTCCATGCTGGATCACAGCTAGAGTGCCAGAGGGTAACCCTCTCCATGCTGGATCACAGCTAGAGTGCCAGAGGGTAACCCTCTCCATGCTGGATCACAGCTAGAGTGCCAGAGGGTAACCCTCTCCATGCTGGATCACAGCTAGAGTGCCAGAGGGTAACCCTCTCCATGCTGGATCACAGCTAGAGTGCCAGAGGGTAACCCTCTCCATGCTGGATCACAGCTAGAGTGCCAGAGGGTAACCCTCTCCATGCTGGATCACAGCTAGAGTGCCAGAGGGTAACCCTCTCCATGCTGGATCACAGCTAGAGTGCCAGAGGGTAACCCTCTCCATGCTGGATCACAGCTAGTGCCAGAGGGTAACCCTCTCCATGCTGGATCACAGCTAGAGTGCCAGAGGGTAACCCTCTCCATGCTGGATCACAGCTAGAGTGCCAGAGGGTAACCCTCTCCATGCTGGATCACAGCTAGAGTGCCAGAGGGTAACCCTCTCCATGCTGGATCACAGCTAGAGTGCCAGAGGGTAACCCTCTCCATGCTGGATCACAGCTAGAGTGCCAGAGGGTAACCCTCTGCTGGATCACAGCTAGAGTGCCAGAGGGTAACCCTCTCCATGCTGGATCACAGCTCACAGCTGGATAGAGTGCCAGAGGGTAACCCTCTCCATGCTGGATCACAGCTAGAGTGCCAGAGGGTAACCCTCTCCATGCTGGATCACAGCTAGAGTGCCAGAGGGTAACCCTCTCCATGCTGGATCACAGCTAGAGTGCCAGAGGGTAACCCTCTCCATGCTGGATCACAGCTAGAGTGCCAGAGGGTAACCCTCTCCATGCTGGATCACAGCTAGAGTGCCAGAGGGTAACCCTCTCCATGCTGGATCACAGCTAGAGTGCCAGAGGGTAACCCTCTCCATGCTGGATCACAGCTAGAGTGCCAGAGGGTAACCCTCTCCATGCTGGATCACAGCTAGAGTGCCAGAGGGTAACCCTCTCCATGCTGGATCACAGCTAGAGTGCCAGAGGGTAACCCTCTCCATGCTGGATCACAGCTAGAGTGCCAGAGGGTAACCCTCTCCATGCTGGATCACAGCTAGAGTGCCAGAGGGTAACCCTCTCCATGCTGGATCACAGCTAGAGTGCCAGAGGGTAACCCTCTCCATGCTGGATCACAGCTAGAGTGCCAGAGGGTAACCCTCTCCATGCTGGATCACAGCTAGAGTGCCAGAGGGTAACCCTCTCCATGCTGGATCACAGCTAGAGTGCCAGAGGGTAACCCTCCCCATGCTGGATCACAGCTAGAGTGCCAGAGGGTAACCCTCCCCATGCTGGATCACAGCTAGAGTGCCAGAGGGTAACCCTCTCCATGCTGGATCACAGCTAGAGTGCCAGAAGGTAACCCTCTCCATGCTGGATCACAGCTAGAGTGCCAGAGGGTAACCCTCTCCATGCTGGATCACAGCTAGAGTGCCAGAGGGTAACCCTCTCCATGCTGGATCACAGCTAGAGTGCCAGAGGGTAACCCTCTCCATGCTGGATCACAGCTAGAGTGCCAGAGGGTAACCCTCTCCATGCTGGATCACAGCTAGTGCCAGAGGGTAACCCTCTCCATGCTGGATCACAGCTAGTGCCAGAGGGTAACCCTCTCCACGCTGGATCTCAGTGCCAAAGGGTAACCCTCTCCACGCTGGATCTCAGTGCCAAAGGTAACCCTGTCCATGCTGGATTACAGAGTGCCAGAGGGAGGACAAGCACAGGGAATGGCTGAGCTGAATTGGCCACCAAAAAAAAAAAAGAAGGAATTTTTTTACCTTTCACTAGCTGCAAAACTGGCCTCCGCAGGGAATTAATATCTGCATTACCCAATCAAATGCTTCTTATACAAAAGCATGGACAAACTTATAGTCCAATCCTTCCCATAAAATGGGATAGAGAGATTAGATAAAAATAGTCATACTTTAAGGGTCTATTAAAATGGTGACAGATCAACTACTGGATGAGGTTGATTGGAGTTGTCGTTCAGCAGAGATTTAAGGGGTGGGGGGGGGTGGAATACATGTAGCTGGGCATACGCTACCAGCTCCCCTTGACCAGCAATGCCAAGAAAGGCAGCAAAAAACACAGCTGGCCTTGATTCGATGAGCGACTGCTACAGAAGTATTGTTTTACAAGATGACCCCCACACCCATTACAGTATTCGGTGTTGTCCCTATATGCCACCTGCATACCATAGTGTAAAATAAATTGTTTTATATGAAGACATCGGAGGAATGAACTACTCAGATTTTGATAAAGCATGTTATATGGTCCCACACATCCAGTATAAACGAACACCACAGCAAAGCATCCCTAGTAAAATACAGGTCCCTCCACCATTTGCCATAAAAATAATATAAAAGGTTTTTTTTACTCCCTTTTTCCAGCACTGAGCTCACATCTCACCTCCCGTGACACCACGGTGGAGGTATGAACTCCACCGCAATGGTCTCTTGAGGGATCGAATACACATGTGCGGAGAGTGTTGCAAGTGTATTTAAACTTCCCATAGGAAAGCATTGTAGAGAAAAACCTGCCATGTTTTCCAATGCTGGGTTAAACATATAGGACCACTGCATTGAGACGAAGTGATGTGGGCGACTATAGTGTCCCGTTACTGTAAAGCTCTAAGCTGAAAAAAAGTGGTAAATGTTCTGCTGGGAAAGCCTGGGTCCTGGCATTCATGTGGATGTTACTTTGACACGGACCACCTACCTAGTGAGTGTTGCACACCTCGTACACAGATTCATGGCTGTGGCGAAAGTAACCTCGCCACTGGTTTTTGGAGGGGCCTGTTTGCCAGCCTCCTACCCTGGGACTATGGGCCCTGTGATAATGGGCCCATGTTCAAAAGGACTGTTTCTGTCCCTTGGACTTTTAACTGGAACAGATTCAAACATGTGGCGGCAGCCATCTTAAAATTGTCCAGCAATGTTTAGTCGTCGGGTATATGGAACTGTTTTGGGCATGGGACCATGTGCACGGTGGGGCAAAAATAAGACTTCCAGGAAATTCCTGAACCAATCTGGGTGATTTTTGGATATGTTGTTCATCCAGATCGGGGCTATCAGGGGATATGTTGTATTTTGGGGTTCGTAAAAATGTATGTTTTTTCTGCTTAGAGTTAAAGGACCACTATAGGCACCCAGACCACTTCAGCTCAATGAAGTGGTCTGGGTGCCAGGTCCATCTAGGGTTAACCCTGCCTGCTGTAAACATAGCAGTTTCAGAGAAACTGCTATGTTTACATATGGATTAATCCAGCCTCTAGTGGCGGACTCATTGACAGCCGCTAGAGGGCTTCCGCGCTTCTCACTGATTTTGACAGTGAAAAGACGCCAGCGTCCATAGGAAAGCATTGAGAATGCTTTCCTATTGACTGACTGAATGTGCGCGCTTGCCGATGACGTCCAAAGGAGGAGGAGTCCCCCCAGCGTCTAGGGAGCCCGGCGCTGGAGAAAGGTAAGTGATTTAACCCCTTCCTCTCCCTTCAGCCCAGCAGGAGGGGGGCCATGAGGGTGGTGGGGGGGACCTATTAATACTATAGTGCCAGGAAAAAGTTTGTTTTCCAGGCACTATAGTGGTCCTTTAATTGAGTTAGTCCATTGTCTTCGTTAATTATATCACAGGCAGAGAGGAGGGATTGTGTACACTGTATGGGAGTGACTGAATGTGTTATTGACTTGTTGTTCCTGTGTCCTTGTGCCCCACAAGGTCCACCTGGGTGGTAACCTTGTGGAGAAAACTGTATAAAAGACCAAACTGTTCAATAAACCCTCAGATCTGCTGAGTTTCTGTTTTACCTTCAACATAGAGCCTCGTCTCATGTGTGGGGGGAAAGGCTGCATCTACACTGGGGATTGCTATACTCTGTATACTCCCCATGGCTATAATCACTAAGCTCTTTTAAGAGCTGTTCCTGTTCACCCAATGGAACCTGGAGCCTTTTTGTAGGTCCAGGGTGGGTAGAGGACGGCGAGCCGGGGTACCCCAACTGGGGTACAGGAATCTCCGTTGCAATGGCAATTCTGTTTTCTGATGGCAGTGGCATCTTTCAACAGGATAATTCACCCCGCCACACCGCAATAATTGTTCAGGAATGGGTTGAGGAAAATTTCGACTTGGCCTCTTCATTCCTCAGATCTCAATCCATTTGAGCATCTGTAGGATGTGCTGGAACAACAAATTCAATCCTTGGAGCCCCACCTAGAAACTCGCAGGAATGAAAGGACCTGCTGCTAATGTCTTGGTGCCAGATACCACAGGATACGAGAGGTCTTGTGGAGTAAATGCTTCGAAACATCAGAGCTGTTTTGGCAGCATGAGGGGGACATGCACGATATTAGGGAAGTCTGCGATTGGAGAGCCATAAAATGTTTGGGCAGGGGAAGAAGAGAAGAGGAGGGCTTGCAAAGGCTGCAGAGAAGAGATCTACTAAACAGTGATATTTAATTATGTGGGCAGATTAGTGTCCCTTTAAGCAGTGAATTTTTCAAGTATAAATTCAACAGCCAAAAGGGCTTGAAAAATCTGAATTTATTTTAACTAATTAACAAAATAACATGAACACTACAAAACAGTTTTGCACATAAATAAAAATAATTAAAACAAAAAACAACACTGCAAACACCTCCCCGGAGGTAATGACATTTTGAAGCAATGACCAGGGCGATCCATTATATAGAAATCTCACTCAAGCTGATTGTGACAATAAAATGCCCAGATATAAATGTAAGGCTCTTATAAAGACATCAGTCAGACACAATGATAATTCTGCAGAGAGCTTCCTCACATATACTGAGTGATCACGTGTGTAGACATAGCCAAGTAGGGATATTGCACTGGTGAGTGCAGCACAAACCGTGTGGGATCATAATGTGCATCACTGCGACATAACCATAAGACACTGCACTGGAACCGGTCCATTTATAGAATGTATAACTAACTGGGGGCTACACTTTAATAACACAAGACACGGCTACAGGAGTGTTATTTGTATTGATCTATTCTATGATAAAGCAGGAAAACGAAGAAATGTTTTTTATCGTTGGGTGCTGGTCTTTCTGCAGTATCACCGGTCACACCACTTCACCTTAACATACAAACTCCTAAAGAAGTAAATCTATAATTTATCAGAGTATTAAATTATCTTTGCTTATTAGCATTTATCTTTGACTCCTCGCTCCAGTGACGCCATGCTTTGAGGTCTGTGGGTGTTAAACTACTGCGGAGTACAGCACCACGCTCGAGTCCTGCCCCCTCTAAGATGCCATTATCCCCAACAAGGGCAATTCTCCTCCAAAACATCCAACATTCCTCCGGCAAGCGTGAGAAAAGCTTACCGAGCGAATATAACGGACGAAGAGCAGGAGGACTGGTTGTAGAAAGGTTCTTCTGCTCTCCCCATCATTCAATCCTGACTTCTCTCTTCATGGTGCTGGCATGAAGAGGTCTAAGCTGAGGATTCACTGAGGGGGAGGAATGAGCACATTTTGTAGAACGTGTGTTAGAACACTGTATAGATGACCTTATTGTTGTGTGTACAATGACAGGTACATGTTATCCTGCAGATACAGAACAACTATGACACAAGAGAAGCCTACAGAATTTAATACCCCCCACCCACGTATGTTAATAACTGCACACACAAACAGAATATCAGATTTGGAAGTGTAACGAGAACCACTGGGGGGAAAAAAAAAAGCAACAGTTTCCAAAGTTTTATTTGAGTATTAATGTTCTCCATTGTTTTATGCAAGACCTCCAACAGGATACTTTTATACACATATAAAATGGAATATAAAAACCATGTCTAAAGCAGTACCACAGACAAAACCCAAGAAAAAGCTCCTAAATAAGTACAAGGAAAAAACCAACAAGATATATATGTCTTTGGCTCATTACAAGAGACCAGCCAGCATGACTTTAATGTACAAGCGATCTTCACTTGGCTTTTCCATCACTTTATGGGTTAAAAAAGCACTCCATAAAAAAGAAATGCCTAACCTAAAGAGGGACACAGGTATAGCACATTACATGTATTTTATGAAATTTGTATATTTAAAGCAAAGAAGGGATAACTACAGATAAAAATATCATTAACCCAACGTATAAGCAATGTTTAAATGGAGATGGGTTGGAGTAAGAAAAACGTCTTTAGAATGCCGCTATAGAAAAAAAATGTTATTTTAGAAGAAATCCATTTTTTAGCGTGTCTTCATTTTCAAGAACAAAGCTTGACGCACCGGTATAGAAAGCCTGGCCAGACACTTCTACAATTACAGCTTTTAAATTGCCACACGTGGTTTCCTATGTAGGAAAAAGGAAACTCGTCAATAAAAAAAATAAAAAAATGAATTCATTGCATGTCACAAACCCCCACTATTGTTAAGAGAGCGATTGTTATCCATTTCTGCCTGTTATAATTTGCAATCAGTCCAGTTTGTTACTTGATTTATAGTGAGAAAACGATCAGTCTGATATCAATGATTTGTAATTTGCAAGCAAGCGTTGTATGCGAGTTTAGAAGTTGTACATGCACCGCAAAGAGATCTGGTTGTTCCTATCATGGAGTTAGTATCTAATATAAACAGTTCTTAGCAAGACGACAGGCAAATGAAGCAGAAGTAATAAGAGTCGCTAGTGGTTATGTCTAACGCATGCTACATTTACCGGTGTTAACATGCAAATCATTCATTTAACCAAAAGCAAACATTGAAATGTTATTCGGAAATGTACAGTACCTTAACAGCTTTTCCAGTGAACACCGAGTCGGTGGCGCCACTTCTGAAAGAGCGTGTTTGATCCAGCTGTATTAAACCCTTGTGGTATTGTAAAGCAATACGAGCAGTCACTCCCGAACCAGTAGGGCTACGATCAACCTAACGCACAAAAAGAAAGCAAAAGTGTTAGGAAAATGACCTCCCACTAAGACCAGCTTGTAGGATATGAGAGGTCACAGAGCAGATACATTTAACATGATTCCTCCCATTTACAAGTCACGTGAAACCATTAGGTGCATACAGATCACCTCTTCTCACTATTAACCAATATATTTAACCAGTTGGCGAGCAGTCTTTCAAATTACATAAATAAAATATATAGAATTACTGCTGTCCAGAAACACAAAAAGACAAGCTTCTTAACATCAGGCCTCATAACAGCCTGTTGCTTGTGATATAGGCAGGTCTCAATATTTCCATTTGCCACTAGCCATTGGCAAATTCGAATGCAGACCTGGCAAATAATTGAAATGTCTCACAGGTCCCATGACATTGTATACATATACTTTGTAAAATGCTCATCAGTCAGCGTATTCTTCCCATTGCCTATATAAATACTTAAACGGCTTATGTCCCCAAAATACAAGCCTTAACCTCTTTTTAGACGTTCCTTTTTAATGACTTACAGTATCTATGCAACGCACTAATAAACTTGGCATCACCTCCAGCCTGAGGATCTCTTTAAATGAATTTTCAGGCATACAATAGTCACGTACATCACACACTGTTAAATTGGAATAATCACAAATTTTAAGAAACACTACAAGTACAAAACCAAAACAGCGCATAGTAGTGGTTATAGTGCCAGCAGTGCCCTAAGTAGTCAAACCGCATTCCTGTCAAAATCACCACTACGGTGTGTTGTAGCAGTTATGGTGTTTGGAGTGTTCCTTTAAGATTAAAAAAAAATGTATATTTCCGATTATGAAACCAATTTCTCTGCCAAGGACAGGATTACTCTAACGGTTTAAGAAGCCCTGTGCAAGTCACTCATGCCTGCATCCTTATGCTCTTCATCCACACAAACATAACTTCTCACTGGGAAACATAATTAGCCATACTTTTACAACTATCCATTCCAACACATTTATAAAGGATACCAGTCATGGTACTTTTTACTCTTTGAAATAAATTCCTCATTTTAAAACTATCTAGATATCGTGCTAGCCAACGCATTATTAGATAAAACACAGTCTGCATGAATTCTATGCTGATGTCTGTCAGCAATAGAGGCTGTTTTCTTGCTGCTCTATATCAGTTAAGTACACAGAGGGCATTATACAATTGATAAATACCTGGGAATCTGCAAATACACAGATATTGGCTGTCGGCTGTTCACTGTAACCATCATTGCCATCAGTCAGTATTGTGCCATAGAGAAAGGCCATTTCGTCATTCTCAGGGTGGGCCAGTTTAACCTACAAAACATTAAACAATAGATCCCATTAATGATTTACCTGCAGAGGAAAGGTGTCACCAGCAGAGATGTTATTGAAATCCCCATACATGCAATGTTATTTATCCTAGCATGAAATATTAGTATACAGTTAGTGTACTGATCATTCACAGAGCATAGCAGCTAAACTAGCCAGGGCAACTATACTGGCATGCATCGGCCATTTACCTGCTCTTTTACAGAGGCTGTCACTGCCGCTGCCACATCTACAAGATCTCTGGTCTTCGAAGTGCAAACATCCAGACCAAATCTTTCTGCACTAACGAACGCATAAAATGCACCTCCATATGCAATGTCCACTACTAACTTCCCATATCCAGGAACTTCAACAGAAACATCTGAGTTCAAAAAATACCAACGAGAGACCTGTCATTATACTGTTTAATGGCAATATGATGACACTGACATGTGGAATGGCTAAGGAGGAACATACGGAGAGGACAGACATGTCTAAGCCTGGGGAGGGACAGTTTAATAGTGCACAGATATTGCTAGAATAAGAGACAGGGGGCAGGTGTGTGAGAATAAGGTTAGCCATTGTTTGTGGCGTTTTATAGATGAAATTTCTTATGATTGTTAGGAAACATGTAGGGTGGCTGAGGATCGTGGGAAATGTAGTTTAAAAACACATGGAAAGGTACATGTTTAAGGTTGTGTGAATCATGGGGTAAAGTTAATGGACCACTATAGGTACCCAGACCAGTTCAGCTCAATGAACTGGTCTGGGTGCCAGGTTTTAACCATGCAGCTGAAAGCATAGCAGTTTCAGAAAAACTGCTTTGTTTACACTGAGGGATAATCCAGCCTCTAGTGGCTGTCTCACTGACTGCCGCTAGAGGCACGTCTCACTGTGGACGTTCCATAGGAAAACATTTAGTAATGCTTTCCTATGGGCGGTTTGAATGAGGGAGGACCTAAGGACTACATAGTGCCAGGAAAACAAGTTTGTTTTCCTGGCACTATAAGGGTCCTTTAATATAAAGATTGGATACTGCAAAGAGGAGGCAACCTGATAGCAGGGAAATGCAATACGGTTACAATGTTAAGATCTAGTTTAGCCTTTCAAATTATTTGTTCAACACACAACAGTATTTGAACATGCAATATGGTAAAAAGAGAGAACTGATATCAGCAATGTACAAGGGTTGCAAGACAAATAGCTCCATCAAAGTAAAATAGCTCCATCAAAGTAAAAGAATTTCTGATTAATAATATAAATAATTATGAAATATTAATTAGGGATCGACTGATTATCGGTCTGGCCTATATTCTGCATTTTTAGCAATATCGGTATCCGCCTATAAAGATACCGACATTGATGCTCTTACCTGCAGCTCCGTCGGGTTCTCCTCTCACGAGCACGGAGCGTAGCCGCAGTTACCACGGCAAAGCTCCACTCTCACGAGAGTGAACTCTAACCTCAGCTGCAGGCTAGAGTTCACAAGGGCTTCCCCACCGGATCACCGGGGATGGAAAGCAATGTCTCCCCCTCAGGTAAAGAGGGGGATATACAATATATTGTTTTTTTAAGAGCAACACAGAAGAAAAGTTTTATTTGCGTTGATCTGCTTCCCTCCCTACCACACACACACACGCGCGCGCGCGCAATAACACCCTACACATTCACACACGCGCGCAATAACACCCTACACATTCACACACACACTGTACCCCTATCTCCCCACCAAGGAGTGTAATGCCCTATGTGGCCAGGGAGGGGGGAATAAAATATATATTTTTTTATGTAATAATTATATAAAATTATGTTTGTTTATACAATAAACAAAGAAAATCCACAGATTCCTACCCCACATATTTACACACACATCACTACACAAACACAAAAAAAAAAATATCGGTCGATCCCTAATATTAATATCAAATGTACTGGAATTTTATTGAAATTCCAACACAATTAAAAGATTTCATTAAACACAGTAGAGCTGGCTATGTCTTACTACAAGCCTGAAGTGCACAAAACGTGACAAAAAGCAAAGTTTGCACAATAAGGTTTTCACTATTCCCAAAACATGCACCTTCACGCACAGCATGTGGGTTGGTCTACGGAGGACCTAGAAGTCTCCTTCAGAGACTTGTGCTGCGAGAAAGGACAGCAGTGATGGGGGCATGACAAACACTGGACAAGAAGGATGCTACCAGACATGATAGAGAGTTTGAGATAAGCCACCCAGCCGGCACACACGCGGCAAGGAAGTCACCCGGGGATCTTTGCTAAATCATCCATATTGTTTTGCTTACACTCCCCCTGCAGATTCATTGTGATAAAATTGTAAAAATGTTTATAAATAATGCAACATTTGTATTCATATACTGTACAGCAGCATCAAATTGACCTGCAGTCACTGTTGTCACCTAAACAACTTTAGCTTAATGAAGCAGTTTTAGAATATAGATCATGCCTCAGGTTTCACTGCTCGATTCACTGCCATTTAGGAGTTAAATCACTTGGTTTCTGTTTGTGCAGCCCTTGCCACACCTCCCCTGGCTCTAAATGACACAGCCTGCATTGAAAAAAAACAAAACACTGGTTTCACTTTCAATCACATGTAATTTACCTTAAACAATTGTATCTCTTGTATTTCTTTCTCTGTAAAATAAACTTTAAAAAGACCACTATAGGCACCCAGACCACTTCAGCTTAATGAAGTGGTCTGGGTGCCTGGTCCAGCTAGGGTTAACCCCTTATTTTAATTTTTTTATAAACATAGCATTTTCAGAGAAACTGCTTTGTTTATAAATAGGTTAATCCAGCCTCTAGTGGCTGTCTCATTGACAGCCGCTAGAGGCGTTTGCGTGCTTCTCACTGTGATTTTCAATTATGAATGCTTTCCTATGAGACTGGTTGAATGCGCGCGCAGCTCCTGCCGCGCATGCGCATTCAGCCGAAGAGGGGGAGAGGAGGCAGAGAGGAGGAGGAGAGCTCCCCGCCCGGCGCTGGAGAAAGGTAAGATTTTAACCCCTTCCTCTCCCCAGAGCCCGGCGGGAGGGGGACCCTGAGGGTGGGGGCACCCTCAGGACACTACAGTGCCAGGGAAACTAGTATGTTTTCCTGGCACTATAGTGGTCCTTTAATCACATACAGGAGGCTCTTGCAGGGTCTAGCAAGCTATTAACATAGCAGGGGATAAGAAAAATCTAAATTAAACCGAACTTGCAGTAAAGGAAGGATAAACATTAGATGACTCTTTACGGGAAGAATTTAGGGAGACTGTGCAAGGCACATGCAGGGAAGTGTGACTGGTGTTCAAAAACAAAGTGATTTAAGTCCTAAATGGCAGAGAATTGAGCAGTGAGACTGCAGGGGCATGATCTATACACCAAAACGGTTTCATTAAGCTAAAGTTGTTTTGGTGACGATAGTGTCCCTTTAACGAAGAGTCTCTAGGTGCACGTGAAAACCACACACTGCAAGCAAAGCCTGTTATGGGCAAATGCAAATATTACAAGTTTTAGAATGAAATGTTGTATTTCTTAAACTGTGTACTTTGTCTTTAAGAGATATTGCAAACTGACAAGGTGTTAGAAATGGAACATATAGTTTTTCATAGATGTTTCTTTAAGCAATAACCTCAGTGCATAATATGTTGGCGCCATTTTGTCCCAGACGAATTACAATAACAATAATGCATAAACAAGCTTCAAGGCTGTACTACGAATCTTTCAGTACACAATATACTGTGGTAACCCCAAGTTAATGGAACTTCCCCAAATCCGGGAATCTCCCACGACTGTACACTTACGACTTAGTATAAACAACAGATAACCTATTCAGACTTTAAGATGCCATCTTGAACTAAGTCAGGAAAATTTCCATGACGTTTGCACCCTTTAGTTATGGCCTTGTATGTTTGCCAAATTAAGGGAGGTCCTAAAATGAATAAAGTAAATGAACTACGGCAACCCTAAAATGGAGACACCTAAGGTATAAATAGGTGTACTTTTAAATGTTAAGACACAGAGGAGAGACTTGGAGACAGACGCTGCTCCATCTTAAAATGACAGAGAGGCTGACAAGATGACCTGCTCAGAAGGGTATGTTAACCTATTAATGATATTTGCAAGCATGTAATTTAATCTTATAAACTCTGCTATAATGGATTTTATATTTATATAATAAATATCCAAAAAGACAAAACGATTGCTTCCAAGACAATCCTTATTTTATATTGTATTCTCAATTATTTATATATGTTAAATAGAGGATCTCTTACTGACTATATAAAATTATGGCTAAGATATCTGTATGGTTAGCCCTGCTAAGTTCTATGCTTTAAGACATTATAGTGGTAAATAAGGGAACCACCCGCGGTTACAAGCCTATGGATCTGAACTCCAAGATCACACTTCCTATTTGTTTCTAGATATAAAAATACAGAAAAATAAAACATCCCTCTACTGAACCAGGTTTGTATATGCAGAGTTACTTATGGGGGAGACTTTAGTGACAGGTTAGAGAGTCCCTCTAAGCACCATCACAACTTTGCATAGTTATTAAGATGATAGTGATATAGCACCCTACAGCCATTCGCTCTGAGAGCGACTAAGAAATGCCAAAAAAAAATCTGTGCAGCTCTTTACCTGCCCTCAGGGCGGTCAATCAGGCCACCTAGAATACACACAATTTGCCAAGACTAGTAGAGTACCATAACACCATACCATGCCTGTGCACACCATAACTCTGCTGATAGTTACACACAGCTTGGATCACTAAACAGTGAGCATATCAGTTCCTATTAGATAACGAACTGATTTTTGGGGATAAATAACGTATTCCATAAATCCCTGAAAAGTCAGGTTTATGAGATAATCACTCCAACTAGAAACAGTGTATGTGGGGACATTTTGAATTTTATATATTAACTCTCAAATGTGTGCAATTTAATACACTATCTTTATATTGCATTAAATACAGGGAGTGAAAATTACCAGCCTGTCCAGGGGGCCCATACCTGTGATCAAGTAATAATATGTTAACATTCTATCTTTATAATACAGTAACTAGCCCTAATCTCCCTCCCTGGTGCAGCCTGTGCAGGGGGCCTTACCTGTGGCCAGGTAATAATAATATAATGTTTATAATACAGTAAATAGCCCTAATTCTCCCTCCCTGGTGCAGCCTGTCCAGAGGGCCTTACCTGTGGCCAGGTAATAATATTAATAATATGTTTATAATACAGTAACTAGCCCCAATCTCCCTCCCTGGGGGCCTTACCTGTGGCAAGGTAATAATAATATAATGTTTATAATACAGTAACTAGCACCAGACTCCCTCCCTGAGGGCCTTACCTGTGGCCATGTAATAATAATATAATGTTTATAATACAGTAACTAGCCCCAGTCTCCCTCCCTGGGGGCCTTACCTGTGGCCAGGTAATAATAATATAATGTTTATAATACTGTAACTAGCCCTGATTTCCCTCCCTGGGGGCCTTACCTGTGGCCAGGTAATAATAATATGTTTATAATACAGTAACTAGCCCCAGACTCCCTCCCTGGGGGGGCCTTACCTGTGGCCAGGTAATAATAATATAATGTTTATAATACAGTAACCAGCCCTGATTTCCCTCCCTGAGGGCCTTACCTGTGGCCAGGTAATAATAATAATATAATGTTTATAATACAGTAACCAGCCCTGATTTCCCTCCCTGGGGGGGCCTTACCTGTGGCCAGGTAATAATAATATAATGTTTCTAATACAGTAACTAGCACCAGACTCCCTCCCTGAGGGCCTTACCTGTGGCCATGTAATAATAATAATAATATAATGTTTATAATACAGTAACTAGCCCTGATTTCCCTCCCTGGGGGGCCTTACCTGTGGCCAGGTAATAATAATAATATAATGTTTATAATACAGTAACCAGCCCTGATTTCCCTCCCTGGGGGGGCCTTACCTGTGGCCAGGTAATAATAATATAATGTTTCTAATACAGTAACTAGCACCAGACTCCCTCCCTGAGGGCCTTACCTGTGGCCATGTAATAATAATAATAATATAATGTTTATAATACAGTAACCAGCCCTGATTTCCCTCCCTGAGGGCCTTACCTGTGGCCAGGTAATAATAATAATATAATGTTTATAATACAGTAACCAGCCCTGATTTCCCTCCCTGGGGGGGCCTTACCTGTGGCCAGGTAATAATAATATAATGTTTCTAATACAGTAACTAGCACCAGACTCCCTCCCTGAGGGCCTTACCTGTGGCCATGTAATAATAATAATAATATAATGTTTATAATACAGTAACTAGCCCTGATTTCCCTCCCTGGGGGGCCTTACCTGTGGCCAGGTAATAATAATAATATAATGTTTATAATACAGTAACCAGCCCTGATTTCCCTCCCTGGGGGGGCCTTACCTGTGGCCAGGTAATAATAATATAATGTTTCTAATACAGTAACTAGCACCAGACTCCCTCCCTGGGGGGGCCTTACCTGTGGCCAGGTAATAATAATATAATGTTTATAATACAGTAACCAGCCCTGATTTCCCTCCCTGAGGGCCTTACCTGTGGCCAGGTAATAATAATAATATAATGTTTATAATACTGTAACTAGCCCTGATTTCCCTCCCTGGGGGCCTTACCTGTGGCCAGGTAATAATAATATGTTTATAATACTGTAACTAGCCCTGATTTCCCTCCCTGGGGGCCTTACCTGTGGCCAGGTAATAATAATATGTTTATAATACAGTAACTAGCCCCAGACTCCCTCCCTGGGGGGGCCTTACCTGTGGCCAGGTAATAATAATAAAATGTTTATAATACAGTAACCAGCCCTGATTTCCCTCCCTGAGGGCCTTACCTGTGGCCATGTAATAATAATAATAATAAAATGTTTATAATACAGTAACCAGCCCTGATTTCCCTCCCTGGGGGGCCTTACCTGTGGCCAAGGTGAATGCCGGCACACTGTGGAAGCGCACGGCCCCGCTCCGGCCCCCGCTGGTGCTCACATAGGCCTGGACCGGCCCGCAGGGGCAGTGGATCCTCACGGGGGTGTCGGGGCCCCCAGGGGCCCTCGGTACTATCCCATAATCCACAGCGAAGCGGCCGAGGGCGATGACGGCGTGGCCGCACATGGTGCTGTAGCCCTCGGTGTGGATGAAGACCGCCCCCAGGTGGGCCCCGGGCTCCTCGCTCGGTACCAGCAGCACGCCGTACATGTCGCGGTGTCCCCGGGGCTCCAGGAGGAGCAGCCGCCGCAGCCAGTCCGCCTTGTCCCGCAGCCAGCGCCGCCTCTCCAGCAGGCTGCCGCCCTCCGGCACCGGGGCCCCGCTCAGCACGATCCGCACCGGCTCGCCCCCCGTGTGCATGTCCACCACCGACAGCACCGGCCCATCGTGCGGCGGCAGCTTCACCGCCGACATCCCTGGATACCGGGAGCACGGCAACGGGCGCAGGCTGACTACGTCATCAGCGGGAGGCCGCGGCCGCCATGTTTGTTGGTGGCAGGCCCGGTATTAGGCGGGTTACAGGCTGTGAGTACGGTGTGTGTGACTGTGTGTAACGCGGATATGGAATACTGTGACCAAAACTGACAGGAATTCCATGGCTAATGGGAGGGACAGTGCGATGGCTTGCCCACAATAAAGATGGCCGCCGCGGCTCTCGCCATTACCTTCCTGGACTGAGATCTCGCGAGACAACGAGACCCGGAAGTGGAGGTTATGTCAGCAGCAGAGACACAGTGTGAGCTTCTCAGGGAACCCAGAGAGGAGCCCAATGGGTGAGTGACATAGCAACACAGGGCAATCACCATGGAAACCATAGAACCAACAGCCCCCCACTATCAATCACCATGGAAACCAACAGCCCCCCCCAGTATCAGTAGTCACCATGGAAACCAGCAGCCCCTGTATCAATCACCATGGAAACCATGAAATTAACAGCCCCCCTGTATCAATCACCATGGAAACCATAGAACCAACAGCCCCCCTGTATCAATCACCATGGAAACCATAGAACCAACAGCCCCCCTGTATCAAACACCATGGAAACCATAGAACCAACAGCCCCCCTGTATCAATCACCATGGAAACCATGAAATTAACAGGCTCAAACTTCATAATCTCAGCCAATCCAAAGCTTTCCCATATTTATATTTAAAATAAATGCGTCAGCTGACACTTTTAGGCTATTGAGTGGACAATAGTGAGTTTATGTTCTTGCTTTTGCTAATGTTGCTATCTTGTTGTTTTCTTCAGCTGTGGATATACAAAGAACATGCTTTGGCCTTTATTGTGGGAAACCAATTGTGGCAATCAATGGAACAACTGAAATCTATGGAGATTGTGGGGTAAATTCTTCTGACAGTTTTCTTGCCTGCCTTTGATTAGAAATATAAGGAGAAAAATAGACGGAACACAGGTTTTCAACATGAGCCTATGGGAATGCCAGCTGACGGTTTGGCAAAGAGGAATGAATGTTTGTCTCCTAAAGATTTATAATCCTTCAAGAAGTTTGTATGTGCAGTCCTGTAGATGTGCTGTTAATTTGAAGTATGTTTTTGTTTATTCATTTGCATTTTCAAGTTTATACGTGTGTTATAAATAAATTAGATTAGCGTTGGCATGCAATCCCTGGGCAGAAATTGAGGTTTGTTCTTATGATTTTTTTTTAAGGTTTGCCCAAGAGGTCAGAGGACGAATATCACAACTAAAATCTGTCAGAAATGCATGGAGTCCCCTGAGCTGTATGACTGGCTGTACCTTGGGTTCATGGCCATGCTGCCATTAATATTACATTGGTTCTTTATAGAATGGTATTCTGGTAAAAAGAGGTATGTAGTACTTTTTACTTTTAAATATAGATTTCATATTATTATTATTATTATTATTGTTTTTTTGTTACCTGTATAAAGCATGTTATTAACCCCTTAAGGACACAACTTCTGGAATAAAAGGGAATCATGACGGAATATTTCCGTCATGTGTCCTTAAGGGGTTAAAGTGCTCTAATCAGAGGCTTCCTCAGTTGCCTGAGGAGGCAACTGAGGAAGCCTCTGATTAGAGCACTTTAATTCACCAAATTTTGGGAGGATATCAAATCTTTGAGCATTACAAGCAATAAAAAGAAGGAAGTGGGTCCCTCTAGTACCCACAGAGCCCCTCCCCTTGAGCCTTCATATTGGCTCCATGTTTAACAAACTCTTATAAGGACCAATTTATTATTATCGCTATTGGAAGAACCCCCCTTCCATAAGGATCAGTTCGCTACAGCAACTTTTGGCGATTTTATGTTGTGCATATACTCCACCTTATACCGTATGTATTAGTCTATGTTTGTGTGGGGATAAAGGGAAAACCCACAATAAGGTGTTTTAGAGTATTTGTCACTTTATGTTAAGTGTCACTCATTGGGATATTGTTCTACCAGTCATAACAGTAGCCACCTAGCCTGTTTAACTTCTTCACTATACACACGGTTATGCCTACTCACACGTCTCTCATGATCCTTAAACCTTCTAAAAATGTGCAGTCATCTTAATGTCATGCCTGTGGTTAACCATGTTCTTATTTCGGCTTACTAGTGCTGTCGTGACACTGTAAGCTTGTCTGTTATAATGTGCACAATAAAATAAAGAATTAAAAAAAAAAAAATGGAGGTTATCTCACATGGGAGGATGGAAGCCAAAATATCAACAACAGTTAAAACTGTGGGGGTAGGAGAGAGGGGACCGGGAAAGGTGCTAGAACCCAACTGTAGGAGGTTTCAATAACCCAAGGAGGATTTGGGGATAAGAATTGGGAAGCGAAACATGTTGTAAATTAAACAGGAAAGGTGGAGTTGGTTTAAATAGAATTGTGGTGTTTGCAAAGAGGTACACTGAGAGATCATTGGTAAGACAACAATTGGTCCAGAGTGTCTGAAAGTGGGACACAGAGGAGCCAGAAAATGATACTGAATGTGGTAGAAATGGATCTGAATGGGAATCGAGGGATCTGTAGGTGCCTGATGTGGACAAATATGAAGCTGTAGAAGTGCCTCACTTTTGGAAGTACAGATCTGATTCTTTTAACTAGTACCTTGAAGTCACTTTACTGTGAGTGTATCACTGAGCAACCTTGGAGCTGCACATGATCGTTTCCCAACCATTTCTGCAAGTACAATGTTTAATCTGTTCTGTATACACGGTCATTTTTCAGTAGAGCAATGTGTACATTCACCCTTCCTTTATTTTGAGTGTCCAATCTATTCTAATACTTTGTCTGAAGTATTATAACACACTAATTATCAAAACGTTTGCAGAATTCCCAGACAAGTAATGGTGGAAAGTCTTGTTGTTTCTGTGTATATTACCAATCTCCACCATAAAAGTTTCATTAAACATTACAGGTTATAACAAGTTTTGTGTTCTGTCAGTGATTAGAATGAGCAAATAGTTCTATCTATACTGAATCTGAACAGTACGCTAAGCATATATTTATTTTATTATAGTTCCAGTGCCCTTTTCCAGCATATCACGGCCTTGTTGGAATGTACCGCAGCTGCCCTGATTACGTTACTTGTGAATGAACCCGTTGGGTATCTCTACATTCGGTCCTGTCGGGTCCAGATGCTTTCAGATTGGTACACGATGCTTTACAATCCCAGCCCTGATTACGTGAACACTATTCACTGCACGCAAGAAGCTGTCTATCCCCTGTAAGCTTTTATTTGAATGCACACTTTTGTGAAAGTAACTAAATTTGTATTTTGTTTTGTTATAGAAGTATAGTTTATCCATGCGTGTGGTTAGTTGGGGGAGTTACGTGTTTTAAAACATGCCATTTTATTCAGGAAGTCTCCAGGTTTTCGTGTAAAGCCACGCTGTGCTGGTTCATGTCTTTCATTCATTTCTACCTGCAGCAAAAAAACTAACATTTTTACATATGATCAGCAGAGGGGTCAAATGATTCCATATAAAAATTGGAATATCCCATTGCAGTAGCAGAGACTGTTACGTGCCATTACGTGCCAGCAGACAGTGACTAAGCTTCCCTGAGCCACTTTCTGATCTGATCTAATCTTGCTGCTAATGCTGGAAAGTCTCCAAGCTAGCAGCAAATGCAGGAACTTCGAATGGGATTACGTTTTTTTTTTTATCTGCCTATTTTAAGCACATTATCTCTATTATGCATTCAAAATGGGGGTGATCTCCAGCCTTGACTGACCCCCTATATTTGTGTATATTTGATAGTGATACATCTCAAAATTCTGATATAAATTGGCCAATAAAACAGCATTTCCCTTTTTATCATAACTTTTTATATATTTTACTTTTGTCTCCCACAGATACACTATTGTGTTTATTTACTATGCATTTTGCTTGGTGCTGATGATGCTTTTGAGACCTCTTTTGATAAAGAAGATTGCCTGTGGACTGGGGAAATCTGATCGGTTTAAAAGCATCTATGCTGCGCTTTACTTTTTTCCCATCTTAACTGTGATACAGGCAGTAGGAGGCGGCCTGTTGTGTAAGTCACTGTACATGTTTCTGAGATATATTAGAATATTTTTTTAGTCTGTATCATATATTACCATATTTGTTTTCTGACCTGTGTGGATGTTATCTACCAATTGAGATTAATTTTAATTACCTTCAGACTTTCATTAATGTTACGTATTTGGTTCCAAATCTCATTCCTAAACATAGTACCTCCAGCTAGATCTACATCGTTGCAACATCCACCGATCTGTACCACCGCTCCTGAGTGAATGTTAGGATCCAACGATTCTGGAAAAAAGTCACGATTACCTCAATTCTTCACTCTAATTTAACTTTTACCAGCTTAGTTAAAATCAAATTTAAAATTCACTCAAACACAGCAGTCCAGTGGTCCCACACTCCAATTCAAATTGCTCCATGTCAGTGTCTTATGAATAAAAAAATAAATGTATTTTCTAGAATTGGAGGGTGTTTATTAATTCATTAGGCTGTGTATTACATAGTTACATAGGCGGAAAAGAGCCATGTGTCCATCAAGTATTATGTAGGACATTTCTTGAAACATTTACTCACTGGTACTCAGCACAAGTGGTGGCGGCTCATCAACCGGTCAGTCTATGATAAATAACCCTTCTATAGACTTGTCTACCTGCAGGCTGATGTTCAATATCACAGACTTTATCGGCGGATTTGGACAGAGGACAATGAGGGTGGGCATCATGATACTCTATTGTTCCATTTATCTTGTATGTTTGTGAGATTTATGTAAGAGGCTATGGCCAATTATGAACGGGGATCTGATAATTATCAAATTACACGGCTTCTCTGCCTTAATTGAACGCTGTTAGGTTGTGTTTTGTCAATGAATATTGTTTGTCTTTGATGTAATTTTTCTTTTGTACATTTTTTTTATTTTTTTTTTAGACTATGCCTTTCCGTACATCATTCTCGTATTATCTTTAATAACTTTGGCTATTTATATGTCTGCATCAGAGATTGAGGTAAGACCAAATGTTCCTTTCACTGTCCTCCTAATGCTATATTTACTGTTACAGTAACATAAACCTGTTATGGAAATAATCACTTACATGAAATCGCTCCCATATACTCTGAATACACCATATATCAGAAAGAAACATGGTGTATCCAATGTAAAATACATTCTTTCACTCCCTTTTCCTGCATTCCAGTCCACTTTGATTGTTACTGTTTAACACCCTCCGCTCTGACTGCACGGACCCAAGCAGGACAAATCTCCTCAGTGATGTAGACATGCTGGCTTCGTTGCTCATGTCGGAACATAGAGACGTCACGCCTTTCCTATACTCCATAGCCGACACTAAAATCACCAATTAGGGAGTTTCCATAACAACCACAGCGCATGCGTTGTGGTTCCTATGGGTGCAAAGCAGAGGTCTTTTCTGCTCTCCTTTGTCAGTCAATGCCGAATGGAGAAAAACTATTTTTAAAAACTGCTTGCACAATGTAGAAATAAATCTTATGCGCAATCTAATAAACATAAGTTGTTTGAAGCTTGACAGGTTCCCTTTAAGGGACATTGTAAGCACCATAGCCATGTAATATTGTTGGTGCTAAGATACTATCCTTTCTTTCATTAAACTGACTAAACAGGACTTGGAGACATGTTTTTAGCTTCAATCAAAATATCAGGAATGTAAAATACCCTATCAAATTGTATTAAGTGTCAGTGATCACTAAAATCTTTACATAAATCCATAGTAAACAGTAACCTCCACATATTTCATTACTTTGATCTGACCAAGCTATAGTGGGTGTAGATCTAATTGGCACTTTGGTGTGGTATTACATCGTATTTTTTAAACCTCTCTGACAATCAGAATCTGTGATTAGCTCAATAGCTCCCAATGTTCTCCTATGCAGGAAAGACTAAAAGGTTTTTAGGACTTTATGATGTGCTCTTATAAAAACAAGGTGAAAGTAATAGAATACACCAACCATTCTGATGATGTAGGGGGCTTTTTTATAAAAGCGAGAAGGTTTCTCCAACCAGCGAGCAGCACTGGTATAACAGTAGAAGTACATTGATACATCACTGATCAATGTACTTCTACTGTTATACCATTTTACTGTTTTTGTTTTTTTCATTAGGTGGAATTGTGTGATTATTCCATGGGTGATGTTTTATTTCACACACTATAAATATATTATCACTTTATGATTGCTATTCTGTTACTGCAAGAAATTAGCTGGTTCTGAGGTAGATGCACACTAGCAGCTATAGGAGAAAGTATAGAATCACCAGAAAAGAGTATTAGTCCTATCTGATAGGTAGGAAGGTTATATAATGGTCTCACAAAGAGGCATGTAACTTCTCAAATCCCAGTAGATTAACCCACACCTAAGGTTAAAAAATACTAAAATGAATATAAATAGCAAAGAGAAAAAAATTCTTAATATATCGGATAAAGTTATTCTCTATGTGTATAACATTGTTGCATATCATTTCAATGTGTCACTAGATTAACTTATTTGCTCCTACTGGTTAGTTTTCCCTGCTTTTACAATAGAAGGGATTTCAGCCTTATTCAAATAGGAGCATACAGCCTAATGGACTCAATAGACCTATTTTGAAGCATTCGGCTAGTTTTTACGTCCTATATATATTAAGGACTTTTTTATTCTTTTTTTCTTTTATTATTCTTTATTCATAGAGACTATCTTTATAAATCAAAGTGGTTTAAACGTCTTTCTGTTAATATTACTGTCATTATTTTAAACATTGTATAACGTTGTTTAGCGAATTTACCCCTTCTGCAATTTTTATTATTAATTTTATATTTCACATAATTAAGTGATGATATATCCCCTTTAGAACGATTAGTGGCAATAACTATCTCCTGGTACCAGCAATTTGATTTTTTTTCTCTTTGCTATTTATATTCATAGGAGAAAGTATGAATCAAATAGACCCCCTGTGTATGGTGGTGTGTGGTTTTCTAAATTGGTCACACCAAGCACCATTTACTACAATCATTACAGCGCTTGTAGTGCACAGGGTTCCCGGGCTTCATAGCCCTTGTTTGTGTTAAACGGTTTACTGTTTTAAAATAAATACAAAAACCTGGAAGCTTTGAAAACTTCTAGTCATGTACATGCTAATATTCTTTTATTTTTAAGTCTTTTAAGGATCTCCTTGTGAAAAAGAAGCGTCTGGTTGTTCTTCTCAGTCACTGGCTAATTCACGCCTATGGCATCATCTCGATTTCAAAGGTGGAGAAACTGGAACGGGACCTGCCCCTTCTTGCTTTGATCCCAGGCCCTACACTCTTTTATCTGCTTACTGCCAAATTTACAGACCCTACAAGGATACACCTGGAGGAGGGCAGCGGCCATTAGCTCATTAGCTGAGCAGCTTCTACAGGGACCCAGTAAGCTGTGACGGCAGCAGGACACATTTTGTTTTTTTGCCATAATTTTTTTGCAATAATCTGATAAGGCAGATCTTTGCATTGTTTGCTTTTGGATGATACAATAGCAGCAGCAGATTTGTTGCAGTCATTCCATCTTTAGTTCTACACAGGTATTTTCTCCTTTTGTCAGAGGCTGGACTGATGTAATATGTAGCGTTCTCAGGTAAGCAAGCCTAAGGCAGTATTACAGAACACGTAGGACCATGTACTGTGTATGTAATGTGCAGCTTGTGTTCTGTTAGGCCTTCTGAGATGCAGGTTTACATTGACAGGGTTATTTATTTAAGATAATTGTCAGGAATTCAAAGCGAGTTTCAAATGTAAAGCCAAAATAGCAGAACTGGAAAAATTCTGCTAAATTATTCCAGTTTGTCTGTTTTGCCAAAATGTTAAATTCACTTCGAATTGCTGACATTCCTCACCCGACAAAGTGATAAAAGTAGTAAAATACAACCCATTGCTGCATGTAAAATCATGAATCCATGTGGCTAATCTTACACGTGATTGGTGAATGTTAGTGAAAGTAGTTTTTTTTTTTAACGTTACTATTTATTTGAAGAATATTTTTTATTCAATATAAAGGAGGAAAGAAAAACATATATATTTCTATTAGAAAGTCACTGTTGTAAATTTGCTGTTTCCATGAAAAATAAAGCAATTAACAAACAAAATATATATAGAAATCTTTCATCTGTTTCTGTTCAATGCAATGTAGCTTTCGGCTTTTACTGAAATAAAGTAAAACATTATTTTAGTTACAGACAAAATGCACAATGGATACATTTACTGATGCATTTTGTTTGGATCAGCCTATGCAGCGAAACAAGTTTTAGCTTAAAGGAACACTCCATTAAAATGTCTTTCATTATTTAGTTGATATACCCCTAAAGACAATATGTTTGTATTTTGTCTGCATGTTTTCTTGGGGGGTTAGGGGGTACATTTCAAAATAGGTTGCAGAAGCGGTTACTTACACCAACGTTCAGTCTGTGCTGGGGAAGTGACCTATTATCCAAGCAAGTGATGGCTCCTTTTCCAATGTAATACATCTCACTGAGAAGGCAGGAATGGCAAACCACTTCCGTTAGCTTTGTACAGCTAGTAGAACAAAATTGTTGAACAGACGGGGAAGTGTTTCGGAAAACCGTTATAAAAGTGCCAAATTCTACTGGAATCGTCACTTTCATAAATTCGTGGAAAAAATGAGACTCCAGACACACAAAGTACTTAAGCAGCAGAAGTATTTTGTGTCTGGAGTGTTATTTTAAAGGAGCAGTCTTGGTGAATAGATCCTGCTTCTGCAGTGTCACTGCTCAATTTTCTTTCATTTAGGGGTAAAACCACTTTTGTTTCGGTTTATGCAGCCCTAGCCACACCTTCCCTGACAGTCTCCCTACACACCTCCTAAAAATAAACAGTTACTTTAACTCCCACACAATGCTTCACAGGAAAAAACAATCGAAGCATTTTTTATAAACTTGGCCAGATTGCATTGTTGGGCACACTTCTCAGCTAGGGGAGTTTCTTCTCAACCTGTCCTACCCACCCATCTCAGTTTCAGACCAGGCCACTAGTGACAGAAACAGGGCATCATTGTAAAAGAAAGCAACAAGCTCCTCATGTTCCCTGCAGGGACTGAAAAACCTGACACCGGAGCTTGTTCTGTATAAATCACAATGATCAGACTCCCTCTCTTCTCCCCCTGTCAGGATACTGCAAAGTGAAGATATCTTCCAACTGCACATGTTTTAATCTGTCAGGCATCCACAACACTGATTGTTTACATCAGTGCCGCCACTGGAGTACGTGAGGAAAGCATAAGGAAGAAGAAGCAGGTAAATATGGGGGAGTTATATTTACCTGCTTTTGTTTGATCATGCAGAGTGAGGCAACAATCTCATTCAAAACTAAAGAAACCTTTTGAGTGAGACTGTTTTCTCAAAGTGATGTGTGTAATTTTAAAGGGTTACTCCTACAAAAAACAAATAAGTCTCCAAGATGCCTTTGTTCCAGGGACAATTGCAAATGGCTAAAATGGGATGCCTAAGGGTACAATATTTTAAGTTTGTCACTCTTTCAGTGCAAATAGCTAATAACTTTGCTGATACAAAATTCACACTTAAGTAAATGACTTCTTTAGCCTATCTAGCATGTCACATACCTGATTTACTTTTGAGAAGTGAAGCTATTCCAATATATTCTTTTTGAAGCATGCCGCTAAGATGTCCAAGCTTCACTTTGCGAATGTTGAGTTTTTTCATCAGCTCTGCGATAGCATCCAAAATACACTGATCTCGCTCCAAAAAGTCCTTAATGTATTCAAGATAAATCAACATTGTAGTAAATGTATTTCACTTCATAGAGTAACAAGCGTTTTCAGTAATCCAGATATGTGCAGTGGTATCCAGCATATCTCCTAATATATAAGCAGTAGCTTAGTTAGGAGATTATAATCGCTGTATTTCAACCATTAGAGCGTTGTTAAAGGGACACTCCACTGCTCAAATGCAAAATAATAATAATAATAATAATTATTATTATTAAATAGATATGTTACCGGATCTCTCATCTGCAGCCTTTGCAAGCCCTCCCCTTCTAACTCCAGTAAGACTCCTGACCCTAATTAAAAAGTGACAAGGACTGTTCTAAAAGGCTTTGAGTCCCGCCATTGGATTGGGACGTCCACTAAGGACACCACTATTTTAGGGTGGATCTGGTGAGAACAGGAAGGCATCAATGTTCCTGCTTGTAGAACTCAGCAGATTCCTGGAACTAGCGATCAGTTCAAGAAAGCACACATGTATTGCAACATGGTAGCAAGAAATTCATTTTTTAGCCTTTTAATGTAAAAGAACACTCCAAGCAACATAAACGCTACCATGTGCTGTAGTGCTTATGATGTCACGAGTGTCCTAGAACACCAGTCACTGCTGGGCTTATTTCAGGAGAGATCCTAGCAGGAGCTTGCAGCTTTCCAGAGTGTAAGAACTGAGGAGTGGAGCCAGGCAGACTCCTGGTAAAAAAACAAAACTCTAACTACTTACAGTGGGGGGGGAAGGTGGGCATTCCTAGCACTGTAGTGTTTACGTTGCTTGCAATGTTCCTTTAACAAAATGCAAGTAATTTGTATTTGAAAAGCTGAACCTGAACAAACTCAAAATGAAACTTACGTTGCACACAAAGTTATCCTTTTCCCATCCTTCTTTGAGGTGTTCTATATAAGGAATAAAAGATCCATTATGTGAAATATAGTTCAAGCATAGTATATATTTAGTGACATAAAGAATGGTTCCATTTAACTTGTACTCACGAAGTAGGGAAGCCAACCCGCTCTCCATTTGTGTAATAGCAGATGCATGATTCCTTCCTTCATTTACCGATTTATCAATATCTTCTTTGAACTGTGCATTGCGCTATTAATAAATATTTAGACAAGAGAAAACTGTCTGTGAGTCACAATTTCTATAACAGATATCGGCATGCTATGTTGCTGAATGCTCTGACTTCCAAACGGGGTTTAAGTTGCAATATAAATAGGTGGTAAGTATAACAGATTAAACATAATGATAATCACAAAACTACTATTTGGATCTGTGAAAATACAATAGACTCAACAAACAAAATTAACTGGAAGACCATGTGATGCACAAAGGAAGCAGAAAACAGAATTGCGATGTAGTTGGTGCTCAGAGTGGTCCTTAGAGGATGGCCACTTCCATGAAGAAAGGTTAAGCCAATAGGTATCTCATTATACGTATGCAGTAAAACATCATACGCACAGAGGCTATAATACATACAAGCTTTCATTTTCAGTAATAATACAATGGAAGTTTCCTTTATTAAGTCTTTATACATCCTGATATATGTATGTGACTGAAAATCAGCGAAACCTTTTGTCCAGGTGTACATGCTTTATATATATGAGTTGCGGTCACTTAGTGTGCTCTGGTTATAAGTTAAATTTAATACAGTGTGGACCAAGTTAAGCTTTACATAATACCATAGGAAACAATATGAAATTCGATTATTAACTTAAAAAAAACAATAATTATAAAACAAATACTGAAAAAGGCTCACACCAGATGAATTTTCACTCACAGATTACAGATTCATTGTACATAGATTACTCACTAATTTAAGTCTGCAATTTTCCATGTTCACAATCTCCATTTTTCTATTTATTTCATAGATGTCTTTTTCAATCAATCTTATATTTTCAAGTTCATTTTGTAGTATTTCAAACATTGATTTTCGAAGATTTTTCAAGGAATTCTTCTTGGATTCCTGTAATAATTGATGACATGATTAAGAAATCAGTAGTACATATTGATATGTATATAAATATGTTAGCAAAAGAGCAAACTGTAGTGTCTGACATGCTGTTACCATTTGTAATGAAGTAGAATAATTTTGCAGTGTGAATTGTGAGGGGATGGACATATCAACTGGATCCTTTATAATTTACCCTATAGCTGTGCAGAATTTAGTTTTTTTAAATTGACCAGAAAAGTTAGACAAATACCCAAATGTGCAATTCTGGGTTATTTGACTATTTAGTGATTGCAAGAAAAGAAAAAAAAGCACACCAGAAAATGTTCAAAATGTATGCAGGCAGCGAATATCCAAATCTGCCACTGACATGCCTTTATTAAATATCCACATTGCATATTTCATATAAATTCAGAAGTTCTCAGGATGTTGCCATTTGGAGGACATTTAGAGTTTAGTGAATTACCCCAATGAAATGTGGAAAAATATCCAAGCTACCTGTTTAGTGAATATCACCCATATATTTTCTTGTTTTAGGCTGATCTGTGGTGGGTGCCCGCAGAATTACTACACAAGGTAACCTGAATATTAGACATGTGCAATTCGTTTCGGTCCGAATATGAATTCGGACGAATTTCGGGCAATTCGGACATTCGGGTACTTCCGAATTGCCGAATTTCCAAAATTACCGAATTTTCGAAGTTCTGAAGTGCCAAAGCACAGTATTGCCTAAGTACTAATATACTTACTCAGTGGAAGAAGAAGAATGTTACACTGTATACCAGTTTAAATAAAAAGTATACAAACATAGCCAGGATTCAGCTGTAAGCATTTGCAACACTTACAACAATCAAGTAACATACATTCATATAAAATGTAAGTTACTTAGCCTGTCAATGGAATGACAGGAATGTAGGGGTGGATTAAGTAACCAATCAGAGTGTTATGAGTAAAATTACACAGTGTCGGAAAATTCCAAACAACTTTCCAACGCTGTGTAAAATGACACAGAGCACTCTGATTGGTGGATTTCAAGCTAACCAATCAGAGTGCTGTGGCAGGTAAATGTAGAGACTTACCTGTCAGTCTCTTCATTTACCTGTCAGAGCACTCTGATTGGATGGCTTAAACCCACCAATCATAATGCTCTGAGCCTAATTGCAGGGCGGGGCAAGGCTTTATAAGCCTTCCCCGCCCTGCAGAGCTCAGTTTGCGCGGAGCCCCCCCATGGGTGAAGATGGATTTAAAAAAAAAAAAAATCGTTTTTTTTTTTTTAAGTGCGTCGGTTATTATGGCTTTTTATTTGGCCTTTTTTGGGGCTGAAAAAAGATTTTAGAAGAAAGAAAACATCAAATGGTAAGTTTTATTTAATTTTATTTTTTTACAGATACTTAGTTAAATGGTCCCCCCACATTATTTTTAGGGTGAGGGGGGTAGGTAGGGGTTCATTTTTTGGGGGATGGGGGTGACTAGGGGTTTGGGGACCCCTAGTCACCTGGGGGATGGGGGTTAATTTTTTATTTAGGGACGCCACCTGCCGCTCAGGAGTGGGGGCCAAGGGGGAGGACATTAGGTGTCCCCCCCCAATTAGTATTAAGGGCCCCCACTCACCGCTCAGGGGTGGGGGCCAGGGGGGAGGGCATTAGGCCCCCCCTTATTCTAATTTAGGGCCCGTCACGGGTGGGGGCTCGAGAGGGGGGACCTTTTTTTTTTTTAAAAGGCTGCTCATTGTTTACTAGACATGTCCCTACTCGCGGTATAGCGAGTAGGGGCATAATTTACTTATACTAAGTAATCTTTACTTAGTATTAGTACATTTGGCTGAAAGACCGATTTAGGTCTTTCAGCCTTTTGGTAGATAACTCCCTGATACCGTGGGAATTAGGGCGTTATCTACCAAGCGGCTGCAAGAAAAGTTAAGAAATTCCTAAGTTCCGAAGTGCCGAATGCCGAACCGAAATTTTTTCCCATGCACATGCCTACTGAATATAGATATTAAAATACAGCAAGGGAAAGAAGTAGGCTTAAACGAACAGATACCAAAGAAAATTGAATCAGGAGGTGAGAAATTTAACAAGAAACTAACCACAGTTACAGCATGATAACCATGAACTAGCTGATGTTCAGAATTACCAGCAAACAAAGGGAGATCAATAGATTAATACACAAGGTAAAGTGAGGTATTAGGTAATCTAGTGAAAGGAGCCAATATTCGATTCACAGCAGGAAACTACAACACTAGACTTTAGGTCTATGTACACATGCACAATCTAGGCTTCCTATACAAGATCGTGGATGTGTTGATGAAATAACCCAAGATCACTAGTATCAGGAAGGAGGCAGATGTTTGGGGCAAACACAAAAGAAGCCTACAGGTAATGTAACAAGGCCACGGATGTATTATTGCAAATAAAATAACTGGTCATGAAAACTAAAACAAATCTCACAATATTAGAAATATATAGTAAAAAAAAAATATATATTTAAAATGCACCCCCATATACATAGTTACATAGGCTGGAAAGAGACATTAAGTTCAGACTTTCTCACATTTGATTTTGCTGTTGATCCAAAAGGAGGCAAACAATCCAGTTTGAGCCACTTCCAATTTTACAACAAACTTGGAAAACATTCTTTCTTGACCCCAGAATGGCAGTTAGATTTCTCCTTGGATCAAGAAGCTATTACTCCACTAATTAAACTTTGTATCCCTGTATATGATGTTTTTGCACGTGATTTGTAATTTTGAGCGGAAAGTCCGCTTTAATTAAGTACATTTAAAAAATTTCTAAAATAATAAATACCTTTTTCTGTAAGTTGGTTTCTATGTCCTTGCTAAATGTGTTGATGGAAGATTCTATTGACCTCTTTTGGCTTTTAAGCACTACAAGTGAAAAAGACAAAATTTCATAAAAGCATCGAACAAGCAAATATTTTTGTGCTGTAGAACTTTCTAAAATGTCTTGATTTATAACATGAATGATAATAAAGTGAAACGTATATGTTTTTATGATAACTACTGACACACGTTACATATTGTTTGGATAACCATGCTAAAAATAAATATGGTTAACTCCACTCATAGGACAGGAATTAAACAATTGCTACTGAATTATAAGTATAAATGCCCCATCCCCCTGTAAGCCCCTCAGTCCTTTCATTCTGTCTTCAGCTGAAGGTAGGAATATTATTTTTTCTAAAAAAAATGATTCTCTTTTCACAGCTTCACCCCAGACTCAGTATATTTTATCACGCCAGCCCACAATTTGGTTCTACAGGACTGACTGGTTTTTCATTTGTTACAGGATTTCTTAACAAAGGTTACTGTTCTATTTCTCCCTATTCCACAATTTCCTTATTATTTTCCTATCTGCTGAGGAGTGAAATTAACCCATAAGGGACCCTGCAGTAGGAAATTGACAGAAAAAGGAAATTGTTGTCAATATGGATCCATTTTCTCCTTTTGTTTAAAGACTAAATCTTGGTAACTTATCAAGCCATAATACATTTTCATATCTGCTTCCAAATGCTAAATAAAGCAATAAAAGAGTCATGTACATCCAGCTTTCTTTTTCAAGTCTTCGTATATTTGCTGCTGTTTGTTATGCCGGTCCTCTACTTCATCCAGAACAGCAATTTTGGCTGAAAGTTCTTCAGTCTTTGATCCAAGGAGCCTATTCATGGAACTGACCTCTTCCTTAAATTACAGAGAAATAAGATTATGTTTGTGTCTTTTGGTGGTACATGTGGGTAAAAGTATAATATCAAGGCTAAACTGAGCGGGCTCCCCACCAGAAGGATTCCAAAGCAAAAATTAAAATGACCACAATCCCAACGTTTCGGCAAAAACGCCTTCACACATTCTCCCTTGACAAAGGCAGTTTTGCCGAAATGTTGGGATTACAGTAATTTTTTTTTTAACTTTGGTATCCCTCGCCTCTCACACTATAGTGTATTCTATATAGCATACCGGGGTGATTACTTGGCCATTGACACATTCTGTATATAAACAAATTCAACAGGTTATCAATTTTGTATTTCTACTTCCAGTTTACATTATCCTTTCGGTGACCAAGATATATTACACGGTGACCGAGATATATTGTTTCCAACAAAATATTTGCATTTGAAATACTGACCTTGATTTAATAGGTTTGGGAAAGATTTTCAAATGATTTAAGATTTATTTATTTTTTTCAAAATATTATAATAGATCATATATATAAAAAAATATATATCATTAAAAATATTAAAATATTTTCAAAATGTGAAATAATTTTAAAACTTTATCCAAAAATATTAAATCATTATTTGAAAGCCTGATCCAGAGATATTACATCGAGGCCATTATTGGATGTGTTAGCATTTTGTTTATTTCTTATTATATTTTATAATTATTAATATAGAGAACCCCTTTCCAGAACATTCTCAGATAAATGTTCGAATCTCTTACCTCAAGCATTTCTATCTCTTTAGTGAGACTTTGCTCCATATTTGAGAAGTCTTCATTCATTTTCACACCCTCTTCTTTCAAGATGAAAATCTGTTCATCAAAATTCTCTATTTCCCTTTGCAGGATGTTGCCCTAGATATTGAGAATAAAATAAAATATTCTAGTTGTGTTTTACATCTATAAATACCCATCCCATTGTGTTAGTGACTACATTTGGAAAACAGTAATATTTCATCTGCTTTTTACATGTAATTTGATTTATATAGACTGAGCGTGTACAGATTATTCTTGTATATGCTCCTCCATTTGTCAATGTGATATATAATTGCTTTAAGTTAGATAAAGAATCCAGTTATTTGCAGAAGCCAACGCTGCCTAGGGCTATAGTGCTTGATTAAAAGGACGCCAAATGAGGGGGTTCTTAAGAGTTGAAACATAGGTCATTACAGGATCTGAAAATCAGTAAATACGACAACAGCTTTAACATTTTAGGCATCTGGCTTATTAATGCCACGGCATATTATAAATCAATTAAAATAACTAACTGGAGCTCAATAGGTCAGAAGTGCATACAAAAGTCAAGATTAACAACAAGTACTTAAAAATTACATTTGAATAAAAAAAAAAACTATAAATGTCACAGAAAAAAAAGCCAAAAGGAAATTTTTCCGGGCATATAGCTTGCATTATCAATAGAAAAAAAAACTAAGGAAAACCGTGTTTTATTGTATCCTTTTTTACTGCAAAGTTTCAGCAACCTACTATTGTCAAAACCTCCACGATAGAAGTCCTGAGATCTGATCATCTTCTGCGCATTGAGACACAAGTTATGGTCTAGGCTTTTCAAATTGTGTAATATTTTTGGATAAACTTTTAAAAGTATTTTTTTTTTCAAAATATTAAAACATATGTCTTATTAAAAAATATATCAGTTTAAAAAAAAAATCTAAGTATTAAAGCAGTATTTTATTATTGGCATCACCTTGCCAACAATACCAAACTTTACCTAAAATTAGCACAACCAACACCTACATTTTGGTTAGCTATTAGCTTGTGCCAATATAGAATTAGTGACAGTTCTGCTTTAGACTTGCACTCTAGAGCAGTGATTTTCAAGCTGGGTTCCGTGTTACCCTGGTCTGCCAAAAGCCACCTCACAGTGTTCACAAACAACATACGGTGTTTAAAATGTGTTTTATAATAAGTGCCAGCACTAAATGCCACTCCTCACCCGTAAAACACTTCAGCTAAGGAGCATCTAATTAAAAAAAGCACTTTATAAAAGTGCAGATTTCAATAAGAATTTGGCACTTGTATCATTACTTAATGAAACACCCCCCCCGGCTGTCAAACAAACAGCCAATGAGGTTTCTTTCCAGCTTTGATTAGCTCCCCTGAGCCAACAGAAGTGGCAGGAACACTCAGCTTATAAACTATTTCTGATTGGCTATTTCCCCATGAAGTGACTGAATGTAAGCCAGGGAGGCGTAACCAGCCTAATTTATAAAAGTGTCAATTTCTATTGAAATCTGCACTTTTTCAAAAAAAAAAAAAAGAATAGGACACTCTACACACATAAAGCTTTTCAGCAAGCTAAAGTGCTTTAGGTGTCTGGAGTGTCCCTTTAAAAATAATAAGTCAGTCTGGCTAGAAGTATGCACATATTTCTAGTTGGGCTTCACGTAAATGTGATATTTATAAGCTGCTGAATGTAACAAAAAAACAAAACTGTGCCTTAGTTAAAAAAAAAGGGTTGGAAACCACTGGAGGCTCTGCATTGTACACATAGAAGACCCATTGCTCCTTGTGGTGGTTTGATGATGAACACAGAGTGTTATGGACAACAAGTTCTTATGAAAATCTAATTATTAATAAACTGGCTCTGGCACTTTTGAGTTTTTCATAAACAGGATCTTTAAGTAAATGAATTTCTTTGAAACTACCGTGCAATCAAAAGATACATACGGACTCCTATGTTTTTTATGTAGCAGTCAATCTTTGGCAAAAGGTGGAGTTACGGTCACCATTTCCAATCTGCCCTTGCAACAGACATTAGGTGCCATCTCGTGCAATGCATCTTACTGTGCAATGTATCTTACTGTGCAAGTGCAAGACTATCTCCCATAGACCATGATTGTTCTCGTCAACATGCACAAGAGTATATAGTAACTACAGCTCTCAAGGAGGGAGAACGTAAGATAAGACATCCAAACTGCTTCTGCACCCTACAAGCGGACATGTTATCATGGGGGTTGTTGCAAACAAATGAAGAGTCCCCCACCATGTTGCTTTAATACGTAATAATGCGTCAAACCAGGGGTAAGGTAGACTCCCAGATGTTGTAGAACATCTGTCTAAAGAGAAGCCAGTCAAGTAGCCTGGCACTACGGATCCCTCTGCCTCCCCCTTCCCGGTAAATAAAGAGTTAAAAACCCTTTATTTACTTACCTGATCCCAGCGCTGATGACACAACTAAAATGTAATTAAAATGCTGAAATATTGTAACAGAAACAAATAATGTGTTTATATATTGGTTGATGGGAAAATACTGAGTACAATGCAGCTTAGCATTATTCCCCTATTGATTGATGCCTCCACTGTTAAAGAGATTCATTTCTTTGTATATCGCATAAAGCATGTAAACTCAGACTCACCTCATCTAATAACGAAAGCTGCAGTTTTTGCCCGTTTTCAATCCTTTCCTTCATTTCACTGATAAAGGTTTCTTCAGCCAGTTTCTTAAGCTCTAGTTCCTTTAAAACTTGATCTTTTTTTATCTGATTTGCCATTCTGTAATAAAATAGTGAACCGGAAACTTGATTTAGGTTTCATGCGTTTTCTATTTCTAAATTCAGGGTCATAAATCATTCTCTTAACTGATTACTTTAAACCAAGTTACCTTAACAGAGTGTCTCTGGGGTGGTAATTAAGCTGTAATCTAGTAATGTGTTTGTAGGTTATACAAACTAGATTTGCTGTCCCGCAACAAATAACTGATCAGATCATAAACAGCTGAGTTACCCATCGATGGGGAATCTGCCAATTGGCACTCGTTGGTGCATATGCCAAACTCCCAGGTCATAAGAAGCCGCCTATGCAGGGATAACGTCCATCTACGTACAGGGAAGCGCAATGCTCAATGTACACACTTGAGATATTAAAACACCCTGGGAACCCATAGCCAATCCAAAAGGTAATGAAACAAAGTAATAGTGCTGGTTTAAAAAGGCTAACTGCAGTGGCCAGTGATGGTCTGGGTAGGTTTAATAGGAAGGCATAGTTCATTCACATTAATAAACACTGGTTTCAATTTAGTTTTCATTTTAAATGTCTTTACCTTTTTTGTTTTTCAATTTCAAGCGTTTCCTTGAATTCGTCTACCTGGCGAGCCAGCTGTTCTGTACTGATTCTGAAATAAATATATAAATGATGCAGAATGATCATTGTCTGCAAGCATTCTAAGTCCATTCGCTATTATTGTTTCAAAATAGATTATTACCTGCTAACTTCTGCCAGGTTAGTGGATTCAAGTTCCATCTCTTTTAATTCAGTTTTCAGTTTTCCATAAATTTCCATATTTTTGTTGACACCCATTCTTGAAGTTTCAAGTCTGTTCAATAATTTTGATTTTACAGTTAATGCTTAAAGTCTGATGGCCAGCTTGCTACATGTGATTTGCTATCATGGAAATATGCCAAATTAGTACTTAACATATTCAGCAATATAACATCAAAAAAATAAAAATCGTATATCACAATTCTATAACAACTATGACTTCAAAACATTTTACTGTTATTACATTGAATAGTTTATTTTGCTACTAGTAAATCATTGAATTTATACATTTTGTCAATCAGAGAGGTTAAAAAAAAAATACCTATATGTTGTATAGAAAAAACAAACAAAAAAAACAATAGAACCAGATTTCTGGGGCATAAAGTATAAGTCCAAAAAGGGAGCAGGACAAAACCCCCAATGCAGTTATTCAAAACAAAATATAATGAACAATATCTGGATTAATCTCTGGACAATAGAATTATCAATTTCATAACTGTGGTTCGAAACCTCAAGAAACCTTGATACCTGCGCACAGTGGAGTATATTTGCACAGCAATATATTTAGAGGGATTAGTTCAGAATTAACAGCACCTTAGCTCCAGTAACTGTACAGGGCTCATTAAGGAGGAGTGGTGAATTTATCATACTAATTAGCATAATTTGGTTCTATGTTTAGAAGTCGGTGGAATTAACCAACTTTAATTAAAGTGTTATCATACTGAAATATAGGAGGCTATATCGAAAGTGGATTGGGATACACACTGTTATTCAGCAAGCCGTTACTAAAAACAAAGCGAACATGATTGCCGTGAGAAAATAATAGCTGTTCTCTTGCACTTCTTAATTTGGGGGTAGCACTCCTATATATAAATGGTTAACGTCAAGAGATCCGATATTAAGTCAATCATAAAAATATTACTTATTCCAAGAGTACTCCTGAAATTTCTATTATAAAGACATTAACTCAGAAAACGAAAATTTAGAATTGCAAACTTTAGGACATGCTAGACAAAATGTGTGTGTGTGTGGGGAAGGGGGGATTTGCGACCTAAAATTTTCATGGTGTGTTTGTAAATGGGTAGACTATGGTCAATTCACAGCCAACACGGGCAACTCACAATATTACTGTTTAGTAAACAGATCACACAGAATCTATTCCTCTGCGATCTATAAAGGGGATAGGTGGGCGATTATACAAGCCAAGACATTAAGAGATCAAATTTATCATTCTCTATTTGCCCCTGTATGACAGTCATGAATGCAATAGGAAGAATTTTTTAGGTTGAATGAGTTAATTATCTGAAATTACATTTTCCACAGCTGTAGGTAGGGATGGCATTGCTGATTCAATTAGGCGTTTAGGATAGATCATAGTAGACATTTTTAATACGTTCCACAGTGCAGTCTGTGCTCTCTGTATACATTAATAAAAACAAGCAATCTGATAAGTTTGGTATCGTACTGTCTCGCTGTATCCTTTTTCTTTGCCAACTCCTTCTCTTCACTTTCCTTTATGGCTTGATATTCTTTCCAAAGCTCCTGGTTTTTATCTGTCAGAGTTTGATGTAGCATTTCAGCCGTGTTCATTTCTTCATCCAGCTAAGAGAAAGAAATGCAACATCAACGGTCAGAATACACGCACAGAATGCCTTTCAGCAAACAGAGACATACACAGTTACAACAGTAAGGATCTGCTTATGTAAGAGAGATCCAGGGAATAATTCCACTGTCTCTGGATTGGAGAGGGATATTTCACTCATTGTTTCCAGGGAAAAATGCAATGGGAATTTAGAATTAATGTTTTATTTTATAATGGAGCAATCAGTAGGGATCATTTATTGGTTTCTCTGGTGACGGCTTTACTGAAAAAGCTGAACCCAAGGCACGGCAGGCCACATACAAAGTTGTCCTTTACAGAAATCCATACAGCAATAGGTCAGATCTTTGTACAGCTCTGATTGAGCTTTTTGGAGATTTCACTGTACTCTGAACATACTTTCAAATGTGAGTCTATTGAACTGGCCACACATAAAACTGACCTTTAACGGATAGCATGGGACTGTGTTTCATTAAGTCAATTTCTGACACTTTGAACACTAAACCGAAGGGTATAAAAACCATTGATTAAAGTGTTACAACGCACTGTCATTAAGAATTTCTGTAATCAATTTCATAACCTGTGACTACCATGACAGGAATAGCCATTTGTTTACATACGTGCTCTTACCTGCGATATCTTTTCATTTAAGATATTGCTATCTCTGCTAAAATCACGTTTCAGTTTTATCATCTGGTTTTCAAGGGCATCCCTGAAAGAGAGAAAAAAGATATTATAATCTCTGTATCACAGGAGTGTTTTAAAATCCTGACGGACACCAGATCAATTGGGAAAATAGAATTTAACCCAATTAGTAATTGGAGAATGCCCCCTACCCTCCACCAGTTGGGGAACAAGGGGAACATTCTTACACGATGAACAAAGACTGTAAGGGGTTAAATGATGAACAAAAAGTACATCGCAAATACTTCTGTCCATCCCTAGCTACAGGAATTAGTATGCAGGCAAAATGTCTTAATAGAACAGTAAAAAAGTACAGAAAAATTTAGGTTCCCAAATTACATACTGAATACACCCATTGATGTGATTTGTTACACATTTTTATAAATGTATTTATTCCCCATCAGCTTTGATTTATGGACTAACAGAATAGGAGGACTAGGGGGGCGTGGCCTGACTACCAATGGAGTAAGACGCACCTAACTCGAGCTCCTAGGCCCCAACCTGCTAAGCCCAAATACACAAGCCATATTTTTCTACAAAACTGCACAAATGGGGAAAAACAAGCGACTAACTGCCGCAGGACCACCCGGAGCGACCCCGGCGCGGCAGACGCCGGGCCCGATGGACGAATTCCTGTCAGTGCCGCCCGACCTCCGGGGCTCCGGGGACCCGAGCATGCAGACTCCCTCCTCCCCAGGCTCGAGTGTGATGGGATCGGCACAGGACTCGCCCGCAGTAGGCACCCTATCACAGATATCGGCCGACCTGGCTGCGATCTCCGCAAGCATGCTGACTCGCAGAGACAAAACTGAAATGGTGGCTGAGCTGCGCGCAATCATAAGGGAAGAAGTGGCAGCAGTCCGCAACGACCTCGCTGCATTGGAACAGAGGGTGGATACCCTGGAAGAAACGCAATTGCAGGCCGCACAGCATCAGCAGGCCGCGGACCTGGCCACCACGAGGCAGGGCAACATTCTCCTGGACCTACGCCGGCAAATTGAGGAGCTGGACAATAGAGGCCGCCGGAACAACATCAGAATCCGGGGCCTGCCAGAGGCGGAGGGGGAAAACCTGCAGGAGATCCTCACGGGCCTATTTACGCACCTCCTGGGGGACCTGGCCCCACAAGAATTCGGCATAGAAAGGGCACATCGAGCCCTGAGGGCCCCCAGGAGAGACGGTCAACCCAGAGACATAGTCTGCTCCCTGGTGTCATTCCAACTGAAGGAGGCCCTTATGAGATCCGCCAGGGCACGGCCACATGTCACCTACATGGATGCCGAGATCTCCCTCTTCCAGGACCTATCCATTATCACGCTGGACGCCCGACGGGCCCTGAGGCCAGTAACGCGCCTCCTGCAAGAAAGGAGAATAATCTACAAATGGGGGTTCCCTTTTAGCCTCCAGGCCAAAATCGGGAACATTTGGCATGTTATTCGTTGGCCCAACGACGTTCCCCGCTTCCTCCGGACGGCCGGCTTACCTGAAGTACCGGTCCCAAACTGGATCCTAGATAACCCTCCGGCCCGATCAACTGGACCGTCAGACGCAGCGCACAACCTCCGCCCGCGCCCAGGGACTCCACGGCGACGAGGAGGCCCCGAGGGCCCCGAAGAATAGTACCAGCTAAGGAGCCACCCCCGCACAAGATGCCCGCCCTGGTACCCCAGCTGCACCAGCGCACACATGTAAGCCGGCAGCACTCACCTCGCCCTCTAAAGGTCTCCAGCCGTAACCAGGCGGGTATGTACTGACTCGGGAGCCCGGTTAATTTAGTCTCTCACCCCTCAGCCTAAGGGAAAAGCCACCAGGGGATCCCCACAGGTTGGGAGGGACGGAGCCTGCACGGAGAAGCGCAGTGGGGAGGGGGAGACCAACCGATAGAGGGGTCCACTGGCTTTTTACCCGGGGTCCCCTTGAGGTGGGGTGGGGCACGAGACACAGGGCACGCATGCAGGGGTCTGGGATCAGGCCCGCCGGGAGGGCCGGGATGCAAAGAGGGCCGCAGCTGAATACGAACTTGAACACTGCCCCAATTTCACGGGTATCTTACAGGCATGAGGGGCTTTGCGGGAGGGAAGGGGCGGGGGCAGGTCGGGGTGTAAGTGGCGACCCAAGCTGAACGATCAACAGAGGGAGGCAGGCGAAGAGGAAAGGCGTGGGCCGCCGCAGAGGCCTAACAGTTCAAAGTTAATGACAGCATGTTTAGTTTACACGTGGTTTCATAGACACATAGCATAGCAAGCTACTAGCAAACACACAATTGCTACACACACTAGGTAAGGCAGCAAAGGCGGATCCAGGGGGCGACGGGAGAAGGGGGCGGGGAGACAGAGACCTGGGGTATGGAGCTAGGGCACCCTGAGGTCACCCATCCCACCCTAGGGTAAGGACACCCAGTTCGACACCCCAGAAGCAGGCCTTGTCTGGGAGGGTACTCCGGTGGAGCACACAGGGTAGTGTACAGGAAGGCCAGGGGAACTAGGGGGCGGAGGCGAACACTTCAGCCAACTCGAGGAGCGGGAACACACTGGGAGGGGCCGAGGAGGGGGGAGGGGCGGGTCCAGCCGGACACACAACAAGTACCAACTCCTGTTCACACCCCTATATGGACTGGGTCAGCACATAGGTACAATAGGGCGGACGTCAAGATACCCCCACAACTAAGACCTGCTACTTAACACAATGCATATAGCACCCGCAGGTTGGGAGTCATAAGGGGAGTTCGTAGACTGGACACAAGTACAACCGATAACTTACCTCCCTCGGTGGCTACACTGAACCTCACTGTGACAGACCCTTCTGTATATAATACCGGGGTCGCGGGATACAGGCATATTTCTGACCCTGTGACGACCGTAACCGGTACCGGGACAAAGTCACACCACACTCTCCCCTGAACCCAACCCTCAGACAACCGGACGGACACACACCGGACATACCACTGACAACATATTTCTCTCTCACTCTCTCTCTCTCTCTCCTTCCCCTCCATGCCCTCCCCGGGGCGGGGCAGCCCCCTCGCTGCGGCCGCAACTACAAAGGGTTTCGCGCCGGCCCCACTAACGCTCTGGTCGAATAATGTCCAGGGTCTCAATGGGCCGGAGAAACGCACACGCCTACTCAGCAAGCTCTGGACAGCGAGGGCGTCGGTGGCGTTCGTACAGGAGACGCACTTCAGAGGCAACGAGGCTCCCAAATTAGAGAACCGTCGCTTCCCGTTAGGGTTCTACGCGAACCACCCGAACGCGAAAAAGGCAGGGGTGGCGATATTGTTTGCACATACAGTACCGTTCCAGCTCAAGGCGGCAATGACAGACCCCAATGGGCGCTACCTTTTCATCAAAGGCTCTATAGCCGACTACACGTATACCTTCGTTACCATATATAGCCCCAACAGACGGCAGCACACCTTCATCAGCAGGACACTAGCTAAACTGGAAAGCTTCAGGGAAGGTATGCTGGTGATGGCGGGAGATTTGAACGTACCGCTAGACCCCCGTCTGGACACCTCCAGAGGTGTGAGCGCGGTACCAGCGCACTGCGTACGCAAAATAATGCGGGCACTGAACAGGCAGGGGCTGGTGGACAGCTGGAGGGTGAGCCACCCAGACGACCGTGACTACACCCACTATTCAGCGGTCCACTCACACTACAGCCGCATTGATTATGTATTTCTAGCGCAAGAATATCTGAACCTACTGCACAAAGCCGACATCGAACTACTGGACTATTCCGACCATGGGCCCGTGGTGGCGCACATCAGTTCTCCACTGTTTAAACCTCGAGAAAGACAATGGAAACTCAACGAATCCCTGCTGGATGACCCCGCACTTAAGGCTATGGTTATCGACGCCCTGACCCAATATTTCGCTGACAACGAGAATTCGGAGACCTCCCCACTGGTACTCTGGGAAGCGCATAAATGCGTCATCAGGGGCCGTCTCATCGCAGAGAGCACTAGACGCAAAAAAGACCGATCCGCACGCCTCATCACGCTAACGAAGCGCATAGCCGAACTAGAATACGAACATAAACACACGCTGGAAGAAGGCACATACCTACACCTCACGATCACTCGCAGAGAACTTAGAGACATACTATCACAGGGACAACTACACACAGCTAGAAAATCAGCCAGATTCTTCTACGAACATTCCAATAAGAGCGGCAGGTTGCTGGCGAAAATGCTACAAGACAAGAGGAGGGCACAACACATCCATAAAATACACACGCGAGAGGGAGAAGTCACGCGCTTACCAGAAGGCATCCTCGAAGCCTTCCAAGAGTACTATGCGGCACTCTACGCGCAAGCTCGAGCCCGGGAGGGCCCCGCAGAACAGCGTCATAAGGACCGAGTCCGGACATACCTAGAAAATCATGTGGCCAGAAAACTTACCCCGGAACAGGCTGCGGAGCTGGACCAACCTCTGACGATTGAAGAACTGGCCGGCGCCATGAAAGCCTCAAAGCCGCACCGGGCACCAGGCCCAGACGGACTACCGCTATCATACCATCGCACCTTCAGAGACATCCTATTGCCGAGACTTCTCACGGGCCTCAACTCAATTCAAACGGATGGCCACTTCCCTACGGACACCTTGAGAGCCACAATCACGGTCCTCCCAAAAGAGGGTAAAGACCCACGAACTGCGCCAGCTTCCGCCCAATTTCCTTACTAAATGCGGATCTGAAGATATTCGCAAAAGCAATGGCACTACGGATCTCACATCTCCTGCCCGACTTGATACACCTCGACCAAGTCGGCTTCATACCCGGGAGGGAGGCCAGGGACAACACCATCAGAGCCCTCAATGTCATACACGCGGCCAAGATTGGAAAACGGGAGGTAGTGCTCCTGTCGACGGATGCCGAAAAGGCGTTTGACAGAGTGGACTGGACGTTCCTCGCTGAGACGCTACGCCACATGGGCTTTGGCACCCACATACGATTATGGGTGGCCGCATTATACACGGTCCCAACGGCGCGCATTCGGGTCAATGGAGCACTGACAAAACCATTTAGCATCCACAATGGTACCCGCCAGGGATGCCCTCTGTCACCCCTTCTGTTTGCCCTCACTCTCGAACCGTTTCTGGAGGCGGTCAGACAGGACGGGGGCATAACGGGGACTCGCCTGGGCGGAACGGAACACCGGGTCGCGGCATACGCGGACGACATGCTCTTCTTCCTGGAACAACCTAGAATCTCGACTCCGAATTTGCTCGAGGCGTTCAAACAATACAGCAAAGTCTCAAATCTAAAACTTAACCTAGAAAAATCAGAGGCAATGCCGGTGGCACAAAACCTGACCCTGACAAGGCACTTTGAAACACACTTCGCATTCAAAATCTGCACAACAAAGCTCCGATACCTCGGTGTCTGGCTGCCGAAAGAGCTCGCGCAGATCTACCAACTGAATTTCACTCCTCTCCTTGCATCGTTACAACAAGACTTAAAACGATGGACGTCCAAGTACATATCGTGGTTCGGCCGCATAAGCGCTATAAAAATGAACATCATGCCGCGCGTTCTATACTTATTTCAGACACTGCCTACCACTGTTCCTAGAGTCTTCTTCCAGAGGCTAACGACCGACATTAGACAGTTTGTCTGGAACAAAAAGCCCACAAGGGTTCGGAGAACGATTCTGGAGCGACCAAAGTGTGACGGAGGCATGGGACTCCCGTCCGTACTCATGTACTACCAGGCAACTCACCTACATAGACTGGTGGACTGGCATGCCAACCCCAACGCTAAGCAATGGGTGGACATGGAGCTCCAACAAGCACAGGGGAAGATCCCCGCCGTGCTATGGTTGGGAGAGGCTACGCTTAGAGAAATACGCACAGGCAACCCAATGATAGACGCCACCCTTGGGGTCTGGTGCGGAATAAGATACACCAAGCAGCTTACCACATCTCCCAACCCGCTCACACCCATAACCAACAACCCCCAGTTAGCCGATGGACTAACTCCTACTGCCCTTAAAAATTTTCAAGCGACGGATTGGGTCTACCTACACCAATGGTGCAGCGGCCGGAGCCTGAGACCCTTGACAGAACTGGTACGAGACTGTAGACCTACCAGACTAGACGAGTTTCATTACCACCAGCTCAAAGCATACTACAACACTATCAAGGGGAAGGATCACGTACACCGCCCCCTCTTGTATCTGGAACAACTATGCACGGCCCGGCAACACATCACACATGGCGTGTCAACTCTGTATACCGCCCTAATGAACAGCGGAGAAAAGGACGCCTTGGGCTTCACGAGGCGGTGGGAAATAGAGACGGGGACAGAGCTCACGGACGTGGAATGGAACAAAATCTTCCTACTGTCGCATAAGGGAAACATAAGCTCAAAGTACCAGGAGTGCAACTATAAAATTCTAACGCATTGGTACAGGACCCCGGATATCCTAGGACATATTCATGACACGATCCCTGACGACTGCTGGAGATGCGGAACAGAAAGGGGCACAGCATACCACATCTGGTGGACATGTCCCCTTATAGCCCCCTACTGGCGAACGATAAACCGCACAATAGTAGATATCACAGGCACTGAACTTCCGCTACAGCCCCTGCCGATGTTGCTCAACCATACGCACACACCACTGACAGCCTACAAAAGAGGGCTCACTATACACCTGCTTACGGCGGCTAAGACGCTTATCCCCACACACTGGAAAACCACGCTGACCCCCTCGCTAGAACAGTGGATCGCTAGGGTGGAAGACATCTACAACATGGAACGGATGACGGCTTCACTGCAGGGACGGGCGGAAAAATGTGCGCTGACATGGTACCCATGGATGGACTATGTGACCAAGAGAGCGGGGGTGGCGAGACCGCGTGGGGGGGGGGCGGCGCTCGCCTCGGGGGGGCTGGGGGGGACCTAGTATAGACTGACCACACGACCATCCTAAAGAACTACCCCCGACAGGGAAGGCAACACCTGAACCACTCCCGAGAACTCGGACTGACAGGTCCACTGACACACCCTAACCCAAGAAAGCCGAACTCCCGCTTAGGACCACGGACGGCCCAGACACAGAACTACGGGAGTAAATTCAGAGATACGTCGACTCCCCTAACTCAGTAACACGGAGTAGCACACAAATGGGAGACTGCCCCAGCCCCACACGCCACCTGACACCAAAGGCGCGGCAAAAGCCGCCATCCAACACGGAGGAAGGGAGCTGGGGACAGCACAAACCCAGACACTCGCACCACAAGGCACTACGACACGGAGGATACTAAACCTTGGGGAGACAAGACGAAGAGTAGATCCATCAAAGGAAGCCTCACAATGATTAACACATACACAATAGCCACGATATTCCACAGGACAACAATGGATAAAGGGGACATACGCCTAGAGGGGACCTAGCTGCAGTATTAGAGGGCCCCCAAACCGGGGCAACCACTTCACGGTTACTCACAAGGCACCAACGCACCCTACACCTGCTGGGTTGAACCCGAGGGACAGAGTGCGATAGAGACCGACAGCATACCAAGCTCAGCCACTGACCAACACATCACCCACTATACGGCCCGGACGACCATGACCGTAGACAGAGAGGATGGGGGGAAGGGGAGGGGAGCTCTGCACAGCCAGAGACGGTACCCCAGAAACAACTCACTTCAGGGGCTCTCACTCCAAGCGAGAATACACCGTAGAAAGACGATTTCATAACACTAACTCACTAACTAAAGACAACATATCTCACATACCACACCGCCTCATGAATGAGGCGGGCCGCTATTGAAATAACCCATGAGAACAAGCCTTAACACGACATGCTGTATAATGTACAAGAACGGAATTGTGAAGCACTATTTTCTTCCACATTGCTGTACAATACTTATGCTTGTAACACTTCGATAAATCCTAATAAAATTTGATTGACAAAAAAAAAAAAAAGAATAGGAGGACTATGGTATTGACGAATTCATTATGTGGAAATTCGTCTACGGCCAACTTGGCTTCAAACAGAATTTCCGCCAAATACACAAAAAAGTGGGGGGGAGGTAGTGCTTATCCCAGCAGTAGGCAGCGTGTAGCCTTCAGTATAGTGTAGGACTAAGTGTCATTTAGGTAGATAATGTCCACTGCAAATCACAATGTTAAAAAATGGCTAAACTATATATTTTTCTTAAATACATTGTGAGGCTATGTATCTTGGCTAAGGAGAGGCATTGGTAACTACATAGCTTGGCTGGGGAAAGGCCAAAATGGTTTCTGTTTATTAATGAATACATGTTAACTGAGCATTACTGGAAATAATTAAGGTCCCAATACATGCTTTCTAAATTTCTTTGTGCTCCTAAGAGGGTTTATTTCCATAATTGTAACGACACATAACTTTTTAAATTTTTAGGATTATATTTGTTTAAGGTCTTAGAAGAATGAAACTTGCAATAGAAATAATGAGAGCTGGTTTCAGAATAACAAGATAAAAAATGGTCTCACAGAGACGTTATGATGTAGCCTTACTTTTTGTCAAAGAGCTCAGCAAACGAAATCCTTTGAACTTCCAGCTTATTAGCCAAACGTGCGTGGGAGGCTTGAAAAAGTAAAATATCGCCCTTCACAGTATTTAGATCCTTTTAAAACAGTAAAAAAGGAACTTGCAAATTATACATATACACAAATAATATAGTATTGCAATTTTTTCATAACCTTTCATATCCATCATAATGAAATATCACAGTATATACCTCTACAGAGAATATGGAAAATAGGTTGCACACTGTGTGTTATTGTGATTAACTAGAGACAGGGCAATTTTGTACTTAGGAAAGGAAGCAGTGCAGCCTCACACTGATTGACTGCAGAGTACAATGGGGAAAACCGAAAGCATGCTCTCCGCAACACCCAATACAAATTATTTTTCCAAGCCAGGGATAGGTAACCTTCGGCATTCCAGATGTTGGGGACTACATCTCCCTGATACTTTGCCAGCTTCATGGCTGTAAGAGCATTATGGGAGAAGGAGTCCACAACATTTAAAGTGCACAGATTGCCTACTCCTGGTCTAAGTGTTTCTCATTGTAGTTTGAGATCATGTTAAAATTGGGACATGTTTCAAGAGTGAACTGATGTAAGTCAAGTCCAGAATCGTGCATCCTTCTAGAGAATCTCAACATGATATCAGCAGATATGGAGGATCCATGAACCCGAAGAGACTCGATGAAAACAAATAAATATACATTTGTGGTAAATTAAACACAATGAAGCACCCTGTTGGTCATTGCTCTTCCCACTAAACTTGCCATTTAAGACTGGATGAAGCACGTATCAGAGGAAGGTAAAAAACACCTTGATCCACAATGCACTATTGATTGGCTAGAAATGCTGTATTTGTCTGTACAGCCCCACAATGCTATGCAGCAACCGCAGCTACCACACTGCTACATTATACCTCTATGCTGGTAACTTGTAGAATCTTAGCAAACATTCAACTGTACTGACTTTTATCTTATATTATGCTAGTATGTCTTCTAGATTAACATTTATAGCCAATAAACTGTAACCATGTGACATATCCATAGCAGGAGCACTTTAAATTGCCATCCTCTAACAAGTTAATGGCATAATAAAACCAGTAAACTGCAGAAGACAGACACACTAACAGAAAAAATATGTGTAAGACAACCCATTACTATAATCACCAAAGAGTGTGCTATCAAGCTTGTCACCCTCACCTCTCTTTCCATTTTCAGCTTTTGTTCAACACCATAAAATGCAGATTTTGTTTGACTTAAGCGTTTCTTTTGCTCGATGTTTTGCGCCTCCTGTGCTTCTGTTAGCCTCCTGGTTTCCGTGATCTGTAACAAAAAGTAGGTAAATCCTATCACGAAGGAAGTTAAACACACCACACACAAAGTCATTCGTTGGTCATTCATATTTCTTTTAATTCTAGAAAAAACAACAACGAGGGAACCGGCTGATAATCTCTACAAAAGTAAATAGAGAGAATATAGTGTAATACAGTTTACAGTATAAACATTGCGCAAATTGAAATGCACTCACTGGATTTTGGACAAATTGAAGCTTGTAAGGTGCCTTCCACGATAGTATGGGGGGCCTAGGGAAATCCCCTGGATGTTTTCACTCCAACACAGGACTCCGGGTGAAGTTTGGAAAAATGGCTTTAATTCAATATTAAAATGTGTTTAAAAATAAACAGGCTGTACTTTGATTGTATTGTATCAAATTGTTTCTTAATATTGTGGTCCCTGAGGAAGTCCCTATTTTGTTAAAGGGACGAAACGCGTAGGACCTTATTTATATTTATTTTATTTATTTTTAAACACATTTTAATATTGAATTAAAGCCATCTTTCCAAACTTCACCCGGAGTCCTGTGTTGGAGTGAAAACATCCAGGGGATTTCCCTAGGCCCCCCATACTATCGGGGGAGGCATCTTACAAGCTTCAATTTGTCCAAAATCCAGTGAGTGCATTTCAATTTGCGCAATGTTTATACTGTAAACTGTATTACACTATATTCTCTTTATTTACTTTTGTAGAGATTATCAGCCGGTTCCCTCGTTGTTGTTTTTTCTACATTTTGCTGTCAAGTTGATCGCTAGCTGGGAAGCGATCTGAGGGAGGCTGTATTCATCTTCATTTGATAAGTATCTTTTGCATATATATTAAGGTGTATAAGGTACATTATTGTTGGTTGTTTTCTTTTAATTCTAGGATGAAGGAAGTCAGAGATAGAAAGTCACACTGTCACAGCACAGCAATACCTCACAACTGACAGTGAAATGGCCGACACGTGTAGCAAGAAAATAAGAATCTGTAAACTTTACCATCTTTATAGGAAGCAGAAACACTGCGATATCATGGGAAAGAGGAAGCAGAGAAGGAGCTTCTGGTCTCATATGATCTCAATAGGGGCAGTCTGACACACAGTGGTTGGCACTACAATTCTACCCACAATCCACCAGTCATTTGCCCAGTATGCTTCATAACAAATCTGGCTTGAGTACAACTGAATGATGGGATGTGATCCAAACTGCATAAACACAGCCTGTCGATTGTTTAACCTTCAGCTATCAGAAGAGATCAATACAACCAGAATATACAATCCAGTTATAGATCGTACACAAATAAAGTCAGACCATTCATATCACTCCAACCCTTCTACACATGCATTAACTATTATATGCTAGATAAATAATATGTGAATAAAATAAATATTTATAATCAAGGATAACACTTTAAAATTGCACTAGCTTTTAAATATGAACTCGGGAATTGGTGCTATTATTATCCAACTCAACAACACTCATTTTCTCCACATTGGAAGGTAAAAGGCTGAGTTGAGCCTGTTGGGATTGAACCAGTAAACGTAATGTTTGAATAAGAGATAAAGTAGCTAAATCGATACCCACTAACTAGACACATCACGCTCACTTCTTAATGTATTCATTCAATTTGTTCATGTGTTCTATTCGCACAGCAGTAACATTGCAGGTGATATATCTTACATACAATATGTACAGATTTCTGGTCCTGGTAAAATAATTCATAATGATAATGTGTACCAAAACACAGAATTTGGAAGACAGGGATTTTACACCTGATGGAAGGAAAGCTATATATTTATTAATGAAGCACCTCATTAGTCAGATTAATCTTCTCTTCAGCAAATCGCCACCTTTCTTTGATCATGTCTTCAGCGAGGTCTTCTATTTTGGTTTTAAATTCTACAACTGCTTCTTGGGCTTTCTTCCGTTTGTTGTGGGTCTCATTGAGATAGATGCTCTTACTAGCTTTCTCTGCCATCTGCTGGTTCAGTAAATCAACAGCTTGCTGGTAATCATCTGACAACGTCTTTTCACGGCAACTAGAAGATAAAGCCATGGCAGTCCCTTCAATATAGATCCATTTCTAGGCCATATAGCACACATCATGTACTAACAGTTGTAAAAAAAACACATTTATTAATGGCTTCAGCGTCATCACATCCTAACTGCAGTAATTGGGAGAAAGCAGTGGCTTTCACATACTAACTGCAGTAATTTGGAGGAAGCAGTGGCTTTCACATCCTAACTGCAGTAATTGGGAGAAAGCAGTGGCTTTCACATACTAACTGCAGTAGTTGGGAGAAAGCAGTGGCTTTCACATACTAACTGCAGTAGTTGGGAGAAAGCAGTGGCTTTCACATACTAACTGCAGTAATTGGGAGAAAGCAGTGGCTTTCACATACTAACTGCAGTAATTGGGAGAAAGCAGTGGCTTTCAGCATACTAACTGCAGTAAATTGGGAGAAAGCAGAGGCTTTCGATGATACCAACTGCAGTAATTGGGAGGAAAGTCATGCCTCTACACAACCACCGTAAGGCTTGTTACCACCGCACTGGGAGAAAGCAGTGGCTTCTGATACTGACCTAGTAATTGGGAGAAAGCAGAGGCTTCATTGATAACACCGGTAATTGGGAGAAAGCAGAGGCTTTCACATACTAACTGCAGTAATTGGGAGAAAGCAGAGGTTACATACCAATCCGCAGTAATTGGGAGAAAGTCGCGGGCTTCTTACATACCAACTGCAGCACTGGGAGAAAGCAGAGGTTTCATTAATACCAACTGCAGTAATTGGGAGAAAGCCGTGGCTTTCACATACTAACTGCAGTAATTGGGAGAAAGCAGTGGCTTTCACGTACTAACTGCAGTAATTGGGAGAAAGCCGTGGCTTTCACATACTAACTGCAGTAATTGGGAGAAAGCCGTGGCTTTCACGTACTAACTGCAGTAATTGGGAGAAAGCCGTGGCTTTCACATACTAACTGCAGGAATTGGGAGAAAGCAGTGGCTTTCACGTACTAACTGCAGTAATTGGGAGAAAGCCGTGGCTTTCACATACTAACTGCAGTAACTGGGAGAATGCCGTGGCTTTCACATACTAACTGCAGTAATTGGGAGAAAGCAGTGGCTTTCACATACTAACTGCAGGAATTGGGAGAAAGCAGTGGCTTTCACATACTAACTGCAGTAATGGGAGAAAGCAGTGGCTTTCACATACTAACTGCAGTAATTGGGAGAAAGCAGAGGCTTTCACATACTAACTGCAGTAATTGGGAGAAAGCAGAGGCTTTCACATACTAACTGCAGTAATTGGGAGAAAGCAGAGGCTTTCACATACTAACTGCAGTAATTGGGAGAAAGCCGTGGCTTTCACATACTAACTGCAGTAATTGGGAGAAAGCCGTGGCTTTCACATACTAACTGCAGTAATTGGGAGAAAGCAGAGGCTTTCACATACTAACTGCAGTAATTGGGAGAAAGCAGCGGCTTTCACATACTAACTGCAGTAATTGGGAGAAAGCCGTGGCTTTCACATACTAACTGCAGTAATTGGGAGAAAGCAGCGGCTTTCACATACTAACTGCAGTAATTGGGAGAAAGCCGTGGCTTTCACATACTAACTGCAGTAATTGGGAGAAAGCAGAGGCTTTCACATACTAACTGCAGTAATTGGGAGAAAGCAGTGGCTTTCACATACTAACTGCAGTAATTGGGAGAAAGCAGAGGCTTTCACATACTAACTGCAGTAATTGGGAGAAAGCCGTGGCTTTCACATACTAACTGCAGTAATTGGGAGAAAGCAGTGGCTTTCACATACTAACTGCAGTAATTGGGAGAAAGCAGTGGCTTTCACATACTAACTGCAGTAATTGGGAGAAAGCCGTGGCTTTCACATACTAACTGCAGTAATTGGGAGAAAGCAGTGGCATATTATGGCCCATCCTTTTAGGAGATATATCTAGGATTTTATTAAAGACCCGGAGGCTCCTATTATGCTGCTCTCTTTCTTTATTACCCTCAGCAGCAAAGAATACATTATTGAAGAAAAATAAACATTTGAACTAGGTATAACATCATAGTGACAATGTCCGCCTAGTAACATGGCCATCCAATCAGTGTCGTCCTTCTCCTATAGTAGGCGGAGCATTGATGACCACTTCCTCTTTCTTTGCTGCTACCCTCAGATAAGTACACCTCTCACAGTTCTCTCACTGTGAGATCCTTTAATGTTACTCTATTCAACATGCTAATTGTATTTAATTATATTTAATTGTATTTAATTGTTTTCTTTATAATAACTCACATTCATGGGTACCTTTTACTGGTACTGGAGGCATTGTACCTTTAAATAATCATTTACCACTGTTGAATATTTCACTTGTTTCTGTTACAAATCCAACCACTCTCATGGCTTAACCCCATTTTTTCTAACTGCCCTGATATTCAGGGGCTTGACAGGTCTAAGGTCCTGTTACTTTAAATTCGCCGGCATTTAGTCTGTCCGCGCATGCGCGCCCTGTCAGACCGCCCCAACGGCCATTTTCACTCCGGCGGTGGTCGCGGTCAGATCTATTTCTGACCGCGCAGCCAGCCACACTCCTACTCTCCCTCCTCGTGCGGCAGTGTAACTCCGTTCCTTCCACGCCGACAACGGCTTTTCATTTCCTTTACTTTTACTTTCGGTTTCGCTCGTCGCGGCGGCCATCTTTTTGGTTCCCGCCGACAAGGCGGCCATTTTCTTCCGCATTTTTCCCGCCCTTTGTACTCTGGAACGCCCACTCCGTCCCTTGATCGGAGTTGGTGTCCAGTATTAGTGGCGGACGGTCCCCCTTTCTCCTGCTCCCCTCCATTATTTCATAACTAGCTGTAAGTGTCTTTGCTGTTTTAAATATACTGCTTAGTGTACTTTAGTTATTTCAGCTGGGTTACTTAACCCTGCTTACAACTTTTAGTATTAAATTAACCACACATTACTTGCACTGTTGATTACTGTCAAAAAAAAAAAAAAAAAAAAAAAAAAAAAAAAAAAAAAAAAAAAAAAAAAAAAAAAAAAAAAAAAATCTGTTATTTGATTATAAACTCCTGCCTGTCAGTTACATTATACTATGCAATCTGCTAATGACTTGCCTGGTCCCTCAGGGACAACAACTGACCCCCACACTACATTGGGTGTTCCCCCTATAGTTTCTGGGGATGACCTGGATTTCCCAGCATCAGAGGATATTCAGACTATCATGGACACTACTGTGTCCAAGTCTGTCTCTAAAGCCCTGGCATCTGCCATGGACATTATGTCTTCATCTATTTCAAAATCTTTTACCCAGGCACTAAGGCAGGCCCAACGCATGGTCCCTCCGACCGCTATGCCAGTCGCGATACCATCTATTTCCAACCCATCACGCCCCGGCCGCAAAGCCTCGGCAAAAACCAAGCACTCCTCCAGGTTAACGATGGACAGTAAAACACCTGTCACAGATGGCGCGAATACTAACCCACCGCGCAAAAGAGCCTCTAGCCGGGCAAAAGCGGCTAGGCATTGGAAGTGGGCTAAAGCCCAACCTGATTCCACTGAGTCAGAACTCAGTTCAGATGAGGAGAGTGCCCCAGCCCTAGACTCAGATCAGTCTAACGATTTGTCCGACCTAGATTCTGAATATGACATTGATGAGGTGTGTGATCCCTCTACTGAGATAAATACCGCAAGCTCAGAATTGATTAAACAGGGAAAAATCCTTGACCCGCAGGGCGAACCACTGTTTGAGCCGGATGACTTACGTCACCCCCGCTCTGCAGAATGGTCACCAGCTGAGCATGTGGCACAATATGTCGCCTCACGGGTCCGTAAGCCTCTGGACAAGGCAACACGTAATAAACTGAGGGCTGAATGCCCACGCCCCACCGTACCAGACGAGGTCTGTAAGACACCCCAAGTCGATCCCAAGATCATACAATTTTTAAGCAAGACGGGTTGGAAACCTAAGAAAGGTCTAGACTTTTCGCTTTATAATTGTCAAGACAAAGTCTTGGATATCTTAGGTCCAGCGACCCAAATTTTCGAAGCCGTGGAGAAATCCTTGGCACAAGATGACGCCTTAGATCGCCTCACTATTAGAGGTTGGATTCAGAGGGTGATATGCCTCATAGGCAATGCCAATACCGCTCTGGCTACAGAGCGCCGTAAATCTATTCTCATTAAAATAGAACCAAAGCTTGTAAATATGGCAATTACTGAGCCAGGGGCCCTAGCAAAAGGGTACCTTTTTGGAGAATCTTTTGTAAAAGACCTGGGATCTTATGTCCAAACATTCACGGCCTTAGACAAGGCACAATCAAATCTAAAAAGGGTGTTCCACCCAAAGGTTTTTGGTGGGGCCGGCAGAGCAAGGGGCCGTCTGTCCGGCAGAGTCAACAGAGGCTCGCGCCCGAGCCGAGGCTCCTATGTTGGGAGAACCCCCTTTATTGACCAAAGGTCCGCTCCGACCTTTTTTCCACAACGAGGCAGACCATGGGTGTCGAGAGTTACTCGAGGCGCTCCTTCCGGAAGACGTCCTTACGGTAAGCTACCTTTCTCAATTTCAAACACAAGTGGCGATTGGGGGCAGACTCACACATTTTTCCCATGTCTGGGCTCTCATTACCTCAGATGCCTGGATACTCAGGGCTGTCCACGGGTACCTAATAGACTTTATATCCCTTCCAACCCAACGCTCCCCACCCAGGGAGATTGCTTTTTCCCCTCTAGACACGACCCTCGTCTCCGAGGAGGTCCGAGACTTGGCTCTCAAAGGAGCTATTCAAGAAATCCCGATGCATACCCCGGGTTTTGTGAGCAACCTATTTATTGTCCCAAAGAAGGGGGGCGGGTCCCGCCCAGTTATCAATCTCAAACACCTAGATACCTACGTAAATTACCATCACTTCAAGATGGAAGGCATTCACTGCCTGCGAGATTTGCTCCAACCAGCCGACTGGATGGTCAAACTCGATCTAAGAGACGCGTACCTCACGGTACCCATTGCACAGACGCACCAAGATTTCCTGCAATTCACGTGGCAAGGAAGGAAATGGCGGTTCCGCTGCCTTCCCTTCGGTCTGTCTTCCGCACCTTGGTGCTTCACCAAGCTAATGAAGCCCGTGATTGCTCTCCTACGCAGTCGAGGGATACGCCTAATCATATATTTAGACGACATCCTACTGCTATCCCAGTCAGTCTCACTGCTCCATATGCACCTCGGTTGGACCACAACCTTGTTGCAGAATTTGGGATTCATCATAAATTGGGAAAAGTCCACCCTAGCCCCCACTCAACAAATAGAATTCCTAGGTCTCTTGGTGGACTCAGTTATGCAAACCTTGTATTTACCAACATCCAAAATGAAAAATATCAAGAAAGAGATAAGACGAGTTCTTACCTGTCCACATATATCTCTCAAACATCTGGCCCGCGTGATCGGGCTCCTAGCAGCCTCCATACAGGCCATATTCCCGGGTCCCCTTCATTACAGAGCCCTCCAACGCCTACAGGCGTCATACCTGAGAGACGGCGCCTCATACGAGGATACTCTGACTCTAAACGCAGAGGCGAAAGAAGAACTCCGCTGGTGGCTCATACACATGGAGGCGTGGAATGGCAAAGCCATCTTCGGCTCGGCCCCAGATGTAGTAATAGAGTCGGACGCGAGCTCTTATGGTTGGGGTGCGCGCTGCGGAGATATTTCCACAGGCGGACGCTGGTCGGAGGCGGAGTCAACACTGCATATAAATTGCCTGGAACTCCTTGCAGGGTCCTTTGCAATTCGCAGCCTCTCCCCGACACTGTCCCAATGCTCAATCTTACTGAAGATGGACAACGTATCGGCTGTCCGGTATATCAACCACCTCGGTGGCACGAGATCCAAAATCCTGGCGAATTTGGCGAGGGACTTTTGGCAGTTTTGTCTGCAACACAACATGGCCGTCAGGGCAGAATTCTTACCCGGGTTATCCAACACTACGGCGGATTGGTACTCCCGCCATCTACGGGATTCCAGCGATTGGCACCTCGATCCCCAAGTCTTCCAGCACATTTGGGATCTGTGGGGTCCTCTGGCAATAGACTTGTTTGCCTCCCGTTTGAACACCCAACTTCCGACCTTCTTCAGTTGGAGGCCAGACCCCAAGGCTTCGGCTACGAATGCTTTCTCCCAAGACTGGTCAACCACCAGGAACTATGCTTTCCCTCCTTTCGCCCTCATTCCTCGGTGTCTTCTCCACCTACGGCGCCAATTGGGCTGCTTGGTGATAATAACCCCGTTATGGCCGTCGCAGCCCTGGTTCCCTCCTCTTCTGGAGATGGCCATAGATCGCCCGCGGCTCCTCCCGGATGCCCAATCTCTACTACGAGACCCGGATGCGAACCCCCACCCCATGATCCGTCAGGGGCTCCTCCGCCTCATGGCGTGGCTGGTTTCCGGGGACCCTGGTCGATCGAGGGAGTTTCGCAATCGACTCTCCGACTTCTCGAGGGCTCATGGGCACCCGGCACGAGGCAGTCTTACAAGTCTGCTTGGCGCACATGGGATGGTTGGTGCATGGCACGGGGTTTGGATCCCCTATCAACTCCTGTGACAACAGTCCTGCAATTCTTAACATCCCTTTATGACGACGGGAAGGCTTACAGGACAGTAAACCTCTTCCGTTCGGCCATATCGGCCGGCCATACAGGCATTGATGGGGCCCCGATAGGACGACACCCAATTGTCTGTCGTCTTCTCCGAGGCATTCGCTTTGCAAGGCCACCCCAACCTCGCTATTCCTCCCTGTGGGACGTCTCCCTAATATTGAATTTCTTGACACGATGGCCAGACAACGACTCTTTATCCTTGAAACAACTATCCGCTAAACTAGTTATGCTCTTATGCCTAATCTCCTGCAAGAGAGTGTCAGATGTTAGAGCACTCGATGTCAATGCCCGATCCTTCTCTCCAGAAGGAGTGGTCTTTGACATCTCACGGAGGACGAAATCGTCATCTCGGACGGTCCTGTACCCGGCGTTTCATGCGAAGCCACTCCTTTGCCCGGTAGCATGCCTTCGGGCGTACCAAGCCCGTACCGCACCCCTTCGGACTGGGTCAGACCACCAACTCTTCATCTCCTTCCGTAAACCGCATGCTCCGGTTTCCTCTCCAACCTTGGCCCGCTGGGTGAAATGGCTCATGTCTTTGGCAGGTATTGACACCTCCATTTTCTCTCCCCATTCGGTTCGCAGTGCCATGGCCTCTAAAGCCTCCTTTGCTGGTTGTCGTTTAGAGGATATATTGAAGGCGGCTGATTGGTCTGCGGAATCTACCTTCCGTAATTTCTATTTCAAACCAATCCAACATTTTGCAGAAGCCGTGATATCACAGCTTTAAAATAGCATAATAGGAGCCTCCGGGTCTTTAATAAAATTCGAGGATTTTACAATTATCATGACGGAAAGTCATGATTTTATTAAAGACACGGAGGCGAGTATTATCCCACCCACCCGCCCTTGGACGGCTTGGATGTGGGGCAAGGTAAGTTACAGACCTCTCCATGGTAAGTTCAATCTTGGTGATATTGAGGCCATCACAGGCGTTAGGACATTATCTAATTTGAGACTCATTGCCACAAGTGTCCTCAGATCAGTAGTCCCTCTTACTACATCTATGAATTATTGCCACTGTTTAGTCAAATGTGTGGACCTCTATGTATGAAAACCCATCAGTCCAAGACATTACCATATTTTCTTGTCTCTTCTAGCATGACTGGGTTGAAGGAGCTCTTGGAGTCTCATACCTTGTTCTGGCTCGTTGGTTTATCTGGTTTCCTGTTCCGAGTTTTGAGTTTATTCTTCGGGATACGCAAGAAAGAAAGAGGAAGTGGTCATCAATGCTCCGCCTACTATAGGAGAAGGACGACACTGATTGGATGGCCATGTTACTAGGCGGACATTGTCACTATGATGTTATACCTAGTTCAAATGTTTATTTTTCTTCAATAATGTATTCTTTGCTGCTGAGGGTAATAAAGAAAGAGAGCAGCATAATACTCGCCTCCGTGTCTTTAATAAAATCATGACTTTCCGTCATGATAATTGTAAAATCCTCGAATTATAGAGCACTGTGGTGAGGGCAGCCTAGAGGCCTCTGTTTGTTCAAGCATTCAGTTGTATGACAAAAACTTGCTCTTCCAGCACTTAAAGCCCAGCATCACTGCAGAGCAAGCGGAAATAAAGCAATATCTGGTCAACTTTGCATAGCAATGACCGGCTATAAGCATCTTCTGGTGAAGATATAACAAAACAAATCAATAAATCTAGATATTGCATCAGAGTTTGTCTGGCACAAAAAGGTGTTCAATTCATTAAGGCAATGATTGGACTTTACCTGAGACACAAGTTCATTTCCTCCAAGTCCATTTGTCTCTTTGCAGTGTTTTCTATTTCCAGTGTTATGTCTTGCAGTTCATTTTGTAACTGCATCAATTCAGACTCATTAGATGTACGAGCACTGGAAACGGCAGCTACATTGGGGAGGGAGAGAAGCACATACAAGCTTTCTTCAAATCTCAGTGGAAAACCTATTGTGTATTTTATACAATGCTGTTAATGCCTATCGGAACTATTTGCACGGGCCCCGAGCATAGGATAATATTGCTATAAAAATACAAATGCAATTATTTTTTTTTTACCGGTTCTATATAAAATAAATTTTCCTTCTAAGACTGGATTACCTTACTGAATATGATATCATCCACAATAATGTGACTTCCACTTCCAATTTCAAAATAATTAATAATGAACACACGGAAGACATGTGGACCCATGACAGAGCCCTGAGGCACTCCACTTATCACTTTTATCCAGCTCAAACTCAACAACTAGTAAGGGACGTTCTAAGGGGAAAGTAACAGGTGGCAGGGGAGGTGTACCACATCCTGTCAAAACAGGCACTTACCTACCAGCATATTGCTGCTCTGCAGCTGTACTCTGGGTGTGTATGCAAGTAATTCTGAAGGCATATGAATGTCAGTGTGTGTACATAAATGTGTTCTGCCCTGGATGCCATGTAACCTAGGTACACTTTTGCATTTAGTCCCTACCCTACATCGTTAAGCCAGTTTTTAACCTAAAAACAAGTATTTTCACCTAAACCCTTTTTCAACTCGTACAGTAACATCCTCTAGGGAACTACATACCAATGAATGTTTTATTTGATCTCATCCATTGATAAACCCCAACCTGTACTTCTTTTAACTTCCTCACACAATGCAATGAAATGAATGATGGGTGAGCAGTAGGGCTTCTCCTCACTGTCTGGTTACCTTCTATCTCCTGTGCGATGATTCCTGGGAGATGCAGAATCTGATATCGTAGTTTGCTTGTTTCAATTGTCTCCATTTCCAGGAGCTCACGTGTCGTCCTCCTAACATTTTCCTGAGTGAAAAATATTGAATTAAATTATTGCAAATGTATTAATCGACAACGGAGCATGTTAATAAAACCACTAGCTTATTAAGAAAGTAATAAAAGATGGATTTGCTAGTAAATGCCTTTTTTTAGGGGCACCTTCTCCTTCACCTTCTGGGGGTGGGGGGGGGAGATATTTTTTGTTTTATGTTTTGTTTTGTTTTTTTCCTGTTTAGCACTTGAGTAATAGAGTAGGATTTGCAGAGATTTCATTATATGATGGATGAGGTAGATATGTTCCTCCTCAGTGTCCGCACTGCTGGGTAGTGCCTTTCCTCAGAAATGAAAACTCTACAGGTAACAAACCGGAGCACAAAACCAGGTATTACTTGAATGCCATTGGCTGTGATAAAACAAAGATGCTGCGTTCAGTCAATTGGATACGTCTACCATAGCTGGGACATTCGTAGAGGAGTCATTGCTGCGTTCAGCCAATTGGATACGTCTACCATAGCTGGGACATTCGTAGAGGAGTCATTGCTGCGTTCAGCCAATTGGATGCTTCTACCATAGCTGGGACATTCGTAGAGGAGCCATTGCTGCGTTCAGCCAATTGGATATGTCTACCATAGCTGGGACATTCGTAGAGGATCCATTTCTGCATTCAGCCAATTGGATACGTCTACCACAGCTGGGACATTCGTAGAGGAGTCACTGCTGCGTTCAGCCAATTGGATGCTTCTACCATAGCTGGGACATTCGTAGAGGAGCCATTTCTGCATTCAGCCAATTGGATATGTCTACCATAGCTGGGACATTCGTAGAGGAGTCATTGCTGCGTTCAGCCAATTGGATGCTTCTACCATAGCTGGGACATTCGTAGAGGAGCCATTTCTGCATTCAGCCAATTGGATATGTCTACCATAGCTGGGACATTCGTAGAGGATCCATTTCTGCATTCAGCCAATTGGATACGTCTACCATAGCTGGGACATTCGTAGAGGAGTCATTGCTGCTTTCAGCCAATTGGATGCTTCTACCATAGCTGGGACATTCGTAGAGGAGCCATTTCTGCATTCAGCCAATTGGATGCTTCTACCATAGCTGGGACATTCGTAGAGGAGCCATTTCTGCATTCAGCCAATTGGATATGTCTACCATAGCTGGGACATTCGTAGAGGAGTCATTGCTGCGTTCAGCCAATTGGATATGTCTACCATAGCTGGGACATTCGTAGAGGAGTCATTGCTGCGTTCAGCCAATTGGATGCTTCTACCATAGCTGGGACATTCGTAGAGGAGCCATTTCTGCATTCAGCCAATTGGATATGTCTACCATAGCTGGGACATTCGTAGAGGAGTCATTGCTGCGTTCAGCCAATTGGATGCTTCTACCTCGTGGAGCATCTTGATGGCCAGCCGTGTGGACTTTGAGCAGACTTTGCTGGCGTTTGAGGGCCATTGTGGAAAGGCTACATTTGCACAATTTATGTTGTATATTTACTTATTTGTTTGTGTTTTTATTGATATATCTATTATTAAACATACTAAACTACATCATACCCATTTTTCTTATTTTTTTTCTCTCATATGTATTTGACAAGCTGCTACTCGTGTTTCATGTTTCTTAAGGTTAAATTTGACCCTTTTTCCAGCTTTGATGCATTTTACGTTTCTTAAATATTTATATAACTTTGCACTTCATTATTTGCACCTCTGACACGGTTTCTTGATATTTATTGCAAGTTTTACCGTTAAGTGTCAGTTAATGGACGGTAACAGCAACTTCCATTCTCTCCCACTCATGAATTCATGACAGGATTATTGATTGAACCTTTAACGATTAGGAATTGATCAGGAAATTGCAAATTTCAAGGAAAATAGTCAGCTTGAAAAAAGCCTCAAACTCAGTTGTCTTTCCAGCTATTCTGACCTAACATTTGCAATTCCCTTCTCAATTCTTCACCATTTAGAGGATAAACAAGACTAAATAAATAAACGTTGTGTGAGTTATTTTAACGAGTGCAAATGCCGGGCTGTTTTTTTTATAATAGTTTTTATTGTACATCCATAGGGTTACAGAATGTTTCATTTAGTTGGTTAGATTGGTTATAGTTATCACTTAATCAACATTATCGACAATTGTTGACATACAGGATATATACACATTAACCTTAGCGAGAACTTGATAAATTGTAAACAGTGCCCTTGATACAGTGTTACTTGCACTGAATCCTTGAGAACGTGTGTTGAGCCCTATAAATCTGTGCATAAGGACAATATTCCTGGGGTGATCGAATTTGTAAAGCTGCTGTATAAGTATAGCTCTATGATCCATAGACCTGTGCCTTCTGCAGATAGAGCTTGGATTAAGTTTAAATATATGGGAGCTAATCCCATTAGTGATCTTTCTCGCTATCCTAGGTGCAATAATGTTTGTAGAGCCTGTAGTTAACATTGGTGGATAGTGTAGGTGTGTAGTGGGTAATAAGAACAAGAACCTCGTCACATGGTTCTACTGAGGTACAGCCCAATATTAACCCAGAGGATGTGTCAACCAAACTTTGCGAACAAACTGTACAGAAAAGAAGTTATGTGCTGCCAGGGGAGAGGGGGATGGCACACCAGGAGAGCCAAATCCAATGGAAAACCGTACGTTGTATATTTGGGTAACCTCGAGGGTTGTAGATGAGGAGGCATTGGTTTGAGATTACTATTTTCCATCTATATCGATATTCAGAGTGAATGAGCAGCCAGTGCTGCTTGTATTTCAAAAAATGCCAGGCTGTTTTGTGACCACCATTAGCGTTTGGTATGGGGATTTATGTCATGGGGACTGAGAAATTGTGACAGTTAAATAGACTTTTGGTCATTATCCTCCATTTCCTTTTGAAATTAAGAGACAAGATTCTATTAATATGGATGAAAAAACTACTTATGCCTTATTAAAGGATCACTATAGTGTCAGGAAAACTCCTTCAGCAGCTTACCTTAATACAGCGCCGGGCTCCCTTGGCGCTGGTGACCTCTCCTCCCCCGCCGTCAGCTCCTGAGTGGAGCGGAATGCGCATGCGCGGCAAGTGCCGCACGCGCATTCAAACTGTCTATAGGAAAGTATTTCTCAATTTCGCATCCAGTGTCGCAGATGCACCTCTAGCGGCTGTCAGGGAGACAGCCACTAGAGGTTGGATTAACCCCTAATGTAAACATAGCAGTTTCTCTGAAACTGCTATGTTAACATGTGAAGGGTTAAAACTGAAGGGACCTGGCACCCAGACCACTTCATTGAGCTGAAGTGGTCTTTTGATGGAATTTCGGTGAAATGTAAATTTAGTAGGCCGAGATTTCCACGTGGCATATGTGTATGTTGTATCAGTTAGTTAGTTACACGTAGCTAAGATATTGTCATCAATGTACTGAGTATGTGCAGGAATGCAGAAACTGAAATTACACTCCTTTCTCCTTTGTTTCGGATGAGCCATGTGGTCTGTCCACATGAGGAAATCCAAATCCTGTCCACTGATTGGTTAAGGGTATGTGCGGGTGGAGCTATTAATGGTTATAGTTCTATAAAAAGCATGTACTCCATGTGTTTGGCCCTCAGACCTGTTTTGGAACATTAGTTCATCTGAGGCCCGATCGGTATGTTAATAAAAACCTCCTACTTCCTGAAAACCTGCATCCATCTCTCTGTGTCTGGCTTCTGCAAGTTTACTCGGTTACAGTCTGGGTGACTATAGTGTCCCTTTAAGCTTCATGGCTGAGCTGCTGCTGTTCCTAAACACTTCCACGTTCCAATAATACCACTTACAGTTGACCATAGAATACCTAGAATTCACTCTTCAGAACGATTTATTTTATTTTTCACAAATGTTTGTAAAGGCATACTGCATGGCTAGGTGCATGATTTTATACACCTGTGGCAATCGGTCTGATTGGAACACCTGCTTTCAACAATTAAGAGCTGTGTCCCAATACTTTTGTCTATATAGTGTATATGTAGATATGTTATATACATACTCATTATAGAACGTAGAACTATGGGGCGGCAAGGAGCATTTGTGGAGACCATATAGTTGACTGGCCACTGAACTGATGACAGGTTTAGTGGTAAAAGACTAATGAATAAGTTAGCCATTAAACCGAAAACTGTAGAGACCTGACAAGGGGCTTGCAAATATTAGGACAAGACAGACAAGCTGGCAAATATTTCTAGTTTATCGATATTAGCTTAAAATGTTTAGTTGCAGGTTTATTAAATAAACCCTTGAATCAAAGTGTGACCCCACAGCCATAGTTGTAGTACAGCTCCCTTAAACCTGTCAAAGTCTTGATTACTTTTACGTAAATACAATCATGCAAAGTCAGCAACGTAATTACCAGTTCTTTGACAGCATCCGCAAATGACCCAAGGTGCTTTGAAACCTCCTCGCAAAATTCTGAATTGTCATGTCTTAGCTGCTTCTCTGAATTTGAAAATTGGAGGGGGAAAAAAATCACAATTTAGATAATAGCAGATTTGAAAAAAAGATTCTCCAACTCAACATTAGTCACAGCTTGGCATTTTAGACTAAATTTTGCAAATTAAAATCCAATGTGTTGCAATTTTGAGTTTAGCAAATAAATCCTTGAGTGTAATGGGAGTAGTTGCTTTACAGACACTTTCACCTCCACCTGGTAACTTTCCCACTTCATGCTAGCGATGCCAGATGCAAAACCACTACTTTGCCTGATGGGAGTTGCCCCAGCACATTCAGGTCTGCTTTGTTGTGTCTGAACACTCCTGGCTGAGAGTGATGAAGGATGCTCCAGATTTCACACAGTGCCTAAGAACAATCGGACTTACTTCAGCGCACTCATACAAATTTAAAGACACCCTCAGATGTCTTCAATTAAGTGGTCTAGGTGCCGCGACCCTGTACTTTTAGCATGTACGTTTTGTCCATGAAGACATTGAATGTCATTAAATGCAGTTCATAGGGAAGCACTGGGTTATTGGAAGTGCACGCGCGTTTCCTCCCCAATGTTGCTCTATGATTTGCACTGGATTGGACAAGAAGGCAGCAAGTAACACCTCCAGGATGACTTTGTGGTAGGAGAAGCAGGCAGCAATGAGTGAGCCTTAATGCTGGAAATAAAGTAAAACCTTTTTTTTTTACAGGGTTATTTACTGGAGAGGGAATTTTACAGTGAATTTCAAATTTAAAGGAACCCTATAGTCACGTGTTACAAATACAAAAATGTATTCCCAACACTATAGTGCTGGAGTGGCTATTTGGGTCTCCAGCCCCCACAGATTGCAGTGAAAAAGAATAAATCTTGATGATCTCAGCAAATACAATGCATTCCAATGGGAAAGCATTGGGAGGCTACTGCGCAAGGGCGGCAGAACATTGGACTGCGCCCATCTGCATCTCATCACAGAGATGTATTGAATCAATGCATCTCCACCGGGAACGTGCAGCGTCTCCATGCAGATCTTGGAGATGCTGAATGTAGTTACTACACACTGTGCAGCACTTGACTAGGAAGCACCTCTAGTGGCCATCTTAGTGACTGTCACTAGAGGTGTTACTAGCCAGCAATGTAAACACTACATATTCTCTGAAAAACCTGCAGTGACTACATTAAAGAGACACTGTAGGCACCCAGACCACTTCAGCTCATTGAAGTGGTCTGGGTGCCAAATCTCATCACCCTTAACCCTAGAGTGTTAATTATTGCCGTTTTTATAAACGGCAATAATGACCTGCTAGGGTTAACTCCTCCTCGAGGGACTTCTGGCTTCTTAGACGACTTTTGGTCGTCTAAATGACTCTGGACGTCCTCACGCTCTGCATAAGGACTTCCAGCGCCGCCGGAGTACCCATGGGAAAGCATTGAATAATGCTTTCATATGGGGAGATCCTAATGTGAGCGTGGTCATGGCCGCACATGCGCATTAGTTCTCCACCGCCGGCGGACGTTGGCGGGGGAGGAGCATGGGCAGAGCTGTCCCAGGTAACTGACAGAAGGGGTTATTAATGCCGCGGGAGGGGGCCTTGACAAAGTTGAAAGCCATAGTGCCAGGAAAACGAGTTTGTTTTTCTGGCCCTATTGTTTCCCTTTAAGCTGTTTACTGTGCATTAAAGGGACACTTCAGGCACCCATACCACTCTGGGTTCCAACTCCTACTACCCTTAACCCTGCAACTGCAAATATTGCAGTTTAGATCTCCCCTGCCAGATGACGTCGGCGGGGAGGAGCGTGGGCGGACCCTGACGCAGCACTGAGGGACATCGGCGCTGGATACAGGTAAGTCACTAAAGGGGTTTTAACCCCTTCAGCAACTTGGGATGGGGGGTGGGAGGGAGAGGGGACCTGCAGTGCCAGGAAAACGGTTTGTTTTCCTGGCACTGGAGAGTCCCTTTAAGCTGTAGTGGTTCTGGTGACTATAGTGTCCCTTTAAGGCAAAAATTGCTGAACTGAAAGCGTTACTGAAAGAGATGTTTACAGTTTGGCTATTTTGACCTAAAATTTGAAATTCATCATGAATTCTCGTTGGTGAAATACCATGTTATATATTTTATTTACATTACATGGGGGACAGTGGGGGGGGGATCTAACCATGGCACTGCGAGACATGTCTGTACTGTGTTCGTTTAATGTTGATATAAAATATTCCTAACATTGGGTTTGACATTTTCTTGAAATATATGAAATTATTAGTAATTTTTTTATTTATTTTCCAACCAAGAGCCATTAGTATTACAGCCACTATAATAATAATAATAATATTAATAATAATAATAATACTAGGAGTAATTAGTATTACAGCCACTATAATAATAATAATAATATTAATAATAATACTAGGAGTAATTAGTATTACAGTCACTATAATAATCAATACTAATAATACTAAGAGCCATTAGTATAAAAGTCACTATAATGATAAATAATAATAATAATAATAATAATAAATAATAATAATAATACTAATTAATAATAATAATAATAATAATAATACTAAATAATAATAATAATAATAATAATAATACTAGGAGTAATTAGTATTACAGTCACTATAATAATCAATACTAATAATACTAAGAGCCATTAGTATAAAAGTCACTATAATGATAAATAATAATAATAATAATAATAATAATAAATAATAATAATAATACTAATTAATAATAATAATAATAATAATAATACTAAATAATAATAATAATAATAATAATAATAATAATAATTAATAATAATACTAATTAATAATAATAATTAATAATAATAATAATATTGAGCCCACACTGGCTGGGTGCAGGGGGTGATACTCACCATCACTGTACACACTGCATTAACCCTCTCCTTACCGGCAGTACCTACCTATGTCGGTGAGTGGCTGCAGGGCGGCGGCCAGGGCGGGGCTCTCCGGTCCCGGGTCAGAGTCCATCCCGCCGGTACCGGCTCCAATCCAGGCCGCTCACTAACACTGCTCGTTCCTATAGCAACCAGACGCCGTCCCCTCTGGGACCGCAATGGAATGTTCCAACCAGCCGCTCCCTTGGGACTGTGCAATGCGCTCTGAGGGCAGCACAAACCAAACGCCGCTCACAGAGGGGAGGGCTAGACTGAGCAGTAGTAGTATAAAGCTGTGTTATTGTGCTGATATTCCATTCAGTTTGTATCTGGATTGATAGCAGTGAGGCTCCTAGCAGTGATTAGGATACATTGTATATAGATATTGATATCTTATATGTTATATATTATAATTATACCCCTATAATAAAGTATATTTTATTTACTCAGTTTGTTATTATAGACTGCATTGTATTTTATAGAGAACTGGAGGCTGAGTAATCATGGTCATACAGCCAGGGACAACCCCTGTACCACCTCCAATTTATTTAATATTGTGCCCCCCAAACCTGGGAGCAAAATCACCCACAACACAGTCTGAGGTGACAGGAGTAAACTACAGCCCACTGTACTGGTTATGGTGACAGGAGTAACCTACAGCCCACTGTAGTGGTTATGGTGACAGGAGTGCCCTACAGCCCACTGTAGTGGTTATGGTGACAGGATTAACCTACAGCCCACTGTAGTGGTTATGGTGACAGGAGTAAACTACAGCCCACTGTAGTGGTTATGGTGACAGGAGTGCCCTACAGCCCACTGTAGTGGTTATGGTGACAGGATTAACCTACAGCCCACTGTAGTGGTTATGGTGACAGGAGTAACCTACAGCCCATTGTAGTGGATATGGTGACAGGAGTAACCTACAGCCCACTGTAGTGGTTATGGTGACAGGAGTGCCCTACAGCCCACTGTAGTGGTTATGGTGACAGGAGTAACCTACAGCCCACTGTAGTGGTTATGGTGACAGGAGTGCCCTACAGCCCACTGTAGTGGTTATGGTGACAGGAGTAACCTACAGCCCACTGTAGTGGTTATGGTGACAGGATTAACCTACAGCCCACTGTAGTGGTTATGGTGACAGGAGTGCCCTACTGCCACTGTAGTGGTTATGGTGACATGAGTGCCCTACTGCCACTGTAGTGGATATGGTGACAGGAGTAACCTACAGCCCACTGTAGTGGTTATGGTGACAGGAGTAACCTACAGCCCACTGTTGTGGTTATGGTGACAGGAGTAACCTACAGCCCATTGTAGTGGTTATGGTGACTGGAGTAACCTACAGCCCATTGTAGTGGTTATGGTGACAGGAGTAACCTACAGCCCACTGTAGTGGTTATGGTGACAGGAGTAACCTACAGCCCATTGTAGTGGTTATGGTGACTGGAGTAACCTACAGCCCACTGTAGTGGTTATGGTGACAGGAGTAACCTACAGCCCACTGTAGTGGTTATGGTGACAGGAGTAACCTACAGCCCATTGTAGTGGTTATGGTGACTGGAGTAACCTACAGCCCATTGTAGTGGTTATGGTGACAGGAGTAACCTACAGCCCACTGTAGTGGTTATGGTGACAGGTGTCTTACTGCCACTGTAGTGGTTATGGTGACAGGAGTGCCCTACCATTCACTGTAGTGGTTATGGTGACAGGAGTGCCCCACTGCCACTGTAGTGGTTATGGTGACAGGAGTAACCTACAGCCCATTGTTGTGGTTATGGTGACAGGAGTAACCTACAGCCCACTGTTGTGGTTATGGTGACAGGAGTAACCTACAGCCCATTGTAGTGGTTGTGGTGACATGAGTGCCCTGTCACCCACTGAAGTGATTATGGTGACAAGAGTGACTACAGCCCACTGTTGTGGTTATGGTGGCAGGAATGTCCTACTGCCACTGTAGTGGTTATGGTGACAGGAGTAACCTACAGCCCACTGTAGTGGTTATGGTGACAGGAGTGCCCTACCATTTACTGTAGTGGTTATGGTGACAGGAGTGCCCTACTGCCACTGTAGTGGTTATGGTGACAGGTGTCTTACTGCCACTGTAGTGGTTATGGTGACAGGAGTGCCCTACCATTCACTGTAGTGGTTATGGTAACAGGAGTGCCCTGCTGCCACTGTAGTGGTTATGGTGACAGGAGTAACCTACAGCCCACTGTAGTGGTTATGGTGACAGGAGTGCCACGCTGCCACTGTAGTGGTTATGGTGACAGGAGTGCCCTACCATTCACTGTAGTGGTTATGGTGACAAGAGTAACCTACAGCCCACTGTTGTGGTTATGGTGACAGGAGTAACCTACTGCCACTGTAGTGGTTATGGTGACAGGTGTCTTACTGCCACTGTAGTGGTTATGGTGACAGGAGTGCCCTACCATTCACTGTAGTGGTTATGGTGACAGGAGTGCCCCGCTGCCACTGTAGTGGTTATGGTGACAGGAGTAACCTACAGCCCACTGTAGTGGTTATGGTGACAGGAGTGCCCCGCTGCCACTGTAGTGGTTATGGTGACAGGAGTGCCCTACCATTCACTGTAGTGGTTATGGTGACAAGAGTAACCTACAGCCCACTGTTGTGGTTATGGTGACAGGAGTAACCTACTGCCACTGTAGTGGTTATGGTGACAGGTGTCTTACTGCCACTGTAGTGGTTATGGTGACAGGAGTGCCCTACCATTCACTGTAGTGGTTATGGTGACAGGAGTGCCCCGCTGCCACTGTAGTGGTTATGGTGACAGGAGTAACCTACAGCCCACTGTAGTGGTTATGGTGACAGGAGTGCCCTGCTGCCACTGTAGTGGTTATGGTGACAGGAGTGCCCTGTCGTTCACTGTAGTGGTTATAGTGACAGGAGTGCCCTACTGCCACTATAGTGGTTATGGTGACCGGAGAGCCCTGTCGCCCACCGTAGTGGTTATTTTGACAGGAGTGTCCTGTCGCCGTTCCAGAATAATCTATTAAACCATTTTAGCATGGGTCCCACCAAGTGCCAGCATCGCATCCGGTCTTCTGGAGATATTTGCATTAAGTCTCTGTCTCCTTTATTGTATTTACAGGGTAAACAGCGTATAGAAAGCAATACATATGCAAAAAGTGAAGGAAAAAGACATTTCAATGAGATATTATAGGTAAACGAATTACTATTGTTAATGGCCATTTATGCCATATACTAAATAACCTAGGAAAACTGATGCAGAACTTAGGGACAGCTTTTGGTTGTCACTAGACCTCTAGTGCTACATATTCATAACCACAGGGAAGGGTAACAACATTTTAGCCCTGTACTTCTTCATGGGCTAATTGCATTTTGCCCTATGCTGACCCCTCTTACATTGCTGGCTAAGATCACAGCGTTGGAGCTTCGCCTCGCTGGGTCTTCTGGTAATACCGTTCTAGATGGTAATGATGTCTGTGAAAGGGCAAGAAGTATGTGGAACTGGCAGAAGAATGGGCCTCTAGACCCGGAGCCCAGATGGTGGTCATCAAATTGGGATGTCACTACAGCAATAGGAGGCATTTCAGTGGCCTCCATTAGACTGCAGGGGTAGGGTTAACACTTATTGAGGAGATGGTGAAGTAGCGGACATTGAGTTTTACTTTGGGTTAATGCTAGTTACAGTGTGGTGCTTTTTCCCACATCTTTAACTGCCCGCACTCATTGATAGGTAGATGACTAGTTTCTAAAATCACGTTATTAGCAGCATTTCATTTTTTGTATTTGTATTATGTTAAAGAGTTTTGGGTATTTTTCAGTTACAATAAGAGTTTTTGCATTTTATTGTACGGATTCCTTCAAGTTAATCCTGCTCTGCATGGAATTCTGAAGACATTATCTCAAATCGCAGACCTAAGTATCTGAATTGGAAAAATTATCCAACTCAGTTTATTTGCCATTTCAGCTACTTTGACCGTAGCAATTCCCTTCAGTTCTGAACAAATCCCAGTTTAGTGAATAATCTCAAAAGCGTATATTTCGTAAACAGCGTGAGCACCTCATTAGAAGTCTTAACGTTAAGTGTCAGTTAATGGACGGTAACAGCAACTTCCATTCTCTCACACTCATGAATTCATGACAGGATTATTGATTAAACCATGAACTATTGGGAACTGACCAGGAAATGGCAAGTTTCAAGGAAAATAGCCAGATTTTAAAAAGTCCCAAACTCGGTTGTTTTTCCAGCTGGGCTATCTTGACCTAAAATTTGCAATTCCCTTCTCAAGTCTTCACCATTTAGTGGATAAACTAGACTAAATAAACAAATGCAGGCTGTGTTGTGGACCGCCATTAGCGTTCGGTATGGGGATTCTGAAATGATGACAATTAAAGAGATTTCTGGTCATTATCCTCCATTTCCTTTTGGAAGTAAGAGATAAGTTTCCATTAAGATGGATGACAAAACTACGCTAAGAGGCCTTATTATGCTTAAATGGGAATGGACATATGTTAGCTTTACTTATTGAACATGGGTTGTGGGAATAGGGGGGGCTGCATGGAATCTGCCAATTATATTTAACACCTTGTCTGCTGAACATTGGGTTAAGAGAAAGAAGGGAAACCATTGCCCTATTGGGGGGTGGTGGGGGAATCATTGCTAATAGTTAGAACTCCTCACACAATGGAACATGGTATAAGACGAAGCCATGAGGAAGCCAGTAAAATCCTTGTAATTATCTATTAAATCCCTTACCCATAAACACTAGGTAAGAAGAGAACTGGTCCTGGCCAACACTTATGGTTATTATGGTCCAAAGGGATCAGCTCAATTTTTATAAACTAACAAGCTTTTCATAGGCGTGCGCAGCCTATTGCATTAGGGTGTGCCCATAGGCGTGCGCAGCCTATTGCATTAGGGTGTGCACCCTAAAGCACAAACACATGCCGCGTGTATATGTATGTATGTGTATATATATATATATTTATATATATATATATATATACACATACACATACATACACTGTTGTGTGTGTGTGGGTGCTGTATGTGTGTGGGTGCTGTGTGTAAGGGTGCTGTGTGTGTGAGGGTGATGTATGTGTGGGGGTGCTTTGTGTGAGGGGGTGTTGTTTGTGTGCTGTGTGTGTGAGGGTGCTGTATGTGTGTGTGCTGTATATTTGGAGGGATTGTGAGGGTGGAGGTGTGGGGAGATTAGTAAATATCCCCCCTCCCTTCTTACCTGATGTACGGAGGGGGGATCCTTGATGCCATGTGCCATTCCTGGTGGTCCAGTGGAAAGTGAACTCTAGCCTGCTCAGATCTAGCAACGCTCAGATCTCGCGAGAGGAACCGGCGGAGCTGCTGGCTAGAGCTCCCCGGGTCCTCTCCTGCCTCCCTCTCTGCCTGTGGGCCGGTGAGGTAGATCTTTGATCTCCCCACCGGCCCATGGAGGCTTAGAGCAGAGCCGGCGCTCGGATAGCTCCGGCTCTGCATGAGCCGACAGGGAAGATCCTGAGATCTCCCCTGCCACTCTCAATCCATAGGCGTGCACACCCTGTGCGCACACCTATGAAGCTTTTCTATTTATTAGTTTTGCCGTTCAGTTTGTTCCTCCCTGATCTGAAATCCCTGTATTGCCCCCTACCCTAATAAATTAAGAGGAGATTTAATTGCGGGAGCATGTATTTTCAAAAATACTACATATGACGATAAAACAATATTTTTGGTGGCAGTGTTGTGTAATGTCTATATGCATTATTAGGCTGTTAAATCTAATTCTATTAATAAAGAAGAGATTGTATGGCATTAGGTAAGGACTGCTAAAGCTTACATTGTGATTACTTTTTTTATATATATATAGTATTTTTTTATCAATGTATTTCTGATCATGTTTCTTGTACGTACATTGTACAGTGATAATAAAGTTGAATCTGAAACTGAACTATTGACTTAAAAATACACATCCATATGTATTGACATGGTACATGGAAAACACAAATTTATTTTAATAATTTAACTTTATTCCCATTTGTACTTAAAGTGTATGAAACCACCAGCAGAATTTTACAGCACCTATTTAATCCACACCAATAATAAGGTAATTGTAGAGAATATCCTGCAATTGATACTGGTTTCACATTGGATCTTAAGGGGTGGGGGGCTATGATTGATATTAATTTACAAGCTCAACAAGAGAGACCCTTGTACATTTATTACCATTTATTTCTGCATTCAGTGTCAAGTACATAATAAGTGCAAATATTCAGAGTCCATAAGTTCACTAGGAACTACAGAGAATGTAATACAAATTGTAATAAATTTAACAATCTGGACCGGTCTATATACCATACATGTATATCTGCTTCGCAATCCCTTACAACAAGAGTACTGCAAGTTTATTCATACAAAACGGACAGACATGATTTTCACTTTTTGTGCTCGAAAACACGAAACATTGTTCTACAGTTCTACGTATATATATATTTTTATATATATAGATATATATAGATATATGTATATATCTATATATAATTGAGATATACCCAACCAGCGGCCCAGAGACAAAGAAGCAAGTTTGTACGATTTGCGTCAGTGCTCTAAGAGTGAAGCCTTCACATCACATTAAGTTATAGAAGCGTCAGCAAGTATAGCAGAAAAAACACTAAAAAAAATAAGTTAAAAAAAAACGTATAAAAAAAATCAAATGGTACTTAGGCTTCCGACATCATGCACTTTGTAAGCAACACAGGAAAAAAACACATCTAGTACACTTTGTATTTCTTCACTATACTCGAGTGCTTGACACAGCTGATTGCAATTTTTTTTTCTAATAGCGTCGAGGCAGATTCCGAAGAGCTGCTCTGTATTTGGATGTTTGTAGGTACGCGGTGTGTTTACAGAATGGTGCAGTAGATCAGAAGTGAAGTGTAGGAACATATGCTTCCACATCGGACTTCACGTTATTTACCAAGTACTTGAATTTCTTGAATGTGTATTTATTCCTTCTGTTTAGTACCTGGGATTTTAGCCTGGATCCTGGAAATGCAATCAACAATTAGCACGATGCAGAAAAAATGAAAGACAAAAATATGGCACCCATTAAAAAATAAAAATAAATAATAGATATGTTTATGTTTTCATATTATTACGTCAGAGCTCAAAATGTCCACTAACCGACTCGCCATTGGCAAGTAAAAATTCAGCCCTGGCATGTAGAAATTCACCCCTGCTGTGTGCCAAGAACCCTTTAGACTTGGAATGGCTAGTTACGTTTGGGACTGCCCAGTAGCATGGGACTTGAAATGATAAACCCTGATTAGATTATTCTAATTTTCCAATATGTCTTTCTCTCCAGGGTTGCTGTAGTGTTCTAGAGCCTACGGTTTTGGATGAGTTCTCCACCTAGCTGGTTTCTAGACGCGTTCTCCACCTTGTTCTGAAAGAATCTCTTACAAACAAGACTTTTTTTTAAAGTGACACGTCTTTAGTTCGATTTTAATCAACTGAACCTAAAACGTCTCCACATTTGTAGTAAACTATAAGGGTTATGTAAAAAAGTGTCATGTTCTGCAAAGTGGTCTAAAAATTTAAAATAGTGGAACCAACAATGTGAATGTGCCTTCTCGTTAGATTTGTTACCACATTTGGTACTTTATTTAGATCACTGTTCAGAATACAGCACTTTTATACATAATTGCTATTTTTTTGAATGTCGAGAAGTTGTAAATATACATTAAATAACACATTTCCACATACACGAACCTTTAGAACAGGGATAGGCAACCTTCAGCATTCCAGATGTTGTGGACTATATCCCCCATAATGCTACAATACCCACAATCTGGCAAAACATCATGGGAGGTGTAGTCCAAAACATCTGGAGTGCCAAAGGTTGCCCATGCCTGCTTTAGAATATATTAAATATATATCGCTGTGATTTTTCTATTGTTTTTAAACTATGGTCTGTCATCTTTTCATGTTATAGTTGTTTATGAAAATGCACAAACATAAATGTGTATTCCTTGGTACTTGTTATACAGTTTAAACCTTTTCTAGAGCCTCTATTAGATCTAACATGACGTTTCTCTCGTGTACGCAGTGTCACATCCTGTTCCTGTTGCGGATCATTTCTGGCAATGGCTTCTGGTATCCAGTACTCTTTTTACAATACTTGTTTAGTTTTTCTTGGTTTTTCTGGTTTTCTATTCTATTTCTGGTTTTCTTTATGCTTTATTTTCTGGGTTCATTCCTGTATTCCGTTCCTGGAATTCCCAGTCCTTGATTCCTTTAAATGTTTGTTTTTTGTTGCCTCACCGGTTCCTTTGCCATTAATCCTTTTTGTTTCAGTCTGTTCCTGCAAGCAGTGGTCTCATTAGCTCTGCTCCTTTATTTGCAGGTAAGTACTGTGTGTGTTTTATTGTTTATTTAGTTATGCATATCTAGGCAGTTAGGACCCACCGTACTTGGAGTACTTTGGCGCAGTGGTGGGCTGCATACATCTTGGCCATTTATGTATGTCTCCAATGTATGTCTCCAATGTTTATTACATATATAGTACTTGGTTATGTATCCTCTTGTTTTGCCGTGTATCTCTTGTCTTGTTTTATTTTGTCTTGTATTCCCAGTTCATGCACAGTCCTGTCCTGCCCTGTCCATGTCCCATTCATGTTTCCCTCATGTATTGTGTACATGTTCTGGGTTCTGCTTTCTGTCCTGCTCCGGTTCTGGGTTCTTCTAGTCTTTTCTTGTTATCTTGTTTGGTGCCTGTTCTAGTCTTACCTTGTTTCCAGTACTGGATACGTATCTGTTTAATATCAGCTCCTGGCATCCGCTTATGCTGCATCAGGGCTCTGGTATGTGGCCGCACAAACCCTGGTGCTCAACACTAGTGGGGATTGGGGGGGTTACCCTGCACCAGACCCTGATTGTCTATTTCCTCCCTGAGACTCCTATCATCATCATCAGGTACTCAGGGGTCCCGGTCTTCGGACTGCCACCCGTGACACTCTGGGTTTCTAGACTCTATGTTGTTTGCTCTGTGCTGTTTAATTTAAATTGCTAAAATGCAAATAAAACATCTGTTGTGAAAAATTCTATATTCGTAAGTTGTCCTTGATTTGTATTTTTTTTAACTGTTGGTAGATGTATAGAATTATTTTAGCAAACATTTTTTAACTGGATACACTGAAAACTAGATCAGCCTATAGCTAGCTTTCAATAAAATTTTTTATTGTGTTAAAGTAAGATGACAGATCACTTTAAATCTTTGTACCGCTCAACAGTAAATAATATAATGATTTAATTGGAAGGTTCTAATATCTTACAATATACAAATTTACTTTAAAACATGTTAACGTGTCCTATAGACCATACAGTTTAATTTCACAGCTGAAAGTATTAACCTACTTTGCCACAATGGTGTTAATATTTGTCCTCACAAGTCCCAAATACTGGTCAATCTGCGCCTAGGATGGAATGGTAATTTGGATTATTATATTATAAAAAGCGCACTTTCAAATTTTTTAGATAAGAAATATTGATTACTTACTTGATACTTGTCATAGACGGCTGGAAGTGAAAACATAGACACCACGGCTACAAAACAAAAGAGGTTACAAACATCATCACGCAAGGCATGTTACTCACCTGTCTACAACACATGTAAAGTTATTACGTGATAACAGCAGAAGGTTTATACCCAGAAATCCTAACATGGTTAGAGAAATGCTGGGAGGAAAAAAAAAACTAGTATTTTTCCTGACTAGCTATTTTCTAAAATGTGTGATTCTCTTGCTAATTCCCAGCAATTCCTATTATATTGAATAACACTGAATGTGTGCACTGTTTATTTCTCACAGCTTTTACGTTACTTAAAAAAAATTTCTTGAACGTTTCATTGATTTGTAAAACAAAGGGTTAATGAATGTTTGCAGAATTTAGAACAAATGTCTGTGTGCAAAATACCAAATGAAGAAAAATCTTTAGCGTTCCCAGGAACTTGTCAATTTCAGATTATACTTCATTAACAGATATTATTTAGTATAGTGTAATATAGCTTAGTATACTCCCCTGGGTCTGCATCCAAAAATAAAAACTCCAAACTATGTAGGGAGTGGCGTTGGTCCATTCTTTTTTCAAGGTATAATTTTCTTCATTGCGCAATCATGATGATGCGATATACAATTGTTGATGTTTGAATGGAACTATGTAATGCAAATATAAACCAGTTCTTAGAATTGCACCAAAGGAGCTAACAGCTTACCCATGATGAGAAGTGTGAGTCCATTGAAAAGAGCACCGACGTACGTCAACAGCCACATTAAAACAGCGAACTTGAAAAAAAAAAAGAGATTAATAAAAATGAGAAAATACAACATTGTAACAATTACAAACATAACTGCCATAGGTCTGTAGCCTACGTAAAATGACACTATATACACTGTGACATAAGAGATTTACAGCCCCTGTGCAGCAGCTGCAAGTCAATATGATCGTCTGGAATAGCCAAGCCAATCATATTGGCCCATTTATTCCTCATCTACAGCAACACCTCCTATATTTTTAGGGTTCTAGGGTCGCTGATGTCTCCACATAGAAAACTATTTATATAGGCAGGGCCCAGTGTTTTTTTCTATGTACACTGGGATGAAATATACAGAACCTGCTTTTAACACAGGGCGCTCTCATAAAAAGTTTTACACATAAAAACACAGATGAATCACAACAGCTCACATTGATCAATAGATATCTAGACAGATATATTGATAGATAGACTGAGCAAAAGTATCCACACATTTTTAGATATGTTTGCCCACCAAACTCAATGGGACATTGGATATCACAGTTGTAAGCGCAGATATCATACCTCCCGCCCACGCCTAAGTTAATGGCATATCAGAATGTCATTAATGCACACCAGGTTGCCTGTCAATCATACAGGCCGGCCCACGGAGGCCAGGACATGCAGGGAGCCCTGTTTCACTGTAGCGCAATGTGTCTAACGATGCTCTCGCGCTATGATTGTTGGGGACAGTTCCCTGGTGTTCTCAAAAGACGGCCAAACTTACTTTTAATGAATCCACGAGATCCTGCACTAGGAAAAGCCTCCTCAGTTCTTTAACAATGCAGTTTGTATAGGCTTGAAGACAGTCTGTGTACTTCTGGATTTGCTCTTGGGAGAGGGAGATTTCCACATCCAAGTAGCTTCTGAAATGATGTAACAAAATCCTGTTTTATTACTGGCTTATTATAATGCTTTATAATGAAGTGTTCCAGAAGGTACTAGCCAGACGTTACCCGCACTACAGGCTGTTTAAAGGGGCAGAGGGCTACCTCCCAATATTGGAAGCTTGCAACCCAGCAACTGGCAGACAGAAAGAGAGTGAAGTTTCTTAGGTGATGCCAGCTGTGATATACGTGGAATCTAGCGCTGAACTGGCGTTACATAATGTAAATGCACTCACTCACAGCCTTGCGCATGCACAGCACTTTATAGCACTATCTATGAGCCATATTCAATGAGAATCCCCTACAATAACTGCAACGCTGACAAAGTCCTGCCAGAAGAGCTGACAGTTAAGTTATGTACAAGTTCACTTGTGCATTTAATGTAGGTTTTTAAAAAAATAAAATCTTATAAAAACAGCGTTTTTTTTAGTATGTATCTGAAAAACATGGAGCTGCCCCGTAATAATTTAAACTGGATCTAGGAGGGTTAATTCAATGCAATTCAATGTTATGTTGCATAGTTCAGCTACATATCACATATTATCTATGATACGATGGTTAACAATACAATAAATATTATTTCTATAATACATGTTCTTTAAACCCTATTATTGCCTGTATAACCAATATATTCCAGTTTTCTGCCCTCTGCTATGTTTGCTTTGAAACAAAAATGTGGTTTTGTTTGCAAAAAAAGGAAATTGTGCTATAGCAAGCCTATAGTTTATGTTAAAGGAACAATATAGTAAATCAGGAAACTTCTCAATGAAGTGGTCTGGGTGCAATGACTGTGTTTTAACCCTGCAAAGTATTTATTTTTTAGAAACTGCAAAGATTACATTGCAGGGTTAAATCCAGTTCTAGTGACTGCTTTCCTGATAGCGTACCAAGGCTCTTATACTGCACTGACCAAGTAAAACACAGTCACGTGAGGAGGAAGCCCATAGGAAAGCACTACATTTAGTGCTTTCCTACGGGGAAGCTTGAATGCCCATGTGGTTCTTGCTGAAACTGGTCAATGGTTAATAAAGTTCACAAAGACCATCACGAAGGAGGCCATGATGTAGCACGAGGCAGAGAAGTGAGCAGCACCGAGGGGTTCTCATTGTTGGGAAAAGGTGAGTACACCTTTAATTTGGTTCATTTTTAAGGGAGAACTGTGTAGGACAAGGGACAGCAGCGCTATAGTGTTAGGAATCCAGCAAAATAAAATAAACTAGATTCATATTTGAAGACCTTGCATTTTCTGCAAAGTTCAAGGCTGTGCCGGATTTGCAATGAGCTCTCACTACAGCAGGCAGTGACTGATATTTACTATATGTAAGTGTGCATGTGAGCAGACAATAGAGTTCAACTGTCGGCTTTCTCTTGTAGGATGCTAACAGGGTCTGGAGCACCACGATCTCAATGCCATTATTTTCTACATTGAATGTTGTTTGCTTGCAGTCCCCTACATTGAATATTGTTTTTTTAAAGAAACCTAAGTCATGACGTCACACACAGCAGTAAGAAAACATTGCAGGATGGAAGGGAGAGATAGAAAGGACAGGATGATGTCGCTAAATTAATAAGTACTAAGGGGTATTACAAATACAGTCTATGAACACCATCTGAAATGATCTGGTCAGTGATAACAACTCACTTGAAAGGATGTCCCTCATCGGTTTTCTGAACGGCTTGTAAGACTGATTTGTAGATTCGGAAGCTGATTGTGGCTGAGAGTGCAGCGAGAGCTAGGTAGGCGATGACGCTGACCACGCTGAACTGAGTCAGTGAGAAGAGCATTAGAAGGACACTTCCAAACATTATGCTGGTCTGCTTTACATCCCGCCAGTATAACAAGTCAATAGCTGGAAGGGAAGACCGGAAGAATTCATGGTTAGTGATAAATCCACCCATTTAACACAAAGACATGAAGCCAACCAACACCCACAAACGTTTTAATAAGTAGATCTCTCTAACCATATTTAATGTTGATTTGTTCAAAGCGTGTGTGGATATGCTCCAGGCCAGGCATAGGCAACTTTCGGCACTCCAGATGTTTTGGACTAAACCTCCCATGATGCTTTGCAAGCATTCTGGGTGTAAGAGCATTATGGGGGATGTAGTCCACAACATCTGGAGTGCCGAAGGTTGCCTATCCCTGCTCCAGGCGATAAATTATTTACCATAGTTACATAGGCTGAAAAGAGACATGCTTCCATCAACTTCAGCTTTTCTCACATCCGTTTTAAAGGACCACTATAGTGCCAGGAAAACATACTCGTTTTGATGGCACTATAGTGCCCTGAGGGACCCCCTCCCGCCGGGCTGGATGGCGAGGAAAGGGGTTAAACTCACCTTTATTCCAGCGCCGGGTGGGGAGCTCTCCTCCTCCTCTCTGCCTCCTCTCCTCCTCTTTGGCTGAATGCGCATGCGCGGCAGGAGCTGTGCACGCATTCAGCCGGTCTCATAGGAAAGCATTTACAATGCTTTCCTATGGACGCTTGTGTGTTCTCACTGTGATTTTCACAGTGAGAAGCACGCAAGCGCCTCTAGCGGCTGTCAATGAGACAGCCACTAGAGGCTTTAGAGGCTGGATTAACCCTAATTTCTCTGAGACTGCTATGTTTACAGCAGAAAGGGTTAATCCTAGCTGGACCTGGCACCCAGACCACCTCATTAAGCTGAAGTGGTCTGGGTGCCTAGAGTGGTCCTTTAACTGTGAATTGTGGCCACATTGCAAAATTTAACTGTGAATTTCGGCCACATTGCAAAATGTTAGCAAAACAACCAAGCGTAAACAAAATCTCTACTATGTAACATTTTTGCAACCCGGCTGTCGTTATTTAGCGAACAAACTATCAGCTGTAAGTAATTATAACGTTTTGAAGAACAAAAACATATTTTAACAATGAAATCTACATATGGAAAAAACGTTATAAAGTCTTCCTTAGCAAGTCTTATCTGCACTAGCATAATTCAGGTTTGTCACTTTCAGTAGATTGTTCAGAAAATGAAATAGTTGTCTACTCGGTACGCAAGTTTGACGCCAGTGATGAATCATTACAAGAAATAACTAATGCCCACTTGTCACAAAGGTGGTTATTTAAATAGGAGGACACATTTTAAATAATTTATATATTTTACAGCCATCAAAAGAAAAACGGATACCCTGCAGGCAGAACATGTCATTTAGTGTATCGACGGTGTGGGTGTTTTCTTGGTCCTGATTATTACTTTATGTGTATCATGCTGAGAATACACTCCTTGTGTTTTCTTTCCTTTGTGTTAAGCTCGCGGTGTACTTTTTGAACCTGTATTAATCTTCCCTTTTATCACACCTTACAATATTCTGATTGTTATGTTCTATTTTTATTATGTAACCCACTGTTCTAATTTTTGGAGTTAGGTTGGGAGTTTGCGCTATTATTGAATTCAGTTTTTATTGCTACTTTTGATTCCCTAAATCTTGCATTTTTAACCACTTTAAAGGGATACTCCACTGCCTAAATACAACACTGCACAATACAAAAAAAAACAAATCACTATTTAGTAGATATACTCCAATGAAAACATGTATGCATTTAACTATGTTTTTTTTTAATGGGGTAAATCTAAAGACAACTTGTAAAAGCAGCAGATCTCTTGTCTGCAGCCTTTGCAAACCCTCCTCTTCTAAGCCCGCCCAGACTTTCTGTGACTGTCCAATCACAGACTTCCCAATGCAGCTCAATAAAAAGTCTTTGCAAGGCACGTGCTCTGGGCAATTGATGCCTCTTAAGTGACAGGGCCGGTGCAAGGATTTTTTCCGCCCTAGGCAAAATAAAAATTTGCCCCTCCCCCCATATGAGCTGCCCACCATGTGACATCACAATGCCCCACCCATATGATCTGTCATATGAACCAACATCAGTGCTGCACACAGTGTGTGTTTACAGTAAAAAGCCTGCAAGGACAGGCTATGGACACCAGAACCACTTCATTAAGCTGCAGTGGTTCTGGGGACTATAGTGTCCTTTTAATGTAAGGTTTCTGTCTGTAAGGGATGCATTGTGTGTTTCTGTGTATTTGTTCAAGGGATGCATTGTCTTTGTGTGTAATGGATGCATTGTGTGTGTGTAATGGATGCACTGTGTGTTTCTCTGTGTGTAAGGGAAGCATGGTGTGTTTGTGTGTGTATAGGGATCCATTGCATGTGTGTGTGTGTGTGTGTGTATATTGTGAAAGAGAGAGTTTGTGGGATAGGATAGGGGCTGAGAGGGGAGCAGAAAAAATAGAATTTTAGTGTATCTCTTGCAAGCCCTTTGTTTGTCCTTTACCCCCTCTTTGTATGTCTCCTACATCCTCCCAACTTCTTTGTGTGTCTTAGTCGCCCCAGCCCCTTTGTGTGTCTCCCTCCTGAGCCCCTCTGTATGTCTCTTTTTGTGCTTCTCTTTCCCCCCTTCCTTAGCCTCTCTGTGTGTCTTCCACTCCCCTGTCCCTTAATAATCTCCTTCACTCCCACCCGTCCCTTGGTAGTCTCCTCTCCTCCCCCTGTCCCTTAGAGCTCTCTCCTACCCCCCTGTCCCTTGGTGCTTCCCCCCTCCCCAACCCGTGGTGCTCCCCCCGTCACTTAGTGCTCTCTCCTACCCCATGTCCTTTAGAGCTCTCCCTCCTGTCCCTTAGTCATCTCTCCTCTCCTCCGCTGTACCTTAGTGGTCTCTCCTCTTCCTCACCCCATTAGTGGTCTCTCCTCTCCCCCACCCTCCTTCTGTTTCCGGTACCCAGCCACTGTCACTGAGTGAGCACTTCCTGTCAGTCCGGCTGGGTACAGGAAACGGATGCTCCTGTACTGTGGACCGGACTGGAGCAGAGCTCGGCCATGATACACTGAGGGACTGACAGGAGGAAGCACTGTGCACTTCCCTCCTGCCGATCCCTCATTTCTAATGGAAGCGCCGGCCCGCGCAGTGCTGCAGCCGCCTGAGGCACTACAGTATTTAGAGTGCTCAGGCAGCTGCAGCATGAGAGGGGCTGGCACTCCTGGCGGCGCCCCTTCCTAAGTCGTCTATAGCAAGTGCCGGCCCTGTCCACTGAGCTAATCAACCAATTGCCAAGTAACAGAACCAGTTGTCTGATTGACAGCCAGGAGGTGTAACAAAGTAAGTTTATAAAAGTGTCACAATCTATTGAATTCTGCACTTTGTGTAAAATGAAAAACAGAGGGCACATCAAAAGTGCTTTAGGTGTTTGGGATATTACTTTAACTTTGGAGAACTAGAGGACTTAAAACATACTTATAATCACAAAAAAAATATACAAAGGAATCCTAACCTCTCTAAATTGCTTTGATGTGCAATAGGTAGAAAGTTGACGTGGATCTACTATAGTTATGACATTCACACTGAACTATGCAGGAATATCAATGTAACAAGACCTGGACCCGAATAAAAAGGAAATAATATAAATTGGAATTGATAATCCAACTACAATTCTTAAAGGCTAACAAAGGTCCAGTATTTACAGATGAATAAAGATAAAGAAAGCATTGTCCCTTTATCTGACCAAATGTGTCCAACACATCTTATGTACTGGATTGAGAACAACCCCTGATAGGATACATAGAAACAAACCTTTCTTTACTTTGAGACAAAAGTAAACTACTCTCTAAGATTACTCAAAGCATTACAAGATCCACTGGGAGTATCTCTCAAGTGTCCCTCCAAAATAGTCTTAAGATTAGAGGGACAGTGTTGGAACCCCTCCCCCCACTAATAAAACACAATCAAAAAACATAAGCCATGTCCACAAATAGTTAGATGATTTAAAAAAAAAAAAGGAAATATGTAAAATGTTAGTAAACTAACTTAAAAAATCAGTCTATAATTTTAATGGTAGGTGTACTTTAACAGTGAGAGACAGAATGACAAAAAAAAATCCAGAAAAACACATGTCAAAAAAGTTATAAATTGATTTGCATGCCAATGAGTGAAATAAGTATTTGATCCCCTATCAATCAGCAAGATTTCTGTTTCCCAGGTGTCTTTTATACAGGTAATGTGCTGAGATTAGGAGCACTCTCTTAAAGGGAATGCTCCTAATCTCAGCGTTACCTGTATGACACCTGTCCACAGACGCAATCAGATTCCAAACTCTCCACCATGGCCAAGACCAAAGAGCTGTCCAAGGATGTCAGGGACAAGATTGTAGACATACACAAGGCTTGAATGGGCTACAAGACCATTGCCAAGCAGCTTGGTGAGAAGGTGACAACAGTTGGTGCGATTATTTGCAGAAACACAAAATAACTGTCAGTCTCCCTTGGTCAATGATCATGAGAATGGTGAGGAATCAGCCCAGAACTACACGGGAGGATCTTGTTAATGATCTTAAGGCAGCTGGGACCATAGTCATTAAGAAAACAATTGGTAACACACTACGCCATGAAGGACTGAAATCCTGCAGGTCCCCCTGCTCAAGTAAGCACATGTACAGGCCCGTCTGAAGTTTGCCAATGAAAATCAGAATGATTCAGAGGAGAAGTGGGTGAAAATGTTGTGGTCAGATGAGACCAAATTCAAGCTCTTTGGCATCAACTCAACTTGCCGTGTTCGGAGGAGGAGGAATGCTGCCTATGACCCCAGGAACACAATTCCCACAGTCAAACATGGAGGTGGAAACATTACGATTTTGGGGTGTTTTTCTGCTAAGGGGACAGGACAACTGCACCGCATCAAAGTCAAATCTTGGGTGAGAACCTCCTTTCCTCAGCCAGGGTATTGAAAATGGGTCGTGGATGGGTATTCAAGCTTGACAATGATCCAAACACATAGCCAAGGCAACAAAGGAGTGTCTCAAGAAGAAGCACATTAAGGTCCTGGAGTGGCCCATAGAAAATCTGTGGAAGGAGCTGAAAGTTCGAGTTGCCAAACGTCAGCCTCGAAACCTTGATAGCTTGGAGAGGATCTGCAAAGATGAGTGGGACAAAATCCCTCCTGAGAGGTGTGCAAACCTGGTGGCCAACTACAAGAAACATCTGACCTCTGTGATTACCAACAAGGGTTTTGCCACCAAGTACTAAATCGAAGGGGTCAAATACTTATTTCACTCATTGACATGCAAATCAATTTAAAACTTTTTTGACATGCGTTTTTCTGGATTTTTTTTTCGTTATTCTGTCTCGCACTGTTAAATAACACCTACCATTAAAATTATAGACTGATCATTTCTTTGTCAGTGGGCAAACGTTTAAAGGGGGTCAAATACTTTCTTCAGTCACTGTAACAGTTACTGAAGGAACAGTCCAATGTTTACAATTTGCAGTCCGTTTGATATAGACACTTGTAACAGCAAGGTATACATTTTCTTACTCAAAATCCTATTGTAAACCATGCAGACCATTCATACATTATCTCAGTTCCAAGCTTTGACCTTGTTCTGTATGCTATGGTCCCTTATTATGGCACCACTATAAACTTATATAGGCCTTAACGACTGGCCAAAGTTTATAGCAATTAGACCTTCGCTCAGACCCTACAGGTCCATCTAGAACAAGGGACTCAAAGGAGGCAGAACGGAGGTATGGTGGACACAGTGCTGTTTGAACCCTCCTCCTCTTCCTCCAAACTGTCCAACGGAGATACAGCTTCAGAGTATGTCCATACTCGGAACCAAGGTGTAGTCCTCTTGACCTCACAGTAATCTGTTCTCCCTTTAATTTATATTCCTTGTTACCTTATTTCACCTAACTCCCAAGCTGGGGCAGCAGACAGTGGCTGGAGTGGTGTCATGAGAAGACCTGGGTCGTATTTCACTGCTAGCTAGTCCCGTACGATACTGATAGACATAACACCCCCCTAATATATGTGTCAGTGTCACATTAATGCAACATAATTGGAGTAGTTACACAGCACAGTGTGAGGGAATTGCTATGGGTGCAGATTTTAATCCAGTGGGTAATGGGTTAATACAGCATGGCTTGGTGTGGACTTTATAAATATAGTTTCATGTAAGATTCTGAATACAGCCAAAGATTTGGTGTCATAATGTGATTTATAGAAAACAAGGTTGGACTCGGGTCTAGCCCTGATATTAGGAGGAGCTTAAATCAATAGATATGGGTGGGGCCATAAAATGTACTCGTGGGCTGAAGCCATTGGTCTTTTTGCCAACTAGCAACGCTTCTGACAGACAGGCGGAGGCGATAGAGATGTTTTATTAAGTATTTGGCTATACACACATACTGATTTGAGTTTCCCTTCCTCTTATATACCATAGAACCTCGAATCTCAAGCATCATTCTAGTAATGTCCCAACTCATACTGATGTTGTGCGTCATTCTGGCACCAATTCTCGTCATTTTCAAGGGACAGGCTTTACAACATTTTGGTGATGCGTACTCTGACTTTTTGCACCGCGGGAGTGATTCAGGCCAATAGAATTTCATGGTCCACCTATATATTCTTGCAGGTGTGTTTCTGCCCTCCAATGGTTCCATCCTGCAGTTTAACATCAGTAAATTATCACTGGAGATCCTAGATTGATGCCGAGAACTTACTTGAATGACCATCTTGTCCTAAAATTGTATTAGATTCTAGTTTTTAAAGATAATTAAATACAAAAATGTTAAATATGTGAAAAAAACAAAATAGCAATGATTGTGGCAATGTAATGAGAGGATTCAGTAAGATTTACTGGGACCTGGGGCATAATTGCTGTTTTAATAGATGTAGACAATGAGGTAGGTATCTACTGTAAGTGCATTCTGTAAACCATATATTTTGATCATATATTCTGCTTAAGTGTCCATTGTTGGGAAGAGACGAGAATTTCTGTAAAGACTTCTAATTGGAAGGTTGAACCAGATTTCTCATCCAAATACTATAAATTGATATGCAACAAAAAAACAAAACATATCTACTTATTTATCATCTGTAGTTAAATTGCATTTATTTTCATTGAAGTGTCAGGTTTGAAAGTAATATGATAGTCCATTGCCTCTTCATAAGCACTTTCATACAGATTTATTGATGACTGTATCCATCGATGGGTACAAGCAAAAGTATTGGGCTGCTGTGGCCACGTGATTAGAAAGTTTCTTTACTAATACTCATGTTCTACCTGTACTACATCAGATGTTTATTTGGTTTTCTATAAATAATTAAAAATTAGTTTACTTTACAAGATCTTGGGCCCTTGACGGACTGCACACTTTGGCCTACAAGAGCAATAGCCACATGTTAAACATCACTCAAAATTATAAAGGCTTGCTTGGAAATGAATGCCAGTCTTCATTTAAGGTGGAGAAGTAGCGACTGGTGAAGTTTCAAAAAAGGTGGGCTGTAATCTAGACCCCCTGACTTTTTGGGCTCTGTTTATTTATCGTATTGTTCTCAACCCATCTCAATGAGCAGTCATTCCATGTTCCTCACCAAAAATCATCTTGATATTAATTATCTATTAGATAATAACACACACTTAGGAAACAATAACCACTTTAAACAGGCCTGACTCCACCCCTTACGTTGTTACCCAATAACAGCCCCAAAAGACAGAACAATATGGAGGCCTGTCCTATAGAGTCTGACAGCCCAATACTAAAGCGATCGGTGATGCTCTTGTTGGAGCTAACCAAGCATGCATATAGGTTCTGTACCCAGATAATGGGACATTTTCTTCAAACATACGACGAAATCTTGACATAATTATTTGCAATCAATAAAGGTGGGATTATTATATCAATCTCATACATGTTCTTTTCTAACACACACAATACATTAACACTTATCACTAGTCCTTACCACACTTAATCAATTTATTATTTTGTTATTGCATCAAACATTTAGGGGGTGGGGGTGTTCCAACACTTGACCCTTTGGACCATCAACTGCCTGGGTAGAGTAGACAGGATGGATCACCAGCCCCATATATCAACATACCCTTAGCATCCTCGCATTTTCCGTCATTCTCTGCTGCTTAGTCATACGGAATACTATATGCCTACCATCCTAAATATTCCAAATTAAACACGTTTTAATGGATTTCCGACAGCTGAACTTGTTTTTATTTATTGTTTTAGGGCTATTGTTATTTTTATAGTATTTTTCCTTTGGTGAAGCTCTTATACTAGGTTAGTAGTCAATGTTTGGTTTAATTTGAAGGAAAATAATCACTGAAGTAGAGAATGAATTCTGCTGTAAAAACCTCCTGCGAGGTATATGGATAATTACTGTACAGCTATTGCAGTCCTGTAGCTAAACCTGGAGCCATAACAGCAATTATTTATATCCTTAATATCTCTAATGGGAGTCATTACATCCATTTTGACGCTTGCCTATTTTCTAGCTATTTATTGTAACAAACAGTAATTATTTCATGCGACAAGAGAAACATATTTTACATCCTTTCACTATTAACTAAGAGGCTGGCAGTGTTCTGTTGGGTGCCACCTGAAAATTATACATGAATTATATATGTATCAATCTGCATTAGATCTAATAATGACTCTATAATAATACGTAGGTAATGACAATTTTCTATATACTTTAGGTTTATACTTATATTTTGAAGAGACGTGTGAGCCTTTATTTAGGCCTCTTCAGGCAAATAAAGGGTAAATAACATATTATTTTTCACCTACGGGCTGGAATCAGGATAAGCTTTGTAACCATGACAACCAAGGACTTCGCCAATCTGCCTGGAATTATTAAATCATTCACAACACATCAGATTGATCAGGTTGTTGTTTTTTTGTTTTTTTCTAAGACGTTTTGTTTTTTTTGCTCAGAATATACATTTTTACAGATTTCCACACAAAAATCGCGTACATAAATGGAAAATATATATTTTTTTAAATGTATTAGGACGCGATGGGTGGTGTCTATTCTAGTTAATGCTGATCATTCATAGAATATCTCACATGAGAAAGCCATAACCTTGGTTGATTTAATATACTGTCCCACACGCCTTTTGTTTCAATATCCCTGTGCACAACCGTCTCTGAATATTCTAGCAAAAACAAAGGAGGGACCAAACGGGATGTTAAAAAAATATGGCTGAAGTACAGACAGAGGTATCATCAACGGCCACACCCAGTCCCAATAATATAATATTAATTGATTAAATAAAGCTGCAGCCTCGGATTAAAGCATACAATGAATAATATGAATCTTCAAAATGGTAGATGTCTATCAATCTGTTTAAATTTTTGTAAATATGAAGGTTATTACGTTTTGAGCATCCTGCCCCCCTATATTTAGCAATATTCTGATAACAGACAGAGCTGTTTTTTTCTTTGTGGAGCAGACACAAATTTAACAATGGGTGTGTACTCGTCAAATGGAGCCCCTTTATTATAAGCCCACGGCTTTGTTTCTACCGAGCAATAATATCTATGTCTTTCATTTCAAAGAACATTGTTGGAAAATAAAACCCAGAGATTAAATAGCAGGTATGAACAGAATCTAAGTGGACGGTTTAACCAGAAAGAATCGGCTTGAAATTCTAAGCTCATAAAATGAAAGATTATACTGTATTATCGACATGGCGAGTACATGATGTAGAGGTTTTGGGATTTTAATTGTAAAAAAAAAATTTAAAAAAATGTTCAGTAAATAAATAAATAATGCAAAAGAAATGAATATATACCAAGTGAATAACACGAAACGATCTTGCCTACAGATGCAAAACGTTCCCCGTTCTTTGTACACATGCACGACTAAAACATATATAAAATATACCCTGACATTTCCAGTTGGTCCAAAAGCATTCCATCCTTGTTGAGTCGGCACTGGTCTGCATCTCGAGGGGCTGTCGAATTACGGGTGTGATCGGCTGAGGCACAGGGCTATTGTTTTAGCATTCCAAAGCATGAATGTATGAGGGATTCACTGCTGCTCACATGCACTGGCTACAGACTGATGCTCTAAGCAGAACGAGGAAAGGGGGAGGGCGGACTAGAGACGCTGCAGTCTTTACTGCAGCAAATCAGCATGGTGATGTGACTGCCTTGGGGATGTATCAAGAGAGAAAGGATGCACAGTTTTCTTTCAAATGAAAAGCAATTGCTGTCTGGCTTTACGGCATCACACATCCATGAAGTAAATAAGAGCTTACATCATACATGGACCGATATGCTTTTCCGATGATCCATGTCAGTATTACTGCATCAATGTGCCCTCCTTACAGATATGATTTCTTTTTTTGGTAATTACATTAATTAGTCTGCTTCAGTTGCATTTATTATTCCATCAATATCTTAAGCCTAATGGATGGTGCTTGCAAAATCCAATCAATATTCTCTTCTGGTCGGAAAAAAAATATTTTGATAAGCAAAAATAAAAAATGTTATAGTTTAATATTTAATGTAGAGCAATGTAAACAGAAAGGATGAAGAACACTTTATTTGGGACAAAATAAAATGTTTGATCCCCTTCTATGCTTGGAGAGAGGGTTAGGGCACCTTTAGCCAGGGATAAAGTTATAGCTTTTTTTTCCTTTACTGGGAAACAGAATATTCTGCTGATCTCCAATACCGAGGACAAAGGTCACTGGTGTGTTGAAAGAAAGTATCGGGCTATCAGGCGAGAAAAAGATTTTGTCTTTCTATATCGAGGAAGAAAAGCTTTCATATTTAGGAATAAGTGTTTATAGTACATTCATGCAGATAAACGTGTCAGATTCAGCAGCTTTTAGCTTTCTATTAGGCATCACAGGACAAGCTGTCTGCCTGAACTTCAACCCCATTGTATGAATGTAGATAGAACCATCCACTGGATGTTGGGCAAACGAACACTCCCGGGAAGTACTTGAAAACCAGAGTAATCTGAATGTACCTTACCTGGATAAATACGTTTTTATTATAATATAAGTATCGTCTGAATAGGACTGAATAGATTATGCAAAATAATCAACTTGTTTTAGGAGCCTGGGCTAAAAGTCAAACAAGGTGTACCCAGTAAGAGAGCAAGGTGAATGGAGTGGTAAGATTAGATCACAGCCTGGAGGTAGAGGTATGTGAGGTATTAATAAGTTACAGGTATGGTGCCACGTATTGTGGAGGCAAGGGTCTAGCTAAGGAGCAATGCTTGTGATCAAGGTACCAAAACTACAACCACACTGTCCATACATTTTATTTGATCTGAAAAACAGATTTTCACAAGTATCCTAAGAAATTAAACAAGCATTTATCTAAAATGCTGTATTTACGCAGACTGCATAAAAGATATTGATCGGAGCAGGATAGATTTCTGGCAGCAGGGCACAGCATCAGCACACAGCATCGTCCATGTGCCGGAGGAAAGGCGTGTTGCGATAGTAACTACGAAAAGAGGACACAGTCTCCTATGAGTCCATGGGCTCTCTTCGAACAGGGACCTGCCCTTCTGAAAATTTGTTGTAGGTTACTGTAATAAAAACAGAAGACTAGGACGTTAGAAAGCTTACTCATTGCTCTGGTCTAGTATGGTGGGAGCAGGAATAGAATGCACTAAATCAGAATATTAGTCTAGAATTAAGGGTTTCAAGAAAGATGTATGAGGGACAGGAAGTACCAACATCGATGAAAGGTTACACAATCCTTCAAGGACCACTGTCATCTCAAAACTATTTTTTATTAAAATAATCCTTCCTAAGTTGTGAAAAGGAAATGGTTTTCTTTAAATGAAGTATATGTAAAAAATGAGAAACTAATTCCTAGCATTAGTATATGACAGGATCCATCAGCCATATACACACACCTTGGGTCAGACGGTATTTGAAATCCGACAGTTAGTCTCTATGGTCTTCCCAGCTTCACTCCCCACACAGACGTTGGGAAGACCATAGAGAAAGTTTGATAAAGATCTATCAGATCTAGATGTTCAGTAGAATGAGTTCCTCAAGCAGAAATTATGTTTTTAGGAGTATCATTGAGACTCACTATTTATTTTTTAAATGTAGACTCAGGTTATGGAACCATCATAATGGTCTTCATGGGAGTGACAGCACCATCTTAGTTAAATCATCTTTGAAAATTAAAATTGTGGAGCTAATGTTCTGTAGGGCACTTATTCTAAAATTGTAAAAGTCTATCATGTCTATTTGGCAGTCTTTGTTCTAGAGAGATAACCATTATGACACTCTCCAATAAGTCAGAAGGTAAGGCATGGTACTCTATGTGTTTGTACCACCTTAGACTATGTTATAAACCATTTCGGTTCTCCCCTATCCTAGGGAGAAAACCCCTACCAACTGTTTTTGTTATATATGTGTGTTGCAATCATAATCTGGAATGTTAGTTATATTAAAAACAGCTAACACAATAACTTACTGTGTTAACCATGTATTTGAGGTCCAATGTATATATTCCAGGTATTGAAAAGGTTTAGATGACTTCACTTTAATTCCTGGTAGCATAAATTGCATCAGGACTAACATTTATTTGTCATTATCAGAACAGTACTGGATAACGGTGCTTCTATTTCCAGACAGATGTGATTCATCTCAAAATGCTGTACAATAAATTATAGCACAAATATCCTCTGCTCTGGAAGGTGATCAGAACAAAGTAGCACACACACGTTAGCACATAATTATATAGATGATTCACTCAAAATTAATCACTGAAAATTATACAGATTTTATATAACTTTCTATTCTCTTTATATCAATTAACAAAATGTTTAGAAGGGGAGTGGAATTGATGGGGAACTTTCTTAGGGTAAATTAAGATAGATGAATTGATGAGGACGTTTATAAGAATACTGGAATTGATAGAAGCCGTTTTAAGGTTAGATTAATTGATGGGGGCCTTTATAAGGTTAGACGAACTTTAAAAGGTTAATGCATTGGTGGGGATATTTATAAGGTTAGATAAATTGGTGGTAGATGCATTGGTGGGGATATTTATAAGGTTAGATAAATTGGTGGTAGATGCATTGGCGGGGATATTTATAAGGTTAGATAAATTGGTGGTAGATGCATTGGTGGGGATATTTATAAGGTTAGATAAATTGGTGGTAGATGCATTGGTGGGGATATTTATAAGGTTAGATAAATTGGTGGTAGATGCATTGGCGGGGATATTTATAAGGTTAGATAAATTGGTGGTAGATGCATTGGTGGGGATATTTATAAGATTAGATAAATTGGTGGTAGATGCATTGGCAGGGATATTTATAAGGTTAGATAAATTGGTTTTAGATGCATTGGTGGGGATATTTATAAGGTAAGATAAATTGGTGGTAGATGCATTGGTGGGGATATTTATAAGGTTAGATAAATTGGTGGTAGATGCATTGGTGGGGATATTTATAAGGTTAGATAAATTGGTGGTAGATGCATTGGCGGGGATATTTATAAGGTTAGATAAATTGGTGGTAGATGCATTGGTGGGGATATTTATAAGGTTAGATAAATTGGTGGTAGATGCATTGGCGGGGATATTTATAAGGTTAGATAAATTGGTGGTAGATGCATTGGTGGGGATATTTATAAGATTAGATAAATTGGTGGTAGATGCATTGGCAGGGATATTTATAAGGTTAGATAAATTGGTGGTAGATGCATTGGCGGGATATTTATAAGGTTAGATAAATTGGTGGTAGATGCATTGGCGGGGATATTTATAAGGTTAGATAAATTGGTGGTAGATGCATTGGCAGGGATATTTATAAGGTTAGATAAATTGGTGGTAGATGCATTGGCGGGGATATTTATAAGGTTAGATAAATTGGTGGTAGATGCATTGGTGGGGATATTTATAAGGTTAGATAAATTGGTGGTAGATGCATTGGCGGGATATTTATAAGGTTAGATAAATTGGTGGTAGATGCATTGGCGGGGATATTTATAAGGTTAGATAAATTGGTGGTAGATGCATTGGCGGGATATTTATAAGGTTAGATAAATTGGTGGTAGATGCATTGGCGGGGATATTTATAAGGGTAGATAAATTGGTGGGGACATTTATAAGACTACAGGAATTGTTGAAGACCTTTGTAAGGATAGATAAATAGATAAGAGTACAGGAATTAATCGTGACCTTTATAAGGCTAGTGTCAGGATCCTATCCTGATAACTATGTTTTATCTTCAAACACAACTAGGTGTGGGAAATAGTGGCGCTTGTGTAGTATTGTATTGAACTGTGTTATCGTTAGCTGCTGAATACACTCTGTGGGTACTCCCAGTATCCCACCACAAAGTTTCTTGGTGTTTATTACTATGTTATATCTTCATTTATTTCTGTTCCTTTAAATACAGTACCTGTTTCTCGCCTCTAGTGGCCTCCCTAGCCACTAGCCACCTCAGTCTCACACCTGCATAGCATGTATCAAGTATGCTATAAAAGGCTATACCCGACAATCCAAGTGGCCTTTACATTGAAGCTGATGTTCTTACTAAAAGACTTCCGATCCTGGCTCCTGTGAAGCAAGCTGTGACTTGCCTTCATTGCTTCTAACCTGATTCACTACCAACCCTGCTCCATACCAACCTGGATAACCTGCAACACTGCTTTATCCTGCCAACCTGGTTTACTACCAACCCCGCTCCATGCCAACCCTGCTTCATATCAACCTTGATAACCTGCAACTCTGCTTTATCCTGCCAACCTGGTTTACTACCAACCCTGCTCCATACCAACCCTGCTCCATACCAACCTGGATTACCTGCAACACTGCTTTATTATGCCAACCTGGTTTACTGCTAACCCTGCTCCATAACAATCCTGCTTAACCCCTATCTGGACATTGCTGCTTACTTTTATTTACAAGGTGTTATTTTCTTACCCTGAAACCTTATTCTTTGTACCTGTCTTATTATTCTTCATATACTGTTATCTCTAGCTTTCTTATTATTTGCACAACTGTTTATTATCTTTCTAGGGCATATTACCTTAACGTTTATTTCTCTCTCTTCCCTTCTCCCTATTATTTCATTCTATACGTTAACCTGCTGATATGTCAAAACCTGCCGATAAAGCCTCTTTTGTCAACTCTGGCCAAAGCCTCCTGTCTGACCTGAGCAAGATCATGACAGCTAGTTGAATTAGTGGGAAAACTTATAAGGGTAGGTGTATTGGTGGAGAAATGTATCCGGGTAGATGAATTGATGGGGACCTTTATTAGGGTAGATTACCTGGTTGGGACCTTTAAAACGGTAGATGAATTGTTGGGGACATTTATAAGAGTACAGTAATCGATGGCAACCTTTGTAAGGTTAGATGAATTGGTGGGGACATGTATAAGGCTGGATGAATTAATGAGAACATTTATATGATTAGATAAATTGGGGGGATAGGGGACATTTATAAGGTTAGATAAATTGGTGGGGACATTTATACGGTTAGATAAATTGGTGGGGACATTTATAAGGTTGGATAAAATGGATTGAATAGAGGAATTGTTGGAGACGTTTGTAAAAACAGATAAATAGATGGAGACCTTTAAAAGGGTAGCTGAATTGATGGGGACATTTATAAGAGTACAGTAATTGATGGTGACCTTTATAAGGTTAGATGGATTGGTGGGAACATTTAAAAGGGTAGATGAATTGGTGGAAATATGTAAAAGGTTAGCTGAATTAGTGGAGAAATTTAAAATGGTAGATGAATTGGTGGGAACATTTATAAGGGTAGATGTATGGGTGGAGACATTTAAAACGGTAGATGAATTGGTGGATATCTTGGTCATAACAGCTGCTGTCATATGTACTTGTCTTCATGTGGCTGCTGGGACATTGCCAGTGAACAGTGTGACCAGGGATTATGGCAAAGCCAGACTGTTATACATTAATTTTAATGTAAATACTCATGGGATGCCAGGGGTAACTGGATCTAAAACAAAGAAATATACCCAGAGACCTGCCATATTAGCTAGACTAGCTGGAATCTGTACAAGAAGTCCAAAGCGCAAAGAGGTAGAATTACATATATTCTGCATTTAAATTTCCTTATGCTCCCTTGCCACTTGCTTTTATTTATTATCTTTTCTTCCTTGTGCTGGGTCTCAATATCTGGGTGCAGCCATTTTTTTCGACTCTGGCCATGATTTCATGCAGTGTGACAGTTCCGATGAGGAATAAATATAATGGTTGCTGGTCGAGGATACCAGGAGATTAAGTACTTCTTTTTCCACCAATTAGCGATAAATTTATCCCCCACCAAGATCTTATTCTTCAACATAAAGTAAATATTTGAGGTTCTTCCAAAGCCCCGGGTCTGGGGCAGGAGCCCCACAGCCCATCCTAAGAGTGGAGCTAATGATCAAGTTGACCCTAATCAATAATGTTCAAGTGATCTACTATCAAACTGAATGAGATCAGGAAATCAAGGAAACTATCCCTTGATCAAGGTACCAGTAGTTGCCAAAACGTTGGGAGGTTCCGATGACGTGTCTCACTCTGGTATGCTAGTTGCTGGAATTGGTGGACTGATGTTATTACCGAACCCTCTTTCTCAGTTTACGTTTGCTATTTGTAATTGATTTATTGTATAAAGGATATTGAATATTATCTGACGTGGGCTGCTGTATTGTAATCAAACACGGAAACTACAATTTATTTATTTTTGTCTTTTAGATGTGCTGTATCTGCCCATTCTTTTTCAGATAATGAAATCTTTGCTTTTATAGACATTCCTTTACTACAAGGGCAGGCTGCCTTTTGCGTTACTGTTCAGAAAACAACTAAATAAATTTACACACTGATTAAATTATTGTCAATTTTGCAGTTCATTCATGCTTTTTATTGTACATAATTTGCCTGTGTTTTTTGATTATCTATTTTCTCTTGGCTGGTTATTAGAACTGCATTCTAATCTTTTATTATCTACTAGACAATGAGGCATAGTTTCAGTAATGATCGAACAACCAACACACTTTCAACTGAGTGATTATGCAGATGATTGGATACAGATCTAAGAATATGCTGCTATGTACAGATACAGAATGACCATACACTGCTCTGTGCACCTCGTTATTCAAAGATATTGACCAGATATAAAGATAAATGACATGCACTGCTCTGCTGGGCTACCTGTTTGTTTCATTTAGCTTTTTCATATGTTCTCATGCAAAATGCTGCTTTAACTCAATTGCTCTGTGACACTCTGCCCTGTGACCCCTTAAGATCTTAATTTATAAACGAAAACACAAGAGGCCATTTTATATTTCAATAGGCATTGCCTTGATGGCTCCACAAAAGCAGTAATTCTTGAAGATATTGTCCTTTTATCTGACATTACAGCCAGACCTCCCAACTGGTCACACACCGACCTGTCTATCTAAATTGGCCATGGAACCATGGTGGTCTCTTAACTCGACTATATGAACAGTACTGCTCCCATCCCAGCAATAACATACACACATACACATACCCCAACTCCCAGAGACCTGAGAACACATTAATGGTGGTACTTCACTTGTCATTCCCGAGCTCAGACATTAGGGACATCAAGGACCATACTAATAAATAAAGATGTGAATGGTATACTGGGAGCACACATAGCACCAGCAGCCCCAAATACCTCACACCATAAGCGATAACTTTCACTATAATTGAATGAATGGACTTATAAAATATAGCTGATAACACTGTGATACGTTGAGAATTTAAAGTAAACCTGAAATTGCAGCTTCTCACGCTTTGCCAGCAATTCCAATGGAGCTCTTTGGAACTCTAACCTCATCTCTGGAGTCACTAGAATTCCTCTTCAATAGGTATCAAAGGCTTTCCAAGCTAAAGGGGGTCTAAAAAACCCAACCCTTTTTAGGGGGTAGACATTTTTCTATGTATAATGCCCAAGCGAGTGCTATTAATTATTCCCCCTCCTCCCCCCATTGTGCAGTAATTCCTGAAAAAAAAAAAAAAGATTTTGAATTACCTGGAATCCAGCAGCTGCCTTATATGTTCCTGCCTGATGTCAGCCAGGGTCTTGCGCAGACCAATGACAAGCTTCTCATAGAGAAGAGAGCACATGCGCGCAATCTAAGCCAGCAAGGGGAGAGGCAGTGGGGAGGTAGAAATGTATTCGTTTATTTATCTTTGAAATGAGCAATCGTATTGGGAGGCAGGTAGAGAAACACGTCCCCTTGAAGAAACTGCATGCAAGGAAAAATTAAATATGTCTGTTGCCAACATGTTGTGTGCACTGACAACGTATTTTATGCACAGAAATGAACGTGTGCCGGGGTTGTAACTAGCCCCTCGCACACAAGTGCAGATTACTCTGTATGTGTAGCTCTTCCAGCGGAAACTCCAGCACATACAGACACCTACAATCATGACCACTTTAAATCACTGAAGTGGTCATGGTGATTGGAGCAACCCTTAAAATTAATGCAGCCCTGATAATGAGTAGTTAAACAAACTTTAACTTATCTGTAAGCCTCCCATGATTTATATATATATATCTCGAATAAGGAAGAAGCTTGTTTTAACCTAATTCAGCCCAGTACCTTTGGGGGGTGGCTGGAATTTGCTACCTGTGTACTGGATTGACACACGGATAACGTTTAGTTGAGGCATTGATGCACTTTGGCTGCCCAGTTTATGAAGATACACTTCTTCTAGGGTTTGGCTGAGATCCATCTGGTATTCGGCTGCTTATTACTATAATTGCCTATTTAGTGAGATATATAATCATTTACATTTGGTTGATTTTTATCATACTGGGCTGCTTTGCTGTGTCCACTATATTTAGCTTCAGGCCACGTTTACTGTAAGGGTTTTTCCTACTAACTCCCCTTCTCTACCTTTCACCTAGATCAGTGGTAGACAACCTTTGGCACCCCAGATGTTCCGGACTACATCTCCCATGATGCTTTTACAGCTATAATGGTGGCAAAGCATCAGGGGAGATGTAGTCATAATTACATAGGCTAAAAACAGACATGCGTCCATCAAGTTCAGACTTTCTCACATCTGTTTTTGCTGTTGATCCAAAATAAGGCAAATAACCCAGTTTAAAGCACTTCTAGTTTTGCAACAAACTAGAAAAAACATCCTTTCTGACCCCAGAATCGCAGTCAGATTTATGCTCGGATCAAGAAGTCATTATTCCACAACTTAAAAATGATATACCTGTATATTGTGCTTTTGCAAGTATTTATCCAATTGCTGTTTAAACGTCTGTATAGACTGCGATATAACCACGTCTTCAGGCAGAGAATTCCACATCCTTATTGTTCTTACTGTAAAATCCTTTTCCTTAGACTGAATCTAATTTCTTCGAGTCTAAACACATGACCCTGTGTCCTATGTAAATTCCTGTTTATGGTTTGTATTGGCCCTGAATCAGTGACGTACACACAAGATCCCCGGTGCGAAAACTGATCCGTGCCCCCTCGCTTACACTGCACGGGCCAGGCCGCAACACATGGCGGTGGGCACCTGGTCGCAGGGCTGCGACCGCGGTATGTACACCAGTGCATGCAGATACACATACACTTAATTGACCACTACAGACACCCAGATCACATCAGCTCAATGAAGTGGTCTGGGTGCCAGGTCCCTCTAGTTTTAACCCTGCAGCTGAAAACATAGCAGTTTCAGAGAAACTGCTATGTTTACACCGAGGGTTAATCCAGCCTCTAGTGGTTGTCTCACTGACAGCCGCTAGAGGCGCTTCCGCGATTCTCACTGTGAAAATCTTGCGCATTCAAAACTGAGAGGCGGATCAGGGCGGAGAGATCCCCAGTGCCAAGGGAGCCCAGTGCTGGAGAAAGGTAAGTGCTGAAGGGGTTTTAACCCTTATAGCCCAGCGGGAGGAGGGCCACAAGGGTGGGGGGGACCTAAGGAATATATAGTGCCAGGAAAACAAGAGATACAGATACATACACACATACAGACACACACTCATAGTGACAGACCCACATACACACTCACTGACAAACACATATACACTCTCACCAACAAACACACACTCACTAACAGACAAGCACACACACACTCTCACGAACAGACGCATACACACTAGCTAACAGACACACACATTTACTGACAGACACACACTCAGTGACAGACATACATACACACTCACTGACAGACAGACACACATACACACTCACTTACAAAATATACACTCTCACAGACAAACACACACTCACTAACAGACACCAACCAGACTCACTAATAGACACACTCTCAATAACAGACAAACTCAAACTAACACAATCAGTAACAGACACACACAGTAACACACTCACTGACACAAAAATGAACACACTCACTGACACTCACTAGCAGACACACACTCAATAAGAGACACACACAAACTAACACACAACTAACACACTCAGTAACAGACACACACACAGTAACACACTCACTGACAAACATTAACACTAACACACATACACACTCAAATTTTTTTTTTCATTTAATCCCCAGCCTCCCTACCTTTGAGAGTGCTGAGGGGATTCCAGCTTTCTTACTGGCCTTAGCCACTGCTGACTTACATTGCACATTGTTGCCTAGTTTGTTGTCTATAACAATTCCCAAATCCTTCTTCAGTGTTGTTATCCCTAATTCACTATTATTAAGGTATAGGTTGCTTGTGCATCATTTGCTTTTATCTACTGTACATTAGATTTCATCTGCCGTTTGAGGGCCCAGTCCCCCAATATATCTAATTCCCTTTGCAGCAAAGTAATATCCTGCTCAACATCTGGAGTGCTTGCCCCTGATCTGACCAAGATGGATATGGCAGTATGTCACATTGTTTAATGGTTAGAGCCGCAATAGGTGTCAAGGTGGAGGTACTGTTACTGTACCTAAGTTGTCCAAGCATGTCTGCGCAATGCTCTGACTTCCAGCTAGTTTTTTCAACAACAGTCTATGTGCATCTATGTCCCATCACAACCCTATAAAAATATATTTTTTTGCATATTCTAGTAAAACTGCGCATAGAAGGTGCCATTGCGTGACCTGTACTTAGACATGGCAGCGTTCCCAGGGAAGCAAATTCAGAGAGGGTAAGGAAATATCTGCATCCAAAATGTAACTCAACTGGAGATCGAAAGGGAACCCCACATCTCGGAAGGTGCAAAAACAATAGACTAAAATAATTGCCTTGACATTTGTATTAAGAATTGCCAGACTGATGAACTAAAATGGGTATTTAATCTTATAATGGTAAGTGAATAAAAAGGAACACACAGATTCAGTTTTGTTCCAAACCCAACAATTAGAACACCATGAGAAAATGAGAAATTCTAACGAGGATAATGTAACAGCAGGCTGGTTTTGCTAATCACAGTGTTTGTATACGTTATACTGTAAAAAATGATCTCTTGTGTTAAACAAGGGATGGGTTACACCAGAAAGTACCAGTAAGCTGATATAACAGTGCAGCACATCCAAAGACTTTATATTTTCAGACTACTTGCACAGCTTGGTCTGGACCCATTACCAGAAATGAAATGAACCTTGAGACACCTTAGATTTATAAATATCATGGAGGCCTGTTGGGGTGTGTTCTGGACCCCCTTCGCCTCCCTTCCTGCAAATAGTAAACTTATTTCTAGTCCAGCGAGTTACCACTCTGCCCACCAAGAGATTGCCTACAAAACAATCAGGAACAAATCCCATCTGGCTGTCTGACTGCATGTAAAAATGTTCTCCTATTTATTCATTTTACCAAAAGTGCAGATTTCAACAGAAATTGGCACTTTTATAAATGGACCATGTTACACCCCCTGGGCTGTCAATCGGACAACAGGTCCTGGTACTTCCTGGTTTGGTTAGCTCAGTGGATATAAACTCAAGAGGCGGTGAGCTACATTGGGAAGTCTGTGATTGCATGTAAGTATCTCATAATTCAGTATGAAAAATATATAAATGAAGGGAAAACAAATCTAATTTTTTTTTAATCACTTTTGTCTATTATAATTTTAATGCAACAAGTGCAACTAAAGGCAAATTCTATATAACCCTAACACTAACTCCAATACGTGCACTAACCTTAACCCTAACTAATCCTAACATTCTACCTCCGAACGTTTCAGATGTACGAAGAGGGGACACTTTCATTTTAGGGGTGTGAGCTGGCTTATGGCCTGGAACAAGGCTATCTTGAGAAATTTTACGTGCCTTAGTAATAACAATCAATGTAACTTTTAGATAGTAGATGTATTTTAGAACGAGAACAATGTATCTTCTGAACACATTTATTGTGGTTTAAAGACACATTACAGGGAGTTATACACTTAGACTCGCCAACAATATGGAGCTCCTAGAAAAGACAGACATCTGAATAGAAAAGTAAGTTAACTGGGCCTAACTAGGGACTGTCCTCCTAAATAGGGAAAGTTGGGTGGTATGTAACATTAACACTAATCTTAGAGACAGCTACCCTAACACTAAGGTTAGAGTAAGTTATACTGAGGGGGTGTGAGGATGCAGAGTCTAAATTCATCCAATGCTCCAGTAATCCAGAAACATTCATAGCATCAAATCACAATCTGCCACCACGGCGACAGTCCGTACAATGCCACCATTTACTGCCTGCTTTGTATCCATGCTGCTGCTTAAAGGGAACATGTTTGTTCTAGAATTATATTTTTTTAATTAAACCAAATGTGCAGGTATGGGTGGAGAACTGCACTCTGTTACCTAGCTGCTGTTAATCTAAAACCCCTGTAATTTTCGGTCAGCCATTGGTCATTGGCTGAAGGAAAATTATGGCAGTTATAGTCCGACAACAACTGAGCTGCCACAGCTCAACGTGTCGCTATAAGATCTAAGGTGATATGAATAGAATCAAGGGGGTTATAGAAGAATCCATGTTTTAGAAAGACAGATCGCCATAGCGATACCTTGCAGACAATGTAATCTGCAGTGACACGAAGGCAGACTGCACTGCACCAATGCCGCAATGAAATGGTTAATAATTACGTAATCTAGTGGCAAAGCAAAAATCCGTACAGTCACAAACAGTTAATCAAATGAGAAAATCAAATGAAAATCAGTTTATTTTGCCAATTATCCAGTAGTGTTCTTGTCTCATTTTTGTCCGACACACGTATTTTTGTACAAAAAGACTAAGAATGGAGAGAGGCTATTTTTGGCTTCTAGGAATGAGAGCAAAGCAAAATTATTGATTGCAAGCAAGCGCAGACTGTGTCTCCATGGCAACAGCAGTGCTGCTGGGTGACAGAGTGAATTTTAACTAAGCTGTTATATATATATATATTTTTTAACTACACAAAGATGTCGGATTCTCTAGTTAAAGCTGCACTGCATATTGTCAGCAATATTTATATTGTCCATTTCTATACATTTTAAATATTTGGGTATGCATATTAGACAATCCATGAATTTAAAAAAAAAACATACAGTTTAAATACAAAATAATAATCGAATAACATTCTTAAAATTCATATTTATCAAAAACAATTTAAAATCAGTAAATGAATACTTGAATTAAATTGCAATACATAACATAACTGACCGCATCACAGTGCTGGTGTATTGTTTTAACCAAATTGTTAGATTATTAGGAAGTGCTGTCATCAATCATTGTATTCCCCTTGGGAGGATGACCTTACCGGGAACTGGAACTATGAAACTGAGGTATGCACAGCTTTTAAAGGGATAGAACTGGCACCATTACCACTACAGTGTGCTATAGTGGTTATAGGGCCTCGGTGCTGCCCCACAGTACGTAGTCAAACCATGTTCACATGATCTGGTGTGTGTGTGTATGTGTACATATATACAGTTGCAAGAAAAAGTATGTGAACCCTTTGGAATGATATGGATTTCTGCACAAATTGGTCATAAAATATGATCTGATCATCATCTAAGTCACAACAATAGACAATCACAGTCTGCTTAAACTAATAACACACAAAGAATGAAATGCTGCCATGTTTTTATTGAACACACCATGTAAACATTCACAGTGCAGGTGGAAAAAGTATGTGAACCCCTAGACTAATGACATCTCCAAGAGCTAATTGGAGTGAGATGTCAGCCAACTGGAGTCCAATCAATGAGATGAGATTGGAGGTGTTGGTTACAGCTGCCCTGCCCTATAAAAAACACACACCAGTTCTGGGTTTGCTTTTCACAAGAAGTATTGCCTGATGTGAATGATGCCTCGCACAAAAGAGCTCTCAGAAGACCTACGATTAAGAATTGTTGACTTGCATAAAGCTGGAAAGGGTTATAAAAGTATCTCCAAAAGCCTTGCTGTTCATCAGTCCACGGTAAGACAAATTGTCTATAAATGGAGAAAGTTCAGCACTGCTGCTAATCTCCCTAGGAGTGGCCATTCCTGTAAAGATGACTGCAAGAGCACAGCCCAAACTGCTCAATGAGGTGAAGAAGAATCCTAGAGTGTTAGCTAAAGACTTACAAAAGTCACTGGCAAATGCTAACATCCCTGTTAGCGAATCTACAATACGTAAAACACTAAACAAGAATGGATTTCATGGGAGGATACCACATAGGAAGCCACTGCTGTCCAAACAAAACATTGCTGCACGTTTACAGTTTGCACAAGAGCACCTGGATGTTCCACAGCAGTACTGGCAAAATATTCTGTGGACAGATGAAACCAAAGTTGAGTTGTTTGGAAGAAACACACAACACTATGTGTGGCGAAAAAAAGGCACAACACACCAACATCAAAACCTCATCCCAACTGTGAAGTATGGTGGTGGGGGCATCATGGTTTGGGGCTGCTTTGCTGCGTCAGGGCCTGGATGGATTGCTATCATCGAAGGAAAAATGAATTCCCAAGTTTATCAAGACATTTTGCCAGAGAACTTAAGGTCATCTGTCTACCAGCTGAAGCTCAACAGAAGATGGGTGTTGCAACAGGACAATGACCCAAAGCATAGAAGTAAATCAACAGAATGGCTTAAACAGAAGAAAATACGCCTTCTGAGGTGGCCCAGTCAGAGTCCTGACCAGGGCCGCCATCAGGGGGTGACAACTGTGACTGTTGTCACCGGCCCGGCGGCCCTGGGGGGCCCGGACCCCACTTTCTTTCTCTGCACACATAGCGAATATCGCTATCTGTGTGCAGCCACGGGCCCCAGGCTCCCTGTTACCGCAGAGGGGGCCCAGGCAGCACACAGCTTCTCCTCTTCTCTTTTTTCTTCTAATAACTCTTGCGAGACCCGGTTACCATGGCAACGCTCCGCGGGTCTTGCGAGAGTTATTAGAAGAGAGAAGAGGAGAAGCTGTGTGCTGCCTGGGCCCCCTCTGCGGTCCCCCTCTGGGCCCCCATGCCACCGGACCACCACAGATGGAATCTCCCCCCTCCCTGGATACAGGTAAGCAGGGAGGGGGGAGAAACATTTAATTAAATTAATAAAAAATAATGTTAAAATGCCCCTCCCACCCCAGATTGCACATTTACACACACTGCATACACTAACACAACACACACACTGCATACACCAATACAACACACACACACTGCATACACTAACACAACACACACACTGCATACACTAACACAAAACACACACTGCATACACCAATACAACACACACTGCATACACTAACACAACACACACACTGCATACACCAATACAACATGCACTGCAATACAACACGCACTGCATACACTAACACAACACACACACACTGCATACACTAACTGCATACACACACTGCATACACTAACACAACACACACACTGCATACACTAACTGCATACACACACACTGCATACACTAACACAACACACAACACACACTGCATACACCAATACAACACACACTGCATACACTAACACAACACACAACACACACTGCATACACCAATACAACACACACTGCATACACTGACACAACACACACACACTGCATACACTAACACAACACACACACTGCATACACTAACACAACACACACACACTGCATACACTAACACAACACACACACTGCATACACTAATACAACACACACACTGCATACACTAACACAACACACACACACACTGCATACATTAACACAACACACACACACACTGCATACAATAATACAACACACACTCTGCATACACTACACATTAACACACTCTGCATTCGTTACACTAACACACACTCTGCATCCGCTACACTAACACACAATCTGCATCCGCTACACACTAACACACTCTCTGCATTCACTACACATTAACACTCTGCATTTACTACACTAACACACACACTGCATCCTTCAACAGAAATCTGGCAATTAAACTGTATATCCCATGAACTCCTTCTGTGCACAGGTTTATGGAATAGACACAACAATCTTTTCACTGTTTTCAGTTAATTAACTAGGGTAGAGGTGTAGCGTGGGTTGCCAGCACCAGTATTGCATCCCATAACCCATGGACAGTTTGCACTCCATAGTCCCTTAACGGGTGCCTTGATTCCTTAATCCTTCCTTGCCCACCTTGTCTCCATCCAGTCTATACACATTACTTTAGGCATGAGGTGGACTTTTAAAATTATGCAACAAAGCCATCGGTGTCACACACATCATGGAGACAAAGTCAGGCAGGGAAGGAGAGACTTGCCTATCTCGGTGCCCATTACCAGCGTACCGGTATACCACCATTTAATAGGGAAATCATTCTATTAATAAACATTATGTAATTAATTGATAAGGACTGTTACGTGGCAATGTTTATTTGCTCCGTCATGTTAAAAAACTGTGTAGAATGTTCGAACACCGGGAGATGAGGATGCCCAGATGCTCTGAACTCTAAATAGGAACCTCTGCTGACTTGCATACACATTGAACAGGTAAGGTAAAATGATGGGTTTATTAAATGTTTCAAATTTAGGATTTTTTGCGGTTATTCTAAGACATTGTATTGCATGATGCCATCATAGATATTGGGGTTTAAATTGTGATCTGCAGTGAACTGAACACTGAATTGCATGTTAAGCACATAGACCACCCAAAACGTAAAATTAAGATCTGATAGAGACGGTGAAAATCTCCATAACTCTCCATGGGATTAGCACAGAATATGGTGATACTGGTTACTTTTATTTTTTATGAAGTTCCAGAGATTGAATCGTTGAGCGAGACCTGTTGCCATATGATTAACAGTACGGCACAACCAGTATTAAAAGACACCTGGTGGGAAACACATGACTTGGCAGGTAATGAAAATGGTTATCCAGTGCCAATGATACAGGATAAAGGAGAAGCAGATCACACTGGTTGGGGATACCAGGACTAGTAGTTTTAAGGAACAGTCCAAGCACCATAACCACTACATTGCGCTTGTATAGTGGTTATGGTACAAGGAATGTTCTGGCACCCCCAATTGTAACGAGTCAAACCATTTTAGGACATTTGTCTTGATACCTGGGGACTACTGTGCACCACTCCCTGCCTCCAATACAACTGAAGAAGCCTCCATAGGTGAAATGCGTGAAGTGGATTTTTTATGGACTTTTCTCATAGAGTGATTTTTTTACACATTTGTTCTTTATGTATAATAAACAGTTATATTACTTTTTATCACTCTGAGATACCAATTTATTATTTTTTCCTGGTTACCATCTTATTCCTTGGTGGGGATTATACCACCTAAGCTTTATTAACTAGAGTGAGGCACGCTCTAGCAAATGTGAGTACGAAACTTTATACACATTTATTATCTTCAAGGTATTAGTATATACTAGACTATGTGGATTCCTATGCCTTTCTATGTGTTCTTTGTTTGAGACCATCAAGACGCTGACCATCTCTAACTAATCCAGAGACAGGGATTATTCCATCTATGCGCAAGAAAAGTAGAGCTCTGTATTAGCTCTGATAAATGTGAGTGTGCATTTATCTATTTGCTGTTTATTAATCAAATTATCTACAGTATTACACTATCACTTTGTATATTTTTCTTTTTGAGGTTGATTATTGATATAACACGATCATAAGGATCCGAGTATGTATATTCGTATCACAATAAGGGCGCGGTTTCCTTTTTTTCTTGTTCACAAATTGTTCTATTACAAGGTTGGGAATCCTTGTGTTGGTCACTGCTGCCCACTCTTTATTGTATATATCACTATAGTGAGCGCCTAATCCTGTCTGTTTTCCAATACAACTGGCTGAGAAAAGTGCAAGGCATAGCTCATTGGCTGAGAGAACTGCAGGGCTTAGCTCATTGGCTAAGAGAATGACAAGGCTTAGCTCATTGGCTGAATGAACTACAAGGCCTAGCTCATTGGCTGAGAGAACTGCAGGGCTTAGCTCACTGGCTGAATGAACTGCAGGGCTTAGCTCATTGGCTGAGAGAACTGCAGGGCTTAGCTCATTGGCTGAGAGAATTGGAGGGCTTAGCTCATTGGCTGAGAGAATTGGAGGGCTTAGCTCAGGAGAACTAATAGAATACCCTATGCTTCAGTTCTCAGTAAGCTGTAGTGGAGTATGGGAGCGGCTCCCAGCAGACCCTGGGTGAGAAGCTAAACCATAGTAAAACAGAATAACTCCTTACAAATTCACCACATTACAGATGTAGTGGTTATGGTGCTTGGAGTAAAATATATATATTTCCTGCTTTGGGAAACAATCAGAAATCTGTTACATGTCTGGCTTTGGCTTCTTTTGGATCAACATTTTAAACAGTGGAGTGAAAAAGAATGCTTTAAATGGTTTAAAACAATATAACTACATTACAAAGTCACTAATATTGAAAACAATGGGAGGACCGGGATTGGCAGAGAGGTCTCAGTCATGTCCTGCTCCCTGTAGAAGCTATAGCAGGTCTATAACAAACCACGGATCTTCACAAATGTGCATCTCTTCATTACTTGTGCATCTTTTTAAATGCATGACAATGGGAGGGAGTCGTGTCTCTTTAACATTATACACTTTCCTTTTGCAGATTTTTAAATCTCAGCACGTGTAGCATGCACACAAGCAGACAGCATCTCTTGGTCCTCCCCAGAGAGAGCCGAGACACAGCACAGGTGGTCAGGGGCTGCAGAACATCCCAAATCCCAGTGCTACAAAGAGTAAATTAGTCTGTGTGCTGTAAACTGATAGAATCCTCAGCATGGCGTGATGTGATAAGTGAAAATACTCTGCTTATCCCACCACACCATTTACACGGGGGTTTATGGGATAACATAAGATGCCATTGATCAGAGTGAGAAGCTCCTGATTGGATTGTACCCACAGAAAACTCCCTAAAATGTTCGGGTATGGGAAACTTTCATGGCGGGTTTATTCTTTGAAATTTGATATAATTTATCATTGATTTCTATTCCTTTGTATTATCTGTATATTGCATTAAATAAGAGGGAGTCACTTTGGCTGTATTGTCAAGCCACTCACTATTCGCAATCTCTCTGAAATAAAACAAATAGCTTTCTGTTCACTAAATTCACTTTTTTTTTATTGTATGTAATTCTATAAGAGACACATGGGCTTGTTAACCTGGATACCCTTTAACGGAACATTTAATCCCATTTACAATAAAAACCCACAGAACAACGAATAACTGCTCCTGGTGTTTTACAGCTGTACAAATGTGGACAGAAAAGATGTTGTGTTTCCTAACTTTTGCCACTGGAGGGTGCAAGTTGATAAGTATTTAGCTAAACTAGTCTAATTCCGTCTAATTCTTACTGCATAGTATACAGTATATCTTAGAGTTAAATTGTTAATATAAAGAATTGAGACACCGTTCTCTATATTAATGATTCTGCTATAGCAGGAATACAAAGAGAGAGCTGAAAATATAAAACTCCCCTATTCTCAGTGTGAATAAAGCTTTTGACAGTTGATTAAATCCCATTCAAAGCATTTTACTCCTAATATGAAAACAGATCATGCATTTTGTTCAGCACTCATATACAGTAATTGAATGTATAGTTTTCTATTAGAACACGTCTTTTAGAAATAAATAATTGATTTAAAACACAAAGTTCCTTTCACCTTGTGCGTTACAATGGGCTGATAATCAGACACATTCTTTGGAACATCACAATATGGAGGTCTACCACCCACATTGCTTTGCAAAGTGCTGGTCATACATCTGGCACTCAAAGGGTTCCTTAACCCCTTAAGGACACATGACATGTGTGACATGTCATGATTCCCCTTTATTCCAGAAGTTTAAGGGGTTAAGGCACCATGATTATATTTAACAACAAAAAAACAGATTCGCACACAGGTCAGGTGCTCTGGGAACTTATCTTCCAGACTGCGTTATTTACCAGTCAGCCCGGTATCTGCACTGTGTGGCACTGCATGGCACAGCTGGTATCCTAGAGAATCCGGGGTGATCAGGGGCTCTTCTGCCAAACCCATGCTTTGCCATGGAGAATGAGAACTTTGAATTCCCAGCTCAGTTCTAGCTGTGTCACCTCCTTGTGCCCCTTTGCCACACTGTGCTGCTGGCCATCACTCTGGGCAGAACTGGCATATAAATTATAGGTCATGCCAGGGAGAAGGGTGGTAGAGAACAGCCCACTCATACCCACCACTAATCTACCAGAAACGATTACCCTGACAGCATGGAAAGGATGGAACATGGGAGAGGGGAATGATGTAATGTCCAAAATAAATAAATGAAATTAAATTCCATGCATTCACAAAAGCCATGTGACTCATGGTAGCCATTGAACTGAAATAAATGACTATTGTTGGAGCTTTTAATTGCTATAACTGTACAGTTATTCACTAAGCACAACATTATCGATGCTGTGTTTGCTGATTAAAACAGTTCACCAATAAATATTTCTGTGAGGTCATTATGAAATTATATAAACAATTATATGTGATAATATAATCTATTCTCATTTCTAAACCAATAAAATAAGGCCATTTATAAAGGATGTACAGGGACATCAAACCTTGTTGGAGACAGTTACTGGTCCAGATACTTTCTGGCTGATGTCATATCAGAGGTCTGCAGATGTCAATGGGCTAGCTAGATACAGGCATAGGCAACCTTCGGCACTCCAGATGTTTTGGACTACACCTCCTATGATGCTTTACAAGCATTTTAGGTGTAGGAGCATTATGGGGGATGTAGTCCACAACATCTGGAGTGCCGAAGGTTGTCTATCCTTGAGCTAGACCGATAGTGAAACAAATGCTACTTGGGACTGAGATATGAATATTTTTACCTGCAGTACCATATATGGCCACTTGGAAAGTCAAGGCTGCAACAATCCTTCTATAGTTCTATGCTTCTTCTTTGAGATTTTTACACAATAATTTTAATGAGGGCGCAAAGTCAATGCTCTGACAATGCAGGCATAGACTGTGTTCAAAAAGCATTCCTTTATAGACCTTATGCCACAGGGCTAAACTGTTCAACGTTGATGTTACAGAGTTACAGCTGTCTCTGCACCAGATCTACACAGCTTTATTACTGGACTGTTACATCGTAAGAGATCAGGGATAGGGATCCATTGATCAAGGAGTCTCTGCACCAGATCTACACAGCTTTATTACCGGACTGTTACATTGTAAGAGATCAGGGATAGGGATCCATTGATCAGGGAGTCTCTGCACCAGATCTACACAGCTTTATTACAGGACTGTTACATCGTAAGAGATCAGGGATAGGGATCCATTGATCAGGGAGTCTCTGCACCAGATCTACACAGCTTTATTACTGGACTGTTACATTGTAAGAGATCAGGGATAGGGATCCATTGATCAGGGAGTCTATGCACCAGATCTACACAGCTTTAATAATAGACTGTTACATTGTAAGAGATCAGGAATAGGGATCCATTGATCAAGTTGTCTCTGCTCCAGATCTACACAGCTTTATTACCGGACTGTTACATTGTAAGAGATCAGGGATAGGGATCCATTGATCAGGGAGTCTCTGCACCAGATCTACACAGCTTTATTACCGGACTGTTACATTGTAAGAGATCAGGGATAGGGATCCATTGATCAGGGAGTCTCTGCACCAGATCTACACAGCTTTATTACTGGACTGTTACATCGTAAGAGATCAGGGATGGGGATCCATTGATCAGGGAGTCTCTGCACCAGATCTACACAGCTTTATTACAGGACTGTTACATCGTAAGAGATCAGGGATAGGGATCCATTGATCAGGGAGTCTCTGCACCAGATCTACACAGCTTTATTACTGGACTGTTACATCGTAAGAGATCAGGGATAGGGATCCATTGATCAGGGAGTCTCTGCACCAGATCTACACAGCTTTATTACTGGACTGTTACATCGTAAGAGATCAGGGATAGGGATCCATTGATCAGGGAGTCTATGCACCAGATCTACACAGCTTTAATAATGGACTGTTACATTGTAAGAGATCAGGGATAGGGATCCATTGATCAAGTTGTCTCTGCACCAGATCTACACAGCTTTATTACCGGACTGTTACATTGTAAGAGATCAGGGATGGGGATCCATTGATCAGGGAGTCTCTGCACCAGATCTACACAGCTTTATTACAGGACTGTTACATCGTAAGAGATCAGGGATAGGGATCCATTGATCAGGGAGTCTCTGCACCAGATCTACACAGCTTTATTACTGAACTGTTACATTGTAAGAGATCAGGGATAGGGATCCATTGATCAGGGAGTCTCTGCACCAGATCTACACAGCTTTATTACAGGACTGTTACATCGTAAGAGATCAGGGATGGGGATCCATTGATCAGGGAGTCTCTGCACCAGATCTACACAGCTTTATTACAGGACTGTTACATCGTAAGAGATCAGGGATGGGGATCCATTGATCAGGGAGTCTCTGCACCAGATCTACACAGCTTTATTATTGAACTGTTACATTGTAAGAGATCACGGATAGGGATCCATTGATCAGGGAGTCTCTGCACCAGATCTACACAGCTTTATTACAGGACTGTTACATCGTAAGAGATCAGGGATGGGGATCCATTGATCAGGGAGTCTCTGCACCAGATCTACACAGCTTTATTACTGAACTGTTACATTGTAAGAGATCAGGGATAGGGATCCATTGACCTGGGAGTCTCTGCACCAGATCTACACAGCTTTATTACTGGGCTGTTACATTGTAAGAGATCAGGGATAGGGATCCATTGATCAGGGAGTCACACTAAAGAAGAGAGATACATACACTGTTCATCCCGCTCGAGATAGAGGGGCCTTATTTCACGTTCTCTGTAGATATGACTTGCATTATCCAAGGCGACTTGTCAATAAGTCCGGCACCGTTTAATGATCTGATGCTATATTTAGCCGTCAGGAGCAGTTTTTAGTTGAAGATGCTCAGTGCGGATTTCAATTACACATATAGGACATTTTTGCTAACTCAGTCTGGGAGAAGTCACAAGATCTGCATTAAACCTTTTAGTATGAGATGGCTCAGAATACATTATGTATTTAATAGTTACTTAAAAAGCTAGGGACACTAGCAGCAGGTTAGCATTGCATTGAAATGGTCACCATTAGCCATTAAATGCTTACAATAAAAGCATGAACAATATTTGCCATCATGGGGTACAGGCAGTACTTTAATATGCCGTAGCTATAATGCCACACAGTCAGATTAGGGGCACCCCTACACAGCACCCGTTTCAGGATTCAGTGATGGCTGCCATTCCATCTACTTTGCTTGGCTGCAAATCCTCTGATTCTCGAAGGATACCACAAAGGAGAGCAAGGGATGTCACCAGGGAACACACCCTCCTGCATCTAGGAGCTAAAACCAATAAGGATAGATTTCATTATGTGTGTAATACTGTGTATGTGTCTAGTAGTGTGTGTCTGTGTGTCTCTGGGAATGTGTATCTGTCTGTGTCTATGAATGCATATCTTTGTATGTATATCTGGGAATGTATATCTGTGTGTGTGTCTCTGAATCCATATCTCTGTATATATGTCTGGGAATGTGTATCTGTCTGTGTATCAGTGTGTGTCTGAATCCATATCTCTGTATATATGTCTGGGAATGTATATCTGTCTGTGTATCAGTGTGTGTCTGAATGCATATATCTGTATATATGTCTGGAAATGTGTATCTGTCTGTGTATCTGTGTGTGTCTGAATCCATATCTCTGTATATATGTCTGGGAATGTGTATTTGTCTGTGTATCTGTGTGTGTCTCTGAATGCATATATCTGTATATATGTCTGGGAATGTGTATCTGTCTGTGTATCTGTGTATGTCTATGAATGCATATCTCTGTATATATGTCTGAGAATGAATATCTGTGTGTGTGTGTCTGAATGCATATTGTTTTATATATGTCTGGGAATGTGTATGTCTATGAATGCATATCTTTGTATATATGTCTGGGAATGTGTATCTGTGTGTGTCTATGGATGCATATCTTTGTATATATGTCTGGGAATGTGTATCTGTCTGTGTATCAATGTGTGTCTGATTGCATATCTCTGTATATATGTCTGGGAATGTGTATATGTCTGTGTATCAGTGTGTTTCTGAATGCATATCTCTGTATATATGTCTGGGAACGTGTATCTGTCTGTGTATCTGTGTGTCTCTGAATGCATATCTCTGTATATATGTCTGGGAATGTGTATCTGTCTGTGTATCTGTGTATGAATGCATATCTCTGTATATATGTCTGGGAATGTGTATCTGTGTGTGTCTATGGATGCATATCTTTGTATATATGTCTGGGAATGTGTAGCTGTCTGTGTATCAGTGTGTGTCTGAATGAATATCTCTGTATATATGTCTGGGAATGTGTATCTGTCTGTGTATCAGTGTGTATCTGAATGCATATCTCTGTATATATGTCTGGGAGTATGTAGCTGTCTGTGTATCAGTGTGTGTCTGAATGCATATCTCTGTATATATGTCTGGGAATGTGTATCTGTCTCTGTATCTGCATGTGTCTCTGATTGTATATCTCTGTATATATGTCTGGGAATGTGTATCTGTCTGTGTATCTGTGTGTGTCTGAATGAATATCTCTGTATATATGTCTGGGAATGTGTATCTGTCTGTGTATCAGTGTGTATCTGAATGCATATCTCTGTATATATGTCTGGGAGTATGTAGCTGTCTGTGTATCAGTGTGTGTCTGAATGCATATCTCTGTATATATGTCTGGGAATGTGTATCTGTCTGTGTATCTGTGTGTGTCTCTGAATGCATATCTCTGTATATATGTCTGCAAATGTGTATGTCTATGAATGCATATCTCTGTATATATGTCTGGGAATGTGTATCTGATTGTATATCTCTGTATATATGTCTGGGAATGTGTATCTGTCTGTGTATCTGTGTATGTCTATGAATGCATATCTCTGTATATATGTCTGGGAATGTGTATCTGTCTGTGTATCTGTGTATGTCTATGAATGCATATCTCTGTATATATGTCTGAGAATGTATATCTCTGTGTGTGTGTCTGAATGTATATCATTTTATATATGTCTGGGAATGTGTATGTCTATGAATGCATATCTTTGAATATATGTCTGGGAATGTGTATCTGTGTGTGTGTCCATGGATGCATTTCTTTGTATATTTGTCTGGGAATGTGTATCTGTGTCAGGGCCACGTTAAGAGCCCATTGGGCCTGGTCCTGGCAATTATGACGGGCCTGATTACAGAATCTTATCGACAGAAAACACTAAAACAGTTATACAAGTTTTCCTGAGGAATGAATGGAGCCGATGAAAATTAATTGGCTGAAAATATCATCAGATTCAACAGAACACTCTACAATGTGATACTGTATAATGTTTGTGATGATTAAACTCACTGGTTTTAACACTCTATATTGTAATTACATATTGGATATTTCTGTCAGAATAAAGTATGACCCAACACGCAGTGCCTCAGTTAGCAAATAGAGGGTCAAAAGATGTAAGTGAAAAATGCGTATTATTGTGCCTTAGCGAGGCCAGACCTAACGCCAAATAGAATAGTCTGAAACAAACCAAGGTCGGGGATACAGAATGAGACAAATACGATAAAACAAGCCCAAGAAAAACAAGAAAAACGCGGGCAAGGATATCCAGTAAATGGAACCCACGACAAAGCCCGTAAAAAAACCAGCTAAAATTAGTTTTAGTAGCCCTTCGAGGTCAGTGATTGTTGAGTTCTGCCCATGTGATGTCAAAATGTGCTTGGCTGCTGTCAACGCTATGACATAAGCATGTTTACGTTACTAATGAGACTAGAGCAGGCGGAGCTAGCATGAGGCGGCCAGTGTTCAACCAAGCGCCAGAAGGAGATGGGGCAGCATGGGAGGCAGACTGAAGCGGCATTCACTGCACAGTAAGAGGTCGCCTAATGATGCGTCTGGCGTCGTTATCATATGACTGCACCGATCGGCGCTGGGACAATTTCCTTTTTTTAAATTAAATAAACACGTTTATATGTCAATATTTGTTTTGATTTTCATTTTGTTCTCCCATTCGCTGCTTATTTACGTATTTTGGATTAGAAAAAAAAAATACTTTCTTTTTCAGATAACAATAAATTGCCCTATAAAAACAGGCAAAATCCATTCATAACACTGTCTCTATCATGTGATCAAACTGTGCATTAAGCAAAAACACAATACAAACACAAAATTTATATCGACTGCAGCAAAACTAGGATTTGCTAGGTCAAGGAAAATAAAGAATGGGCACGTCCTGTTTTAATAAGCCGTGGGCCAGCGTCGGCAGAATATCCTATAACATTTATGCGTCGGTTATAAATTAATTATATTCAAAGCAAGTACGTTCCAACAGCGATTTCAAACAGCAATTTCTTAATTATTGCAATTCAGCGTTCTAATAAAAGCCACATTTTAGGTGAACTGCAGATGAATGTTTCCAGTTTGAAACATTTTGTGGCAGATACAATGATTTAAATTTAATGCCCCCGGAAGTGGGGAAATTCATTTTAGAACTTCAATATTTCATAAGTCAAACTGGAAATTAATAATTAATAATAGTTTAATAGAATCCTCATTCCTCAACCCGTGTGCACGATAAATCCTTGCCCTTCATACATTGACAGAAGGAAGTGCAGGGGAGATTCAGTGGTGGCAAGTAAAGTCGCTGTGAGTCGGCTCCTATTTCAAGGCACGGCTAACGCGGAGGCTATAACACATTAGCCAAAACAACTCTTACCTGTGATGGGAAGCAGCGATAGGCTGAAAGCACTAAGATAATACTCCCAGCCTTTCACTGCTGACCATTGTTTCCCCCGTATAAGAAAACATTAGCGCTAGATGCAGAGAGCAGCTGGCTCTAGGCACTGGGGACCCACATCCAGTACCACAACAGAAAACAATTTGACACTAAGCAGGTGGCAGGGAACATTATGCACCATAACCACTTTAATTAGTTTAAGTGGTTGTAGTGCCTAAAGTGTCCCTTTGACTGTCTGGCCAGAATTCTACTGGTCTATGTTACATTCTGCAGATGGATTTTAGCAACCCCTGGTGAACACCTGTCCTTCACTCAGACAATCAGAAAATCCGAAGATCTTTTTAACATACTACCCATCACTGGGAGGTGTTAACTTGTGATAAGGGGCCGGCCCAAAGAGGAGAACCATTATTTGTTATGGGCGGATATGCCTAGAATTGGGGCTTTTGAGAGGAACTGGCAATCAGTCATGAGCACTAAGACAGACAGAAGACAAGCACGCACACAGGCGTACACCCCTCTTGTCATATTTCACCCTATCTGCCTGTATATTAGGTTACAGCATATTATACTGAGGAGCTAGATGATTCTGCAAAAGGCAGGGACCTGCTCCAGAGCTGAATCTCTCAGGGGGAAATGACATTTCCATTGTTTTTCTCTTGAGATCGAAGATTTATTACAGTAGGTAAAATGAAAGATAGCAAAGTAAAACAAGGCGGACATTTTTAGCCACGCAATGCTGCTCATAGCTCTCCATCATAAGACAAAACATGGACAATCGAAAGGAAGTACGGTCACGCGATTTAGCAGAGTAAAACACATGAATAAAAGTATTTATTCACTAATCAGTAGAATCTGGTGATTTGAAAAATCAAACAATAAAATGTACAGCTGCATTGGAAAAATCCTTCAGTTGAGCTCTTTTTTTTTGGCTTTTTTCAAACACAGCAGAACCGGAAGGGATTTTATCAGTTTCAGGGTTTGCAAATGCATAAGGCATGTCCCTCGTCTCTTGCTGTCATGTTGGTGATGTATAGTGTGTATTGCGGATAATGCTGTAATATTTTATATATGCCCCTCGTGGCTCTGTGTTCTTTTATAGGGAATCTGGCCCAGTGACAATGCAAAAAATAACATCACTGCACAATTAAAAAAATCAGTGATTCAGCCATGTAATAACATGGGCATCGAGACAGAATGAATTTCAAGCTGCTTTGCTTTATAGACACAACAAAAATGCATGGTTACTTCCTTCTTGAATAAAATCTACTCTCAAAAATAACTACATATAATAGAAAATAGAATTTTAAAGTCTTAAACAGAGTACAGTTACAGAAAAACTGTAAATATTAATTCACTCAAAGCTGTTGCTGACTTTAGTTATAAAATCATTGTATTTTAAAGTTAGTCATTTGAAGAACATAATTACACCTACGATAAAAAACTCATTTAAAACTCATGTCATGCTAAGGGCTTAAGCCAGCGACTTGCATGATTGAAATTGTACCTTTACTAGAACAATGTGTTAAAGGGACACTTTAAGCATCATAGCCACCTCCTGATAAAGGAATACCCTGGCATCATGTCTAAGTTTAACATTGAAGTGTAAGACAAAGCAAGGGATTTCCAGAAACCATAACCAATTCAATTAGATGAAGTGGTTATGGTACCCATAGTGGCCCTTTAATTGCTGTCTCCACAGCTCCCCCAGACACAAGTTGAATGCTACAGTCTAGAAAATAAAATTGTACTTACCTTTTTTCTTACTGAGAAATGGCACCGGGGCAGCTGGCAGAACAGCAACCGTCTTTCCAGATACTTTGCTTTGGTAAGTTGGGGGTTCTGATGCTTTTTTCTGTTGCGATCTGTCATCTTTCTTCATCAGCGGTAAATCTGCTTTTGATTCTGTAGTGTATGCACTTTTTAAATAAGCTGCAGATTCTGCTAAGTTTTCCATGTTTAGCTTCCTCTCTGTGGAGCTGGACAATTCAAAGTCCATGGCATCAAAACTTTCAGTTCTTGAGCCATTTTCTTCTTCTATAATGTCCATCATCATAGGTTTCATCATGGGGGAATCTTGGTCTCTCTTTGGACTTTCTTCTGAGGCTGAGGAACCATCACATGACTCTATGATAAGTTCGCTGTCCAGCTCAGCTTCGCGTTCCTCTCTTAGTATGCTGTATTGAATGGACGGTGAGGCCGGTGAAGGTGGAGGACCAGAAATGTGGCTGAAGGTCATGTAGGCAGAGTGCATGGCATCCTCGGCTGCCAGTTGATCTTCAGATACCAGCTCAATTTCCGAGTCTCCAGATTCAGTGCTAGAGGCTTCATTATCTACTGGAGAGGACGCAGCTGGTTTCACAGACATGCTTTGATAATCCTGCTTATCTGTATAAACACTTTCAGATTTCAGCTCTGCATTTGTTTCATAAGAAAAGCCTTTTGTCCCTCCCTTTGCTTTCATGGCAGAGTTAAATTCATCTTCAGATATTCTGTATTTACTCTGCATTTCTGCAGACTGCTCTGAATATCCATCTGGAAGTAAACAACAGAAAATCTACATGTTAACGGACAATAGAAAGTGTTAAAAGACTAGCATTAAGAATCCACTGTGTAACTCGTAATTATTACACTTATTGTCTTACTAAACCAAGACTATCATCCAAAATATTGGCCTAAACTGTAGGGGGCCATCACAGGGTGTATTTAGTAAACCACAAATGGCCTCAAAAGGACCTGGGATGTGATCATTATTGCTTCTGAGTCTCAGAAATGTCAATATACTACTGCACTGTCACCACTGGCCTCCAAAATGCCAATTGATAGAGGTCTATATCAACAATTAGGAGATAGGGGAAAGTGGAGACCCTTCTTATAAGGAGTTCTCCTGTTTTTTTTATTGGAACAGTGCAGGTGCTGTGGTTGTTGGGAGTACTTTTGTACCATAAACATCTCACTCCTGCTGGGGTAAAATACAGATTGGTCCTTTGTGCAGACCCTCCACCTATAACCAATCTTTCATTCACATACACAGACACTCCACTCAAATGGATTTCCACACACATTCCTACATTCATACACACTGACAGTAAACAATCCTTTAACCAAAAACAAACTGCTATTTTTTGTTTGAGTTTGCAAATACATTTTAGACTTGGGAATTTTTAGGGCTGAATTATGAAAAAAATCAGGGGGTCCACCCGATCCTGGATTGTTTTTTATGGGTCAAAAACTGTAGGTCTAAGTATCATCTACCAACTCCTCACTGCCAAGTGTCCTAATATTAAAGAATATTCAATTTGAGTAATGCATTCTTTGTTAGCAGTGCAAGATATTGTATGATTGCTATAACCCTAGGCTTATACTTTCGGTAACACAAAAAGGTAAAGGTACCATTTAATATTTATTATGATACACGCTCCTTCTGGTGGATACTTTTATAACAGGGTCCCCAATACAGCCACTCCACTTCTTCACTGACATTTACCTACCATGGAAAGACGCAAGTGTAGAGGATTGGGTGACATCCGGCCCAGAGACCCGGGGCAGTTTTTAGCATTAACTTGAACTGAACTTTGCAGACCTGAGTCCATGTCCTGTGGTTTCCTATCACAAATTGTTGGTATATACTGCCCTGTTGGTCTATAATTAAGTTACAATATAGCCAGTGTTTATGTGTACATAACTTCCCCCTCCCCTCTTGTTTCACTAGACTAGAGCATGTCTCTACTGTTCTAGAAGTGGACTTTCAGACCAGGTCTACCTAGTTTCCCTGACCCTTTTTTAAGTCCTCCATCGAGCCTACACTCTTCTGTAATTGTCTGCCCCCAACTGTGTAAATATTATATACAAACCACAATACAATAAGTTCTGTCTTTTGTATGCTGGAAATGGAGACTAGATCTAAAACTTGCTCTGAGTGAGCCTTCTTAAAATCTGCCAGCTAAGAAGATACCCCTTGGGGTTAAATACTTCTCTGGTTGTATGCTGGTTTCTAGTGCTAAGAAGGATAGACAGCATAATAAGGCAAATTGTTTACCTGCTTCTGGAGGTGTCAGAGACTCGGGACTGTCATCCTCCGGTTCTGAAACTGTGACAGTTGGTACCATGTCTGGACTTGGTTTTAAGCCCTTTTCAGATTTTTCTTGGAGACTTCCGAAGAAATCAGCTTCTACCAGAGGTTCTGTCCCAGTAAGTGTAATTTTGATTGGGGATGCTTTAGTGTCTTTGAATTCTGTGGAACTATATGCTCCCAAGTCATGATCTTCCATATATGAAACAAAAGACAGATCTTGAGATATTTCATCATTGTGATAGTATTTCTGAGAAGACTTTATGAGAACTTCATGCTCCCGCTGTTCAGGAAACCCATAGCTCAGACTACTTGTTTTCTTTTCCTCTACCTCTCGGTCAAGTGGTTGCTGAGGTTTTACGTCTGGTGATCTGCTTATGTCCATATATTTATACACATCTATTTTATCCTCTTCCACAGGATCTGCCAACATTTTATTGCTAGTTTCCGCAGGTGTCATCTCAATTCCTGAATCTGAACTAAACAGGCCACGAGACTCGAATATTGGGATTTCTTGAGGGGAATGACTTCCAATGTTGAATTCCTTAGAGTCATCTAAAGACGTACCTCCATTTCCTTTCTTTAGGATGCCAGTATAGTAGGCCGAATTGGCTTGAGACTCAAAATGCCCGATGGAAGTCAGAGAGGTATAAAGGGCTCCATCGTCAGCCTCATCAGTTAATTTTTTTGATTTATGTTCCGATATGTCGAAAGTTTTGGTATAATCTAAACAAATAAAGAAACAGTTTTTAATCAGCGAGTTATTTTATTTTGAAGATTTGTGTTGCTGAGCTTTTTTATGAAGAAATAAGCAAATCGGATTTCACAGTGGGTAGACAATCAGAATACACATTCTAAATTTCTATATTACTCCTGATCCCTCACAAAAAAATGAGGACACACATACTAAAGAAACTAGTTCAATGTACGGAATAAGAAAAATATATTAAAGGAACTGTGGCTTCCCTTGAAATTCTGCCACTGAATAAAACACTTTAAATCACATATCAATTGTGTTAACCTTTTTTCATAAGATGCTCTTTTTACTTTTAAATTTATTTTAGATTTAGAAAAGGGCACCACAATCCAGTTCAATAAAGGCATAGCCAGGGCACACTTTGCAAATAAGGAGGTTAAGTAGAAACATTGTATCATTTCTCCTTTTATCTGAATGCTCTCTCTATGCTGACTGCCAGGAACTTCTAACGATGATTGATAGGGAGCTAAGATGGAGGCACACAGTTGCAGGATAAAGAACTGTGGATTCCTTTGTTTAATTTTATTTTTAAAATCACATAAATACATATTTGTTAAATGTCGGTATAGGAATAAGTGAACATAATATTATAATATAAAAAATTATAAGACATGACAGCTCACTTTAAATACAAAAATTACTGTTACGGCAGTTTTGGAACTCAAAATTCAAACCTATAACGGTAATATTTTCATAGTTTATTTATTTAAAGGAACACTATAGTGTTAGAAATACAAACTTGACTCCAGACAAGAGCCAACATGAACCATGACCAACCAACCATCACCGTGCACAAGTCTATTAGGTACTGTAACTGCTTCATCTAATTGAAGTGGGTATAGTGTCTGGAGTCCACTGGCACCATATTTCCATTCAGTGTTAAAGCAGTTTTTAATGGTTCAATAATAAACGCAAGTACCCAGCAGCCCATCATCACCACTGTGCTGTTTGGGCTAATGTCTGTGATGCAATGGGCGGCTGTGATTGGCTGAGAGTGTCAGCATCCACTTGTTGGCTTGATCGGTATGGCTTGACGTAAGTGTGCAATATCTGCAGTAACCATACCTCTAGTGGGGGTGAAGCTATGGGAAGCCAAGGACCTGCATTCAATGTTAAACTGCTCGAAAATAGTTTAAAACTAAATGGAGGGACAATGCCAGAGTCACCAGGCTCCATGAACAAATCAATGAGATGAAATGGTTATAGTGCCTAAAGTGTCCCTTTAAAGCAGCTCTGCAATAATTACGTTTTTATACATATAATGAATCTTGTGTAATGGAAACATCCAGCTGCTGAAAAAGTGATTTTAATTGTTAAGTATTATGTTAATGGCTTGCTGAAACCAGAAACCAGTAGGCAATTAATGCATCTAAGCAATCATTTACAAATTAAACTGAGCATTTCACAAATATAAATAAATAATAATGATCACATTTTGTGTGCAAGTGACTGTAAGCTCACAGGTCAACTTTGTATGAAACATATTAGATTGAAACACACTCAGGTTTCTGTACTCCTTTGTAACAGGAAGTTTAATTATATAACCCCTGTCTGTAACTTTACCTATAATTAATTGCTAAATTTCATACTCTCAGTTTAGCTCTATTTGAGAACTGTTAAAATCCCATTTATGTCACTTTGTTCTCCACATCATGGATCATTTTATATCTCTAACCGGGCACTGCTTAAAAAAAACAACCGAAAACCAATATGGAGGTAAATATAATGTAAAATATAACTACAGTACATAAAATGTAGCAAACACTATAAAGACTCCATTGCCCAAGGTGCAACAAAATCAGGTTAAATGTAATTAGCTAAGGCAGGGTAATCTCATAATAATGTCAGATGAGGCATTGTTTTCCTCCTCAACCAATGTTTAAATAGATGGAATTTGTGTAGTCCTGCAGATCTCATAGTTAAAGGGTTACTTGCAGTGCTCTCCCTATTCCGTGGACTATTCCTACACCCCATGTGATGAGTGCAATGATATGCTTTTTAAAGGTGCCAAGTGGGGGAACAGTGCCTTTACAAGTTATATTGCCACCCTTACGAAGTATAGTCCTAGAGAGTGTATTTAAAGGTCCCCAAAAATCAAACATGGGGACGATATCAGGGCATTTCTGTTCACACAGTGGGACTTATGTAGTGCTGATAAATTTGGGTTTGTACAACATGATAACAATATGTCACATTCTGGGCCACTGCTACCCAGAACTGAGCGTGTGTATGTGCGGACACAAACTGAGTGCGTGTATGTGCTAATACAAACTGAGTGTGTGTATGTGCAGACACAAACTGAGTGCGTGAATGTGTGGACACAAACTGAGTGCGTGTATGTGCGGACACAAACTGAGTGCGTGTATGTGCTGATACAAACTGAGTGCGTGTATGTGCGGACAAAAAACCGAGTCCGTGTATGTGTGGACACAAACTGAGTGCGTGTATGTGCGGACACAAACCGAGTGAGTGTATGTGTGGACACAAACTGAGTGCGTGTAAGTGCGGACACAAACTGAGTGCGTGTATGTGTGGACACAAACTGAGTGCATGTAGGTGCGGACACAAATTGTTAGGTGACACTGGTGGCAATGCATGTACCTGTTTGTGTTGTGGCAGGGTGTGTCTGCATGTTAGGAGACATTGGTGGCAATGCGTGTGCTGGTTTGTGTTGTGTCAGGGTGTGTCTGCATGTTAGGTGACAGTGGTGGCAATGCGTGTGCCGGTTTGTGTTGTGGCAGGGTGTGTCTGCATGTTAGGTGACACTGGTGGCAATGAGTGTGCCGGTTTGTGTTGCGGCAGGGTTTGTCTGCATGTTAGGGGACACTGGTAGCAATGCGTGTACCTGTTTGTGTTGTTAGGTGACACTGGTGGCAATGCATGTACCTGTTTGTGTTGTGGCAGGATGTGTCTGCATGTTTGATGACAATGGTGGCAATGCGTGTACCTGTTTGTGTTGTGGCAGGATATGTCTGCATGTTAGGTGACAATGGTGGCAATGCGTGTACCTGTTTGTGTTGTGGCAGGGTGTGTCTGCATGTTTGGTGACAATGGTGGCAATGCGTGTACCTGTTTGTGTTGTGGCAGGGTGTATCTGCATGTTAGGTGACACTGGTGGCAATGAGTGTACCTGTTTGTGTTGTGGCAGGGTGTATCTGCATGTTAGGTGACACTGGTGGCAATGCGTGTGCCAGTTTGTGTTGTGGCAGGGTGTGTCTGCATGTTAGGTGACACTGGTGGCAATGTGTGTACCTGTTTGTGTTGTGGCAGGGTGTGTCTGCATGTTAGGTGACACTAGTGGCAATGTGTGTGCCGGTTTGTGTTGTGGCAGGGTGTATCTGCATGTTAGATGACACTGGTGGCAATGCGTGTGCCGGTTTGTGTTGTGGCAGGGTGTGTCTGCATGTTAGGTGACACTGGTGGCAATGTGTGTACCTGTTTGTGTTGTGGCAGGGTGTGTCTGCATGTTAGGTGACACTGGTGGCAATGCGTGTACCTGTTTGTGTTGTGGCAGGGTGTGTCTGCATGTTAGGTGACACTGGTGGCAATGCATGTGCCGGCTTGTGTTGTGGCAGGGTGTGTCTGCATGTTAGGTGACACTGGTGGAAATGTGTGTGCCGCTTTGTGTTGGCATGTGCTGGAGGAGGAGAATGAAGAAGGACCTTGATGTAAAATAGGCTGATCTCCTCTCTGGAAAACAAACAGTCAATTGAACAGCTCTGTACCTTTTGAGCCTAAAACTCATTACCATCTAGTAAATCTGGGTCAAAGTGCCCCTGCTGAGTCACTGTGTTTTAAAACATCATTTATGTAAAAGGAGAGAAGCACTGGGGTAAGCCATGCTGAAATAAAATTGATGTTAGAGCCACATGCCCATATACATTATTTATCACGGTCATATTCTTCCTTTCTTATGGTTAACACATTCCACATTTTCATTCCATATATATGCAACAAAAATAAAAACGTGTCAGAGTAGAACTTATAGAATGGCATGAGCATCCCACAAGTGACATTCAACCCCTTCATGACTGAGCCTTTTCCCAAATGCTGTCATTTTGAGGCCATTTTGCTTAGTGCCTGTTCCATATACACAACGTATACCATTTTTGTTTAGCGAATACCGAAGGCTTTCTTCTGATATCTGTGTAATTAACACAAAATTAGTTATGAACAAAATACTAAAAATGGGGAAAAAAAGAAGAAACAAAACACTTTTTTTTCAAAGTTTTGTTCATAAAAACTTGCAACTAAAGAAAAATAACTAAAAATAGTTTTACTTATTAGTCCTGATTGTAACAATCCTCATATGTCTAGGATTTCAATTCATTTTTTATAATTAAAATGAGAACTTCTATGGAATTTAATGGGAATTTCAAATTTAAGGCCAGAGTAGCCAAAATGAAAGCACAGCTGTATTAGACGTTTGGCTCTTTTTGGCCTCAGGAGTGAGACAGTCCATTAACAGCATGTGTATGCCGTGATCACTGAGATTGCACCGGGTACAACTTGTAATGGAAGTCCAACGGCTGCCCGAGAATGATCAACTGCCTTGATGCCCCATATACTGATAACAGGTAGAAAAATGTCATGACATATCCACCCTTTCTATGTCATGTCCCCTCCTCTAAACCCATGAAAAATGTGCTGCAGATATGCTATCCCACCACACAGCCTAGCTTACAAAGGGGCGAGTAGCAACGTTCTGTTCTCCAGCACCCCCTACTGGCAGTACCCCTCCATAGCCTAGCAGAGTGCTACACTACTAATCATTATTTTTATAATAGGTGTCTGCCCTCTCCAATTGTAGAGACCTGGGGCTAACCAGTCCCATATCTGGGGCTTCAGCCCCCCAAGCAATGTCTACGAGTAGAGCATACTGGCCTGCATTGATAGCTAAATATGAAACCATTTTAATGATCGCTTTACCCCTTTGAGCTGTTTATGTAGGACAATATTTATCAAAGCAAAACTGGAGGAATTCCGGGATAATGTGCTAAATCTAAATATGGAGGAAAATTCTACTGGTTTCCATGGTGATTTATCATTGTTTAGCAATTTGTGCCAGAATTATACTTGTTTTGACTTCACAAACATGGCTTTTACTTTTTAATGCTGCTACGACAACATATAGGCCATTTAATATACACAATGTACACACTGTTAGATATTGTCCTGATTATGGTGTTAATTCTATCTCTCCACGGTAAGTGGCTAGTTATATTAGAAGTAAGATTACTTTGAATTAAGGATAAAATGTAAGTTTAAAGAAATTACAACTGCAGTGATTCTCTAAATTACAAATACATTTAGATTCTCTTCAGGATGACTGAAGAGCAAATATTGGCAACAGGTAGTGCTAAGTGCTGTGTATATCTCCCACAATGCTTTCTCCAGTTGGGTGAATAAAGGGATCATGGGAATTGCAGTCCTATAGCAGCCTGACAGCTACTTGTGCACCAATAGTGTTGTAGAGGGATCTGCGGGTGACCTTCAATGGAGTCCTGACCGTTAGCAGTAGAATATACACTTACCTAGACTGTTTTGCTGTTGGTGAAGCAATTGTCTGCAATGTATCTCTAAGAGAAACAATAAACTGATTAATAAGATCGTGTTCAATTGATGACGGCAGCGAGGGCAGATCGGGCTGCAGTGGAGGGTCTGTCTTGGCTCTTGAGTACAGCTAAGTGTTTTCACATTTGTTTTTTTAAGAAATCTATGAAAATAAATTGATAAAGGATCGCAAGCGACAAAAAAACAAACAAACTAATTTTCATAGTTAAAGGGACACTATAGTCATCAGAACTACAGCTTATTGAATTTGTTCTGGTGAGTAGAATCATTACCTTCAGGCTTTTTGCTGTAAACACTGTCTTTTCAGAGAAAATGCAGTGTTTACATTACAGCCTAGTGATAACTTCACTGGCCACTCCTCAGATAGCCGTTAGAGATCCTTCCTGGGTCATGGCTGCCTAAAATGCATCCAAACATTCAGTGTTTCCCCCCTCTGCATGCAGACACTGAACTTTCTTCATAGAGATTCATTGATTCAGTTCATCTATATGAGGAGATGCTGATTGGCCAGGGCTGTGTTTGAATTGTGCTGGCTCTGCTCCTGATCTGCCTCTTTGTCAGTCTCAGCCAATCCTATGGGGAAGCATTGTGATTGGATGTCAGCAGGCAGGTCTAATGGAAACAGGGACAAAGTAAGCAGCTGCAGACTTGAATACAAGTAAGATTTTACTATATTTAGGGAGGCATGAGGGGACCAGGGGGGTTAGATGGTGGTTTTAACCCTACAGGGTCAGGAATACATGTTTGTGTTCCTGACCCTATAGTGCTCTTTTAAAATGTTGATTATTTTTTCAGTTTGCATTTTAGAATGTTTCACCAGATAACGCATAATAATACAATATAATAATTTGTAAGACTCGATTCTCTGATACTCAATAAAGGCCCTACAATAAGAAATAAGCCGGGCAATAAATGATGAGCATAAATCAAGTCTAAGATAAAGCGTGATCCTTGAAGACGAATGTTGATATCCTCACTAGATTTGATGACTCACACTTGGAAATATTACAGGGACTGTATAAATTTTATTTGCTTATTTAGGAGAGACATGATACATGTGTTTACATTCAGATTGCAGAATGCTTCAAATGAATTTATTTACGATGGATTTGTCGCACATTACTGGAGGCAATCTAATGAAATTAAATTTGTCAAATCCAATTAGGAAAAGATGTTTCTTTGAAGTATGTTGTGTCCTTCTCTCTGATTTCCTTTTTTTGCTGACCAATGCTATAAATCAGAATCCGTCCGATGCATGTAGATGTATGTATCTCTCAGTAAGCCTTTTACAGTGTATAGTATTTTAATGGGGAAAGGGATAGCAACTGAGAATATCAGAAAAGCTGCAGCAAGAAGAAAGGGGATAACCCTAGGTAAAGAGAAATTGAATAGAAAGGTACTCGCCTACTAGTGTCAATTTAATTAAAACATAACATTTAATAAATTCCTTTAAAATATTACTGTTGAAAATCAACAGATAAACTAAATGATATTACTTAAAGGAGCACTATAGTGCCAGGAAAACAAACTTGTTTTCCTGGCACTATAGGGTCATTAGGCCCCCCACCCTCAGGGCCCCCTCCCGCTGGGCTGAAGGAGTTAAAACCCCTTCAGCCACTTACCTTTCTCCAGCGCTGGTCTCCCTTGGCGCTGGGGAACTCTCCTCCCTCTGCCGACGTCAGCTCCGAATGCGCGCATTCAAACTGCCCATAGGAAAACATTACTCAATGCTTGCCTATGGACGTCCAGCATCTGTGATTTTCACAGTGAGAATCGCAGAAAGTGCCTCTAGCGGCTGTCAGTGAGACAGCCACTAGAGGCTGGATTAACCCTCAGTGAAACATCGCAGGTTCTCTGAAACTGCTATGTTTTCAGCTGCAGGGTTAACCCTAGATGGACCTGGCACCCAGACCACTTCATTGAGCTGAAGTGATCTGAGTGCCTATAGTGGTCCTTTAATTCTAAAACTATCAATAGCATAGACCAAAAAACAAACAAAACTAATGTTTAAAGAAAACGAAAAAATATATTTTTTAAAAGAAAAAAAGACTAATATCAAATTATCCAATATAAGATGAAAAATATATGTGAGATGAATTAATAGCCTATTAGTTGTTTCTGGGATTGCAGGATGAGTCCAAGTATAAGACATTTATAGTGTTAGTTTAGAGATGCCGGTGAATCTGAAACTGACAATCTTAAGAGACACAAAGTATCAGAAGAGTAAATATAACCACTTAATCGAAACTATAGTTTGGTATACAATTGTTTCAGTTTCCCTTGAAGGGACCTATCAGTATCCCTGTGCTTAGGTTATAGACTCTACAAAACAAAGAACTCAGCCTTGAAATCTCTGGTACCAGATAAAGAGATCAAATCACTAAATGCATGACTGTTATCCTAAATAGTGCTTTTACCAGTCGTCCTATGAATTGCTAAGCTGTGCCTTCAAGGGCACCTATTCTCTATAAGAAACTATCTGCTAGTCTAAGGTAAGCACTGATTTAGGAAGAACACAGGAAGTCATACGCGTGTCCTGCCTGTAGCTCTTCCATCTAGGACATAATGTCCTAGATCTGATTACAAACAAAATAAATCTTAAAATAATGATTGTAGAGGATAGTGCAGAGCAGAGCCCCAACAGTGTATAGTATGTGCACTGATTGTGTGGAAGGAATTTAGATATCGGTGTTGTCGAGTGCCTTAGGACCAAATTCGAGGTTGAGACACTCTTGCCACCATAACTACTTAGTTAAGGTGAAGTTGTTTTGGGAGAGATTCTTCAAATTTGTATAAAAGATTTTGAAAAATGACATTACAATTCAGTTCAGTTCAGGCGCAATCAGGGCACACATTCCATTGGAAGAGGACACATACTCTCGATATTGGGACTACCATGAACAAATACTTTGTTAAATGATAAATAAGGGCAGAGATTATAGCAATGACATTTTTTTTAAGGATTAAAGGGACACTATAGACACCAGAACAACTACAACGTGTTTTATTTGTTCTGGCGAGAATAATCATTCCCTTCAAGCTTTTTGCAGTAAACACTGTCTTTTCACATTACAGTCTAGGGGCACCTCCAGTGGCCACTTCTCTGATGGCTGCTAGAGGGGCTTCCTGGGTCAGTGCTGCATGGAGACACTGAACTTTCCTCATAGAGATGTGTTGATACAATGCATCTCTATGAGGAGATGCTGATTGGTCAGGGTGGCGTTTGCTTCGCCCCTGGTCCGCATCCTTGGCTGAGATCATCAGTACTTACAATCTTATCCAATCCAATTCTTTCCTATGGGAAAGCATTGTGATCGGCTGAGATCATCACTTCTGATGAAATCAGCCAAGAAGGCAGATTTTACTATATTTAGGGAGGCAAGGGGGATGGGGGCTAGATAGTGGTTTTAACACTATTGGACCAGTAATGCAATAATACAGTAATAATATAGTGTTCCTTTACGGTAAATATAAGTGTGTGGATTTCTACATTTAATTAAATTTTTCAGATCTCACAAACACATATTTCTCAAATTTAGATGACAAGTGAAAATAACATAAAAACAAATCGCAGGAAGTGATGGATCAGAGCTAAAGATCAGCAGAAATCAGAAGGTAAAATGTTTGCCTCTTAATCCACTCACTAAATAATATCAGGAAGGAATGACTTGATCAAAATCAACGACAGACTACCCACAATATCACAACACCATTTCAACTGGAATCAGGTCTGAGCAGTTTGGTGATATGCTAACTATATATAACGAGTTCAGTGCTCAATGGTTGAAGATTATCTCACAGGAATAATCCCGTAACAGAGATTATTTTATTATATAGTTAGCATTCAATGTATACTTTATTAACATTTTTTTATGTGTAACTATCATGGCAGAGAGAAAATCTATGATTTTTAACTTTATTCTGCCACTTTACTATACATGGTTAATCTGGAAAATGTCTGCCTAGGGCACAGGGAATATTGAGATTAAATTGGGGTACTCTATTTTAATAATCTGACTTGCTCAATAAAAACTGACTTCTCACACACTTCAAAAGGAGCTACCTCAACATCACAAGTATATAATAATGTACAAATGCACAGCAACCCAGGAGGAGGTTTAACCCCTTAAGGACACATGACATGTGTGACATGTCATGATTCCCTTTTATTCCAGAAGTTTGGTCCTTACGGGGTTAAAACCAAACAACCAAACATTAGTTTTTTTTTGTTTGTTTTTTAAAAAAAGGCTTAATAAAATCTTACAAATTAGAGCAACCCAGGGGACATTTGCTGCTGCTCCCTGGCTCTGTCATTTGATTCATCAATACATGACGCATTGCATAAACTCACCAGATTTACTAAATGTGTAACTGATGATTTAATGTTGTATTTCACCATCCATTACATGTGACACGCGAGAAGGGCAGGAAAATCAATGGTAAGCCAAGACAGGCAGCTAACAAGGCAGACTCCTAATTTGCTTCATTATGTAGAGATGTTGCGTTAGAAGAAGCATTCCTAATAGAAACACTGCCCCAGAACTTACCGCTCCTATTTCGATTTGGGTGAGTACGTAATGATTAATGCATTCATGAAAACAAAATTATATTTACCGTTCCTTTAAGTTCTAAACACCTCCTTTAGTAAAACCCAGCAGTAAATCATATTATTAGCCATAGCTCTAATAAAAGGTGTTTTCTGAGGGGCAGAAGAAGTTTTGGAATGACGATGAGCATGTCATCTATTATTTTATTTTTTTATTATAGTGCATATTTAGCCATGTTGCACATTGCGGATCTGCTCAGTGTAACCAGACCTTGTGCCAGTAATCTTCGAATCAAAAACTTGCACAGAGTCATACTGTCCTGATTACTACTAAGGAATAATTCATGAGACAGCCGAGCTTTCAGAATCTTCATATCTCTACTGTCCAAAAATATTCTGGTCACATGTAATGTTTAAAAATACTGCTTCATCTCTGGAACAAAAATAAAACGCACTCAAATCTAAACAATGAAAGCAATGAGCCTAGTCTAATGCCAAGAAGAAGTAGCTTCACTGGTCGTAGATCTATAGCAAGTATGACTGCAAAATGAATGATGTATATCACATAATCCAAAAACATAATTACTCAACTGCAGTCAATGCAGGAGCGGGATCCTTTCCTCAATACTCACTGTAACTGGTAATTCACCAGAACCGCAGGTTTATTGGGAAAACATTGTTTCTGCGATGAAGGTCTGGTGACTGAAACGTTGTAATGATATGTTCAAGAAAAATACTGTCAAAACCGATGACTATTTTAAAACAACAACATGCATGTCTGTGTAAATACAAAATCAACTTTTAATCAACTATGGTATAAAACAGAACATTTTAAACCCAGTAGGACATGAACCTGAGGAAGACCAGCTACGGTCGAAACGCGTTGTGCTATAAGCTTTTACCCCTAAGTTTGTTGTGTTTGCTTATTTATTGTAACAAAGTATATTACTTATATAATTTATGATTCCTGATCTTCATCTGAGAAAAATACCGCTGGGACCGTCTGCACAACAATACTTTGAGTGGTTTTATCATACCTACTGAGTTCAGAGTCGACCTGAAGGGCTCTTAAATACGTGAGTGTCCTTTATTTTTGCTATACGGATACCACTTTGTACAGTCTGCGCTATGTCGCTTTTATGTTTTTATTAATAGGTTTTATCCTGCCTACCTCTGCCAGTGTGAAATACACTTACCATTAGTGCGCTATCACCTTATTTCTCATTAAGATTTTATGTATGTATAAGTGTTTTTTGGCATAACACTTGGGTGAATTTTTTGTACAAGACCCTATTTTTGTGTTGAATTCTACGTTTTCTGTTCTGGGGAAACTGCAATATATCTTATTACTCTTTTAGTTGTAATAATCATAAATCTCTCTGTCATTTCTTTTCCATTATCTGTGCTATGATGAAGTCTTCACCAAAAACACACTGGATTCATTTACATTCTTCCTGTTATTCCCGTTTCCTCCCTTACAAACTCATTAATCTGTAATATGTATCACAGTTTACAGACAAAACTAGGTCAGTCAGTGCTTCTAGAAGCTTCCTCTTCAAATAAATATTGTATCTGGTGTGCTTCGGGCATTTAGAAAGTCCATCTTCGTAGCTTCACAACGAGCAAAGCAAGGTAAATAAAATGAATACAACTTTTTAAATATTCCTGATCTGGCTCGCTCCAGTGCACATTGCTTCATGCACCATTACTTCACAGTCAAAAGTCAATCCAATTTAATGGACTAATAAATGAAATGTAATTTTGATTTGTGTTTTTTATTTTACAAAGTCCAGTATGAGCGAGATTCACTGTTGGGGTTATTACGCATACAATGAATTTATCGGAGAGTTGCAAATTGTTGGCCAAGAGAACGGTACAGGAAAGATACTGCTATGTTTCTAGCTTGCCTATTTTGGCGTACAATTTGCAGTTTCCTGGAGAATTCCTAACAATTCCTAGTTTACTGAATAGCCCTACATATGAAAGGTTATTCAATAAACTCCATATTATAGCAAAATGAACTCTTTATGGCTAAATTTACACTTAAATAATCCGTAAGTAAGCAATGAATTTCAACTGACATTCACAGGCTTTACAACAGTGTGGTTGGACAGTATCAGTTTTGTCAGGACAGTCCTGATTTTGGAGGAGACACCAGGGAACAGTCCTTGGGCAGTACAGCGCAAGCACATCATTAGTCACACTGTGCAGTGTGAACAGGCACTAGCACCCTGCAGAGAGCATTTCAACAATGTCCTGTAGGTTGAGGGCCAGTTAGACAGGCCTCAGGAATGGGCAGGCTCATCTGAATCGAGTCATTGGCGATTGCGCCCCCACCATGCCCACTCCCGCCCTGCAGTATTGATCTCACACCTTTGGAGGTATGCATGCCAGTAAGTAAAGCTGAGAATTATTCATGCTTATGAAGGTTCCTATATTCAAAACCTGCACATTCACCCTAGGACCCTGCGATGGTTGTAAAACCTATAACATCTACAGGTTTCCTGATACATTTGCTAACTGGCACCAGCACATCAGAATTTAGTGTTGAACATGTACCAGAGCTCAGTAGCTCATAAAATAAGTTGTGATAATTGCTTCAATATATCTTGCTAGAATTGGACACAAAACTGGTGGCTGTCGAAAAATCTCATAACATGAAAAATTTCATATTTTGTAAAACAATTTAAACGCATCTACTTTTGGCACTCCTACGGCTTAATTCTGTGATGATACCAAGCTGTATTATAATGCAAATATATTATACACCTCCAAAAATAAGTCATAAGAATCAATGAACACTTTGAGTCTGTTCCAAAACGGCCTTTATGAAGCTTAAAATGGATTGCATTACTAAAGAAATCAATTGATCTAGGAGGGGTGAAACTCAAGGACACGGAGCAGGATGCTACGTTACAGATTTATAAAGCCTTTGGTTAATTGCTTGCAAGAGCAACTATAAAGTAGACACCATTATTATACACATATATACGTTTTATTAATTTAGAATAGTTTGCCTTATTATTGTACAATTAATAAAATGTTGTATGTTCTAATGAAATCGTCATCAGAGTTATTTACTAAATAGAGAATGAGAATTCAAATTGAATTCAAACTGACTTTAAAGATTTAGGCAATAGCCTAACTTAAATTTGATATTAAAGGGACACTCTAGTCACCCAGACCACTTCAGCTCAATGAAGTGGTCTGGGTGCCAGGTCCCCCAGGTTTTAACCCTTCAGATGTAAAGATAGCAGTTTCAGAGAAACTGCTATGTTTACATTGCAGGGTTTATCCAACCTCTAGTGGCTGTCTCCCTGACAGCAGCTAGAGGCGCTTCTGTGACACTGGATGCGAAATTCGCATCCAGCGTGCAGAACGTCCATAGGAAAGCATTGAGAAATGCTTTCCTATGGACTATTTGAATGTGCGCGTAGCTCTTGCTGCGCATGCGCATTCCGCTCTACTCGGGAGCTGACGTCGGCGGGGGAGGAGAGGTCACCAGCGTTGAGGGAGCCCGGCGCTGGATAAAGGTAAGTGGCTGAAGGGGTTTTAACCCCTTTAGCGTCACGGGAGGTGGACCCTGAGGGTGGGGGGCCGGGGGGGGGGGAGTCCCAAGGATGATACAGTGTCAGGAAAACAAGTTTGTTTTCCTGACACTATAGTGATCCTTTAACTTTGAATTCACCTTGAATTCTCACTATAGCGGATAACCGTGTCTATATAAAATTCACTTAAATAAATAAACCGTTTCTGTTTTTCCTCCAGGAGGTGAAGAGGGCACTACCAAAACGATGGAGCATCATATGTTTCAAAAAGATTAAAGCAGTTTATAGCTGATTGTAATGTTCTATATTGGATGGTGGGACTTCCCTTTAAATTGTCCTGTGAATATTTTTTTCAGTTACCTAGAGAACGCTATTAAATTAATTTAACTCTCCGTGTGTGACTATTACATTTCTGAGTTAACAACATTTTAAAAGGGAAACACACTTAAAAATATGGGGAAATAAATTAGAACCAACAACAAGGAAAAGTAATAATGGCTACAAGAAATCTTAAAAGAACGCTTTAGAAAATGAGCAAATATTGGCTAGTGCTTCCATGTGGGGGAAGAAAAAGGTTCAATAGGGATGTTAAATTAAATATTTGTTCAATGATTCACTCAACTGCTTATCAACCAGAAATCACAAACAGATACAAGTATTTAAACATTCAATTACCATGGCAAGAGAATGTACTTTCCAAGAATGTATGGTTCAGTCTAGGTAAATATTGAACCTTCCTTTCAGTTCTGGGTGAACTGGAGTCCTCAGACAGATAGCAGCGTTGTTACGGTAAATATTTACTAAACAGTGAGTTGCATCAAGATTCACATTCCAATTGCAAAACATAGAATAAAATAGTTACGTTGGAACATAAATCATCAATTCAGCCAAGCTGATCTTTCCTAATAAGGGCTTGTTTCCAGTGCTGTTGTTCAATATCACTCATAACCTGTTTTGGGCTTCCCAACGGTCCCAATTTTAGAGAGAGAGTCACGATTTCCTACACCAGGGAACCGTCCCCAACAAGCACAGCGCGAGCACATCATTTGACGTGCTTGTGCTATTTGGAATGTACTAGGACCCTGTTTGACGGCTTACATTGGCAGGGGGCATTGGCAGAGCACTACAGTGGTTATGGTACTTTGAGTGGTACTTTGATGAACTGGCCCTCCTTAATAGTTATCCACAATTCAAGCAACTCTTACACTAGGCAATCATGATCTTCTCTGTGTTTTTGATTGTAGGTACATAAACATTAATCACGGTTCTTCATTCAAAAGTAACACGAATCCCAGAATCAAGGTAGACATGATTTAATTTTTTATTCTTCCCGGTACTGTATACAAATTTCTGCGTGCATGTGTTTTCTGGCTTCTAAATCCCACTCAGTTCTCATTATATCTGACTACGTTTTTTGTTTTAAAATAAACAGGTAATGCAATGCCAAACTCCTGGCTTTTAACTGGTTAAAAAGTGCTTTATAAATTTCGAAAGCACAGATCGCATGCTATCGTAGCTGACATTTGGCATCACAGCAAGACAGAATATCAAGATTTATGGATTAAAAAAATATATATGTTTTTATTTGTCATCGGTAAGGAAACAAAACACATTTTAAATAATAATAAATAATGTAGATAAAGATGTGTTATGGAAGAATATAAAAACGGCAGATTTTGAAACGCCATCCACACTGTGAACAGTAAATCACTAGTTGTATTCAATACACAGGGATTAATCTGTGATAGCCTACGCAGAGATTCTCAGATTATTATTTTTTTTATAGGTAGCTTAAAGGCTGGGTGAGCTTCTTGGGAAATACAACTCATATACGGCTGTATTTCTATGTTTGATAAGGGTAGCCAGAGACACATTTTGTTAGACTATTATAAAGCATTGACTGAGTTTGTGAGAGAGGCTGTAAAATAATATGTCTGAGTCTATAGGCTTGGTATAGCTATAGGCCAGGGGTGCAAAAAAAGGTAGCTCTCCAGATGTTGTAGAACTACAACACCCTTGATGCTTTGCATACCTTTGGAATACTTTTAGAATGACAAAGCATCATGGAAGTTGTAGTTTTAAAGCATCTAGGGATCTACATTTTAGGCACCCTTGGTATGAGCTGATTCAGCTGATATCCTTCAAATTATTACCTACAGATTGAGATATAATGCAAAACAAACTTAAAGGGCACTCTAAGCACCGTAAACACTGGTTAATACTTCCATATCATAGCTCGTTAATCCAAAGTCACATTTTATTTAATACCTGTTAACTTTTTAAAGTAACTTTGCCAATATTATTTAAATATTTTAACAGAAACTACTAAGTTAAAGGCACACTCCACTGCCCAAATACCAAATAAATAAAACTCACTGTTTAGTAGATATAACCAAAATAAAAAACAATTTCGTCGAGTTATATCTAAAAACAGCTTGTACTTGCAGATCTGCCTTTGCAAGCCCTCCCCTTCTAACCCCGCCCAGACTTTCTGTAACTGTTCAATCACAGACTTCCCAATGCAACGCAATGAAAAGTCTTTGGTGCTCTGCGCAATTGCTGCCTCTGATCTAATCAAATCAGGAAGTAACAGGACCTGTTGTCTGCTTGAAAACCAATGGGGTGTATTAAGGGTAATGTATAAAATTGTCAGTTTCTATTGAAATCTGCACTTTTTACTAAATGAAATAAAGAGGGCACACTCTTCACACATAAAGCTTTTGAGCAAGCTAAAGTGCTTTAGGGGTGTGGAGTGTCCATTTAATTGAAAACAAAATGGTCACCAATGCAAAATACGCTCAGTGCATCAGTTACCACACCCTACTAAAGCGATAGCCAGTTAGTAGAGAGTTACACGTGATGTACTGAACAAAATGCAGATAAACTACAAACACCTGAAGATTTTACAAAATGTTTCGACAAATTCATGCCATCAACTATTTAGTTGAGCCTATTACAAATTATAAGCCAGCAGTGTCTAACGTTCCAAAGAACTGACGATCATCATGGGTGTCAGTCCACAGCACCTGGAAGGCCATCACTTATATAAACCAAGATATTCTTTGGTGCTGTCCGTGGTACTTAGGAATATATTCAGCTTTGTAGCCTTACAGGAAAGATTCATTTTTTCCCTCTGGCTTTGATTGGACTGTCGAAATGTGACATGTGAGTTGAAAGCAGAATGCATTCTTCCTCGACACTCTAATCTTCCAGAGCATTATTGTCTTCTTAATGATTTCGGTTACCATGGTGAATCTATAAAGTACTTGCAAGCACTTGCGGAGGGCAGGTCTGGAGAAGCTTAAATCCGAACGATGAGGGTATCATGGGAAACGAAAGCACAGAATGACGACGATGTTATTTACTGGTTGATTTGATTCAGAAAATGACAATGATATCACTGGTACCATATTCATCAAATCTGCAATGTGACATTTCAGACTGATCTTGATTTATGATGGCATCTTTCTTAGTGCTCCCATTAGAACTAAAACTACTTATTAAAACGATAACACATTCTGACAGTAATGGTATGGAGCAGGCCAGCCATTTCAAGCAACTGGGAGTGCATTACAGAAATTAAATCTCTGGATTATATAACTTTATGTATTAAGACCACAAAAAGATGTGCAAGAAAACAACTCTGTTTTGAATTGGCTATGTATCCGACAAATACAATAAGGAGAGGTATTTGTACATTGATGTAACCAAGATTATCAATTGAACATCCTAATTAATGTTGCTCACTCCATAGCTGGCTGGTACTCCTCCGGTGGTTATAGTCCTTTCTCAGCTAAACCCAATAATAATAAAATCTGATTAACTCAATGATTGCGTAGTAGTTTTGTGCAAAAATGTATGCAGACCTGTTTGTCCAAATCAAATTTAATCCATGACTTACAGGGCAGATGGAGGTTGCGGCTTTGGCCCAAAAGATAGATCCCTGGATGTCGTAAAACATTCTAAGAAAACTGTAGTTTAAAACCATCTGGGATCTATCTTTTGGGCCCCTGTACTACACCATTGGATATATATATATATTAATATCTGGGATCTATCTTTTGGTAGTATGTCCTGTAGTATGAAACCCTACTCCAGGATGTTATAAAGGCAAATTCCATTGATAAATATATAGATACATGTAAAACACAAAAAAAGGAATATATATATAGCTCACTGTAGCAATAGGCAGATACAAATAAGGATAAAACCTAATTGCTGATTAGAGAGCAATATGGCATTGGCATATGTATCCACACCATCGATATAACAGTCCAGGTACAGCAAGACATCGAAGATCCAGAATATAATTTAGAAGTAGTTTATTGTCACATCCAAAAACAAAACAAAAATAACTATTTAAAATACACCAACGCATTTCACCTAAAATAAGGCTTTATCAAAGCATCTAAACAGTCCTGGTGTGTTTTTCTTTAATAAGCTACACCTAAAGCTTATAAAATAAATTAAGTTTTAGTCACATAGTTTTGACGTCATGGTACTGGCTTTCACTAATGGACATATATAACAGATAAAACCATCATATATCGACACACTACAGACGTTCCAAAGGGAAATGAGAGACTGGTCATTCCCACACATATCGTGGTTGGGGAGAGTTCAGGTAGTAAAGATGAACTTTCTCCTGCGCCTACTATACCTCCTTCAGGCTATACCTATCACAATACCCAAAACATTCTTTAATACCCTTAGAACTGCAATGACTAAATATATATGGAATAACCAAAGACCCAGAATAAGACTAACCACAATAACGCAACCCAAGGACAGAGGGGGTCTAGCCCTCCAAGACTTCCACCTATACTATGTGGCCACACACCTCCAGAGGGTGGTGGAATGCTCGAAAGATAGAGTAAACAAGCTATGAAAGGTGGTGGAGGAGACAGAAGCAGGTAGGCCGATCTCAGAGCTACCCTGGGGCCGGGACCCCAAAGGCAAGGGGGAAATGTCCATATACACAAAACACACACTAGGCGTATGGTGGAAATCTGCAAAAGCAGAGAACCTGGCACCACACCCTTCCCCTCTCCTACCACTGACCCATAATGAAGACTTCTGACCGGGGTTGGACCCAAGAGCATTTAAAGATATTCTCCCAACCCCCTCACCATGCCTACACCACATAATACGGGAGGGGAAATGCAGACCACTGACAGACTTAGTGGGAGAGACCCCTCCGATCTTCCTGCAACACTTCAAATATGCTCAGCTGGCCAAATATGTCCACACCCTGCCCCAGGGACCAGTGCTCAATAGAGATCGAACCACATTCGAAAAGCTGTGCCAACACCCAGACCCAGTCCCACACGGAATCTCCCTACTGTACTCCACACTCCAAACAGAGACCCTCACAGAGAAACCCCTATTCATGGGAAAATGGGAGACAGTCCTAGACAGAACATTCACAGACGCCGAATGGGACTCCATCTGCTACTTTACACCCCACTGCTCGGTACACAGCAGAACCCAAGAGACAGCCTATAAGCTATTTACACTTTGGTACAAAATACCAAACCTCCTACACAAAATTGACACAGACCATACCGAAGTGTGCTGGAGGTGACAGAGAGACGTGGGCACCACAATGCACATTTGGTGGGAATGTGACATGATCAAATCCTACTGGGCAAGGATACATGAGATGTTAGAGAAATTTTACGACGCACCCCCCAGAACCGGCCGAAATGCTACTACACCATACATCCACCCCAAGATCAAAGTATAAGAAATCCATGATGGTCAGAATACTAAACGTAGCCAAACAACTCCTTCCCCAATTCTGGAAACAAAAGATAACCCCCCCCCCCCCTTAAAGTCTGGTCCGACCAGATGGAGGAGCTCAGATCTATAGAGGAGCTGAATATGTCAGCTTCGGTAACCCCCACGACATATACTGACATATGGACATACTGGATCTTAGAGACGGCAAAGGAGGAATTTCAACAGTGACTCCGGCATAACAATTACACTGACAGAGAGAGATAGGACCCTATAAAAAAGATTACGGAACCCAATATGATACAGAACATAGGAGACGATAGATCCTGGACACCCAATACCCCTCCCCCCACACAAAACACCCACCCCCATCACACCCAATGTTAATACCTATAAACTGCAACCTAAAGGACACGACAGAGACCAGAAAATGAAACCACAACTAAAAAAGACACACTAAGGGAAAATACAACGTAGAGGCCCGAAACATACAACAGAGTCTGACAAACACAGGGAAGTGAAGGGAAATGAGACCAAACCGACATAGAACTTCCAGCAAAGGGATCAGCTAGCCCTACTATACCCCAGATACATACTCAGCGATAGACCGATAGGGTCACAAAAGAAACCATACAATACACGCAGATACTGGCTAGAAGATGGGGGAGGGACCGAATACAAAAGTAAAACACACAGGTACCACAGCAATAGCCACCCTAACAGACCCCACAAAAACAGAGTTACCACAAGGATCTGTGTGTACCTAGAGGGCATAGGGTCTGCGAACCCAAAATAAAATGTATAGGGACAGAAAGGGAGGGCTCTATCCCACCAAACTACCAAGGGAAGAAAACGAGATCTCTAGAAGGGAAAACGCAGACTGAGACCCACCCCAAAGGTCATATTGAAAAGGTTCTTACTCATGAAAGCAAAAATGCATGGGACCTGCGTGTCCGCCGAACCTGTACGTAAACTAAACCTAATGCAATCCTATGTCATATGAATACATGTGAATCTGAGGCCTGCGAGTCTCAATGTACACACCTAAATGAAAAACAAATAAGATATTTACAAAAAAAAAAAAAACATCATTTATTATAAAAACAAATATTACTTGCCTGATACAATATATGATGAGATGCAAGGTGTTTCAAAACCATAATAAATTGCATGATTGCGTTGCTTGGTCATATGACCTAAATATGCACAGAATTAATAGTAGTCAGCCCAGAATTCTTGTTCCGGGCTGGATAATGACGACCCAATGAAACTGCTGTAGGTGGAGTTACAGCAGAGTGGATAAAACTCTGTATGTGCAAAGTTTCCTAGCAAAATACTGCATATACAGACCCAGGCACCATTACCACTTTAAATCACTGATGTGGTTATGGTGATTGAAGTAATTCAATAATTGAAGCCTGCAGTGTTAAAATGATATATATTTCTTCTTTCCTCAAACCCTTATTGACAGCAATCCGATTCCTTGAAGCAGCAGTTATCTATTGTATCTAGAATACAGAAATAAATCGGGACTCCAGGTTGGCATGTTCTGCTGATACTGGGATCTGTGGAGAGTACTCACCACTGCTTTCGATCTCACAAAACAAGTCTGACTGCCAGGAAATTGAGAGAGATGTCCTTTTACAGAAGAATTAAAACTTAAATGGCCTCATTTATCTTAACTTTACTGGGCCACAGGCATCTTAAGACTTCACAGAAAACTATTATAGAACTGAACAGTCTACCTGTAATCTCCCTACTGGCGTCAATGCTAAAATAGCTAAAATAAGCATTGAATTATTAGTTTGTGGGGGTATTCGTGTGTAAAAAAAAAAATACATGTTTTTGAGTAGAAATGGATCCATTCTTTCCTGCCCCCAATGAGTCAGAAATGTAGGCTTTTATTACAACAGATATTCATTAGGTTATACTCTGCGTAATATAAACAGAACTATCAGATAAAATATGACGATCCTCCTACTTTAATATACATTGGTTAAACCTTAGCATACTTGGGAACGTGTCTCAGGGACTCCAGGTTTCACTCCTTATTGTCGGCTGTTTAGATCAGTATTTATTTCCACAGAACCCTCTGATAATGTGTGGGTTTTTTCCACCTGCATTTTCCACTTGCCATCACTCTATTTTGGACCAGTCCACCCACGGGAAGACGAGGTTTGGGACGGGAAGACGAGGTTTGGGACCATTCACGGAAAATAAGCATGAGGCATATCCATGATGTAATTATCAGCTTTCTCCTAAAATACTTTTTTTTCTGGTTATTATCGCTGATTAGTTTTTCTCTTCTAGCTCAGGTTTGGTAACCCGTTATTGATGACATACCTCCATCCATCTGCCTTTAATACTGTTGCTTAGTTTAGCTTTCTCTTGTCTTAGTTATGCGCACCAGTTGTTCTGATTACTTGCTATTTCTGGATATATATTATTTCTTCCCTATTCTTTTTATTCTATTAGGATGTACCGTGCACAGCTTGTACAGTTGCTTTGTGATTTATGATCTCACTTTACGAGGAATCCAGACATTAGATTTTCTTCCTATTAGGATAGCAAGTTTTGGTTCCTTTTTTGGGGAAAGGAAAAAGGACTTTGTTCTTTTCCATAGGCTTGTCGTCTTGATCACCTTTCCTCCCGCCATGGTGTTGCATGGACTATCCTATAATTGGCTGTTGGAGGGTTGCTGAAATGTAGCTTCTACAGTTCATTTCTTTTGTCTGGGCAGAAATAGTGGAGAGGTTTCGTATATTTAGAAATCGATTGAAACCAATATGGCAGAGCTCATGTAGGATACCTCTTGTCAGCAACTACAGTGAGTTTAGTAATAATGTTTCTGTTACTGGGAATTACTCTAACATGCAGAGTCTAAGATTAAAAAAAACATACAGGATACAATAGACGTATTACCGGTCCTTTGAGTTAACGGACTTAGCGTAAAAAAGAGAGGAAACGTAGTCAAATACAAGCCAAGGTCAGGATAACAGAGACACAGCGGAAAAGAAAAATGGTATATCATACACATCAACTAGCCAGGAAAAGCTTACCGAGAAACTTTTGAATCAATGACTTAGCCAAGGTCAATACCAGAATTATCACAATGTGACAAGGAATGCGATAAAAGGTACTGAGAACAGAAACTACGATAGGGCACAGTAAGTGGGGTCAGAGGAGTTTAAATACTGTTATGTGTGATTTGATTGTTCTACGTCATGCCTGTGACCAGAGAACATGCATGACCGGGAAGCCCGACTGGCATGGACCATGCCGAGCCGGAAAGTGTTCTCATTTCTGGTTATTTCGTTCAGCGCACAGGGCCTGCTCGGAGGTTCCAGTTCGCCGCGAGGACTGGTAAGTATCATTACAGTTTCACACATTTTCTCTAAGGAAAGCCTCCCAAAATAATCCAGAATTCCGAAGTCCCCCATTGTGTTTATACAGACGCCAGAGAAACATATAGGATGTTTTTTTGGTCAGAGCTGATATTGGACCCTCAGCGAATAAGCTCCAAGCGTTCTATCTATGCCTGTAAGCTGTGCATTTCTATGCTTGAATCACTGATCATGTAACTCTGTCAGCAGAGGTGATATATTAAGTTATCCCAGGACTGGTTAGCTGTAAACAATCAATGGGTATTTTACATGTTACTCAAGCGGTGTTGTAACGTCCATGTGGATAAATCTGCAGGGACAAAACATTGATGAGAATAAAACATTGCTTGACAAAACACAAGTTTACCGTGAACGCCAAAACAAGTGATGCATCTGTTCCTGAACACTTTATTTCACATATCCTACAATTTCACAGCCGCACCTTCAAATGATTGAATGTTTCACTAGGAAGGATAGGTGACAGGGTTAAATTAAGGTACTGGTGAAACCAGATATATTTTGGATTTACACGTTGATCCTTTACAGCAGAAGGGTCTTAATAGGGAGTTTGTTCTCCATTTTTTCTTCGAATTATTTTTACCCTGTAGTAAATTATCTATATTTTTGACATTCAAGTTTGATTGTGTGGGTCAATTATCTTATTTTGATGTTTAGTTCATCAATAGCGTTACATCAACCTATGAACTGTCATGCTAATCCATTTTCAGATGAATTTACACCTACATATGTTCTTCTACTGTAGGGACTACATGTGGGCATGTTGCTGAGACAACATTCATTTTCCACGTATTTTCAAGTTGTGATCATATGTAATATATACAGTAAAACGCTCTTTTCACTATGTAACTTGTTTCGAGGAGTTTTCTTCCACTGTTGTTTTATATATATTTGTGCATTTAATTGAAAAACAATTTTTTGTTGTGTTTATGAATTGTGTTTTGATCATATGACCACTGGTCACATGAGCACAGTCTATCACATGATCTCTTAATGACTCGTCCAATCGCATAGTATTGTATGGCTACATACTGATTTGTTTTTATGTAGCGTGTATAAAGGCCTGCAGGGCTCAATCATTATATTTTATGTGTATTAGGATGTCCATTCCCTAAAATAGTGTTTATCTTTTTTAAATGGTACTCAAAGGATCACTATAGGATCAGGAACACAAACATGTATTCCTGACCCTATAGTGTTAACACCACCATCTAGCCCCCCTTGGCCCCTCATGCCTCCATAAATATAGTAAAAATCGTATTGTATTCAAGCCTGAAGCTGTAACTCTGCATGCTGTTAGACTCAGAAAAACAAGCAGTCTGCTGACATGTGGTAGCCTGATCCAATCACAATGATTCCCCATAGGATTGGCTGAGACTGACAAAGAGGCAGATCAGGGGCAGAGCCAGCACAATTCAAACACAGCCCTGGCCAATCAGCATCTCCTCATAGAGATGAATTGAATCAATGAATCTCTATGAGGAAGGTTCAGTGTCTGCATGCAGAGGGAGGAGATACTGAATCACAGGATGCTGTGCACAGTGCTGCCCTGTGCTCTGCTGACAGCAGATCTGAGTGGATGGAGGCATATTATGCCTCCATCAACTCCGAAGTCCCTCTGGTTCACTCTGAGTGACTGCAACTGGAAGTGTTCCTAGCTTTCAATGTAAACACTGTATTTTCTCAGAAAACACAGTGTTTACATGAGAGGCTGCAGGGAGCCATAGTTCTCACCTGAACAACCTCATTAAGCTGAAGTTGTTCAGGTGACTAGTGTCCCTTCAAAAATAGGCTGTGATTGTTAAATGGAGAGCTATGTTTTTAGGTAAAAAAAAATAAAATAATAAAAATTTGACAAAAGCAAGAGGGACTGCACACAATGATGTCCTGAACTACAGCCACTACAATAAGCTGCAGTTTTTGTGGTGATGGTAATGGGGCATGGGGTGTCCCTTTAAATTCATATGACGTTACAGTGTTATTGAGAAGGCCGACATGGCAGAAAGCCTTTATTCAGCTATGATGGAACTACCAGTCAAATTGTTTATGCAGCAGAATAATGAAAACATGAATATGGCTTCATGTTTTTATGGGCTGTGCAAATGATAAATGATGGCAAATCAGCACAAAAAAAAATGCAAGGATCTAATAAAATTATAAACCATACAATGATCACATACATAGAAATGAATTCACATTGCAGGTTGCATGCAGCGGTATCGACCCATTCCTACAATCAATTCAAGTGCTGCTACTTCTACAAGGGAGAAGCCTGATGCAAAATCTATATTAGCGTGTACATTTTAAATAAACTATTATTCCACGCACATCTTCAGACACTACTGAAATGAAAATTGCTAATGGCAAATGTGCCAAACCAAGTTCTATCTTACTGAATGTATTTATGTTAGGTCCCATGACAATGACAAAATATATCGAGGACAGTTATCCAATTACTCAGCTCCCTAAAGTAATTTAAAATCAAACTGGGAGAAGTGGGTACACAAAATATTCACTTTTTGAAACTTAGTAAGGCATGTCATAGCCAAGGAGAGAATGCTACACATGGTACTGCTTATACAGTATTAGTAATATTAATAAACAGCCTTTTGGGGTTATATGTAACTTCTTGAATTTAATAACTGTAATAATTTTTCAAATCTGATTAATATCTCACAAAATTTCTAAGCAGGAATCACACTATTATAGTATGCATTGGCACTGATGTGTACCATAGTCATTGCTGCCACCCAGGAATAGTGGGAGATTGCCCGCAGGAATCATATTTGTATATAAGAATCACGCTGATGCAAACCTGGGGTTCCAAGAGAGATGGCACTAGTGAAGTAGAGCATTTTGAAAGGACGTTCTTCCCTCAACGTCCTTGGGTGCCGTTATAAATTAAAGGGACGTTCCGCTACCCTAATACAAAAAATATATATGCACTGAAACTTAGTAGATATATACCCTATGAAAACATGAATGCATTTAATTTTTTTAATTGGGGTATATTTCTAAAACAGCTTGCAAAAGCTGCAGATCTCTTGTCTGCAGCCTTTGCAAGTCAACCCTTTCTTCCCCCGCCCAGACTTTCTATGGTTGTCCAATCACATTAATTTAAAAAGTGCCAATTTCTATTAAAAACTGCATTTTTTTTTGTAAAATTTAAAAAAAGGACACACTCTTCACACATAAAGTATTTCAGCAAGCTATAGGTGTGTGGAGTGTTCCTTGAATGTGATAAACCATTTTCAAACAGCTTAACACCTAAGGTACTCCCTGGATGCGCATGGATTTTCCCCTTCGCTGATCTGCCAATTTACGCAGCAGAGAGGGGAAGCATTGGATGCCACTAATTGGCTGTGAGCGTCAACCGATGTACTCAACCTACCGCTAGCCATCCATTCGCGTAACAGTATGCACATTTGGTATATCCACTAAACTCCAAATTAAAAATGTGAATGGCAAAATTGAGGCTACAGAAGTTGTACAAATTTTCACCAAGCCATCCAATACACAGGTCTAACAAGCAAACACCCAACGATATCCACGACACTTAACATCTGGTTTAAACTGAGGGCAAAAACAGATATATCACCTTTCTCATCAACTTTATACCCCTTAACTCTTAACTCTCAACTCTCACCTACACCAGGGAACATCAGGGAAACAATTCGGCTTACAATATGAGGGCCCGTTCTTGAAACTGATGGATGCACTAAGCAAGGGCAAACTTAAACCTTTACAAGAACTCACCTCCTCCAAATCTCACACAGGGAACCAACATTTCTACTATAACCAGATGAAACACTTCATCAAAACCCAGACACTACTTCCAAAAGGCGACAGACCCCTTACCAAGTTCGAACAAATATGCACTTCACTAACACCAAAAAAAAAGAATCCTTTCCTCTCTTCACTCTATACTCAGAGATGCGCTCACGCAAAATCCCCCTAGCTACATTCTGAAGTGGTCAGATGAACTGAAAATCAATTTTACCAATCAACAATGGCGAAACATCTTCATTACTACACACAAATCCTCGGTCTCGGTCCACGCCCAGGAATGTAACTTTAAACGTTTAACTCGATGGCATAACACGCCTACTAAACTCCACCAATTTTACAACACATCACCAGACAGATGCTGCAGGTGCACCGCCCCAAATGCTCACCACTCACATATTTGGTGGCATTGCCCAACAATTTCCAAGTACTGGAATAGAATACACTCGTTCATTCAGATGATATTCCACAAATCCTTCCCATGTACCCCCGACCAATACATTTTCCTCCTCTCCCCGCAAGAATTCACGAAACAGGAGACAGCATTGTTCCGTCACCTTGCTATGGCAGCCTCACAATTGATACCTAAATACTGGAAACAGCCTACTCCTCCCTCAATCAGGGAATGGATATCGAGAGCTGAATCCATTAAATTAATGGAAGAAATTACACTAGCAAAGCAAGGGAAAAAGGGACAATTTGAGACCATTTGGGAGCCATGGAACAACTTTGTAAACAGTAAATCCTTTCAGTCCTAGACAATTATAACTTCCAGCACCTTACCCCATGGCAAAAGCCCACATTTCATGTACTACTGGAGAGCAACTAGTCGGTGGCAGGCTAGCCGGCTAGACAGTTTGACTACTCTCCCTTCAAGGAAATAGTTCTAACCTCACCCCCAACCTGCCTCTATTCCCTTTCCAACTCTTAGAGACTTGGTCCTCCTATCCAACAACCAATAAAAAATAAAAAAATCTCAGGAATGTACACTAGTGTTGAAAACGACTTATTCCGTCCACCATATGAGGTATAATACATACCATAGATTGCTTTGTGTTGCTTTTCCACTAATGAGTTGCACCGAGGCTTTTTCTTTCTTCATTGTTTGAAGGCGAAACGCGTCAATTAACCACCTAAGCCACTTTGACAACCTCATACTCATTTCAAACTTACAATTGTAATGGATACTCTGTAAACAACTCTATTGTTCATTTTACTGTATTGTCTACACTGTAGAATACCACATCTGTAATCTCGCTTTACCAATGTTTTTGTTCAATTCTGAAAAATGAATAAAACGAAAAATTAAAAAAAAAAAAAAAAAAAGAAGTTGTACAAATTTATCAAATTTAATGTAAAAATGTTGCCATTTACTACATTTCCTTGTTTAGTGAATAAATCCCAAGGTTTCCTAAGTTTACTATTTGACATTAATTTTTTTAGTTGACATATTAAAGTAGAATTAGCCAGACATTTTGGTGATAACTAGAGATGTTGCGAACCGTCCGCAAACTTCTCGCGAACGGTTCGCCGCGGTTTCAACATGGATGCTGTCCAGGAAGTAGGAGGGTCTGGGAGGGAGGGTCTGCTGGAGATTGGCCGGGACGTGTCAGCTGACCGGAGTTCGCCGCGAACAGCTCGTGACGAACCGTTCGCGAGAAGTTCGGACGGTTCACGACATCTCTAGTGATAACCTATCAATAAAGGTGCACCTTGTATAGAGGCTAGCTGAAAAGTACAACGACAGATTTCTAGTTCTTTGACGTAAATGGGTAAGGGTTTAATGAGAAATTAGGAACAAGGGCTTATGAGGAACTGAGAATAAAACGTTTTGTGAAAAAGACTGAAGTCAGTAATAGTAAAAGAAAATGAGCATTTTACGTGACATTTGAAGAATGCAAAATGAAAAGTACAAGAACTGACCATTAAATGGTTAGATATTTTTTCCAAACTTAGCTATTTTGCCTTATATTTTGTAATTTGGATGTCCATTGAAATAAAAACACCAGTGTATCAGCTGTGAGGTGGTTAACTGTAGAAAAACGTCAGGTTATGTAAAAAGTACATTTTTTGTTGTTCACAAATTTGTACTTTTTTTTTTTTATTGTAACTCTGCCCCAAGTGCAAAGGTAAAAAAAAAAAATGCAGTAACTTTATGGAGAAAACGCAAAAGTAGTAATAAAGCAAGTAGTGTTAAAACAAACTGGTTGTAAAGGAATAAATCAATGTATAACTGATAAACTCTACTCTAAAATATTCTTTCCTTGTGAATTATATTGTATCTGATCTATAAATGTCTATAATATACTGTTACAAATTGCAATTATTTGTCAGGATGTGGGATGTATAATGCAATATTTGTAACAATTTTACTTGTTTTAAATTGTATTTACAGAAAACAACAATAAAGTACTTATGAATTCCTGTTTTAAAGACAAATACATATCTGACATCCAGATTCACTGATGACATCATGCTAGTAATGACATCAAGATAATGCAAAACTAAAATACACAAATGATGAATTCAGACATTGTACTAAAAGGTGACAGTGACTGCAAAGCTCCTTCCAAATTCTGAGATCTGCATCATCCATCTGAGTGGTGGATCTCCACGATCATGTCCTCAGCCATCCAACGTACTCATTTGCGTATATATTAAGTGTAAGAATTATAGAGAGGTCCCATAATTATTGAGTAGCGTATCCTCCAGGCTGAGATTATATCATAATGCAAAACACACTGTAGGACTGGCTATCTGGTGATACTGTACTACCAGAACCTGGATGAGACCCGATAGGGATTACAGATGCTGAGAAATGTGATGGGTCAGAACATAGCTAAGGAGAGAAACTACATCCTATTCACTAAGAGACTAGTATTATCAGTACTATGGTTTAAAATGTGTGCATGTACATGAATATCAATAGAATAAATAATATAGTGTTCCTCTGCAATATTTCCTCTTTACTCATTTGTATTTGAACAAAGTGTGGGATGACCACCATTAACTTGAAATAACTGGTGGTACCATAAACTGTGATTTGTAGTGAGCATGAACCACTTAGTTCAACATGTTTGGATCTATTCATAGAATACAGGTCTCATTGTGTTTGTAAACTTCAAACGGTTTGTTTTAACACCGCCTTATTGAATTGTTCCCCTTAAAGGGGCACTCAGTATTCCTAGTGTTCAGAGAAAAGGTAGTGTTTACATTACTGCGTAGGGACACCTCCAGTGGCCCTGTCCAGAGTTCTATGTAGGTTCTGCCCCCGTGTGCCACAATGGTATGATCCAATGCTCTTCATAAAGGACCATTCCTAAGAATCTGCAGTGTCTTACATTACCGGGTTAAAAGGACACAGCTACTGCACCCAGAAGATAACTTAATTGAGATAAAATGGTCTGGCTGAATTTAGTGCTCATTTAAAGGGACACTACAGTCACCAGAATACTTACAGCTTAATTTAGTTGTTCTGTTCAGTGTAGTCAGTACCTACAGGCATTTTAATATAAACACTGCCTTTTCAGAGAAAAGGTAGTGTTTACATTACTGCGTAGGGACACCTCCAGTGGCCGTCACTGAGACGTTCACTAGACATGCTTCCTGGGCTAGTGCTGCACAAAGTGTAACGCTCTGCACGGAGGTGTTGAACGTTCCCCACAGAGATGCAGTGATATCTATGAGGAGATGCTGCTTGGTGCAGCGTTGCGTTTTGTCATGCATGCGTGATAGCCTCCAAATGCTTTCCTATGAGAAAGCAGTGGATTGGATGAGATTATCAAGATTGATGAGATCAGCCAAGGGGGGAGGGAAGTATGGGGGACTGGGAGGCTAAACAGCTATTTAGACCTATAGTGTCATGATTACACATTTGAATTCCTGGCACTATAGTGTTCCTTTAACATTCACCTCCATTTACAGGTAAAGTCCTTGGGCTTTGATGCAGACCACCATTTAACCATGTGTGAGTCAGTCTGGACTTTTCTGGAGCTCATCACTAGTAAATGATGGAAATGCCCACGCACTTGTTTATATCCACTGCTGGCCATCTTGGACGAGGAACAATATTTCAGGTAAGGGTATCAATAATGATTTAGCCGACGCAACATATAAATTGTATTGTAATGCCTACCCAAAAGTTGACCTTGTCAACAAGGTTATTGGATGAAAGGTTTACTTTAAATATTTGATTGGATGGAAATTAGAAAAATGAGAACCGTCTTGTGGGATTACCGATCTTCAATATTAAATCTCAAGGAACACTTCAAACACCATAACTACTACAACACAGTGCAGTGGTTATAGTGCCAGGAGTGCTCTGGCGCCTCCCGTGTAAATAGTCAAAATATTTGCCAATAAATTGACAACAAACCTGGGGGCTGCAGGGTGCCAGTTTCCAGCTGTCGTGATTATGGTGCTTGGAGTGTTTCTTTAAGAGTGTGCAGCGATCATTGTTTCATAACTAGTGCAATCATATTTCATTTTCTTAGAGGTAATTATAGTAAATTCTATGTTGCATTAAAATCGGTGCTTTCTTGTAGTACTCAATCATCTTTAATTAAAATGGTAGCTTGGTCACCATAAATTTAGCATTTTTTCCAACCCACACCCACTGCAAGGGTAATAAGATACACCCAAATCTGGCGCAGGCATTTTCTAAGTCAAGGAGTCTACAGGGGATATGGTACGGAGTTTAAAAAAGCAATTACTGTGAGAACAGTAAATAATTTATGCATACAAATAATGCAGGACTTTCATAGATGGAATTTACAACTGTTGAGGGTTAAAACACAACATGCACATATTACATGTATTTTTCATGCAGAAAAATATTCCAGTCACTTGCCAGAGGAAGTGGAGGATTCACGAATTGTGGAACTGGGGTAACAAAGAAACGCTTGGCGTTGAAAATATTTGGGTACAATATTATTGTCAGTCTGCCTTGTATTCTCTTAACAGCAAGCTATGTTGCACAGACATCAAACTTGTAAAATTTAGGCCATCCATCCCATCTCAGCTGAATTAGATATCAGCTGTTTGGGCCTAAGTTTTGCAGGTCATCGTCACTTAGTGACTTCTGTAGATAAATCATATGAAACGTTTTTCACACGGATTGTGATAATTTAAAAAGCTTATCCACAAATATAAAATCAAAGCCAAAGTGTGAATGAGCGTTTGTGCTAAAACAGAGACACTGGGATTTTATGTTATGGGCTTGTGACGTGATCATACTAATTTATATCAGCTCATATTAAAATAAAATATGTTGCACATAATTGAGTTGAGGAAATATAAAGCCGCGTACCATGCAAAATCATTTTCAGGTTAATGATATTTAGCGTTACTTTAATTAATGATAAGCATTATGAACAAAAGTAATCATCATTAAGTCATATAGTAAACACCATCAGCCGTTGATATATTCACAATGCAACCTTAGCAAAGTGCTAAAATAAAATGTACTGAATATTATACTGTGTAATGATGGCCATCACAGAACCTTGCATATGGTAGTACTTAAAGCGGCCCTGTCGCTATGCAGGTTTCTCTTTTAAATTTCACTTGTTTTGACCCTCTATTTTTTTCTTGTTTTTAAACAAAGCATGGAGTGCCTGCGGGCCGGGGTGTCACTGATTTGCCAATCAGTATCTCCACATTCATATTAGAGCGTCAGCTGACCACTCAGGGCACCCCTATTCAATTTCAGAAGTCAGATGCGGCCTGGGAGAATTGCAGAACCAGCACTGAAGGCAACTGTTCTGGTTAATCTGTTCAAGGACATTTTAATCAATTAAGTGGCATCCTGACACCATAACAACTTCATTTAGATTAAGTTGTTACGGTGACAGAGTGTTCCTTTCATCCTGAAACATGTGCGAGCTGGGGATACAAAACATTCAAAGTCAAATAAAATTAAAATAGGCAACTTTAAAATATTTGAAAGCAACTATGCTGGATCCACAAGGAGACATGACACCTACTCATACATATCGCACTATTAACAAAGATTCAAGGTGGGTACTGACCTCCCTCTTATTGCCATGGGTTGTTAAAATCTACACTTTGAAATATTGGGTTTATATGTAAATATGTATCTGGAAAAGAACATCAATTTTGGATCAGTATGCAAACAACCCCACAACATAGCGTAACGTTTGGCATCAGATGTTCCCCATAAGCTGTACTCCACACGGCCTGATAGAGAGTCGAAACAGAGCTAAAAGAATAGCACAGCGTACTATTGGTCCTCCCAATATGGTAAACATGGTACGTAATCAGGCTGATGTCAGCAGAGAGTATTAAGATCTCATGAGGCCCTGGGGCAAGCTACTAGTTCGGGCCCTGCTTCATTCTTTACATAAGGATGGTTAATGGAGTTATGCAAATACATTGTTCTGGGGCCCGTGCCTACCCCCTGGGCCCTAGGCAGCTGCCTAGCATCACCCTAATCGTACTCTGGATGTTATGGAATCAGAATGACTAAGAAATAGGGGAAACAAGCACCAGTTAACAAACGCATAATTATGGAGGCGGAAAAGGTCATGGGAGATTCCTGTTATAAAGAGAAGCTAGCGAAGTTGTCTTTGAAGGTTATAGTAACATTATGAAATATATACAGAACTAATACACCTTTCTAGTGACATGGCCATTAAAGATTAGAACCAAGGCACTAGTTTAGACTTTAAGAAGGAGGAAAGTTGGGTTTTTTTCTCATTAAATAAAATAAAGATACAGAATTCACTTCCTAGAAAAGTCATGATGTCAAATGTCATAGATCCGTTTAAAAGAGACCTACATGCATTTTCAGAATATAAAAAGTTTAAATAGTCATTATAATAAATTCATTTGGCATTTTGGAGTCAGGAAGGCATTTTATTATCCTTTCTAAAGCCAATTTTAAAACCACTTCAGAGTGAGCATTAAACTTTGTTTGGATCTAAAGAGCTAACAAGGACTCGGTGAAATTCTTCAGCTTTAATAACTTTGCTATTACTAAGCCATAGAAGGAATTCATGAAAACAACATAAAACTAATAGAGGCTGAGCAACAGCCGTTATTACTTTTTGAGCAATTTAATTAATTGGATCTGCACAGTACTCCTACTGTAAGCAATGGTAGGACTATGACAAAATGGGGAAACTCAGGGAATCTTAGCGATTTGCAGAAACAAAATTCAATGAATTAATATTTTGCAGAATTTTCACACATTGTATCCATAAAGAATTAAAGAGGTGGGGAAGTAAGGCTCTCCAGTTGCAAATGACACCCATTTGAACTAAGTGTAGCTTTGAGAGAAAGAGGGAGTATTGATATATTATGTAGTGGAAGGGGTTCTCTGGTGAGAGGGGTCACAGAGTTCCAAAATGTAGAATAGAATATCTATGTGCGTAGGAACTTGTTATTAAGATAGAAGCTTACATATTTATAGTCCAAGGGCTGGCTGCTGTGTATAGGGAATGTGGATGGAAATATTTTACATCTCTTTAATGGCAGCTGATGGCCAGGAGAGCTTTTGTCACACTTCTCAAAAATGGTCTGACAAAAACAAATGAGACGCCACGCAAACACTCTTTCCATAGCCACTAGTCTAAGCAATTTATGGTGTCCGTGGCCACTTTTCCAGCTGTGTGGAGTGTATCTTTAATACAGATTTTCTTAATGGAGTGCCAGTGGCGAGACTGGTGACTCCAATGCTCTGTGGACTTGTGTGGTTGTTGCGCATGTGACCAATTCAATAAAGTTTTTTGTTTTTTTATAATTCTTTATTTTTGTAGTGCAAATAGAAACATACAGGCCCATGATGATTCCATATAGTTCACATGCTCTGACCTGGCCTGTATTTACTCTAAAGATTTATGGCTTTTGGCTTTGCTTACTTGGCTTGTTCAATGATTATCGCTCTGTTACTGCCAGCACAAGCATTTTGACATATTTATGACTGTTCTCATTATTGGTATCTTAAGTCTGATTCTTTCTTTTCGGGTAATATCTGTGCACAGGCTGATAATACAAATTTCCTCTTTTTACCTAATTCTACATAAATGGGTCCAACTGTCCCTTATGCAATTGTTAACCCAACAGCAGATATCTCAAACTCTGGCCATCTACTACATTCAAAGACTTCTGGGATTTGTAGGCCAACGATATCCGGAGGGAGAGGGGCAGACATTTTACATCACTGCCGTACAGTACAGAACAGAACAACATATTTTACCTATGTTAACACAGGTGTAAGCCATTGGGACACTATCAATGCAGCATACAACTATATGTTATTTTAAATATACATATCAGAATGGCAAATTATTAGCATCTAGCACTGTTTATATAAATCATTGTGATTAGCATTTAATAAATCTTAATCTTTCAGATGATAAATGTAGCAATCTGCAAAGTAAATTAAAAAATAGCAAAGCTCTTGTGGAAGGTGCTGTAGTGAGAACATTATAAGCATTAATACTATAGTAAATATAATGTGAAGCTAGTCCTTAACTTGTCCAAAAGGCGCATTCCATGTATCGATCAATGTGTGTGTCTTCAGTCTGTCAATCTTTGTAGTATGTCAATCAGAGTGGCTTTTGCTCCATCTCTGATTATGTGCCTGGTGTCTGTACAATGTCGCTCTGAATACAGGGAGACCACCTTTGTCTCTGTATAGTGTCCCACTGCTACATGTATCTGGGCCTCTGTATTATTAGTCTGTATGTAGTGTCTCTGTCTATAGTGTATCTGCGTTTACATATATAATGTTCAACATGTGCATAGTGCCATTTCTCTGTAAAGTGTTACTATGAATAGAGCATCTATATTTCTGTATTATGCCACATTCAGAAGACCTTCTCAGTGTATCCAACGTCTCTCTGCTTGTTGTAGCTCCATATATATGCCTCTAATCCGTGTCTCTCTATATCCATTTTGCCAGTTGTATATAGAGTATTCATGTCTATATATAGGTCACTTTGTAGCTGCTCATTGAATTTAAACCATGGCATTAAAGGTTGTTTAGTGACCCGTGTGCTATATTTAAGTGCAATACAATTTTCCAGGCAATGTCTAAATGAAATAGATTGTAGACAACATGCATCAAGCACACTAAAGTGTACTCACTAAGCACTGTGGGCTCTGGAGAAATAACAGACTAAACTCTCAGCCAAATTAGTTTTCTAATCTCATTAGGTCGGTCTGAAAGTGTCAACTCACCCCAGATCGCTGTTTAGAGAATAACCTTACTATATAAAATGAAAGGGGCATTAAAGCAATTAACAGATAACGTTAATCACTTTGCTGTTTGTACTTATTTTGAAAGGTTTAACTATTAGAACTGAATTCCTTTATTTACATTTAACAGAGAACTGTCTGTGTGGCAGTACTGATTAACCCCTTAAGGACACATGACATGTCTGACATGTCACGATTCCCTTTTATTCCAGAAGTTTGGTCCTTAAGGGGTTAAAGAGCAGTACAGATTTATTAGACTTCTTCCTAAGAAAAAAAAACAATACTTCTATTATACAAATATTGAGTTTTCCAAAGACATCCATTTTTTTTTATTTTAAAGTGTTTTACAGAAATAAGAACACATATATCTTACTTTTAGAGAATAGCTGTATGCGTTCAAGCATTAGATCGATATGAGGTTTTATTTTCTCAAGTTATATACAATTACAAATCTCTTGAGACTTAGATGTGGGGGGTTTTGAGCGAGAACCCTGAATTGCTAAACTATATTTGGACTAAAATTACCTAAATTATCTACTAGATGAGATTGACAGTACAAGGCAATAGATCTGACAGTTTGACAAGCTGCATTTTGTGTGAGCTGTAATGTCTTTCAGGGATTTTTTTTTTGTCGTTTTGGAAGCCTTGTTTAAACTAGAAAATAAAAATAAAAAACTTGAAAAATAGAGGCAAATCCTGTATCATTAGGAGAAAGTGGGTGTGACTAATTATGATCCAACATGAAAACCGCATCCACCATGCTCCAATGCATCTAATAAACAAATAAATTAAATAAAAAATCTAAAAGAACCTGTCACTTTCCTACATGTATACTAGAGATGTTTAATTGTGCAAATCAACCATTCACATGTAGTTTTCTTAGCAGACACACTGCTGGCCCCACATATACATGTACAGGTGACCCACAAAGCATTGCACCCTACTTTCCCTCCAAAATATATATATATAAATAAAATAAATACTGATCATTTAGAAATGTACAACATCAACAACACTGCCACCATGGAGCCGAACTAAACCCAGAGGGAGAGTGAGGAAACCCCCCTATTTTATAAACCCAATAATATTTTTTTTGTGTTTTGTTTCTTTAGTGTATTATCTCAGTGTTGTGTTAATTGTGTTGACTTGTGATGAGTTCCCCAGCACACAGGCTGCCGCTGGGGGGATGCTATATAGGGGATGCAGGATGTGATGGGGCTGCCTCCCTGGGTACCACTCTACCTGTGGATGCTGTCTCCATGGTAACGGGAGGATGCTGCGCTGGCTGAGCCCTGAAGGTCCCTCTCGGGTCCGGCGAGCTCCAGGCGGCTCCTGCCGCAGCTCCCTCCTGCTGAGGGCTGACACCCCCCGGATTAGCAGCCATGGCGGCCGGGCTGAGCGTGCTGGCCGAGGAGGAGGACGGACGGAGGGAGGGAGGGAGCGGTCACTGCTGCAGTGTCTCCCACAGGGCGCCACGACCACTGGACCGATACGCAGGTGGAAATGGCTTGTGTAGTTTCCACTAGTTCCACCTCCACGTCATCCCCGCGAGCGGCCAATCACAGCCGAGCGTTTACCATAGCAAGCCCCCCCCCCTCTCCCCCACCCACCCTCTGCTACCTTTCCACTGCTGGGAGCCTGCTGTGCATTGCAGGGAGAGCATCCTTGGAGGGGTTAATGGGATGCTGGATAAAAAATGTAACATTACTGTATATGGTTTTTATATTTTATATGAAGCTCTTAATAGAAATACAAAGAAGGTGTGTTTGTATGTGCATGAAATTGTTATCCTGCCACTAGAAGAATTGCACTAATATATATTATTATTATTATTGTTATTTATAAAGCAACAACACATTCCGTAGCGCTGTACTATAAGTGGGCTAACAGACATGTATTTGCAACAAGACGAGTTGGACGCACAGTAACAAAGAGTGTTGGGGGTCCCGCTCCAAAGAGCTTACATTCTAGAGTGGGGTAAAGTGGCTCAAAAGATAACGGTAGTACGTATATATATCAGACAATGCCATCATTACTTTTTCATTGTGTAGAATTTGAGCATTGTAACACAGATTCTTTATACAAAATATAGTGTTTGGTATTTGCCTTTTTTTATTATTTGTGTTCATACATCTTGTTTTTAGTTTATAATGAATATCAAATGTAGGTGGTAAGGGTAATGCAGAAACAGAAGCGGTAAAAATGAGGGTGATGGTAAAAGAAAAACTAGAATATTTTATTTACTGAACTCCAAATTGTAGCAAATTAAAATCCAAATGATACGACGGAGGCTAAAATAGCTGATCTGGAAGAAAAATAAAATTTCTACGTAAACTATAGCCGCAGCGTGGCTTTTTTGGCCTCCATGTTACCTTACGGATGTTAATTTGATACAATTCTGTAAATATAAACCACAAAAACATGGTGCAGTATATTCAAATAATTATACTCTGCTTTTTTACTTTTTTTCTTAGCTACTCTTGAGCATATTTTTACTATGGATATTGCATTTCAAATTTACAGAACTGGCAGATGATGCTTGCAGCCTGATGGCACCATAACTACTACATCAGATTGTAGTGCTTATGGTGTTTGTACAGCCCCTTTAAATAGCTCCAGGGCTGATGCTCTTTTCTTTGACAACCAGCCCGCTTCATTATAACCATATGAATATTATGCATTTGGGTAACAGATGTCTGGTATTGGTGTAGTCTGTTTCCAGATGCCGAGTGTGATCTTGTCCATCAGAGTCACACTGCTGGATTCAAGCAGCTCTCAGGTTTTGGATGACAATATCAGATTAACAGCAACTCGATGAGAAGAGCAGGATTTGGCCAGACAACTAGTCTGCAGCATTGTGTGGGCCAGGGGGCAGGAGGAGGGCTGTGTGGGGAGAATCAGCTCAGTTCCAGGATAGTCATAAATACAGCATGTGATTTCTTGCATTTTGTTTACATTTCTAAACATCAGAATTACATTTGTTAAAATAGGGAATAAAGTAGATCATAGGAAATTGCAGTTGCAATTATAGATATGTAAATATAATGATTATTATTAATATTATTATAAAAAACCTCCTGGCTTGAAATTGCAAAGGTTACGTTAGCAAATGAATAAAACAGAGATGAAATTAAACCTTCCAATTTAAATATCTGCCATCTAATTCAAATTGTCCAATTTAAATATCTGCTGTCTAATTCACATTGTCCAATTTAAATATCTGCCGTCTAATTCACATTGTCCAATTTAAATATCTGCTGTCTAATTCACATTGTCCAATTTAAATATCTGCTGTCTAATTCACATTGTCCAATTTAAATATCTGCTGTCTAATTCACATTGTCCAATTTAAATGTCTCCTGTCTAATTCACATTGTCCAATTTAAATGTCTGCTGTCTAATTCACATTGTACAATTTAAATGTCTCCTGTCTAATTCACATTGTACAATTTAAATATCTGCTGTCTAATTCTCAGTGCCTAAAAGTGAATCCTCACACATTTGGTAAAAAGTCACATATATTCTTCTAACTCTCTCCAGAGCTTTTAGGCCAGAGGTCTGCAACCAATTTAACCAAGGAATAACTTTGAACGATATAAAATAAGATGACTTCAAAGAAAGTTTCAATATTAAACAGAAGATGAACGTCTATTTAATATACTGGTGCATCATATGGAGCAAGGATTCAGAAAGACTTAAAGGTGCACTGCAACTTCTTCATCTCAATGAAATGGTTATAGTGTCTGGAGTGTCACCTGGCGCCATGCAGCGTTAAACCGTTTTAAATTTTTTTCATGGTAAATAAGAGTCCCCAGTAGCCCATCCCCTTAGTGTTGCCTGGGCTAACCAGGAAGTATTAGCCTGACCAGCAATGGGTGGCTGTGACTGGTTGAAAGTGTCAGCTGATGGCTTTCAGCCTATCACAGCGCCCATTCTTGGTATTGATCGACTAGAAGGAAGTGTGTAACCTCTCTCGTTCGTGCGGGGCTACGGGTGGCCAGGCACCCTCATTCAGTGTTGAAATAAAAATGTAACACTGAATAAAGGGACAGTGCCCGGAGACTCCAGGCACTAAAACCAATTTGATGAGATGAAATGGTTATAGTGCATTTCTTTTTAAAATAAAAAAACAGAAAAAAAAATGTCAGCATTTCAATTTGTATTACCAAGAATGTGAATTACTTTAAGCCAAATGTTATTCAATAAGCAAATTAAAAGTAAATGTCTTAACAAATTTATTATAGGCAATGACTTTGCAGGCAGTGTATTAATAACACACCCTTGTTGCCACAATGATATACAACCTATAACTTGGCTAGCTGCCCACTGCTTAATGTGAAGGAAACCATAAGGGAAATTAATTTCAACAGCACAATATTTAAAGGGTCAGTCTAGGCACCATGACTACAATACACTGTAGTCCTTATGGCACCGTTTAATAGTAAGTACTTATACAGATTTTACCTGGGTCCCCCAGCACCCTCTGTCTAGTATGAGATCTAATGCCAAAACTGATATGTTTAATCTTAATGGTCTGGGTGAAGTGGTCCTGTTATTGTAACCCTGCGATATAAAATATTGCAGTATTGTAGAAATAGCAATGGTTTCATTGCAGGGTTAAATACATCTCTATTGGCAGAACAAATGAAAACTCGTTTGGACACATAAACCTATTTCCAATCCAGTGCTTCTCTACGTGGAAGATGTCAGCAAGCAAGGTGACATTTTTGATGGTGGGGTGGGCGGCTACAGCGCTGGAAACAAAGTTAGTAATTATTAGTTAACTTTAATTTTTTTAAACCAAAATGGGTGGACAGAAGGGAACCTATAGCCCCCCAAAAATAACTGTTATTTTCAGGATTTTAGGTTATACTGTAATGAATCAGGGATTTCCAGAGGTGAGCTACAGAGGGTGCACAAGGTGTTCTCATGTTCGTGAATTTTCTCGTTATAGCCATGCTTACAGCTAGAGACGGGGCTGCAATGAGAAGCAGCAAAGGTCGCCGCATAGCGAAGCATCCACGTAACATGCCCCTTCCCGTGCCTTCTCCTCCCTTCCTGTGATTGTTCACAGGGTCCCAGAAAACGTATGGCTCTGCATGCTGCGCTGGTTTATTTGTACTTGGTATAAAAACGATATTGGTCACCTCTTCCAGAATGCCTCCTGCCTCTTCTAAAAACTTCACGACTGGAGAGCAGCCATGACACTAGCACTGTATCTACCTCCCCAGCTCTTTGCTGCCTTGTTTTTCTAGAAGGGTCAAGATCCCATGGGCCCCCGAGGCAGCGTACTATTTGAGGGCTGTCCCTTTATTCTTCACATAGGAAAGGTTAATGGGGCCAAGCAAATTCATGGTTTCGAGGCTCCTGTCTAACCACTGGACCCTAGACGGCCACCAAGGGTCTTCCTATGGGTAAACCTCCCTGATTAAATGTCATTCTGGATTTGAAAATGTTGATGCAATTTCAAGATGGCCGCCTCCATGCTGATAAACTGTCAGATCGTCAAGTGTTGAACCTTAGCCAAACTTACTATAGTTTAATTATATGAGTCAATTATTATTTTAAATTGATTTATGGATATAGATTTCCAGTAACAGTACCACTTTGATAATGGCAAAAAAAAAAAAAGAAGAAAATAGAAAAAACAAACCTCTGCGAGTTTATGACAAACCTGGACTGGATCGAACATAGATTGTATTTACAATAGGAAATAGGAGTAGCACCTTGAACTGTTGTCAGACGAGAAAAGGGCTAGGACTATGGAGATGTATATGGTGTGGTATATCTTTTAATAGAGAATATAGAAAAATAAATGCACTTACTACATTTTGTGTACATGAGTGGTACCATTGTATGAATTGTATTGTATTGTAGATTGTATGGCAGCTCAACGTATCAGAGGTTATCTCGAATATAAAATTAAACGTTTACTCTCTGTATCCCCATTCCTTTTATTTAGACCGTTCGGGCTGCAAAATCCGGGCATTGTTGATGGAATTCAAAAATGTCCAGATTTTGTATTTCAGACCTCGAACGGGCATGAACTTGATCCAGACTTGAGCTTGAATGAAACAATTATTAAAAAAAAATAAAAAAAAAAATCTGAACTATTTGCCACTGTCATCGGTAACATGTTTTTTTGGTTTTTCTTTTTAAATCTGTGTCTCTTATTTAAAATGGTAAGGTGTCAACGTTATAAATCAGCTTACCCCAAGATGCTCTGAAAAGCTAAGTGCATACTGCCAGTTATGTGCAAAATAATATTAAAGGTTACCTAGAGAGATTGCATAGAATATCATCTTGAGAGCTGGCAAGTGATCCAGTTTGACAAGCAAGGCTGCCTCAGACAAAAATAATACCCCAAAAATAAATGAGATGGAAATGGCTACTTATAGAAAATGTATCACCCTGACACAAATCTTTTTGATTTACATTTTAACTATGACATACAGGAACACACATACACATGAATGCACACATATTTCTATATTTACAAATCTCAAGCAAGCAAATCATAACCACATAACACATTTTGTACATATTTTGAGATATAATCATAGAGATGATCTATGTAAAATCAACTATTTAGGGTTAAAGAGGGCATTTGGTCGCTTTGCATGTTCATATCATGCTTGGATTGTGATGAGTATTCTATTTTAGTGAGTCCCTACAAGTACTGCATTATGTACAATAATGCTCACCTGCAGTTAATGGGCCCTATTGAAGATACCCTCCGCGCACCATAAACATCAGCTGATCACTCTCTGTAAAGGTCTGCGTTGCAGGGCTTAGCTCAGGAGAGCTAACAGTAGCTCCTGCTTAGGAACTTCTGGCTCTTTGGCAATGATAGCGGAGGCAGGTCGCAGTTTTGGGCTACAATAAACTGTAGTGGTTATTGTGCTTGGCGTGTTCCTTTAACATACCTGCATGGAAGGTTGTAGTGACTGTTTCGCCTGGTTCCTTCTTTCCATTTAGAGTTAAACAGTTTTGTTTTCCTGCTAAACAAGAGCCCCCAGCAACCCATCTCCTTGCGCAGCTTAGGTTAATGAGGAATTGTTAGTCTGTGCAGTAGTGGGCGGCTGTGATTGGCTGACCATTTTCAGCTTACCATAGTACCCATTGCTGGTATGAATTGGTATGGCTAGAAGGAAGTGTTAAATCTCTGCCTTAGCCACACCTCCAGTGGGGGCTAGGCTGTGGGAAGCCAGGGACCTTTTTTTAATGTTAAAGCAACACTGCGGAACATTGCAGAATTTGCAAATACCTCCAACTGTGACATCGTCGCTGGTGATCTTGTGGCTGGAGGGGCAGGTAAAGGTGAGTTCTACTTACCTGAACCTGTTCATTGCTGGTGCCACCGTCTTCCTCCGGCAGGTCCTCTTCAGTGCCAAGAGCCGACATCATTGCTGTACTCTTGCGCATGCACGAGAGTACAGTATTGAGGTGTATAGAGGATCCTGCGAGATTCTCCATACATAAAGTCAACTACCTGCATGCCGTCATGGATGGGGTATTGACACTTCTAGACAACGGTAACTCTGCCCAGTGTCTAAAAGTGTCAAGCGTAGTGTCAGAGTAGTCTCTACTTTGTCTCAGTATATCACTTGACTGGGTTGGAATTTTCAGTGAAATTCCAACCCAGTCAATATGAATATTTCATAAAGAATCTCTCTCTATGAAACACAAATTTTTCGGGAAGCTGGGGTGATGATAGTGCAGCTCTAAATTGCACAAAAATGGTTTAACACTGAATGGAGGGACAGCCCCAGGAGATCCGGGCGCTATAACCAATTCAATGAGTCCCTTTAACAGCTCTGTGGATTTCTGTTAAGCCGATTCCCAAGTAATCCTGGGGAGTAGCCTGGGACTGGCTGCCCATTGCCCAACATATCCATTCTAATTAGCTGACTACCATTCATCCACTCTGCTTGGCATTGCTTGCAGCTATTGACCCTCTGAATGTCTCATTTAATACATTAGCTGCACTTTTCATCCAACGGACACATTAAGGTAAAAGTGCTTTTTGGAGCAAATGGACATACATGCAAATGTCATATGACAAAAATGAAATAAACTGAAAAAAGAAAACATTTCTTAACAGATTATAACTATTTACTAAATAACATGACATGTTGCTCTAATGTGTATATTTGATTTATAATCATTATTTTCCCATTGTGTAATCATCAGGAAAGGAAAAGAGTAGATGTAACATATACACATACCTCCTAACATATGGTCCTGTAGCAGTGAATTGAGTTAGACAGGCCCCTGAAGGTGTGCCACCAGTGACGCAGAATTGTCACTAATAATGCCCATGGTGGGCTGACAGGTTACCTGGCTGGCCCGCAGCCTTCAGGACCCTGCAGGAAACAAGGCTGAAGTTCTCTCTGCATGGTCCTAGTGCCCGTTGCGCATGTGCTTGCGATGTGCTATCCCGGGGACAGTTCCCTGGTGTCGCCAAATGTTGGATACCGGGGGTACTAAAGCATGATGGCGATATAGGACCTCCTTATTTCGAGTTTGAATACAGAGGGGTCTATTCACCTATCTCCAAATTAGAGAAATACATCTGCATTACAAAATTAAGGATAAAATAGCTTTGCTCATCTACAGTCGCAGAGTGGCGTTATTATCCTCAGTTTTTTAATTCAGAGTTCATTTGCTGTATTTAGAGAATAACTCTCATATTTTCTTTTTTTTGCCTTCTTTCTGGTTTGCCTTCAGTAGCTCAGCAAGTATTTTAGCGCAGCCTATGAGACTCGGAAAATTAGAATGAAATTAATAACAGAATAAAAGCTTTCTGTTTTAGATGTGTCCTTAGAGAGCAATGTGCAAGATTATTCTCTTGATAAGAATGTGCAGTAATAAGCTTAGGTGTCATAATCCTATTTGTGGCAAACTACAGATCTTCCAGTGCTATAAAGCATGAATTTATATCACATTTGATAGGATCCAACCTCTCTCTATATATATGTATATAGAGAGAGTGACAGTATTTTTTCTTTTCTATGTATATATTGGGATCCTTAAAAAAATCTGTTTTTGGTCAATTGACACTCGGGCTGCAAAATCAAGGTCAAAATAGCCAATCTGGAATGTTATATCCAGAACAGCTGTCCTAATTTTATACTTGTGAGTAATGTCATAGTAGCTTACTGTTTATTGAATATATATTTTTAAAATATATATATATTAAAGTAAACCTGACATGACTTCGGTATAACCACTTCATCATTACTAGCCTTAAAGGACCACTATAGTGCCAGGAAAACATACTCGTTTTCCTGGCACTATAGTGCCCTGAGGGTGCCCCCAACCTCAAGGTCCCCCTCCCGCCCGGCTCTGGAAAGGGGTTAAAGCTCCCCTCCTCCGATCCTCCTTCTCTCCTCCCCGTCGGCTGAATGCGCACGCATTCAGCCGGTCACATAGGAAAGCATTCATAATGCTTTCCTATGGACGCTGGCGTGCTCTCACTGTGAAAATCACGGTGAGAAGCACGCAAGCGCCTCTAGTGGCTGTCAATGAGACAGCCACTAGAGGATTAGGGGGAAGGCTTAACCCATTCATAAACATAGCAGTTTCTCTGAAACTGCTATGTTTATGAAAAAATGGGTTAACCCTAGCTGGACCTGGCACCCAGACCACCTCATTAAGCTGAAGTGGTCTAGGTGCCTAGACTGGTCCTTTAACTGAAACATGGCTCTCTCCCTCTGACACCACTACCCCTGCCTCTCTATCCTTTGGTGGTCTTCAATTTTCCCACAACCCAAGACACTCTGAAAGCAAGGTTGGTGATGTAGGGTTTCTGCTCTCACCTCACTGCTCCTTCCATCTTCTACACCCCCCCGTTCCCTCTCTTTCTCATCATTTGAAATTAATTAAATTCGCCTTTTCAAACCCATCTCTGCTAACAGTCTCTAAAACTCTAAAACCGAGCTCCTTGTCTTTCCTCCTCCTAATACTGATGCTCCTCTTTCACTCTCCCTTCAAGTTAGTGGTATCCAAATGAGTCCATCCTTGCAAGTGCGCTGTCTTGGCGTTATACTTGATTCTGGCCTTACATTTGAGCCTCACATCCAGTCTGTAACCAAATCCTGTAGATTCCACCTTAAAAACATAGCCCGCATCCCTTTTCTTACGCAAGATGCTTCTAAGGAGCTTGTCCATGCTCTAGTAATCTCTTGCATGGATTATTGTAACCCTTTCCTGAAAGGGTCTTCCCACATGTCGTATTGCCCCGCTACAGTCTGTAATGAATGCTGCCGCCAGACTAATTTTCCTCTCCTGTCGCTCCTATTCCCTCTGTAAGTCCTTACATTGGCTTCCTGTATCCTATTGGAGTCCATTCAAGGTACTAACCCATACCTATAAAGCATTGACCAATTCTAGCCCCTCATATCTCTTCACTGATCCGCAGGTATGCCTTCTCGGTCTCTCCGCTCTGCCTGTGACCTTCTCCTGTCCGCTGCTCGGACACGTACGGCCAATTCACACTTGCAGGACTTCTCACGGGCGGCTCCTTTCCTATGGAATAGCCTCCCTATGACCCCTAGTCTTCAATCATTTAAAAAGTGCCTCAAAACCCATCTCTTTAGGAAAGCTTATGGCCTCCCAGAGCAATCTCTACCTAATGTACCTGTCCTTTGCTCTCTGCTAAAGGGCAGCACTCTACTCTCTCCTCCAGCTCTGCTTCACTCCCACCTTATTTGATTGCTACCTCCTGTCCTGTGATGTTTTCCGCCCCACCTCCTATATACTGTAAGCTCGTTTGAGCAGGGCCCTCTTCAACCTTTTTGTTCCTGTAAGTTTTTGAAATTGTCTAATTTATTGTTAAATCTCCCCCTTTGATAATATTGTAAAGCACTACGGAAAATGCTGGCGCTATATAAATACCAGTAATAATAATTATTATTATTATTGGTATTTATATAGCGGCAGCTTATTCCGCAACGCTTTACAATAAGATTTTATTTTTATTTATTTATATTTTATTATTTAATGAGATCTTAAATTAAAATTATGTAACTAATGCTACAATCTAGTGTTTGTGGGAGATACAATCAGGGACGTTTTAGCCGCGAGGCAAATAAGGGATTTGCCTTGGGCGGCATTTTCCAGGGGGAGGCAAAAAAAGCCACCCCCAAATGCCCAGGGCAAATGTCTTGTTATCCTTGCGGCTAACTGACATGCTGGGCGGGCTGATGGGATGGCTGCTGTGCGGGCGGCGCTGGCGAGGGAGCTGAGCAGACAGTTTAGGGGAAAGTGCTCCCTCGCCAGCGCCGCCCGCCCAGCAGCCATCCCATCAGCCTGACCAGTAGCCCCAGGGAGAGGGAGAACCCCCCAGCATTCCTAAAGGTAAGGAGGTTGGGGGGGATATATATAAAAAAAAAAAAAAGTGAGTGTTAATGTGAGTGAGTGTGTTTGTCTGTTAGTGTGTGTGTGTCTGTTAGTGTGTGTCTGTTAGTGTGTGTGTCTGTTAGTGTGTGTGTGTGTGTGTCTGTTTGTTAGTGAGTGTGAGTGTGTTTGCCTGTTAGTGTGTGTGTCTGTTAGTGTGTGTGCGTCTGTTAGTGTGTGTGTGTGTGTGTGTCTGTTTGTTAGTGAGTGTGAGTTTGTTTTCCTGTTAGTGTGTGTGTCTGTTAGTGTGTGTGTGTCTGTTAGAATGTGTGTGTGTTTGTCTGTTAGTGAGTGAGTCTGTTAGTGAGTGAGTCTGTAAGTGAGTGTGTGTGTGTATTTAGAATGCGGGGCAGGGGGGAAGGATTGGGTGGGGGTGGCGCGCGGGAGGGGGGGCACCTGAGTTCTGTCCTGCGTAGGGCAGTACAAAACCAGGATACACCACTGGATATAATAGATTAAAACTAACCTGTGGCTCCTGTTTATGTCCCTGCTTCCTCTGGTGTGATTGGCCCTGCTTTTGAGAACAATTCCCAACATAGGCCCCTCTTCTCAACAATGATCCCAACATGCTGAATTAAATGACGAGATGTGCTTTCTAGAGGAGTACTTACAGCAACTATAGTGCATATGATCACTATAATTAAAAAGGAGTCAAAACATCAACTTTTATGATTGGGAAATATAAATGTCAATATTACGAATGGATACAGCATGGTTTTATGAAGTTCAGATAATGACAAACAACCGATTTCCAATAAATTGGTTTAGAATAAAACAGTTTGTTCTTGGACTGGATTCTTTTTTAAAGGAACACTATAGTCACCTAAATTACTTTAGCTAAATAAAGCAGTTTTAGTGTATAGATTATTCCCCTGCAATTTCCCTGCTCAATTCACTGCCATTTAGGAGTTAAATCACTTTGTTTCTGTTTATGCAGCCCTAGCCACACCTCCCCTGGCTATGATTGACAGAGCCTGCATGAAAAAAAAAACTGGTTTCACTTTCAAACAGATGTAATTTACCTTAAATAATTGTATCTCAATCTCTAAACTGAACTTTAATCCCATACAGGAGGCTCTTGCAGGGTCTAGCAAGCTATTAACATAGCAGGGGATAAGAAAATCTTAATTAAACAGAACTTGCAATAAGGAAAGCCTAAATAGGGCTCTCTTTACAGGAAGTGTTTATGGAAGGCTGTGCAAGTCACATGCAGGGAGGTGTGACTAGGGTTAATAAACAAAGGGATTTAACTCCTAAATGGCAGAGGATTGAGCAGTGAGGCTGCAGGGGCATGTTCTATACACCAAAACTGCTTCATTAAGCTAAAGTTGTTCAGGTGACTATAGTGTCCCTTTAAGGCAGTTAGTTAAAATCACTTATATGATGCAGAACTGTGAGTCACATGGACTGCATGGTACTTGGAAAGTATCCCAAGCACTCAGAGACCTCCACAGTATTATTTTTGGCAAGCTTTTTAAATAATTTATCACGCTTCACAATACTTAGTGTATATAAAATAATTATATATGTTAAAATTACCATGTATGTCTTAGCAAAACTGATATCCTTTCTGGAGACATAAGCAGTCATTCGTCTTAATATCAACGAATAAATATTTTTTCAATAAAAAAGCAGAGTTGTATATAATTGTTTACCAACAGAATTCGGATAGTGTTCCAAGGTTCTTTACTCATTATGTCCAACGTAACAACATCTTTATTGCCCTATCAGCATTAGTCTTGGGTAAACATATTCATTCTATTGGCAACTACATTATTTGAATGTAATAATTGATTTAAACAACCCACGTAGGTATCAATTCAAATACAAATGTATTTTTTTAAAAATCTTAATATTTTTTAATTTTTGGTGCGTCATATTTAAGTTTTACATATATGTGTGTACGAAAGTTCACCATTAAAGGACAGATACAATGTCGTTAGAGATTTGCATCATATTTTGGATCAAGCAATAACAGATCCAGGAACAACATTAACATGTTAAACAATACATTCTGATCGATACAGAGGTGTCACAATGTTTTGTATACCCTTGCAGTTGGGATGAGACATGGTGTACTGAGGCAGCACATGTATATAGTTGTTCTGGTGGGATTAGTCTCCATGTGAGCGTTAAGATGTGGGACAAGTTGTAAAGTAACAGGATGCGTTAGAACGATGCCTTGCGTTTTGGCTCTTTGTGCTGTGCTGGGTTAGGGTGTCTGTATGCTGGAGTGGAGTGTATTTAAGTGAGCGATGCATCTAGATTATTTACCCCTAACCAAGGGGGTGGCGGGGGGGGGGGTGTTTGGGATGACAAGTGTTTGGGCGCGTGTTGCGCTAGCTCTCACTGAGTTAATGAGCCTGGGCTCCCTATGAGATAGGGTAAATGAAACATAGACCTGTGGTGAAAGAATATATATAACGAGAAAAAAATTAAATAAACATTAGGAACGCAAAATGAAAGGTATGCAACAGTTATGTTAGCAAAACTTGTGGTATCAGTCCACAACGCACATGGTACAGGGTGTTGGGATCCGCTGGGTCTTGATTCCAACGGGAATGGTGCTCCTTGTGGCGAAAGTGACCTTGCCACTGGTTTTTGGAGGGGCCAGTTTGCCAGCATCCTGCCCTGCGACTATGGCCCGGGGGTGTGTGACCCTTTAGGAACATTATTTGGGGCTTATGGACGTTCATTGGACTGGTGCTGGCCCTTTAAACACATTTTTGGGACACGAGGAAAATTGGGACAATGCCCCTTTAAGACAGTGTCCCCAGACGTGTTTGGGACACAGCCCCTTTAAGCCTGTGTCCCCAGTGTCCCCAGACTTGGTTAAAGTACTTTATTCATGGCTTCTTTACACTTGGTTCAGTTAATGGGGCTTACTGAACCAAGTACCACACAGGCGGACCACCCAGAAGTGTAAGTGTGCAGGCAATTTACTTCCCAGGCTGGGAGCATGCTGTAGGTAAACTGCCGACCGCTGGGTGGCCGCAGTTCGTGCAAATGAACAAGTGGCGGCGGCCATCTTTGTTCAGTTTTCAGCTACAGAGACTAAGTCCCGTTCGGATGTTTGAACTCACTGTTATACTGAGCCAAATGCACGAACGGCCCCGAATGCACAGCCCAAATCTATGGAACTGTTTTGGGCAGGAAAATGTGCTTGCGGTCGGTCATAAAGGACTTCCAGCTAACTTTCTACTGGAAGGAATTGGCTATGTGTTTGGGAGTGTTTGTACTGTATACTACGTGTTTATTGGCTGTTCTGTTAAACCCTGTGGGCGGTCCTGTATGTGTAAAACCTGCATAAAAGAAGGCCCTTTAGTGCTAAGTAAAAAAAGTTCTTCTTCACCCTCAATCTAGAGTCCTGTCTCTTATTGGGGGAATTGCTATATCACTACAAGGGATTGCTATGCTCTGCATCCGTCAACGGAGGTACCTGGGTGCCAGGTGATCCGTTACACTCCTGGGGTCCAATGCCGCTATATGAGGGCTCCCCTGTGGCGTAGCCATTGAGTTAGGCAGTCCCAGGGTGACAAGGAGGGGAGATGCTCCCTCCACGGAGGTTACAACATGGGTAGTTCCATCATGGGTTACCTCTAGAGTCTCGTTAGCGCCCCACCTGTAGGCTATGCCTGCTGAGCGTAGCTGGGTGGTGAGCGGTCGATAAGATATGCACCACAGGAGGTCGGCTTTCTATAGGTCTTGAAAGAACGGTAGTGAGGAGTTCTCTAATATCAATGGTGTCTTGCCTTTCAAACCCGCCATTATGTTAGCTTGTCTTGCACTGTGACACATCTGAGGATGACATGTCTGACTGTTGGGATCTTTAGGTGGGGAGAGTCAGGCAGGCGGTATAACCCGTCTAGCATAATTTTCTTTGAAGTTGAAGTTTAAGAAAGTAGTGTGTTTTTAATGCGTGTACATCGTGTATATAACATGCAGTTTTTCTTAGGGGTGTACACCCCAGAAGGCAAAATCAACCAATCATAGACATTCAGTGCAAACAGTATTCCTATAACATTATGTATTGCTGTATATCTACTGCGCATGTCTAGCACGTCTTCTCTTAACTGATGTACAGGACAGTCTTTGACTTAGTAACCCAATTAAAATTTGCAGGTGCTCAGAAAGAATGTTATGTTTTCCAAAGGCAGGATGTTTATACAAGATGGTGGAAACTAGTGTCTGGCTCTCGATCAGAAAACTATGGTATGTTTAACCCCTTAAGGACCAAACTTCTGGAATAAAAGGGAATCATGTCATGTGTCCTTAAGGGGTTAAAGAATGTGAGTTTAACCCTTTCAAAGCATGAATATCTTCTATTATACTCAGGCCTACTGACCATTCAGTCTTTCAAGCCATGTATATAGTATATACTTTTAGCTAGTAATAAGAAATCGAGCCATGGAAAGCAGGACATTAGACTGACACCCTGTAACAATATATAAATATATATTATATATAGCTCTGTATGGGAATATTCACTAAGCATTGCATAGGTAAAACAATGTATTCTCCATCAGTCAGCCATCAGCAGAATTTCAAATAAAATACAATAAAATACATTTAGCCTGAATTTTATTCCTTTCAATCAGAATTGATGCCGTTCTGTTAGAAAAAAAAACTTTGAAATGATTTATCTACCGAATTAAGCAGTAAAGGCTATAAGGGTTATTTACTGAATACAAAATGTGCCATGCAGTGAATGGGACAAAACCATTCGGCTTGATATGGGGCCATTCGGACAGCAAAATCCTGATGGAATTCACCAATTTCCGTATTTTGTAATTCAGAACCTGAACGGTATGAACGTGGTCCGAATTTAAGTCCTGACAAAAATAATTAAATCCTGGGCTGAATTAAAAAAAAAAAAAAAAATGCTATATTTGCCATTAGCAAATATTTTTTTCCCAAACAGGTGGCAACTCTATGGCGCTACACAAAACACACATTCAGGATAGTTGTTTTTATTTATTTTTTTTAAGTATTTTAATGCTTTAATAATAAGATTATCTCAGACACATTCATTGTATTATTAGGACTGGACTCTGAGGTGACTTGTTTCACTAAAATACACAATCAGAAAATAGTTCAATGGGAAAAAGAGAATATTTGTCAGCCAGGGATTATATCACACCAGGGGTTTCATGTGATCAGTGGTAGTATTATAACTATTATTATTATAATTATTATTATTATTAATACCCACAATGCAGTGTGACTAGGGCCAGCCATGTGTGACCACGTGACCTGCATTGCGCACACTGTGTGCACTGCCATCAAGCTAGCGCAAGGATATCTATAACGCGACTGCAAGCTGACCGTGAGCAGGTAACGCGGTCCAAGCGGAAGGATGATTAATACACACCCAGGTGTCATCGCAGGCAGGAGGGCGTCTTCATTGCCGGGACTATATGCATACCACGTGACTCCCTGTCTACCGCCCATTCGCTTTACGGAGAGCTTTGCTGCCATGGTTACCGTTGCCTGGGATACGGACGCGCAGGGCCGCTAGACGATTACTGAGTGAGTGTTGGGGAGTGCGGCCGGGGCTCGGGGGAGTGATGGCTGTGCTTACTGGGCCCGGGGGAGTATCGGCACCACAGACACCGGGCCGAGTATACAGAGAGCCCCCAGACACCGGGCCGAGTATACAGAGAGCCCACAGACACAGCGCCGAGTATACAGAGAGCCCCCAGACACCGGGCCGAGTATACAGAGAGCCCCCAGACACCGGGCCGAGTATACAGAGAGCCCCCAGACACCGGGCCGAGTATACAGAGAGCCCCCAGACACCGGGCCGAGTATACAGAGAGCCCCCAGACACCGGGCCGAGTATACAGAGAGCCCCCAGACACCGGGCCGAGTATACAGAGAGCCCCCAGACACCGGGCCGAGTATACAGAGAGCCCCCAGACACCGGGCCGAGTATACAGAGAGCCCCCAGACACCGGGCCGAGTATACAGAGAGCCCCCAGACACCGGGCCGAGTATACAGAGAGCCCCCAGACACCGGGCCGAGTATACAGAGAGCCCCCAGACACCGGGCCGAGTATACAGAGAGCCCACAGACACCGGGCCGAGTATACAGGGAGCCCCCAGACACCGCGCCGAGTATACAGAGAGCCCACAGACACCGCGCCGAGTATACAGAGAGCCCACAGACACCGCGCCGAGTATACAGAGAGCCCACAGACACAGCACCGAGTATACAGAGAGCCCACAGACACAGCACCGAGTATACAGAGAGCCCACAGACACCGGGCCGAGTATACAGAGAGCCCCCAGACACAGCACCGAGTATACAGAGAGCCCCCAGACACCGGGCCGAGTATACAGAGAGCCCCCAGACACCGGGCCGAGTATACAGAGAGCCCCCAGACACCGGGCCGAGTATACAGAGAGCCCCCAGACACCGGGCCGAGTATACAGAGAGCCCCCAGACACCGGGCCGAGTATACAGAGAGCCCCCAGACACCGGGCCGAGTATACAGAGAGCCCCCAGACACCGGGCCGAGTATACAGAGAGCCCCCAGACACCGGGCCGAGTATACAGAGAGCCCCCAGACACCGGGCCGAGTATACAGGGAGCCCACAGACACCGGGCCGAGTATACAGAGAGCCCCCAGACACCGGGCCGAGTATACAGGGAGCCCCCAGACACAGCGCCGAGTATACAGAGAGCCCCCAGACACCGGGCCGAGTGTACAGAGAGCCCCCAGACACAGCGCCGAGTATACAGAGAGCCCCCAGACACCGGGCCGAGTGTACAGAGAGCCCCCAGACACCGGGCCGAGTGTACAGAGAGCCCCCAGACACCGGGCCGAGTGTACAGAGAGCCCCCAGACACCGGGCCGAGTGTACAGAGAGCCCCCAGACACCGGGCCGAGTGTACAGAGAGCCCCCAGACACCGGGCCGAGTGTACAGAGAGCCCCCAGACACCGGGCCGAGTGTACAGAGAGCCCCCAGACACCGGGCCGAGTGTACAGAGAGCCCCCAGACACCGGGCCGAGTGTACAGAGAGCCCCCAGACACCGGGCCGAGTGTACAGAGAGCCCCCAGACACCGGGCCGAGTGTACAGAGAGCCCCCAGACACCGCCTTGTATATGTATAGGGTCCATGTAATGTGGGCGGTGTATGTAGACTGTATGTGTAATGGGGTCACGTATGGAGCGTGCACATGTATTGGGGACTGGTGGACATATAGCACTTCTTACTGTACCACATGATGTGTCTGGTAGCAGCATACCTCCCAGGTGTCTTATTTAGGAGGGATAGTCCCTATTTTGGGCCCAAATCTTAGCGTCCTTCACTCTAAGGAGCTCCATATTGTTGGTGTGTCTGGGTGTATAACAGAGCTCCACAGCAATAATACACCCAGTAATTAGTCTTTAATCTACAATAAATGTGTTTAGAAATCACTCTTTGTAAATAACATATCTTGTTCTAAATTACATTATTAATAAGTCACCTAAAACTTCTCACAACAGCCCCACCCCTGGCTCAGTCCCTACTTTGTTGTATGGTATCTATGGGTTGCATTGGAATTTCAAAGTTTCCCCCAGTGTTTTTGCCTGTGACATTATCATGGAGGCATTGCTTCCATAATAAATGTCCATTCCAATGCACATCATAGAGCATAGTGGACAAGGTGTGCAGCAAGTGGCGTATTTGTTTCTAACAGGAAAGCATTTAATTCAATCCTTTTTGATAAACTGCATTGGTGCCACTTGGTAGTTGCAGAATAAGTGTCTTTAGTGGCTGTTAGGAAGACGGTCACTAAATGTGTAGACCCCATTAAAGGATTAGTTTGTCCTTCCTGACCCTGATTAAAATCTCTAGTTCTGAATAATTTTTAGTTGCTTGTTATATGGTGGAAAATAAAGCACGTTATTGTACATCTGGTTATTTAAAAATAAAATACATTTCAATTTGACTAATTTAAGTTTAGCATCTATGATTTAGTAATAAACTTTCATTGATGCAGCGATAATGAAGTGTCTATGTGCTCCTGCCACCATCAGATTGCAGATAATTCATGTTGCATGAATTCTACTAATATTGTGTTCTCCTTTAGTGATGTAACTCAACACCAGGAAACCAGTGAAGACCAGAAATAGTCCCAGGGTTATGAACCATGAATTTGCTTTTAAAGGGACATTATAGTGTCAGGAATTCAAAGCTGTTTTCCTGGCACTATAGTTCCCCCCGTCTCCGTCCTCCCTTGCACCCTTCAATCCGCTTTAAATAAAGGGTTAAAAACCCTTTACTTACCTTATCCCAGCGCTGGGTCAACGCTCCGCCTCCTCCGATGTTCTGCAACGAGTGCGGGCTAATGCGCATGTGAGTCAAGTTCAACGCGGATTAGACCTTCCCATAGGAATCACTGATTCAATGATTTCCTTTTGGGAAATATCTGACGCTAGATGTCCTCATGCAGAGCGTGAGGACGTCCAGCGTCCGATACCGGAACAAAGGTCAGTTTTGATCCAGACAGCCACTGAGGGCAGACTTAGTGCTGCAATATAAACATTGCAGTTTCTCTGGAACTACAATTTTTAACATTTCAGTACTAAGGGCAAAAGGAACACTACACCCAGACACCTTCAATGAGCTGAAGCGGTCTGGGTGCCTATAGTGTTCCTTTTTAAGGATTGTTCTGTATGATTATTTGGGCCACTGTTATGGGAACCCTCCGTTTTTAAACTTAAATATATTTTTAAGTTAGTCGTTCCTTTTTTAGTTTAGATTTTCAAATATAAATTTAACCGAGTGAAAGTTCCCAGCTGCCTGATGATGCTTCCACATTACGCCTGAGTAGCAATGGGTTGCAGTGACTAGCTGCAAGTGTCACCCGACTGCTGTCAGCCCCTTACAGCTACCGATTGGTGGCTGTGAGATGATTGCTAAGGCAGTTATACTCTGCTTTATCCATACCTCCAGTGGTGCCAAGCTGCGTGTGGCTGGGGACCCTCATTCACTGTTTCAAAAATACTGAAAAGTAGGAGAATCCACACACCGTAACTACTTCAATGAGATTAAGTAGTTATGGTGCCGTGAGTGCACCTTTGTACCAAGCGGTAATCCAGAGCCTTGACAGTTTCCTTACTGCAGTCCCATCCTCCCATGATTAAATCATCATGCTTGATAATCTTTGGTCCAATCCAGTGCTTTCAACAGAAGTCTTGCAGCCCTTATTGTAGAGAAGCTGTGAACCCACAAAGTGAAGGTCTTAAAGGCAGAAAGGTCAGATAGCCAACCAGTAGAGAAACAGTTTCAGCCCAATGTAAACATTGCCTATTCTGAGGAGCGGAATTGTTTTATATTGTCCAAGAAAAAGAGACCTCTATATGCAAAAATCTGTCAGTACACGGGCAATCTCGTTGACTTTATTGGACTCCTATATAACAATTGGTTGTTGCCACAGAAAACCCACAATGTTCTTATGGAATTTCTGCCATGATTAATTTATCAATTTCCTTCAGCTATTTATAGGAAATGCTATCCAAATTGACATACATGTAGATTTCGCTGAAAGCATTCATTTAAAAGAATAAAAATAATGCATTTCTCTTTAAATGTGTAGCATTAAAATACATTATTTCTTGTCATAATTAATTGAAACACTTTGTCGCAAAATGTCCAAATCTAAAATGCTAGCAAAATGGGTTAAGCTAAAATGTTACATAATATGCACTCCCAAATCAATAATACTGTTTGTTATTGTGCTGCTACACTATAAATATTTCTATGGGAAAATACAAGATGAGCGGCTTTGTAAAATGTAGCCCCTGGCTAGTCTGACTATGACTGCTCCATTTAAGGCAACCTGATATGCACTCAGCCTGTAGTTCTATTTAATGGTTATATAGCCACCTTGTGTCTAAATGCATTTACTGCAATGAAAAGTCTAAGTGGCATTGAAGAACTAAACAATGCTTTCTCAAGTCCTGTTTGCTATGTGCACTAATCATACGTTTTGTGAATGAGATAATGATTGGCAACAATAGTGTTTACATTAAAAATGTGATCACGTTAAGGTATTGTTAAATACAGTGCAATGTAACGTGTTTCTGGATCAAGTGATACTAATACAAGATTTAGCAGGTAATCAGATATGGAATTTTTCATTTAGAAAGTAAGCCATAATTAAATTCATGCCACAAAAAAAAATGAATAAAAATTATCATAATGTCAATCAGATTTCTCCTTGGATCAACAAACTGTTTTCATACATATTAATTATATCCTTGAATATTCTGTTTAAAAAAAAAAAAAAAAATAATAATAATACATCCAGGCCCATTAAAAAATATATCTGTAACGGATCACCTGGCACCCCGACTGGGTACCTCCGTTGAAGGATGCTGCTAGTGCTTCCTGAGGACTCCAAGCACTCCAGCAGACACCATAACCACCGTAGACTCCTTCAGGTAGCAGAACAGGAACAAGCTCTTACAAGAGCTTAGTAGTGATATAGCAAGGGAGTATGAATAGCATAGCAATACCTTGTAGCAGATTCCCCCAATAAGATACGGCACTCCAAATTGAGGGTGAAGTAGAACTGACAGAGCTGTGGGTTTATTGTTCTTATATACACATTCTTACACATTAGTAACACCCACAGGGTTTTGTAAAACAACCAATAAACACATACAATACACTCAGACACTCCCACACAAAATCCTCCCCTCTGCCTGTGATACAATTACCTTACACAATGGGTTAATATAATTATCACAGGCAGGAAAATACAGTTTTACACAATATTCATAACCTTAAAAGTATGCATCACATTCACATAAAACATTTTCAGAATCGACATACTCCAAATACCAACATATGTCAAAATCATACAAATTGGTCCAGTGGGTCAAAAGTTATATCGACGTCCTTTGTGACCAAATGAAGCATGGCTTTTCTGCCCAAAACCAGTTCCACAGAGTCTTCTATCCTGGAGATAATTGGGAAGTAATCCAATTATCTCCAAGGACAGACGCAAAACTCCATTAGCCACATGGTAGCAAAATACAATAAAATACATAAAAATATAGAACTGTGCAGCTATTGCATAAAACAGGTACATTCAACATGTCCCCAGATAGCTTAGATCTGAGCGCACATTATTACTGAATGGCGCTCAGATCACATACATACAGTTCAATTGCCATGGAGCCAAAGTCTTTCACGTAGTCTTTCGTTATATGAATGGGCTCCATGGCATAGCTATCTGGGGTAACACTGCTCACATAGGGAAAGTACCGAATGACCCGGCTTTTGGGTCTTTGCAGGGAAAAATCAAGCATTTCAACATGGGGCCATAGTCACAGGGCAGGAGGCTGGCAATCAGTCTTCTCCAATGCCCAGTGTCGAGGCTGGTTCCGCCACAATATCTCTAGAATTTGATTAGACAACCGTTGTCTTTATTGTGCTTACTGTCTTCTGGACAGCCACTAGAGGCGCATCTGCGAACCTGGAGGCATTTAATGCCTCCATCACGCAGAGCGTCCATGGGAAAGCATTGAAAAATGCTTTCCTATGGACACTTTGAATGCGCGCGCGGCACTTGCGCTGGAAAAAGGTAAGCTGCTGAAAGGGTTTTAACCCCTTCAGTGCCACGGGAGGGGACCCCAAGGGAGCACGGCGCTGGAGAAAGGTAAGCTGCTGAAAGGGTTTTAACCCCTTAAGCGCCACGGGAGGGGGTCCCTGAGGGTGGGGGCACCCTCAGGGCACTATAGTGTCAGGAAAACCGCTTAGTTTTCCTGACACTATAGTGATCCTTTAAAGCTTTTTACTTACTTTTTCCAGTGCTGAGTCTCCCTGGACGCTGTTCACCGCTCCACCTCCCACAACATCATCCACCCATTGGTCTCCTCTGGCGTGTTCCAATCCATTCCACACTCGTCCCTAGCTTTCTGGTGCCTAATTCTGAAATAATTTATGACATGGATCCCTTCCATTTGTCTCCTTTTATATTGTCACTTTTTGATGATGTGTACACATTTATGACATCACAGCCTTTTGTAACCAATCACAACCCAGTATAGGGTATATATACTTCCTGGTTGTCCTCGTTTCTTTCACTTGTCGTGGTTTTTGTTTATACTGTGTATTGGATTTACTTTTTCTGACCTCGGCTTGTTTGACCATTCTCTCTGTTATTCTGACCTTGGCCGAACTATCCGTTCTGTGTATCTCTGTTATCCTGACCTTGGCCGAACTATCCGTTCTGTGTATCTCTGTTATTCTGACCTTGGCCGGACTATCCGTTCTGTGTATCTCTGTTATTCTGACCTTGGCCGGACTATCTGTTCTGTGTATCTCTGTTATCCTGACCTTGGCCGGACTATCCGTTCTGTGTATCTTTGTTATCCTGACCTTGGCCGGACTATCTGTTCTGTGTATCTCTGTTATCCTGACCTTGGCCGAACTATCCGTTCTGTGTATCTCTGTTATTCTGACCTTGGCCGAACTATCCGTTCTGTGTATCTCTGTTATTCTGACCTTGGCCGAACTATCAATTCTGTGTATCTCTGTTATCCTAACCTTGGCCGGACTATCCGCTCTGTGTATCTCTGTTATTCTGACCTTGGCCGGACTATCAATTCTGTGTATCTCTGTTATCCTGACCTTGGCCGGACTATCAATTCTGTGTATCTCTGTTATCCTGACCTTGGCCGGACTATCAATTCTGTGTATCTCTGTTATCCTGACCTTGGCCGGACTATCAATTTTGTGTATCTCTGTTATCCTAGACCTCTGTTTGGCTCTCGTTTACTCTCTGTCTGCTTGCACACATTACATTTCTTAGGTACTAGCCTAGTCACTCTAAGGCCCATTGTTTGTTCCTTTACTGTTTCCTTTGGGTTTTTGTATTAGGGTATCACGTGACAAAGTTTTATTCAGTCAGTGCAGCGGAAGCACCTCTACTGGTTGTCAGGAAGATAGCCACAAGAGGTGTATTTAATCCTGCAATGTAAACAATGCATGACTTTATTTTCCTAACGCTTTAGTGTTCATTTAAAGTTACCATTTTTTTTTTTAACGTTTTTAAATATATGTACTCCGTTCTCAGTCTGCTAAACTTACCTCTCCCCCCATCTCTACCGCCCATGACGCCAAATGAATTCCACCTCCTTTCTGTACTATCTATTACATGTATCCTCTTGTGTCTCCCATTCCTCCTTTAAAGCATCCTGCACCTGTCTAGCCATCCTCCCACACAGCACAGCAGATGTTGGTGTTCTATCCATGGTTGGGTTGCATAATTTAGAAACTGCATCTTTTTAGGGCTCGTGTTTTAACAAATAAAACTATTGTTAAAGTTGACCACTAATTTCTTTTGAGTTTAATTTCAATTCATCAAAATCTTTTTCTTTCAGAATTGCAATTTCAGGGAAAATTATGAAATTTTCCATAAACCAATTCAGAAGAACATTTTAACCTTGATGAATGTTCCAGTAAACAGACAAACCAACAGATATCTGTCTGTGATGTAATCGGTAATTATATTTTCAAAACCATAGAATTCTGATTAAAAACCTGTAGCCATCTCCAGTTATCAGGGAAGTAATAAATTGTCATTTTAACTTTCATTATGTTTTTCTTCAATTTTCCAGATATAATATTCATTATTGAAACAGGGATAATCATAGCATCTATTTTAAACCCTAATCCTTGAAAATGAGTGCAAGTGAAAATCTGAATTCCGAAGAAATCATCAGAGAGCTGGTAAGATGCCTTTTATAATACTGAAAGAATAAGGTGGCGTGTTGGCAAACAGAGGGGGGAAGGAGAGTAGCATCTTTAATGCTGAGTTGAAGGTATTCACATGCAGTAAGCACAGACAGAATAACACAGAGATTATCTAGAGTGGTACAAAATATTCACAGTGAGAACAATATTCCACATAGTATAAAAGCATTTACAAACCGTATAAAAATGTAGACGTAACTTAGTGGCTCTGTCACTTATTGGATCCTTTGGCTGCCAGCTGAGGGATTCCTTCCTCTTGCCCCCTGACAACCCAAACCTTTTTAAACCCCAGGACCAGCACAACGTACCCTTTTATTGATGTGGCCGTCCTGCTGGGTCTTTCATACAGTTCCTCCATCTTAAAGTGTCTAAGATGGTGGTGCCTGGAAATGCTGTCCTCTGCCCTTCTCTGGGCTTGTGCATGAACTTGCACCCATGCCCACTGCTTACACAGACCTCAGTTGACTCTTGTGATCGTGTGACAGTCAACACTGATGATCTGAAAAAAAGAAGTGACAGAGCCACTTTAAGGACACTTTAATTCCTGTTTGCCCAAAATCCAGAGCAAATGAAAAATAAAAATGCATAACATAGCATGATGCTGTTTATTTATATTAATAAACAGCATCATGCTATGCATTTTTATTTTTCATTTGCTACATATACGGTATATTTGCCCTGCCTCAGTAACCCTCACACATTGTTTAAACATGTTACTAAAATTAGATTTTACTATTTCTTTTTTGCATTGTTTACGAAGTGATAATGTACTTCTAGTTCCCTTCTAGAATTCAAAGATTTGTGCTTAGCAAATCCAACATAAGTGTGGGTTCATAGTTGGACGTCCACTTGCAGCATGTTCATACAAGGAATATTTATGTTTATGGATGGGTGGATGTATCAATGAAATATACCCTTAACTGAGATGGGAAAAAATACTGTTTCGTTAGAGTATCAAATAATTTACAAAATCATTTTTACTATAATGTTGCTCTTATGTTGCTGGTTAATGCTCTGTTTTCTAAATGGTGTTCAATACAGCGCTCTTTCTCACGTACACTATATGGGGTCCCTGTTTAAGAAACATTTATCAATCTGCAATAAAATGTAACCCTTTCCTTTTTTTTTTCTCATCTTTGCAGTGTACATGCAATGGTTTAATTCCAGAGAATATCGAACAAGATGGGCCGGGAACAACAAACCTTGAAATGTTTTTCTCTGGTTATCCGAAAATGGTGGGACTTTCTTATTTCCCAAATCTGATCGACCTTATTTTAGTTGGTCAAAATATACAAGCCATTGAGGGCTTAGAGTCATGTCCGTTACTTCAAGAGCTATGGATAGCAGAATGTAACTTAACGGTAAGTTATGGTAGACATTTTTATCACGTCTAATGCTATGTACAAAAAGGCCCCCCAACAGTCTCGAATTCCAGGTCCTATCCCTCTGTCCCAATTTGTTCCCCTGGTGTCATGCATCCGGGAACACCAGTGAACTGTCTCAAGCAGCACAGCGTGAGTGCGTCATTAGACAAGCTTGCGCTGTGAACAGGGACTAGGGTTCTGCAGAGAGCAGCCCTCTTTGCAGGGTCCTGTAGGTTGGGGCTGGCCAGACAGGCCCGCTCAGTGTACAGTCCCTCTCCTTTTCCAGTCTCATGCCTATTAATGTCTGGAGCTCTGCTACTATTTAGCTTAGTGTGACAATGGTAATAAACCAATGCGACACACAGGGAGATTATTATTAAGTGTTCTAAAAAATGGTTTGTCTTTTTTTTTTTTTTGATCATGTTTAACAAAAAGAGCTGCTGAAAAAAAGAGAAGTGAAACAGAAGACTTTTCTGTTGGAAAATGTGATGGAAATATTGATAAATTCATTGCATTGCCACAAAATGTATATTTAAAAAAACAAAACAAAAAAAAACCACAGTTGGGGTGCAAAATATGCATCTGATGATGAACATTTACACCAAAAAGTCAGAAAATGTGACGTAAAAGTGTCATTGACACCTTGATAAATCTTCCCCATACGCTTAAAATATGCCATATATTTAAAAGAATAAACCTTTTGTTAGCTTGCCTTTACAAAAGTCAAGTCAGACAGATTGTATCTTGAATTAATTGTATTTTTATTTTTTCTTATAGACTATTGAAGGACTTCATCACTGCGCACATTTGAAAAAAGTTTTTCTTTATCATAACAATATTTCAAACATTGAAGGCTTGGAAACACTTCAAAAGCTGGAAGTATTATGGTTGAATGAGAATGAAATTAAAGTGATAGAGGTATATTTACCATGTTTTTAGAATGTTAATATTATGTAAATATTTAAAGGGACACTATTGTCACCAAAGCAACTTTAGCTTTTTTTGGTGTTTAAATCAAGTTCCTGCAGTCTCACTTTTCAATTCTCTGCCATTTAGGAGTTAAGACACTTTGTTTATGCAGCCCTAGTCACACCTCCCTGCATGTGACTTACAGAGTTTTCCGAAACACTTTCTCTAAAGAGACATGTAATGTTTAAACTTTTTATTGCACATTTTGTTTAATTTAGAACTTCTTATCTCCTATCCTGTTAATAACTGCCTAATGCCTGCAGGAGCTTCCTGTGTGTAATTATAGTTCAATTTACAGAGCAGGAAATAAAAACTTCTAAAACAAGTTAACGTCTGATTTTCATGCAGGCTGTGTCACTTACAGCCAGGGGAGGTGTGGTTAGGACTTGATAAACAGAAACAAAGGTGATTTAACTCCTAAATGGCAGAGAATTAAGCAGTGAGACCGTGAGACTGCAGGGGCATGATCTATACACCCAAACAGCTTCATTGAGCTAAAGTTGTTTTGACGCTTATATCCTTTTAATCATTGTTAAAAACTCCAAGTCTCTTTCTCTTGGAACGTCAATGCCTCTTGGTCCCTCTTCTAATGAATACCATTTTTTGGGGGGTGAGGTAGGGTGTAGGAGTGTATAACAGAGTGTCACCACGAATGTGTTTTAAACCACTATACATGTTTGTTTACATTGTGAAAATAATTCTGTGTAAATTAAATACTTTGATCATGTTCTAAACTTGATTTTCTGTTACAAAAATTAGTTTTATCAATTTTAGAACAGAGCTTCTAAAAAAAAAAAAAAAGTTTAGATGGGCAGATACCTACTGATAAATATTTATGTAACAGAAAATACTTACCGGTAGGTATTATATAATCTAAACTTTCTTGAAAAGCCCTACCACATGGCCAAGCCTCCAGCCACATTATGGAAAATGAAATGGTCTGTTTTTAGAAGAATGTGTTGTGGGTTGCGCTGCCTCACTAAGCAATGATTTATTGTAGGTTATATGTCTGTTTTAACAACCTAGAAATGTAACTTTCGTAATGTTAATTACTATTTCATATTGCATTTCAATGGGGATTTGAAATGAAAGCCAAGCTGATTTAGAGAAATTTTCCATTTTGGATATTTTGATCTTAAATTTGACATTTCTAAGTGGTAATGCTAATTAAACATTGAATTGTAGTGAACTGAAAAACAAACATTCAAAATGAATGTTAGAATAGGAAATAATACTTGTAATGCATGTCTCGCTGTACTTACGGCTGACACTTCTCCACAGCTCTCATATTAGTAAATAACACTGTTTAATATGTTATCTGAAATTTCTTAATGTAGGTATTGATTCACTAATTCACTGATCACATGTACTCTATCTGTTTCGGTGTTTGCCCTCTCTCCAGAATGGAGTAAAAATGTATCTTGCTTACCTTTTTTCCATCGCTGCGTTGGTCCTGTCTCGGGGGCTGACCTTAGCCAATCCAAAGCTTTCCGGAGTCTATTGTGCAACACTGACCCAGGAAGCACCTCTAGTGGCCATCTGAGTGATTGTCACTAGAGCTGTTACTTCTCTGAAAAGGCAGTGTTTTCATTGCTCAGCCTGCAGGGACAGAACCACTACATTTAGCTGTAATGTGTCTGGTGACTATAGTGTCCCTTTAAAATTGATTTCCGTTTATAAATTATTACTCACATCCACACATATATGCCTGGCCTATTAATTAAATATACATTTTAATATCTAGAATGAATATAAATATATACATAAAATGTGTGTTTATTGTGATTTTTTTTTTTTTTCCCTTTCTTTTTCTAGGGAATGGATCAGTTGCACAATTTGAAAGAGCTTAATCTTGCTGGGAATTTGATACATTCAATCGGTAAACCAATAAAGTGCTAGAAATCCCTTTCTCGTGGTTTTCTAATTGTAATTAGTCCATTTACTCCTAATGATAGAAGGCACCAGTTGGTTAGATAGTGTTTTTTTTGTTTTGTTTTTAGCAGCTTAGCATTTAATTGTGACTTTGGACATTCTCTCTCATCCTTCTATCTATCTATGGTGCCCCATAAATAGTATGTGAATAAAGTAAATTATATTTTATGCAACAAGGAAATGAGTATAAAGGTTCATATGGTATATTCATTGATATTGTTCTTATAATTAGTTAAAATAGATTTAGGATTATGATTTAACAATTAATTTAAAAAATCTTTTGGTTTATCACTTGTTCTCAAGCCATATATACATTTGTGAATGAGCACTTGTCAACTAGATTTTCAAATAAGCATCAAATTGCAAATGTCATTAAAATGTGTTTTTAACACTTTTTTATGCTTTTGCAGGTGAGTGCTTGGATCTCAATGTACAACTTGAGAGGTTAGATCTGTCTGGCAATAAAATCTCGTCTTTCCAGGTACAGTATAATTATCCTAGGATTATACTGATTCTACCAAGATGGTCCTTTAACTGCATTGAAGCAAACAGACAGTGGGCATGTCAATCGAACTCTAGAAATAATTAACATAGCTTCAATATTTCTGGGAACGGTTCTATGATTGCGTTCCACCCACTATGGGGAGTCATTTACTGCGTTTCAGTGGATGTAATTATGTTCCTCTGTTTGGCATTGTTTTTCCTGGTACCATGCCTTGTCTATTTTGCCCATCTGCAACATTAGGAAGGATCTGGAGAGTTACTGACACTAATTACCTTCAGTCGTTCACTGTTCTGTGTGGTATTCGCTTGACAAAGATGGTCCAATAAAATGCTTTATATCTGAACACAGAGTGCCTAAGGTGTCTTCCTTGATATATACTGTAAGGCGTAGACCGAGATAATTGTCAGAATACAGGTTTCTGGTACTGATTAGATATATAGAGATGTGGAACGGTGAATATTTCTATGAACCCACCAAAGTATAATATCATTTTATATTTTAATAATGTCTATTAAACTTGCAACTTGCTCTCTCAGTACTTTCTTATTATCTTCTTTTCAGGAAATAACCAATTTGGCAAGACTGGCAAACTTAAAGGATTTGAGCCTAAAGGATCCACAATTTAGACCCAATCCTGTCTGTCTCTTATGTAATTATGCCACCCATGTCTTATATCATATACCGCAGCTACAGAGGCTTGATACATATGATGTGTCTGACAAACAGATAAAGGACTTGGCTGATGTAAGTGAGCAGACATCAAATTGTGCATTACAGCAGATATTACGATATTTTTGTTTTGTTTTTTTCAATGCAAAGCAACTTGCATTTAAGATAATGGTTATTTTGTCCAAGCATACTACTTGCATAAGTCTCAATTCAAGTAAACAAGTAAATCAGTTTGGAGGAAGAATTGTAAAGTCTGCATTATTTAAAATGTGGTCAGTGATTACCCAGTTAACTTGACACTTCCTTCTTTGAGTTTGATAGAATAAATTGCATTGCTAATACTCGTTAGACTAAACACACTTTAAAGAATCAACTATAGATTTGTAAACTTTACGGAGGAGTGTCAATCAAAAGATTAACATAAGTAAATACAGAACAGAGAGAGTCTGCTCTCACATATGTTCCCTTATTCCGTTTTGCCATTTTCTCTTTATCTCATTTCATTTATCTTTTTAACTTTTCCAAAATCCAAATGTCATATACTTAACCATGCATCACATTTTATATACTTTTCCATTATTCCCATCTTATATATCCCATTCATAATCTTCCCTATCATTCCCATTTTATATATCCCATTCATAATCTTCCCTATCATTCCCATTTTATATATCCCATTCATAATCTTCCATACCATTCCCATTTTATATATCCCATTCATAATCTTCCCTATCATTCCCATTTTATATATCTCATTCATAATCTTCCATACCATTCCCATTTTATATATCCCATTCATAATCTTCCCTATCATTCCCATTTTATATATCCCATTCATAATCTTCCATACCATTCCCATTTTATATATCCCATTCATAATCTTCCATACCATTCCCATTTTATATATCCCATTCATAATCTTCCATACCATTCCCATTTTATATATCCCATTCATAATCTTCCCTATCATTCCCATTTTATATATCCCATTCATAATCTTCCCTATCATTCCCATTATATATCCCATTCATAATCTTCCATACCATTCCCATTTTATATATCCCATTCATAATCTTCCCTACCATTCCCATTTTATATATCCCGTTCATAATCTTCCATACCATTCCCATTTTATATATCCCGTTCATAATCTTCCCTACCATTCCCATTTTATATATCCCGTTCATAATCTTCCCATACCATTCCCATTTTATATATCCCGTTCATAATCTTCCATACCATTCCCATTTATATATCCATTCAATCTTCCCTATCATTTCCATTTTATATATCCATTCATAATTTTCCATACCATTCCATTTTATATATCCGTTCATAATCTTCCATACCATTCCCATTTTATATATCCCATTCATAATCTTCCCTATCATTCCATTTTATATATCCCATTTTAATCTTCCATATCATTTCCATTTTATATATCCCATTCATAATCTTCCATACCATTCCCATTTTATATATCCCATTCATTATCTTCCCTACCATTCCCATTTTATATATCCCGTTCATAATCTTCCATACCATTCCCATTTTATATATCCCATTCATAATCTTCCATACCATTCCCATTTTATATATCCCATTCATAATCTTCCCTATCATTCCCATTTTATATATCCCATTCATAATCTTCCATACCATTCCCATTTTATATATCCCATTCATAATCTTCCATACCATTCCCATTTTATATATCCCATTCATAATCTTCCATATCATTTCCATTATATATCCCGTTCATAATCTTCCATACCATTCCCATTTTATATATCCCGTTCATAATCTTCCATACCATTCCCATTTTATATATCCCGTTCATAATCTTCCATACCATTCCCATTTTATATATCCCGTTCATAATCTTCCCTACCATTCCCATTTTATATATCCCGTTCATAATCTTCCATACCATTCCCATTTTATATATCCCGTTCATAATCTTCCATACCATTCCCATTTTATATATCCCGTTCATAATCTTCCATACCATTCCCATTTTATATATCCCATTCATAATCTTCCATACCATTCCCATTTTATATATCCCATTCATAATCTTCCATACCATTCCCATTTTATATATCCCATTCATAATCTTCCATACCATTCCCATTTTATATATCCCATTCATAATCTTCCATACCATTCCCATTTTATATATCCCGTTCATAATCTTCCATACCATTCCCATTTTATATATCCCGTTCATAATCTTCCATACCATTCCCATTTTATATATCCCGTTCATAATCTTCCATATCATTTCCATTATATATCCCGTTCATAATCTTCCCTATCATTCCCATTTTATATATCCCGTTCATAATCTTCCATACCATTCCCATTTTATATATCCCGTTCATAATCTTCCATATCATTTCCATTATATATCCCGTTCATAATCTTCCATACCATTCCCATTTTATATATCCCATTCATAATCCTCCATACCATTCCCATTTTATATATCCCATTCATAATCTTCCCTATCATTCCCATTTTATATATCCCGTTCATAATCTTCCATACCATTCCCATTTTATATATCCCATTCATAATCTTCCCTATCATTCCCATTTTATATATCCCGTTCATAATCTTCCCTACCATTCCCATTTTAGACTACTCCCCCCCTCATATTGTACATTCCATCCCATTTTACATATTCTTCCCATCACTTCCATTTTCTATGACAAACATTTTATATATAACCCACCCTAATACAGATACCCTGTGAATCCTTGTTTTATATAGTCCATCCAAAATTTGAATTTCACTTAGAATTCCAAACAATTATCACTTTAGTAAAAACCCTGTAAGTGCCTGAACTGTGCAGGTAATGTTTTAAATCAGTAGCTAGTATAAACATATCTTCTATAATAATACTGTTTTTTTCTTTGTTTTTGAAAGTCCACAGTACTGAAAAAAATGATGTACTACAACATGCGTGTTAAGGCCATCCAAAGACAACAAGAGGAAGAGATTGAAAAAGTGAAGCAAATCAAATGCGCAGTGAAACGTTTACCAGAACAACAAATTAAAGAACTTCAATTCATGATGAAAAATGTAAGTTTTTTTTTGTTTGGTTTTTAAGTAAGCCAAATTAAATGTGATCATGTGTTTTCTTGATCCCGAGTTCCAGTTCTACCTCGTAGTGGAAATATAGTTCTTGTTGAAGCTCTGAGGATATTTTTTTGTAAGATACATTTATCCCTGGTCATCCATTGTAGAAATCTCTTTAGCTCCTGAAAGGGACTCGGTAGGCACCATAACTGCTTTGTTTCATTAAAGGACCACTGCTATGTTTTATATTCGGGTTAACCCAGCCTCTAGTGGCTGTCTCACTGACAGCCGCTAGAGGGCTTCCGCGCTTCTCACTGTGAAAATCACAGTGAGAAGACGCCAGCGTCCATAGGAAAGCATTGTGAATGCTTTCCTATGGACTGGCTGAATGCGCACGCAGCTCTTGTCGCGCATGCACATTCGGACGAAGAGGAGGAGGAGAGCTCCCTGCCCGGCACTGGAGAAAGAGCCCAGCGAGAGGGGGACCCTGAGGGTGGGGGCACCCTCAGGGCACCATAGTGCCAGGAAAACGAGTATCTTTTCCTGGCACTAGAGTGGTTCTTTAATGTGGTTATAGGTCTGGAGGTCCTTGGCACTGTCCTTCCATTCAGCATTAAACCATTTTAAATGTTGTGCTGCTTGGGCTAACAATTTGGAAACATTAGCCTCAGTAGCAATGGGCAACCGTGATTGGCTGAGAATGTCAGCTGACCACATTCAGCCTATCACAGCGCGCACTGCTGATATGAATCGTTATGGCTAGAATGAAGTGTGTTATCTGTTTTATCCACACCTCCAGCCCGATGGCTATGGGAAGACAGGGTTTCTCATACAGTATTAAACTATTCAAAAACTATTTAACACTGAATGGAGGGGCGGCACCAAGGGACTCCAGGCACTATAACCACTTCAGTGAGATGAAATGTTTGTAGCAGCAGGTTGCTGAGAGTTTGGGTTAGACAAAAAATAGGATCACTGTTCTAAAATGCATGGAACGCTTTGCAAAAAAGCCAGACTGGGAATGGGCAGTGTGGCTGCTATCCACTTTAAAGCAGTTTCATCCTCATGATTAATAGAACCTCTCTCTGGTGAGGGAGCGGCCTGTTTGTTACCGATGCTTGCTGTGCAAACACAGTAGCAGTATGATCTTTAAAAGGTAAGTACATTTTTAAGGCATTCAAAAATGGAGATGTCGCTAATATTGTTTCTGGTTAATGTATGGGCAACATGCAGTATGGTGGTCAGATGCTGCTGGCAGTAAATCAGGTGATAAATCAATCCGGAATCCTGCAGCTTATACATTATACATTGTAAACTTTACGGCAGAGTGTCAAAATAATTTGGGCTATATATTGCGTACATTTGGAATGCCAAACATTAGATTAAAATAAGTAAATACAGAACAGAGCGAGTCTGCTCTCACATATCTTCCCTTATACCATTTTGCCATTAATACTAAACACGTTAATGTGCTGCCAATCAACATTATTACATTTTGTGTATTATGTAAATATGTGTATATGTAAGGGCTTTGTTATAATATGTTTATCCTTTTCAGGATTATGTTTTTTTTTTTTTTATATTGTATTTGAACTATTATATTTTTCCATAATGCATTTTGGATCTTTACTCGTATCGCTTCTTCCTACTCTTGATTGATGTCTTACATTTTATTTGCTTGTTCAGATGTTGTTAGTCACTTTTTTTGCTGTTGTTTCTATTGTCTTAATATTGTTCCTTTTCGTAATGAACTAAATGTTGGAATTTCAGTTCTGTTTCTTCATTTCAGCTAGAAAACCAACTTCACAACCAGCAGTTATCCAGTAATATTCCGAGGAGAGCTCCTGTCTCACACGGCAGCTGTAAAAGTCAAGACGACATTGAAGAGTCCGTTCGCATGTCTCGGGAGGAAAGTGCAAGGAATGATTCAAATCTGAAGGAACAGATGTGCAAAAAAATAGATTCCCTAAAGGGAAGGATTCTATTCTGGACAGAGCGCCTCCAACAGTACGCGAAGTTATTGGAGAGTATTCATAGTCAACATAACTAGAAATATGATGAAAGCGCAACTCTGTGCTATCATCAAACATTTACTGGCTTTTCTGTTACAGCAATTGTTTTCAACTCCATAGAACTGTGCTGTTTATATATATATTTTAAACATTACCTGCACATTACCTGCATATATATATATATGTATGTGTGTGTGTGTATATGTGTATGTATGTGTATGTATGTATGTGTGTATATATATATATATATATATATATATAATGTGTAATGTGTGTGATATATATGTCTATAAGTAAACATATAGATTATTATTACCGGTACATAAATTTATTACTAAAGTATAATGTTTAAAACCAAAATAAAAGTGTGCAAACATTATCCCTGAAAGTGAAGAACTGAATTTAAAAAGAGTCATGGGACAGACCCCATTAATCTTTATAGAGGTTGGTCATGCAGAATTTAAGCAACACGTTCTTGATAAGTTTATGGGCAAAAGCAGAGAATCGTGGGTCTTCCTTAACATCCCATTAACAACATATTTAGCTAGACCTTAACTGGAACCAAAAAGAAAAAAACATTATGGCCTCTACCTGTATTGTCTAGTTGCTTTTTTTTTTTTCTTGAAAGGCAAAGGCAGCACCACAACATTCTCATTTGAGTGGCAGTGTCACTGTCATCAAGACTCCCTCACTGGTACATGAAAACCCATTAATATAGGCACCTGTTTTTAACCTTGATGTTCGCATGATGTCGATCTTGTCTTGTAAGTCGTAATCCTAAACAAAACAACAATTTGACCTCTGTTTTCCTTTAGCAGATTCCACGGGTAAAATAAAGTAGCACATTTGTTAATGTGTCAGAAATACAAAGCATGTAACACTAGCACTTACTATAATGGTTAGGGCTATATAAAAGATTGCTTTGTAATTAAAACATGCTGAATGGGGTGTTCAAATGTCAAATAAGCCAGATGCAGACTTATTGTTGAAAACGTTAAAGCAAATATTTGTTTTCAATAATATCCAATTGTAGGAGTAGAATATTATATTCAGGGGTTTCTCTAGAATAGCTCTGTGAGCCCCTTCAAAAATGGTTCATATGTTTTTAAAGCAATGTGTAAGAAATTCTTACTCAGAACAGACAAAACCTTAAACTCAAGGTCTCGGACACATTTCAGCTGATTTAAGCTCATTCGTGCAGTTTTAAAGAATTTCCTCAACTATTACTTATTACATTGGTCCCACTTACAAATGACAGTGCAGGTAATAAATGACAGGCGATACACAGGAAAGCAAAAAACAAGACGCAAGAGTGTACTGAGAACAGACAGCAGCTGAAATAGCCTGCCCTTCGGTGGGTCCCGCTCAGCTCTCAAGCTGGTTTTAGCTCATCTTGTGCTATTACAGAGAGAACATATCTAAAGCATATCAGACTGGTCCAACCCGTACGGACAGTCCAGATCCAAAATGCCAGCAAGTTCCCTCTGCACGAGAGATACAGCAACCCCAGACAATCGTTTCAACCTTGTTAGGGATCATCAGTGAGGCATAGCTGATATCTCTCTAGGCACCGTGAGCAAGGGGTCCACGTCTAGATTACCCTTTAAACTTAGGGAGATCAAAAAAAAAAGGCGCAAGAGTGATACACAGGAACCCTTAAACTTTGTAGTTTCTTATGGTCTGTGAGTCAAAGACCTCCTCAATCAGAGCACACTTAATGCCCCCTAGGCATGCCGAACAAAGGTACCACTTTGGAGTTATCCGTTAATATTCAGCAAAAGATATTGTTTTTTCACTGTGTGTCTCTCTTAAACTCTGTCCTATTTTAATAGCTTTCTGTATGGGTAGTTCCTAGGTTTAAGAAAAGATCATGTTTTAGTTCACATGAGCCATTAGAGTTCTATCATATTTATGTATCATACCAATCCCAGAGGCTAACCAGAATGGAAATTCCAGGAAGGGCTCATTCGACATCTCCCGTAGTGGCTGACAACCTATTAATCTCTTATTGGTCCTTGACGAGTGTCAATTATACTTTGATTGGTCTCGCTCAGCCATTACCAGGGCCTTGTTATATATCCAGATACTTTTAGAACTATCTAGTTATTGATACATTGGCACATGTAAATACAGTTATCAAAGTACGAAAATAAAAGTTAATCTGTCTTTTTTTTTCTTATTTTTTTTTTCTTCTTCTTTTGTTGTTTAATTCATGTGTTAGGATAGACCGTTTCTATGAGAACAAAGTTCTGAAGACAAAAGAGAGTTTTGATCTTTTGGTCCAGTTCCTTCAGACAGAGCTTGAGACTGTAGGGAATGTGCGCTTTGAAGAAGGTTCTCCGTCAGATGCCTGGTAAGATTAATTTAGAACCATTCTTATTTAAGCTGAATAATTAGCCCAGTGTCTCCATCTGCTGTGAGTTAAAGAATGATGCATGATGGTTCTGAATAACATGTTGCATGTTGATGATTTTCAGGTGCTTTAATTGTACAAATTAGAACTGAAGGTTATTTGCTTAAGTCTGAACTTCCATAAATTAGCTGTTTGCTGAAATGCATACTTACCAAGTCATTTTCTAACTAGATAGACTCCCTGTCATCCATTCAGACAGAGTGCTGCGTTGGAAAATATTACTAAATGTCTCACATTCCCTGTCTGTCTGCCGCTGGGGAATCTGCAGCTTGTGCTATATTCTGGCAGTGTTCTGTTAGTCCAGATTGCTGAATGGACCTTTGTGCAGCCTTGCTTTGTTAACCTGCAGCTGGTAGGCTGGTTTGGTCTCTGGCTGAGTTTCTGTTAGGTTGTTCCAAACCAGTACACAAACAGAGGTCAACTGAGAAAACAGAGAAAAATGTTACATAGCAGGCTTTTTGTGTACTTGAGGAAATTTAGGCTATCAGAATACATATATACAGAAAGCCCAAAGGTGGTGCCAGGGCCAGATTAAGAGCCCAGTGGGCCTGGTGCTGACAATTATGACGGGCCTAATTACAGAATCATATCGACCAAAAACAGTAAAACACTCCCAAGCATCATGTATCTGATGGAGATGGTGCTGGAGAGAAAGAAAACAGCAGCTATAAGAAAACACATACCCTAGGCTAATCTCTCTCTAATTTATGGTTTTATCTTTCAAGTAAATCCATAACCCCTAACAGCAGTGTCCAGTCAAGCAGGAAGTCAATGGGCATGGTAAAATGGTGTGCCACTGACACAAATCACGTAACCTGCCAAAAGGGGCGAATATGCCCAAAAAGAGGACATGTCTGCTCAAAGAATTAGAAAGCCAGCCTGGCATGAATGCATGTCAGGCTGCCTGCCAATCATGCAGCTGGCCAACGAAGGGCATACTATGCAGACAGCACCCTGAGCTTGGCATAAATGCATCTAATGATGCGCTCACTCAATGCTTACTAAGGACTGTCCCCTAGCACTCGCTGGCCACTTGTCTCCTTACCTTCTTACTAGCAGACAGAAGCTCCTGGTATATGGTCTGGGACAGAGAAAAGCTGTATGTAGTGAGTGTAGAAGAAAGGGAACATGCCATAGTGTTAGAGAGACCAAAGTCAGCATTACCTTAAAGGATCACTATAGGGTCAGGAACACAAACATGAATTCATTACCCTATAGTGTTAACATCACCATCTAGTCCACTGGGCCCCTCATGCCTCCATAAATATAGCAAAATCCTGCTATATTCAAGCCTGAAGCTGTAACTCTGCATGCTGTTAGACTCATAAAAACAAGCAGTCTGCTGACATCATTAGAAGTGGTGGCCTGATCCAATCACAGTGCTTCCCCATAGGATTGGCTGAGACTGACAAAGAGGCAGATGAGGGTCAGAGCCAGCATGATTCAAACACAGCCCTGGCCAATCAGCATCTCCTTATATAGATGAATTTAATTAATGAATCTCTATGAGGAAAGTTCAGTGTCTGCATGCAGAGGGAGGAGACACTGAATGTTTGGATGCATTTTAGGCAGCCATGACCCAGGAAGGATCTCTAACAGTCATCTAAGGAGTGGCCAGTGAAGTTATCACTAGGATGTAATGTAAACACAGCATTTTCTCTGAAAAGACCGTGCTTACAGCAAAAAGCCTGATGGTAATGATTCTACTCACCAGAACAAATTCAATAAGCTGTAGTTGTTCTGGTGACTATAGTGTCCCTTTAACTATATTCATTGTCAGCCAGTCCACACACGTTTTGTTCCCAAACATCCCTCTTAAGTTTCCATACTTAAGTAAGAGTATGTGAAAAGTACTTAGGGTTGCCACCTTTCTTGGAAAAACATACCGGCCTTACTAATTTGCATAATTAAATATGTGTGAGTGACATCACATGATGTAAATCACAAGGAGTGACATAAGAGAAAATGCCATAAACTCACCAAAAAACTACTTAGTTTAAATCTGCAGTATAGATGGAGTCCTCCCAGTGCCCCCATGTCTCCCAGTGCCCTCATGACTCAATGCCCCATGTGTCGATTACTCCAGGTCTCAGTGTTCCTATGTATCAGTGTCTCAGTGCCCCATGTCTCCCAGTGTCCCCTAGTGTCGTGTCCCCAGGTCTCCCAGTGATCCTATGTATCAGTGTCTCAATGCCCCATGTCTCCCTGTGTCCCCATGTATCCCAGGGCCCCCATGTCACTAGGACACTAGGAAGACGGGGAGACCTGGGGACACGGTGAGACCTAGGGGCACGGAGACACCAGTGACACTGGGAGACTTGGGGGCTATGGCTGGGGCACATGGGGACAATGGGAAAATAGGGGACACTTGAAGACATGGGGACACAGACACCAGGTACAAAGATACTAGAGACACTGGCTGGGGGATATGGGGACATTGAGACATGGGGACACTGAGACACCAGGGCCACAGACACTAGGGACACTAGCTTGGGGACATTGTAACACTTGAGGCACTGAGACACATGGAGGCACTAGGAGACATGGGGACAGTGAGACACTGGGAGACTAGGGGGCACTGAGACACCAGGGGCACTGGCTGGGAGACATGGGGACACTGTGTCCCCATGTGTCTGTGCCATAATGTCTCCCAGTGTCCCTTAGTGTCTCAGTGTATGTCTCCTTGCAGCCTTTCCCCCCATCCCTTACTTCCCTGAGCTCTAGGCTGTTTCTGCAGGGTGGGAGTTGCTGTCTGGACTCTCTGAAGCTGCACCCCTGCAGATCAGTGAGTATAGATAGGCAGGGAGGGATATGCTGGAACTTCCTATCCCTGCCTGTCTCCACATACAGCGACCTCTACTGGCCAGTGCTGGTATTGCATAGTTATCTCCATTTATACTGAGAAAAATACCAACATTTATATTGCCAGTATCACTGCAATATTGGCACCAGCCAGGCAGCCTCAAATACTGGCTGTGCCAATAAAATAAAAGGCAGGTGGAATCCCTAAGAGTAGTGTGTGGGGAAAAAAAAAAATGTAAAAAAAAATTATATATATATATATATATATATATATATATATTTTTTTTAAATCAATGGGCCTGGGCCTGGAGCTGCAGCTCCATCAGCCCCTATGTTAATCCGGCCCTGGGTGGTGCACAAGTCGGGAAATCAAAAGTGTTGAAATAGAATATCAAGCCTAAATTTGGTTACCAGCGAACAGTATAGTCAAACAAGCCAAGTCAAGTAGCCAAATTTACATCAGTGAGCAAATTCACTCTAAAGAATCACAAGAATCAAGAAGGCAGTCATCGCCAGTGGTTCTGGGACTGAACATGGCTGCAATTCAGTGTAGTTTGGCTGAGCCTGTAGCGATATGGCAGTATTTGTTTTGCATTGCAGCTGTACTGCTCCGATTTGGCTTGGTTATGTGTTCTTGATTTCAGTTGATGCTTCCTTTTTGTATTGACCCACAGGTTTAAATCTTGCTCTGATTTGATCTTATCACGATTTTGCGAAAGGGACTTTAAAGCGTTTGGTATCTCCTGCTTGAAAATAAACCGGATAGTTCGAGTGCACAATCGGATTCTTAGGAAGCAATTTGAGGATAAATTGCAGTATTTGTTGGATCTTGAACAAACAGGATTCTCCAAGTAAGTCATTTTATTGTTAATTCCGTAAATGAGGTGGGGGGAGAAATACAGTCCACAGATAAACATGATGGTTTTTTGTCTGAATGTGAAGCTGCAGACCAGTAGGATCAAGGAATAAAGTTCCCAAAGCATCTCGGACAGATTCCATTATTATTGGTATTTCACACTGATCTATGCCTCTGATATTCTACTATGATATAAGTAAGTTTTCTTCTACATTTTTTACAAGGAACTACAGAAAGATGATGGACTATCTTTTTAAAGTATTTGACCCCAAATCCCCTGTAAACAAGAAGGATCTGTTAAAATGTCTGAGGGACGGTTTCAGAACCAGCAAACAATCCAAGGTAAAACCGAAAAAAGTCAGTACTGATATTCAAGTATTTCCCAACTAGTACTGGAAAATGGCTCAGCTCAAAGTATATATTCATGTGGTGCTAAAATGAACAAATTTAGAGTTATTTTACTTTATACACTTTAGCACTATGTTTATAAATGTGTGTCTCTCCAGCAGCTGTTTGTTGAGATGCTGATTGTTAAGTTCATTCATAGCTCATGGAGCAGGTTAATGCTGTAGGGGAGGGAAGGGTAGCGGGCTGTGCATGTTTAGTCCATAAGTGATCCCTAAGTTTTTTGCTTTTGAGGCACAGAGGGTGTACCAAGCACAGGGACATTAGTGCAGGCCAGGTCCACCTATTAATCTGTGATTTCATTTTCCCCCTTCTGCAATATTCTTCTTCTGATACCGAATCAGAATTGAGGTAGTGTAGTGTATGTAGCACAACAGAGTGAGTAAAAGCTGTATGATTGATACTGAAAGGGACACTCGAGTCACTAAAACCGCTTTAGTTTAATGAAGCCGTTTTAATGTACAGATTATGTCCCTGCAGTCTCACTGTGACTTTCTCTGCCATTTAGGAGTTAAATAAGTGCTGCCAGCACTATAACAACTTCTATAAACTCCCTGCAGATACCTCCTGTGCATGATTAAAGTTTCATTTAGAGGGGGGCGTGGCTAACCGCCGGACAAGATGGATGTCTAATCCTGAGCTCCGGCGCCCGGGCTAAGAATCCAATGCCATCCTAGCACACAGAAACGGGGAAAAGAGTGCAACAACAAGATGTCACAGCCTAAAGCGAGGAAGAATGCTTCCCGAGCGGAAAAAATGAATTTTTTTGGCCCCAAACCGAGTCAAGCCGTGAGTGACTCCCAGCTGCCTAATCAAGATGGCGACGAGGAGGCCGAACAAGGGGATCTTCCACAGCCTATTTCAGGCAAGGAGGAAATACTCACCCCGAGCCACCTCACGAAAGCAATGGATGCTTTATCCCACAAACTTATCACTGCATGGCAACACTCAATGGACTCCCTCCGCAAGGACGTCCAAGAACTAGGCCGCAGAACGGCACACATTGAAACCAAGATGGACGACTTCGCGACGGCCCACAACGACATGGCGGACCATGTGGATGTTATGGCGGACAAGATAACCCTCATGGAACACAAGCTAGCCGACCTAGAAGACCGATCGAGGAGAAACAATCTCCGGTTAAGAGGTGTGCCGGAATCAGTCTCACAAGCAGAGCTACCGGCCTATGTCAGAGGATTGATCCGAGCGTACGGCCCTGAGATACCATCCGACATGCTTTTGGTAGACCGAGCACACAGGGTCCCGAAGCCGCGCCATATACCTGACACCACACCCAGGGATGTTCTAATCCGCATTCATTATTTTCATATCAAAGAACACATTCTCCGAGAAAGCAGAAACAGGAATGCGCCTCACGAGGACTTCCCTACGGTACAGCTATTTGCCGACCTCTCCGCTGCCACACTTAGACGTCGAAAGGAATTCGCCCCAATAACTGATGCTCTCCGCACCCATGGCATACGGTATAGATGGGGGTTCCCAACCAAGCTCCTTGCGCATAAAGATGGCAGCTTTAAAACCATTCTGTCGCCAGAAGATGGACTCAGGAAATTAAAAGCGTGGGGCATCACCACACAAGAGAATACCGAAATGGACAATGCACGAGCGGGAAGACTCCGGCTGGAGTGGACGAAATCGCCCACCAAACGCTAAAAGCTGCATAACCGGGAGGGCCCTCCGCAAGTATTCTGAGCCTGATAGCTCACAGCATCACCACATATAGCCCCTACCCTCGGGCCCCTACGAACTTCTTAGATACAAACTTTATCCTCCCACTTGAGTTGCATAAGCTATCTTGAAACCGGTGGGATTCGGGTCTCGGGTGCCTCGACCTGCCCGCCTCCCTCCTTGTGGGGGGGCCGGGTGGGGGGATGCACCCCGGGATCTGAACGGTTGTGTTACTTCAGTCGGGGGGGCTGGGGGAACTGGCCGCATAGCTATCTGGGAACTCTAATGTTTGCTATGTGACTGAGGTCTTAAGCTCCTGTTTGAATCTACAAAGGGTAAAACTTTATTCTCACACAAGAGATTTATAAGATAACTTGACACCGGTGGGTAATCCGGTCTCGGGCGCCTCGACCTGCCTGCCTCCCCCCTTTGGGGGGGCCGGGCGGGGGGATGCGTCCCGGGATCTGATCGGCTGTGATTCCTCAGTCGGTGGGGTGGGGGGAACTGGTCACATGGCCATCTGGGAACCTTATTATCTACTGTGTCACTGAGATCCTGGACCCTTGTTTTTTTTAAATCTACAAATGGCATAAGTTTATTATCACATATGGGTTATACAAGCTAAATGGATGTGGGTGTGGACTCGGGTCTTGGGCGCCTCGGCCTGCCCGCCGCCCTCCTTGGAGGGAGCCGGGCGGGAGGACGCGTCCCGAGATCTAGTCTGATGTGCTACCTCGGCCCACGAGATTGGGAGACCTGGTCGCATGACTACCCACAATTCTGCTGCCTGTTGTGTCACTGGGATCCTGGGCCTCTATTTAGATCTGCTAGCGGCCGGTGGGCAGTTGGGGGGTGGCATTGGGGGGGAGACGGGTGGGGGGCGCCTTGGCCTCATCCTCTCCGCCTAGAGCGGGGCGGGGGACGCTGATGTGCTCGCGCTCAACTTGAGGGACCGAGATGGGGAGGTCATGAGAAACACTGAACCCAGAGTAGGTAACTTTGACCCCTGACCAGCCGCTTGTTGAAACGCCCCACCGCCCCGAGCTGCCACCTATGGACATTGCCAGCCACTCATAGACTCGAACAACCCTTTCTGTTCAAATCAAGTGTGATAACACTAAAGCCCGATAGCCACACGAATTGGAACTGATTGTTCCTACCCCATGGTGCGCAACGCACGCACCAAAATTCCCTTTGGGAACACATGTAAATACTCCTTCCCTAAGTTCACACCTAACCCTAACCTGCACCTACCCGTCCAAGTTCTGAAAACCCTCACACGGCCTTCAACTACCACCATATGCCGACCACATGCACATTATGTCATAACAGCCATTGCAATAGCAATACACTTATTCTTAAAAATTCATAAAAATACGCTCCATTAATGTACGCGGCCTAAACACGCCGCATAAGAGGAGAATCCTCCTAGACACAGCAAAAAAAGACAAAATAGATATCCTATGCATCCAAGAAACGCACTTCGTACATAACCGCATCCCCAATTTCGCGGCCAAGGACTATCCAACCCAATACCACTCATCACACACTTCTAAAGCTAAAGGAGTCTCAATACTACTACACAGCTCCCTCACGTTCGAATTATTGCAACTCAAGAAAGACACGGGAGGCAGATACATCATTCTACACTGCATTATTAACAATAAAACGTACACGATAGTAACAATCTATGGCACAAACTCCAACCAAAGAAACTTCCTACACCACGTACTATCTAAGATACCGACACCGCAATTGCCTCACTTGATACTGTGTGGAGACTTAAACCACGCTTTACACCCTCAACTGGACACGACAGTGCCCCCACACACACGGAGACACGCATCCCTCACACCCAAATGCAAGGCGCTTACCAAGCTACTTATGGAATATGACATTTATGATGCTTGGAGAACTAAACACCCTAACAGTCGAGAATACACCTATTTCTCACCCATGCACAAGACGTATTCTAGGATCGATCATGCTCTAGTAGCCCGCTCACTCTTACCCTCTATAAAAGATTGCCATATAGGAGACATAATATGGACAGATCACGCCCCAATAGACATAACCCTAATGGAAAGCTTCCCACACAGGGGCAGAACCGCATGGCGTCTGCCTGACTACCTTTTACAGAACCATGACTTCAAAACAACGCTGCAAACAGAAATTAGGTCATATTTTAACGCAAACGACACACAAGACATCTCCCCTGTGACACTGTGGCAAGCACATAAAGCTGTCCTAAGGGGCATCGCAATAAGCAAAGCAACCCACGTTAAAAAGACAGCATTACAAGAATACAATACACTACTTAAAACACTAAGAGATCAAACCAACGCACAACTTCTCAAACCAACAGAGGCAGGGTTAAAAGCTATATCGCAAACAAACAAGAAACTTAATGAATACCTACTAGCCAAGACAATGTCAGCATTGCAAAGGCTCCAGGCCCATACGTACTGCCGGGGTAATAAAGCGGGCAAAGCTCTGGCTTCCCTCCTGCGCCACAAACAAAGCCAATCTAAAATCCCATATCTAAACAAACCAGATGGCACAAAGGTTTTTGACCCACAAGACATTAATAATACCATGGCACTATACTACGCCTCGTTGTACAATCTCAATCAAGACCCCAAAACACATCAACCAACACATCAGGAAATAAAAATTTTTCTCTCACAGACCACACTTCCCACGCTAACTATAGACCAACAAGACATCTTACAAGCCAAAATCACCCTGACAGAAATCACAGAAGCCATCAAAGCCCTCCCACTGGGGAAATCACCCGGTCCAGATGGATTCACAAACACTTACTATAAAACCTACTCTGATCACCTAGGACCATATTTACTTAAAGCTCTGAACCACATCATAGACTCAGGAACTATAGCACCAGAAATGCTTCTAGCTCATATCGCTACCATACCCAAACCTGGTAAGCCTCCAACTGTACCTCAAAACATGAGACCCATATCCCTGCTCAATACGGACACAAAACTTCTCGCGAAAATATACGCGAACAGGGTATCGCGCATGCTTTCCTCCCTAGTGCACGAGGATCAAGTTGGGTTTGTTGCAGGCAGACAGGGAGCCGATGGCACAAGGAAATTGTTAGATCTGTTGTGGAGCGCGCGGAGGGGGAGGAAACCCAGTGCATTTCTGTCACTTGATGCTGAGAAAGCATTTGATAGGCTTCACTGGGGCTTCCTCTCGGCTGTCCTCGAAAAATTTAACTTCCCCCCGAGATTTATGTCCCTAGTCTCAGCATTGTACTCTAAACCGAGCGCCAGAGTAGCGAACAGCGGATTCACTTCCACAGAGTTCCCAATTACAAATGGAACGAGGCAGGGCTGCCCCCTGTCCCCCTTACTCTATGTCCTGGCACTGGAGCCTCTGGCACATCTCATACGCCACGACCCACATATCCGAGGAATTGAGGCAGGCAAAACTGAACATAAGATCACAATGTTTGCAGATGACATAATGATATCACTCACAAAACCACACACCTCACTGCCAAAGGTCGCAAACTACTTGCTGTCATATAGCACCTGTTCATATTACAAATTAAATGTCACCAAAACAAAAGCAATGCACCTTTTCATGCCAGACCAGACACTCAGCACTTTAAAACACACATATGCATACCAATGGGATAACAACAATCTTACATTCCTAGGCGTAGACTTCCCTACCAATCCTCAACATTTATTCCAAGCCAATTATGACGTGTTGGCCAAAGAAATTAAGCAAAGGTTATCTACCTGGCAAGGGAAATATGTTTCCTGGCTAGGCCGCATAGCAGCTGCAAAAATGATTCTCTTACCCAAATTGCAATATCTATTCCGCACTCTTCCTATTGCACTCCCACCACATTACATCGAAGCCTTGCAAAAACTGTTCAATGACTATATTTGGAATTACAAAAAACCTAGGATAGCAGCCGCGACACTTTACAAACCCTTTAAAGAGGGAGGTCTGGCTGTCCCCAATATCGGCAAGTACTACATAGCATCACAACTGAACCCATTAATCTCCGCATGCTACACCAAGACCCGACCGACCTGGCTCAACATAGAAGCACAATTCACTGACAATCATGCACTCACAGAACTAATGTGGCTTCCACGGCACACAAGACCCAAACACAACCAAATGCTACCTACCACGTCTCTAACTCTTGCTTTGTGGGACACATATCAGAAAAGGCACAAAGATTACCTCTCCATCTCGCTAACAACCCCTATTATGGCAATAGCGACTCTATTACCTACTTTCTCCGCGACCATATGGACCGCGTGCGGAATACACCAAGTACAACAACTCCTAGCTGGCCAAAAAATGCACACGTTCCAACATCTTCAAACCACATTTGGATTACCCAAATCCGCCTTTCTCACCTACCTCCAACTAAAGTCCTGGCTCACAAAGCAACTACCTATAACGACTTCTGCACAAGGCAAAACAACGCACCTACATACACTACATCTTACAGACCTTTGTATCCAACAAAAACCCCCCACCAAAGTCATTTCTACAATATATGCACTCCTCACAAGACAACTGCCCACTGGGAAACCCTCCTTTGTCAAAGCATGGGAGGCAGACTTCCAAAAGACACTGGACCAAAACCAGTGGACAAAAATTTATTTAGCAAACAAGACGCTCACCCTATGTAATGCACACATTGAACTAACCAGAAAGGTCCTCTACCGTTGGTATATGGTACCTGCAAAACTCAAACACATAGACCCAAACAAGTCAGACTTATGTTGGAGGTGTAAAATGGCCTCCGGAACTATGTACCACATATGGTGGACGTGCCAAAAAATCTCAAGGTTTTGGGAATCAGTGGGGCTAGTAATTAAAGACTCAACGACGGTGACAATCCCATTAAGCCCGGAGATATATCTTCTCCAACTCCTTCCAATCGACATGACAAAAGCTGCAAAATACTTAACTTACCACGTATTAGTAGCGGCTCTATCTACCATCAGTAGAGCTTGGCTCTCTGAAGCTCCCCCTGACATAACTTCTTGCATCCAGATAATCCAAACCACCAAGACATATGAGATTATGGCTAGACAAACTAGACCCCTCAAACCGTTCTGGAGGGAAGCTTGGAAGCTTTGGGACTCAGGCCTACTCAAACAAGAAACCCTGTCTATGTCTAGAGCCACACGCTCCCCACCCACACATCAGGGGATCAAGGCCACCTAAGGCTACCTAAGGAATAATACAGCTAAACGCACCACACACCTCAACCACACGGCATATGGAGATCGAAAGCCAATCCCGCTTCCCCCCCCACCCCCCCCCCTTTCCCATCCTATGTTACTTCACTTCCCTCCCCCCCAAGCTAGGTATTACAATGAGTATAATGTAAAGGTCAAGCGGCAATTGCGCAGCCACCCGAGCTGCACGGAAAACAGTGGGGCCTAAAGTAACACAAATGGAGCAGACCGCGAAATAATTGAGCAATGACACATTGTGAATGAGCAAGCTGAAGTTTATGCAAACCCCTTGCATTTGGTTCACCCAATTGTGGCCTGGGCGACACACTGTGCCGCACTCTCCACTCTAACTGCAAATCTCTTTTCCTTTCCTTGATAGGGCGTAATGTGTTACTTCAAACTACCGCATCC